>CM033444.1:18471763-19218992 GCA_019425775.1 Rafetus swinhoei | reverse complement strand
CACAGGAGAGAAACCTATATGATAAATAGGTCTTGTTGTTACCAACTAGTTGCTCCTCCTAACTTCCCTGGCCAAGTGAGTTAGATGTGGGAGGGATGGAGTCCAGCTTCTGCCAATCTGCATCCATGCTCTAATGTTGAGAAGACAAGACCCGGGGTCCCCCTGCAAGACAGCTTAAATTTATAGTTGCTTCCCTGTCATGCAAATCTATATCAGTTAGTCATCCTATGAATTTGCAAAATCTGTGTACTCTTGGTGTCAGTTAGTCACCTGTGGTGCCTTCTTCTGAGTGTTGTCTTAATGCTGCCTCATTCATCTTCAAAGAGGGCCTTTTGAATCAGCTTTCAAAAGAAGGTTCTTGCTTCTGACTCTCAAGGCCATCAATATGTCTGTTCTTTTTTCAATGAGCCCACTAGACTGCTCTTACTTTCCTTGGATCTGAGCCTACTCCCCTCTCCTACTGTTGCAGCTGTTCAGAGGCATCTGCCTTCCATGCCTCAGTCATTCACACCTCATTCATTTGACGGGGCAATCAATTAAGTAAAAGGGGAGAGATCTAGTCTAGT
Source organism: Rafetus swinhoei (assembly GCA_019425775.1). Taxonomy (NCBI): domain Eukaryota; kingdom Metazoa; phylum Chordata; order Testudines; family Trionychidae; genus Rafetus; species Rafetus swinhoei. Next base: position 19,218,426 of record CM033444.1, on the reverse strand, counting down.
ACAAAGATATTTTCTTTACCTTTATTGTTCTTAGGGACTATAATATTATATGGAGACTTAGTAGAACGTTTCTATATAAAAGGACCTAATACAAAGTTATATGAAAATGAAGGTTGTATATGGAAAGACTTACTGCAAGGTGATGTGAAAATGATTTATACAGAGATTTATCTTTAATACAGAGATTTATTTACACCAGGTCAATTTATACCTTAGATCTTACCCAAAAGAGCACACTGTGCTAATAATTTAGAATCTAAAATTGAAAGGCTTGTTAATAAAGCAAGAAAGACAATGTCAAGAGGAAAATTGTTAGAGGAAGCAAATTAAATACCCCAGTTGCAATGTTCCTGGTGCAGGCTTATAGCAGAGATGTAATAAACTGTGATCTTAAACATCTCTGGAATACAACCTTTGAATACATTAGTGCTTTCGGGCTGAATTCATAGCAACAATGCTCCTGAAGTGATGAGCTGGAATGAAGTCAGAAATGAAAACAAAGATGGAGGAGTCTCTAGGGCCTTCTTTATACTCTTGTCCATTTGGAAGGAATGCCATTGTTCTTGCTGTGTGAAAGTATCTCCTGAAATGGAATTTGTCGCATGAGCAAGTCACCTGTCCAGGCATGACTTGGTCTTTTTTAGGCAAACAGTCATGGCTTACATGCTGGTCTGAAGGTACGGAGCAAAGTCTTCCGCTGTGGATTGGCACCACATGAGGTGCATTGTCAGTCAAATATTGCTACTTATTTGACTAGCAACCCTTTCACAATAGGTAGTGAAGCTTGTCGATAATCTCACAGAAACAAAGTGAAATACAAGTACAGAGCCAATACTCGTAACTTGAAGTACAAAAATGGTACATGTGTATGAGTGGTATAAACAGAATCAGGGAAGCATAAGCTTTCTGTAGACATCTTACTTGGCCCAGTTCACATAATATTTGTTGCAAGCATATACCAGTGGTTGTAACAATGTTATATATGTTCATAACATCCCATAATGTCACACCTCTGAATGACCAAGGAGAAAAAAAGCTTCTGTTGGAGCTCAGTCCTTGTTGTCCAACAGAGAATCCACACAGGACAGAATCCTTTAAATACTATACCTTAGGGAAGCTCTGGGGAAGAGGGCACCATGTGCAGAAAGCCTTCTAGTGCACCTCATCCCTCATGAGGTAGAAGTGCATCTACTCAGAACACACACTGTTAAAAGTGTGGTGGTTAGGGATGGGCCAAGAGAATACAATCCTTCCTTACTCCTATTTATCTCAAATCTCAAGAGTCTGACTCGCCTATGTTGGCCATGCAGTGAGGAAATGCAGCATTATTTAAGCAGAGAATGAAATGTCCTTCCAAGAACAGAGTCATGCAGAGCAAGGGTATGAAATAAGATTCCCACATTATGACGGCACTTGATTTTGACGTCTTGGAAGATCTGAACATTTTCTTTTCAGTCACTTCATTTAAGTGTGATGGTATGCACTTAAGCCATGAAGAAGAGTCCAGAAATTTCAGTGCTCAAAAGTTCACAAACCTTTTGGAAATCAACTGTTTATTGCTAAAATGCTACAGAGAATTTCTGTGCTTGAGGGAAGTTGGAATTTCATCTAAGAGAGCTTAATTTTTCCTTTCCTAGAACACTGATCCCATTGGTCTTCAGCTCTGTTCCCTAGACTCTTTGGCTGGTAGCTGATGTTAACACAGTAATGTCAGAGTCATATAAACTCAACAACTTCCATTCAACTATGAAAAGGTCTTAATGTCATATGGTAGAAAAGGAAAGGATTATGCTAGTAATAGTAAAAGTAGTACAGCCATAAAGCTGCCTGAGATTGGAGAAAATTCTAAAACCAAAAATGGAATCGGTTATAGTTAGTACCTTGTCAAATTCATTGTCTATTTTTGTCAATGTTGTGGTCACATGATTTAAAAAAACAATAAATTTCGTTACGTCAGATATTTTAATTTGAAATTTCATGCTGTTGTAATTTTAGTGCTGCAGACTGAAAAAATAATTTGGGGTGTGTGTGGAGGTGTCACAAGGTTATTGTCAGGGAGGGTTGTAATACTGCTGCCCTTATCTTTGTGCTGCTTGTGGCAGGGTGCTGCCTTCAGAGCCAGGTGCCTGGTCAGACAGGTCCAGCGGTCCACGTTTCTAATGATCGAATCCCCATCACTATCACCTGTCTCTTCCTAATGACTGGAGTTCTCTTCCCAGGAGAGGAATCCTCAGTGCAAGAGGATACTGTGACATCATCTGGAAGGAGGGTCCCAACTATGGGATCATTTCCTTCTGCTCTAGTTGGATGTTCCTTCCCTGAGACTTTCACCCTCCTCAACAGCAGAGAGGCTGTCTGACTGGGATGGGACTGTCCTACAGTGTCCCAGAAAGTCTCATCTATGTACAGGAGGCCCCCGCTTTACGATGGCCCAATTTACGACCCCCCACACTTTTCCGTAAGTGTGGAAGGGGCCAAAATCCCCCGACTTACGTCCTCGGCCACGCATTTATGATGGCTTACAACGCCTGTCATAAATGCAGGCTTGAGTTACGATGCCCCCAACTTGCAACGCTATCCCCGGAGCCAGTCGCTTCGCAAGTCGGGGGCAGCCTGTACCTCTCTAACTCCCTTAGATTCTCCAATTAGCCACCCTGATTTCCAAGGGCTGTACATACATAGTCTCTGAGGGCCTGGAACTCCTTACACCGAATGCAGACATACACCACCTGTCTGTCTGGCATGTAATCAATTGCACATTAATCCCAGGGGGCGCTCGACTCCCGCTTCACTTTAGGCTCTGCCCCCAACTCCATCTGTTCCCCCAAACACCCACCCAGAACTGCCTCTGGGAAGCTCTGGTTGCAGGGGAAAGTTCATCTGTGAGGCCCAATGGTGCACAGGAAGGCAGGAGGGTTCCAAAGAAGATGGAGAGAGGCTGTTCTCAGTGGTGACAGATGACAGAAAGAGGAGCAATGGTCTCAAGTTACAGTGGGGGAGGTCTAGGTTGGCAATTAGGATAAACTTTTTCCCTAGGAGGGTGGGGAAGTACTGGAATGGGTTACCTAGGGAGGTGGTGGAATCTCCATCCCTGGAGTTTTTAAGTCCTGGCTTGACAAAGCCCTGGCTGGGATGATTTATTTGGGGTTGTTCCTGCTTTGAGCAGGGGGTTGGATTTGATCACATCCTGAGGTCTCTTTCAACCCAATGATTCTATAATACCAAGACAATGTGTGTCTAGGTGTGATATACATATCGTGAGAATTACCAGCTCTCCCAGTTTTGGCATGGTTCTGGCGATATTTGGCATATTTATGAGCGTATGAGCTGCTGGGTATGGAAAGCCAGGAGGCAATTCTCCATATCAGCTCAGAAACAAAAAAGCAAATAAAAGGAACCAAAATGTGTATCTTTTTTACGAATTCATTATTTGTTGGTGGATGGCCTTTGAATTGTTGGTGCTATCCATTCTGTATATTTATGTGTGACACTGAGCCAGAAAGGGTGAAGCAACTAGCAGGCTAAATGACCCAAATTGAAAAGTATGCTCATGTTAATTAAGGCCAATCCTTTTAAACATCAAACACAGCCATGTTGGATAAGAGTAAAGCTTGGAAATGAAAACTAGTATTGTTAGAGAATTCAGTGTTAGAGAATTCAGTATCTCTATCAGATAGAGGCAGCAAGGAGGGGAAGAGAGGGTACTTCAAAGCTGCAGCGCCACAGAGAGCCAGGCTCCGTGCAGTACTAAGCCCAGGATCAGCTGTGTGGAGCTGCCCCTTTGAAACGTCATGGCAAAAATGCATCGACTATTCGATTAGTGAAATATCCAATACTTAGCCTCCTTAATTCTGCACAGAACTTTGTGCACGTAGCAGCTACATGAAGCTTTATTCATTGGTAAGTGTGTAATGGTCTTAATCTGCAGCACTCTGTGTGTTCTTTCTTCCGAAATCTGAGCTGCGTGAACAAGAATTGTCTGTAAGCGTGTATGTGGGAGAGGTCTGAGATATTCATTGACCTGGTGGGTAATGTGGCTGATCCTTGGGGCTTGATAGAACTTTATACATGATGAACAAGATTTTCAGTAATCATGACTGTCTTTAAGCTTAAGATCAAAGATGTAAGATATTGCAGGAAGTCATATGACTTACCTTGTTCCCTAGTTTACCTATGTATACGTAGGAAATAGGGATGTTTACATCAACACAGCATGTGCATTACCTTGTACCTCACCCCCTCATGCATCCGATCTCCCACCCAAATCCTGCACCCACATTTCTATCCCACTCACTGGCAGCCCTCATTTTGGCCCCACCCCAGAGCCTCGGGGGCCTACAAAATCCACTAACCCTGGAACCCCAGAAAAGTTAATCTGGCCTGAGGCCTTGAGCCTCTGTCCTCCCTGCCTCCCTCTCTCCACTATGGGGCTGGAGCATCAGGGAAGTGATGTGTTTCAGTTGGAGAACACAACAGTGAGGGTTAGGAGTTTGGGGAGGTTTTTTTTTTCCTTTGCTTCTTACTTGTGTGGTCCCCACCTGATTTTTCTGTGGATCAGGGGCCCCCGACCCCCAAAAAGTTTTTCTACCCCTGCCATAAATGAAGACAATGTTGAAATCTTTTGTGTTGGATCTAACAGTTTATTTAAAATGAAGCCTGGCCAACAAGGTCCCAGTTGGGTCCCAGCCCCATCTGGCCACAGCATGCTTTCCTCAGCACTAATCCTGGGGCAGGCCTGATGGTCAGGCCCCCATCTGGCCATAAGAAGGGCTGGTGGTGGCCCGCCTCCTGCTGTGGCATCGGTAGGTGGGGAGGCTACAATCTGGCTGCAGCGGGCCTGGCCCAACCCCTCATCCAGCCACTGCTCCCCCGATGCAGCTGTCTAGCCCCTGCCAGGTAAGGTAATCTGGCTCCAGGCCCACCCCCCTCATACTCAGTTTCCCACCACCAGTGCTCTGCCCTGCCTCCTGCACCTCCCACATACCCTGAGCCCCTCATACACCCCAACTCCTGCACCCTCATGTCCACAAACTACACCCCCAGCAGCAGCAGAAGTCCCATTAAATAAAGTCTATGAGTACAATGTTTCATTTATGCTGTTATTAGTCATGTCAATTATCAATAATATTAAGTTGTATGTTTTCAGTTATGCAAATAGGCTATTATTATACTGGCTCTTTGCTGACCACTTGTTCTGAATTCTGATGTAGTTTGGCCCGTTGGTTTGAAAAGGTTGCCGACCCCTGGTCTGGATGATGCTTGGTCCTGCCGTGAGGGCATGGGACTGGACTTGATGACCTCCCAAGGTTCTTTCCAGTTCTAGGATTCTATGAATACATACAGCTCAAAGCAAGAACCATTTATTAAACAGCAATTAAGAAAATAAGGAAAAAATGGGGAAGGTTAAAAGAAAACACACAGCCCCACTCTGTGGCCAGGGGACATCACACACACCCATCTCTGAAATGTATGAGAAGTTCACAGTCTGTTCCTCGCCTCCCTCCAGGTCCTCGGCTATGCTGCAGCTCAGACAATTGTTTTGGTGGTAGCCACACGCCTTCAGGCACTAGGTCAGGGGTCAGCAACTTACAGCACACATGCCATAAGTCACACGTGAGCCGATTTTGAGTGGCACGTAGCGTGGCCAGTGGGGCTACATGGCCAGCAGCTGGGTTCCCTCTCAGCTGTGCACTTGCGCGTGCACACAGAAAAAATGTCCACCCCACCCACCTCCTATGCAGAGACATGCAACCATGTGGTGGGCAGCAGGAGGCTGCTGCAGTGGCCAGAGCCAGAGGAGCTGCGAGCCGAGTGGCAGGTGGGTGCCTGGGTCCCTAGCAGGAAGGTGAGGGAGCCATGGATCGGACCCCCATGGGACCCCGGCCCCAAAAGGGCTGGACACCCTAGGGTCACCCACCTGCTCCACCCCCGCTTTGCCTATTTTCGAACCCCACCGAGCCACCCTGACTCCAGCCCTTGCTGGTGATCCAGCATCGTGCCCCCCACAACATTGGAGACAGCACTGAATTGTTGCAGCGGGGGGGAGCCCGGAGGCTCTGTGCCACATCCAGCTTCCAGGGAAGCGTCCATGTGCTGCTCCTCCCCTCCCCATAGGAAAATCAGAGCAGAGCCCAGGGCAGGAGACCAAGCGGGGTGTGCTGTGGAGAGATCCCCTCCCGGGAGAGCGGCGCAGCCCAGGACAGGAGGGTCAGATCTTGGCACGTCGCTTCAGAAAGGTGGCCGACCCCTGCACTAGGTGATAGGAACCTTTTCCCCCCAGTGTCAGCCCCCCATGGTCTCCTGCAAGTGTAGCCTGCCAGGCCTCTGGACTGGTGGGGTCTCCCTGTGCCAGGCCTTCAGCCCAGGATCCCCCCTCACTCTCCTCAGATGCTCGCAGCGCCCAGCTCCGAACTGCTCCAGCCCCAGCTCCACCCTGCTGCCGCACTGATGCTGCTCTGCCTCCAGCCCCTGGGCTGCTTCTCTCTCCGCTCTGGTGGCTGCAGCCTGCTCCCAGCACAGGTGAGCTGTATGGGCTGCTTCTGCGGCGTTGCTCCCAGCCCAGGCCTGCTGCCTGGCTGCTGCTGCTTCTGCCTCTGCTCCTCAGCTCGGGTCCCTGCTCTCTCCCTAGCTCAGCCCCGCTCTGTCTGACCCCAGCAATTGCAGCTCACGTGGAAGATGAGATCCCTTGTCTCCTGACACCCTCATTAGGCTGCCCACCTTGTCTATCATGCTGACCTGCAGTGTCGACTTCTCCCCATTGGCCCTGGGGCCTGTCAGGCTATGTCTACACTGCAAAACCCTGCCACGTCCAGGGAACATGTTTGCTCTTCTGCTTTTTTACGTGGAAGAGCGAACACGCTCTTTCAGAGAGCCCTGTATTCCTCATTTCATGAGGAATAAGGGCTCCTCCGAAAGAGGAGGCTTTTCCACCATTTGGCCCCATCTAGATGGGGTCAAATGGCAGAAAAGCCTCTTTCGGAAGAACAATCAGAAAAAGCTACGCAAATTGCGCAGCGCAATTTGTGTAGCTTTTTCCAGTACAACCCAATAGTGTAGACCTAGCCTCAGGGTCCTGATTTCCCTGGTGTCTCTCATTGACATCCCACTGCAGGCTTTGTCACCATGAAACAGCCCTTTCTCCTCCACACAATGTTTTAATGCCTGTTCTCTCACCCAGACTCACTCCTGCCAGGAGTTACACAAGTGTCTCTCCTCCCACTGGACAGACTGGGAGGTTGAGGTACAGAAAAGGTAAATGCCTTGCCCCAGGTCATACAGCAGGGCCAGAGAGAAAAGCCAGTAGTTCTCACCCTTGTACTCACTAGCAGACAACAAACCCCATGGAGGAGGGGACAGAGCCTGGGAATTGAGGTGGTGGGAACATTTTACTTGAAACAGTTTGTGTTGGGAAATCCCATGAACATTAAACAAGTTTGAATTTTGAAACCACGAATCCATGTGGATGAAAATTCTTTGTGAAAATATTTTGTTTTTCCAAAACCAAAGCATCTCCAGTGGGTTACAGGCCCTTAACTATCTCAGCGCACACAGAGAGGAGACACTTTCCTTCGGACCCTAGAGAATATGCTTCAGGCTGGGCTAAGGAGCTGCTCCTCTCGACGCTTTAAGCAGAATAAAATACCAATACAATTGGCTGTTCCAGCTCTTATATAGCAGAGCCCCAATGGTCCCATGGAATTGGGATGGGGCCAGATCAGATCATCAAAAAGCCAAATACTCAGGATTTGGGGAAGTGAAGGGCTGTGGTGCCATCTAGTGGCCACAGGAGGCGTTGCTTGCTTCTGGCCCTGGGGGTGCTGGTTGGGGGGTTCACAAGGGAAGCTGCATAATGCAAGGGGGGGGAAGTACCAGGCTTTACTGAACCTCCCCCCCACCAGCATCTGTACTGAGTCTCAGTGATAGGACACCTCATACTATACACTGCTGCTAGCGACACTCTCACACGGATCCTCACAGCTCCCCAGCCGCCCCCATGGGGCAGGTAGGAGTGTTGTGCTTAAAAGAAGCACTCGGGATCTTTTTCAGAGGGATAAGGCAACACGCCACATTTATTGAACATATATATAGATTAATCAATACTTATCATATGCATATGATATATATATATCTCACTCAAGCACTCTCTCTCTCTCACACACACACAAGCACACTCCGTCTTGCTGTTGTTACCAACTAGTTGCTCTCCTTAACTTCACTGGCCAGGTGAGTTAGATGGGGGAAGGGTGGAGCCGGGCTTCTGCCGATCCGGATTGATGCTCCGATGGAGACAGACGAGACCCGGAGTCCTCTGCAAGACACCCCACTTTTATAGCAGCTTCCCTCTCATGCAAATCTATCCCAGATTCAAAATTTGGGTCTGTGTCCATTGGTCCTTTGTGCTGCTTCTCTCTGGGTGTTGTCCCGATGCTGTTCAGAGAGGGTGTTTTCCAAAGAAGGTGCTTGCTTCTAATCCCCAAGGCCGTCAATATGTCTGCTCTTCTTTCTTGAACCCACTTGACAAGTTTTATTGTCCTTGGGTCTGGCTTCCACCCCCTCTTCAACTGTTGTAGCTGTCTGGAGGTGCTTGGCTTCCAAGTCTTACTCATTCACACCTCATTCATTCAACAGGACAATTGATTACAGAGTGGGGGGAAGAGAGTGGGGGGAAGATCTTATTCTACTCCTAGTAAAAAGACATTTTTACCACTTTAACTATATACTCAGTTTTCTACAAGTTTTCTATATAGGGTTCTAATACAAAGTTACAAGGTTATATGGATTCGGGTTCTAATACAAAGTTACAAGGTTATATGGAGAGGCACAATGCCAAGTCATATGAAATAATATACTTAATACATAGATTTATCTACAGGAGAGGATTGTTACACCCAACTGACAGAGGAAAAAACAAAGGCTGAAAAAAGCAAAAGGCCTTGTCTGACATCTCACAGCCTGTCAGGGGCAGCACTGGAAACAGGACCCAGAAGCCCTGACTTTCAAACTCACCATCAATCTGGAATGTCGCACCCTGACTGATCAGAATGGAGTGACCTCAAATGAGCCGCCACAGCCCTTCCTAGCAGGGGCAGATGACCATTTTGCGGGGCCCAGGGCAGCACAATTTTGCAGGGCCGCCTTTGCCACGGCGCATGTGCAGTGGCGCCACGCGCATGCGTGGTGGCGCCACGGCGCATGCGCGGGGCTTTTTGAAGCGCGGGGCCCGGGGCGGCCGCCCCGCTCGCTCGCCTGCCCTATATCCGCCCCTGCTTCCTAGGGACTGCTCAGCCAGTGTTTTAGAAGCACTGGAACATTAGAGAGACTCAGGAACTGCTCAGAGACAACCACTGGCGAGAAGCAGAACAACTCCCCAAGCAGATGATTGGTTCTGGCTCCTTTGCTGGGCCTTAAAGAGAACGACGAAGTTCTGGGTCTCCTCCCTGTGACTGCCCCCTCCCTACTTCAGCCAATCAGCACTCTGAGGAGCAGGAGGCTGTAGGTTCCCCCCCCCCCACACACACACACATACACATGGCCCAGGGATGGCTAGGATTGCCAGGTGTCCAGTTTTCGCCTGGACAGTCTGTTATTTCTGGCCATTGTCCGGTTAAAAATAACAGAAAATACCGGACATTTAAAATGTTTTTCTTGGACGGAAGACCGGTGGGGACATTGTTCCCCTGCCGCAAATGGCGTGGGCGGGGGGACATGAGGAGTGCGGGGATTCTTAAAGGTGCAGCGACTTCTTTTTTCCAACAAGGTTGGTCTCCCGTGTTTTGTTTGCTCAACCAAGCTTTTTTCCTGCCATGTTCGGGATTTTTGGTGAAAGCATCTGGCAAGCCTAGGGATGGCTCAAGTCACCACTGGGGATCATTCTCAGAGCATCTGCCTGACCCAGCTCCTTGTGCAGCCCTTTCTCCTCTAGTGTGAAGCAGGAAAAAGGGAAACCAAACTGATAAATTCCAATATCCCCAATGATAAAAAGGGTCAAAGGTCTAGGTGGGAAAATAATACTCCCAATCTAACTTAGTGATTTCCAGGCCTTGCATTTGGGCAGGTGGCTCAGGCAGTATCGGTACCAAACCTTTTGAAGGCTCTTACCTTCCCCACAGGGACATCTGTCATCTAGCTGAATTAGTCGTGGGAAAGGAGAACGCTCCGAAGAGGCTCGTCCTCCTGCTCACATTTGTGACCCTGAATTTCTCTCAGTGCTCAAGAGCAGACCTCAAGGAGACTCCCTGTGACAAAGCCACAGGGGTCTCTGACATTGCCTCTTCCCAGCAGCTTGTCCCACCTGACCGTTGTCATGGACTCTCTGTGAGGTCACTGCCTCCCAACCTCCTTTAGCCAATAAGCTGAGGTGCTGCAAAAGGCCCTTGTGATGTCACTGCCACACCCACCCCTGTCCTACCATGAGGGTGGCACCATGGCTTAGCTGCTTAGTGCACCTGTTTCGTGAACAGGAGCACCTGGCTTCAACTCCCAGTGGTACCTTGTTGTAGCCTTTGCTCACATTTGCCTATGCCCTTCAGGGAAACACAGGAGACCGCCCCTGACCATACATGGATCAGCTTGTTCAGGAAAAGGCTGATTGGAGAAGAGCACTGGAAAGAATGAAAGCACAAGCCTGGAGCTGGTGAAGAGGCTGCTGTGACTGGCACTGGCAAGGCAAGTGCTCTGACAGCAATTGCTGGTACAGGAGAGCCAGTGCCACATGTCCTTGTGATTCCCTGGGGATATCAGCATCCTGAGAGTGCAATCTCTGCAGCTCCTGCAGAAATGGAGAGTTACTCTCCTCTCATCTCCCTTGGGATGGGCAATAGCAACATGTGGAGCAGCTGGGAGAAAAGTCCCAGAGAGCAGCTTTGTGGCTTAGCTGGCCAAGACACCTGCCAGGTATGGTGGAGGTTAGAGATGCAGCACCCAGTGGCGCCTGGCCAATGTGTCTGCTCATCCCTCCATATGTAGCTGAAGTTGGCTTTACCTTCAGTCAAGTTTGGTGGTGTCCCCACAGCAGCAGACCAATGGGAGCAGAGAGCTGGAGTACCAGATGCTAGCTGGGGTACCCTGTGAGTTCAATTTAGTAAGTCTTAGCTAGGCTCTTTAGGCATTCCAGTCCTTGTATCACCCCCAAAACACTGAACTTACTGATGAGTGGTTATCTGAAACCAATTGTATCAAACAAAAGGGTTTTTCTGATCCCCAAGGGCCAGCCACATACCCAATTTGATATATGACTCAAATCTCCCCCAATTATCAGGCTGTTGCTAATGCTTGAGTATCTAAAGGTTTTGTTACAGAAAGAAAGAAAGAAAGAAAGAAAGAAAATGAATATGGGGTTCTTATCATGTGCCTTTTTTGTTCCAGAGTCTTTAGGGGTGCAGATCCCCCCAAAACAGACTGCTTGAGTGAATCTTGGTCTAGCCTCTTATTTGTGCTGCTCATTCTCCCAAGCACATCATATACCTCAGGCAAAATCTACACAGCCAATTTACGTTAACGCAATGTACCTCAGCCTAGAGCCAGCCCAATTAGTAGAACAGATTTCTTTATCATAAGCAGATAACACGTATTTTCAGAGAGCATTCCATGGTAAATTGCCTGTTAGCACCACTCCAGTGACAGGGGCACTAGTGGTTTACAGACTCTTGTCTCTTACAACTTTGGGTCAAGGGAGTTGGCAGGAGGCCTCTGAGCTATTCACTGTTCAATTCCAATGGGGAGGGCAGAAGCCAAGACACTTCCACACAGCTGTGATGGCCGAGTGGTTAAGGTGTTGGACTTGAAATCCAATAAGGTTTCCTGGTGCACGTTCAAATCCTGCTCACAGTGAGGCCTGTATTTTGGCCACAACCCTAACCAGGACAACAAGCTACACAACCCCTGAGACCTCTCTATATACTCCCCATCCCCTGTCAATTCCCTTCTGCTCCTTTCAGAGACATGCCTGGAATGGTGCCTCATGCTGGGTCTCTGAGGTCTCAGGCAAACCCTCAGCTCCTGCATCCACTGCCACTCGCCCAGCGCCCCATGGCTCAGCCCTACCTCTGCTCTAGTGTGTAACAGGAGCTGGGAGAGGCTGAGCATCTCCCCAAAAGGCCACATTTCCATGCAGAGGGAAATGCGAGGGTTGTGGTGGGTAACCCCTACAGAAGCACACGGGCCCCTCACCACCCTCCCAATGCTGGGACTGAAGCTCTAGAGAAGTATGGTGCGGGTGGGGTCTTGTTCCCTGCTCTTGCTCTACCAAGGCCTTGCCCCCCCCCCCATTTTCAGCAGGAGCAGGCACATGAATAACCCCCGACAGACACAGCGCCTATGGGAAGGGGGAGGACAGGAAGCTGAAGCTGTGGTCAGGTTTGTGGCATCGCGTTTTGTGTCCTCCCTGGCAGGAATGCGGCTGTGAGCAAGGGTGGAGGGGTTAGAGAGGTTAGAGTAACTTGGCAGCCCTAGCCGGGACCCAGAGCTCAGTGACCTGTGCCCTTGCAGCCCTGAGACTTTGGTGTCCCTCACTGCGAGCCTGCAGCCGCCTTGTACCTGCCTGGGTCCCTCCCAGCTCTGTGGTCCCCTCTCACCTGCCTTGGCCAGTCCTGCCCTTTGCTGCTCCTCATTCTGACAGTGGAACAAACACTTGCAGGTCCCATGGTGTAATGGGCAGCAGTAAGGGGCTCTGAACCTTGTGGCCCAGTTCAAATCTCAGTGGGACCTCCTGGTGAGCTGCTGCTTTGCTGCAAATCCAAATGGTCGGCTTCCTTGTCCTTAAATGCCCCAGGGCGAATCTTTCCCACTCCTCTGGCCCTGCCCTTGGTTGCTCTGTGGCTTTTGAGCCTTCCCATAGAACTGTCAGTCCCAGCTGCCCTTGCTCCCTGTGCCCAGAGGAGGAAAGGTGGGTCCAGTCTGCGACTCTGCCTCAACTATTGAGCCTGGCCCTGCTGCTCTGTCCTTGAAGCGCCCTGGGGGGCAAGGGGAACAGCCTGGCGGCGGCCCACACAGGGACCAAACGTGTGGGCACCAGGTGACGCAGGGCAGGACGCAACCTCAGCCCCCCTCCATCTCTCGCCGGGCTGTTAAGTGCTGGGGCCCCAGTGCACAGCAGCCACCCCACTGGGCAAACGTCCCATCTCTAGTGGGCACCAGTCCCCCAGCGGGGGGGGGGGGGAGGGGGGGAGACTGAGATTTGAACCCAGGCACAAGGTCCAGCTTCCCTCTGCCCCGCGCGCAGCGCTGCCTGGCCCGACGTGCCCCGCCCCCCGGCTTGGTCCGCCCGCATAGACCCCCGCGATGTGCCAGGACCAGCATCACTAAGCTACTGCGCACGCGCGGTCTCACCTCTTAACCACCCCCCCCCCCCATTCCGCGCCGCCCCAGCCGGGTTTTCAGTGCGTCCTCCCTCTCCCCACCCCGCCAGGTCACTCCTGCCCGGCTCAGGCCCCGCCCACCCCCGCCACGATTGGCCCCCTGGGCGGAGCCCGCCGCAGCGTCTGATTCCGGCGCGCGGGTAGAAGGAGGCGGCAGCCACCCCCGCCGGGGTCACTACGCAGGCGCCGCGCGTGCTGCGGCCCGAATTCTGGGGGAGCCGTTGGTGCCGTTAGTCGGCCCGCGCGCGGCTGCGGGGTCGGGTAGGGGAGGCAGGAGAAATCGGAAGGGGCGCGGGGAGGGGGCGAGGCAGGTGACGTGTCAAGTGTGGGGGGGACTGAGGGGCAGTTGGGGGGCTGAGGCCGGGGCAGATAAATCGCTGGAGGGGACAGCGGGGGGAGGGGAGGTTTTGGCCTGGGACCCAAATCACTGGCTGTGTGCGGGGGGGGGTCCAGATACCAAAACCAGCGTCCTGGCACCCGGTCTAGACAATATTTAGTCCTGTCACGAGTGCTGGGGCCCGGACTGGCAGAGCGGGCCGCGTGAGAGATGTTACTATGGGCGCGTGGCTCTGCTGCTGTGAGGCCTGACGTGCAGAAACAGCCCCAGAGTCAGCTCCCTGAAACCATCTGCTCCTGGGTGCAGCGACCAGCCAAAGGGAACCGATTGTTGGGAACCGCTTGGAAAGGGTCAGAGGTCAAAACAGAAGAAGGTTGAGTGATGTTTTAATGCAACAGACCCAGGCAAATGGCACCGTTGCAAGGCAGCTGCACAGGGTGTGTCTCTAGCTGTGCCTGGGGTGATATGGCGCTAGCAGGAGCTTTGGATGAGGACCCAAAGTGAACCCCGCAGGGCAGGCTGGGACCACAGGGTTAGGCACTGTCTGAAGCGCATCACTGCAGCTGCTGCTCCAGGCACTGCACAGGTCGGGAAGTGGCTCCTATTCCTCCAACTGGGACCTGCACAAGCTGCCCCAGCAGGGCCAGGCTGTGTCCGGGGGGTCTGTCTGGGCTCTGGCATCGGAGGGGTTAACCCTGTGCTCCTAGCCTGCGCTGCTTGTTGCTCTGGGAGGGGAAGTTGCTCTGGCTGTTTCACAGATCTGGGGCTGGGCTTCCTGGGTCACATGCTGCCGCCTGAGCCGTGCTACTCCCTGTGGAGTGTGTGTAGGTGGGCGGATGAGGAGAGCCCTTCCCCAGCACATCACTGTGCCAGCTGGCGGCTGGATCCAGCCCTGAGCAGCCCTGGACTCTGCCTGCCCCAGTTCTGGAAATGCATCCGGCAGGTGAGGGCCGAGCCCCAGGCAAGGGGCTGGACTGGGAAGGGACACCCATTTTCTACTGTGGGGCTGGAACGGCACCCTGGGGCTGCTTGGCCCATATGCTGCTGTTCTTGCTCCCCCTGAATCCCAGATTGACACCTGCTCCTGGCTGCTTGGGGCAAACTGCAGGTGCGGGGGGCAAGTCTGTGCAGGGGCCAAACCCACCACAAGGGTATGTATGTTGGACAGCTGGCTGCAGGGTCAGGAGGGGGACCAAAGGGCGAAATTGAGGCAGGCAGCAAGTTTAGAATAGGCCCTGCTCCAGGCCCTGCTATGACCTAATACGTTTGTTAGTTTCTAAGGTGGTCATTGTTTTTACAGATACAGTCTAATGCTACCCTTCTGAGTGTTCCCTAACAAGTGTTGTTAGACATCCTTGTGTGTATTTTTAATACCAAGAAATCATTGAAAACACCCAATAGCTGTCAGTTTCAGCAATCCTATGGCCCAGTGTTTCTAATATAGCACTTCGTGTCTGTACTGCAGCTTCAGATTTTTATTCTTTGGGTCCATGTGATAGCCAGACTGACAGATTTCCTGGGTTGGTCTCAAAACTCCGTAATTTTTTTTTAATCCTCCAATGGGGGCGGCCTTATGTCAGCTGTTGTTTTTCTTCTCTACCTAGCACCTTAGGGCTTTGTCACAGGTCATCACTTGGGTAGATCTTGGATCCTAAATACCCATCATGGGCCAGATTTGTAGATATTAAAGCACCCAGATACTTTGTAAAATCCTTTTATAATTGAAAAGGTATTTAAAATCCATCTTTATGTCAGTAATTCCCCATCCTGCTAACACGGAAGTACCCTCTGTACTCTTTTATTACTTTGTGTATTGCATACACAAATATTGGGGTTTCTCCTCATTTATAGTTCTAATTGCAAGTTTTAATGTCACAGTTTTTTATATAGGCTACGTCTATTGTTATTATACTCTTCATTGGTGTTCTTCATTCTGACAATGCTACTGTTTTGTATTGCCAAATTTCAGGGTTTTTAAAAAATGAATAATTCTTCTCTGCATAGGTGGGGTCTCTAGCATAGTGCTGACTTGACCATATCTGCCTTCCCACCTCCTGTATTTCTATAGGGCTACATCTAGACTGGCATGATTTTCCGCAAATGCTTTTAACGGAAAAGTTTTTCCGTTAAAAGCATTTGCGGAAAAGAGCGTCTAGATTGGCACGGACGCTTTGCGCAAAAGCACTTTTTGCGGAAAAGCGTCGTGCTAATCTAGACGTGGTTTCTTAAGAAAGCCCGATCGCCATTTTCGCCATCAGGGCTTTTTTGTGCAAAACAGTCCTGAGCTGTCTACACTGGCCCTCTTGCACAAATACATTTGCGCAAGAGGGCTTTTTCCCAAACGGGAGCAACATAGTATTTGTGCAAGAACACTGACAATCATACATTAGATCGTCAGTGTTCTTGCGCAAATTCAAGCGGCCAGTGTAGACAGCTGGCAAGTTTTTCCGCAGAAGCAGCCGCTTTTGCAGAAAAACTTGCCAGTCTAGACGCAGCCTAGGAGAATAAAAATCTCACCTTTGCAATCAACCCTGGTGCCAACTGTCCACTCATCTATACCAGCGATATCATCACAGGACCTCACCACATAAACCGCCACATCAGAGGCTCATATAACTGTATATCCACTAATGTGATATATGCCATCAAATGCCAGCAATGCCCTTCTGCTATGTATGTTGGCCAAAGTGGACAGTCTCTATGAGAAATCCAAAAAGGCAACACACAGAAACCTGTTGGGGGACATTTTAACCTGCCCAGGCACTCATTAATGGATCTCAAATTGTTTCAGGCCAATTTCACAAGCCAACTCCACAGAGAGGCCTCAGAGCTCAACTTCATTTACAAGTCTGATTCCTATAACAGAAGTATGAATAAAGACATTGGGTGGATGGCTCCCTACATTCCACATCTAAAGACTTAAAAAAGCCAAACAATGGGTACTTAAGAACACTTAGTACCTTTTCTATCAGCTTCATGTAGCATGGACACTCTAACTGACTATTCTTTCCCCCCCGCCTTTTTTCCCTACTTTTTTCTTCTCTCTTCCCCCCCCCCCCCATCTGCTTTTTATTTAGAAATTGGGCCTTTAATAACTCCATTCACCTGAAGAAGTGGGTTGTGCCCACGAAAGCTCATGATACCATCTACATGTTTTGTTAGTTTCTAAGGTGCTGCTAGACTATTTGTTGTTTTTTTAAGTTTTTACAAGAGAATAGTTAGTGCTTGTTGGCTGGTAAAACAGACACTGAAGAAACAGACTATAACACCAACTCAGATGTGAAGTTAATCATTATTATTAATAGCATGAGAGTGCTGATGCCAATTGTGGGGCTAACAGTGCTACTCTGCTGTCAGGGTATTTGCGTCTGAATGTCTGCGGCTCCTCGTGTGTAGCTGTTACAGAAAGGCAGTTAAAACAAACTAAAGGAAAGTAGATGGTTTTCTAGGAAATATGCTTTGTGAAATACAGTTTTGTTAACGGTGGTGACTGGGTTAAATACAGCCGCTCTCCGAGTTATGAACAAGTTACGGGCCAACACTTGGTCCGTAACTCGAACTGTTCGTAACTCGGACCCCATTGAGTTACACGCGACCGTGCTGTTCGCAAGCGTGGGTCACGTTCGTAACTCGGGGACCGCCTTTACAACCGCTCCATGGGAGCTTTGGTCGTAAGTGTGAACGGTCGTAACTCGACCGTTCGCAACTCGGGGAATGGCTGTACAATGGTTTGTGACAGATGAACACAGAGTACATGAAATAATGATCCCCTCTTGATCTTGTGAATCTATAAATCTTAGGATCTGTTCCTGCAACCCATTCAGCAGGTACATTTAATTGTAAGCATCAAATGGTCCTCTTGACTTCACTTAATCTCTGCCTATTTAGTCTTGAGAGGGCCTATGTCTGTATTGCAAATAAATGGAGGAAGACTAAGGACTTTAAATATAGAAGCCTACATTTAGATACCTACATCCATGTTCAGGCAGGTGAAGAATATGCAGCTTGTTTATCAGACATACCGGGCACTCAGAAATGAATCTCATTGTTGCAAGCACAGGAATGTTGAAACTCAAGCTGGGTATTGAGAGAAATAAATATGGATTGGGGATCTAACTTGTGTGTGTTGTTTATGGAATATCGAGACTTGAGCATTTGCCCCGAATGGCAGAGTCCAGCATGTGTGTCAACAGGGAAAGAGTCTGGGGAGAATGGGGGTGTGGAAAGGATTAAAGCCTCTTCTGAAATGTCTCCAATTTTCCTTCTTCCCCGACAGGCTGCAGAACACGCATGTCTTGCTCCAGGTCAGTGCATGGCCTGCAGAGCCAGGGAAAGGAAATGGCTGTAGCGAAGCTGGTGAGCTTCGAGGAGGTGGCTGTGTATTTCTCTGAGGAGGAATGGGGTCTGCTGGACCTGAGTCAGCGGGCCCTCTACTGGGATGTGATGAAGGAGAATTATGAGGCTGTGAGCTGGCTGGGTAAGGATTCCTGTCCCCTCAGGTATCAGAAGCTGGGTGGGCTTTGGTTCTTAGTCCCCCTTTGACCCCCAATGTCAGGAGTATCAGCCCCAATAATGCTGGCTCCTGTGTGAGAGACTGTCCCCTCCACATCTGTCCCAGGGGAAGGAGGTTCAGGGACATAACAATGGTGCTGTTCTTCCCACACCCAAGGTCTCAGTGTGCTTATCCACCATCTTGCCCACATTCTGCTTTGATGGGAGGTGTCAGTCGAAGAGCCCAGGCAGGAATGGCAGGTTCCAGAGTTCTGAGTCTGGGTGCGGTTGCTGTTAGTTCCTGCAGGATACCCCTTGTGCCAGTTTGCTGAGCCCCCCTGATGGAGGGTGCAGTTCCTGGAGTCCTTTCCTCTCTGTGGCTGATCTCTGTGACATCCTGGTTCCTGCCAGTGAGAGGAGCTGGGGCTGAGGGAGGGTGGATGCGCGGCAGTTCACACTCTACAAGAATTCTGTGGGTGTAGCTCTATAGTACATAAACATGAGGAGAGCTCTTCTTGCATTTTAAGCAGTGCATTTGGGAGGCCTGCGTTCAATTTTCTGCACCGACACAGCCTTCCTGTGAGACCCTGGGCAATTCACTTGTTAGAGCAAAAGTTTGGTCCCAATCCCCTGTAGGAATTGCCTAGATATTAGCAGGGGATTCTCTCTGACTAAAGAACATAAACAAGCTTAATTCAATAAAGTGTATTAAGAGACACAGACTCAGTATAGTTACAATCAATGATACATAGAGATCTTTCATCTACTGTATATTTAAGAGAATCTGTCTGTTCAAGAACTCCTCATAACTGTTAAGAGCTAGGACCACCACATTTGCAGTTTCCTCTTATAATTTAAAGCAAGGTCAGAGTTTGGTTGTGCCAGGGAAACAGGATGTGCCTGGAGTGGGATTGTGTCTTGGCAGATCATACAGAAAAGGGACAGAATCACGAGGCAGGTGAAAGGGTCTGGCTGGAGTTTGGAGCAAAGATAAGGTCTGAAACAGCCACCAAGGATTCCCTTAGCTGCTCAGACAACTTTGCCTCCTGGTTTAAGTAGAGCGTCCAAGCCAAAGAGCAGGGCGAGCTGAGCCCCACAGCCAGGGGCTTTGTGGGCAGAGCCCTTGGGGAGCTAGAGCCCTGCTGGGTCCTTTCTCTCCAACTCCTAGCGACCTGCCATGTGGCAGCTGAAGTCTGAGCCCTGCCTGTGGGCCTCAGTGTCAGACCTGAAAGCCCTCACTGGAGCTCACCTTCTGAGCAGTATGTTCCTGTTCTGCCCTGGGATGGGGGGGATGGAATGGGCCATGAGGGAGACTTAGTTGAACCCTAGAGAGTGCAGCAGAGTGCTGAGCTCCTCCCAGAGAATAAGCTAGGTCATTCCCGAGGCAGGGGGGATGCACCTTTACTATAGGAGTGTGTGTCCTGGGATCTTGTGGCATCCAGAGTCCAGTCTCTGCAAGGTGGGGAAGGAGCCTCTCCGGGTGGGTGACTCAGATCCAGGCTCTGAAAGCAGTAATGGCAGAGACCTTAATGAACAAGATCAGCACTTGGTTAATTGCTCCCTGAGCAGGATTTCCAGTGTTCAAAGCTCATGTGATCTCCTGGGTGGAGCAAGGGGAAGCACTGTGGATCCCAGGTCTCCAGGGCTCTGTGGAAGGGGAGATCATCAGCAACACTCACATAGGTGAGCAATCAGCTAAACTGACTCAGAAACCAATTTCTGTGTCCTCATAGCAGGTGTCACTTGTGCATTTTCATCAAGTCTGACTGACTCTTTAGCCTAGGGATGGGGAACCTCAGGCCCGGGGGCCGGATGCAGTCCCCCGCTTGCCTAGATTTGGCCCCAAAGCTCAGGGATACCCCTGTCTTGGGGAGCCCACGCTGGTGCTCCAGTTCCCCTGTCACCCACCCATGGGGCTGGAGCACACAAAATCTACTAGCCTGGCCCTCCCAGGCCAGTGTTTCCTCTAAGATTTTCAGTCCATGAGCATTGTGAGTTTGTCGTATGCACCAATATTGATGTCATGTGTGCTTGTTAGGATGTGTGCTACCGAGCCACCTGTGCCACACACTACAGGGTGCTATTTGAGGTTGTGTGTTTAGCACTGGTGTAATCTGAAATCTGAATAGGACATTTTGGCCCCTAGTTTTCATATGGATTTTGAACATGTTTATACACATTTTATTCTGCATGAAAACCCGGAATAAATTAAATCTGCTTTAATTTTGATACCCCAAAGTTGCAGTATCTTGGGCTTTTAAAAAATAGGATAATAGTTATTGTGATGGAAAAGAGGACAAAATTTCAAACACTTTGCACTTTGGCCCTGGTTGCCTCCAAAGCAGCCACCCCCACGTGGCCCAGGCTGTCGCAGGAGCAGCTGTCTGAGCCATGTGGCTTCGGCCTTCGGCACATGGCTCTGCCCAGGAGCAGCTGGGGGTGGGACCACGGTACTAAAAATAGCACCACAGCCTGGCTCCAGTCCCAGGGGTGGGGTTGAGTGGCAGGCAGCAGACAGCTTCCCCGTGTGCTGCTCAATATGTGTTTTTATCTGTGTGAACCCACTTGATAAATTACACAGAAAAATTAATCCAGACTTTGGTATAGATATTAACTGGTTAACCGGTAAGCATGAAGCAGGTTAACTCTGGCAGTGGCCAGCTGCACTGGGCCAGAGAAGCTCCAGCATTGGCCGTACCAGTGCCAACCCCGGCCACAGAGGGATCCCATGGTCACAGCCTTGGTGGGCCAGGCAGCAGGACCTAAGTTAAAATGGTTAACCAGTTAAGCACTATCATTTAACCTGTTAACTGTTTTAACATCCCTAATCTATGGTTTGGGTTAATCTAATTCAAAAGCAGCATTGATCCATTCACTGGTGTAGGGACAATATTTGCCTTTAGTGAGCTGCATCAGATTTTAAAAAATCATCTGATTTTGTGTAAAGCATTCAGAGAACCCATGGGGAAAAAGCCCTTTAAAGCTCCAGTCCTGAAAATATTTAAGCATGGTTTTAGTTACAGTAGGATGCTTTCTTCAGCTACACTTTAAATAGTCTAAAGTTATTGTGGCTCTAATACAGATTTGATTTGTTTCTCTGTCTGTCTATGTCTTACTAGTATGTAGTTTTTCTTGTTGTGTTTTAACTACATTATGGAAAGGCATACCATGAATAGAGGGGCATTTCATGGGTATCATGCAAAAAAATATAATCCCAAGCAGTGCTTATGTATCATCCTTTATCTGTTCACTTTGAATGTTTTAGAGCCGTGGTCACCAACCTGTCGATCACGATCGACCAGTCGATCGGGAGGCGTTCGGGGCCCCCCCAATTCTCCCCACCCCCAAGAAGCCCCACTACCTACCTCTGAAAATGGAGGTAGTGCTAGCTTCCTGCGGGGTGGAGGGAAGTCCGGCAGCTGCGTGCCACTTCCGGGGTTTCCGGAAGTGTGCTGCCTGCTTCCCTCCTCCAGGTCTATGGCGCACCGGGAGGAGGTAGGAGTCCTGGAGGAAGGTGCGTGCTGGGGCTTCCAAGGGAGAGAGAGGAGGGGAGACGCGCACCGGGGCTTCCCTCCTCTGCAGGGGAGGAGGTAGGAGTACCGAGGGCAAGCGCACGCCGGGGAGGGGGGAAAGAGTCCCAGGGGGAAGCGTGTGCCAGGGCTCCCCTCCTCTGCAGGGGAGGAGGGAGGAGTCCCGGGGGGAAGCGCGCACTAGGGCTTCCGTCCTGGGAAGGGGAGGCGCGCACCGGGGCTCCCCTCCTGTGGGGGAGGAGGTAGGAGTCCGGAAGGGAAGCGTGCGCTGGGGAGGGGGGAGGCATGCACTAGGGCTTCCCTCCTGGGGGGGGGAGAGGGGAAGGGAGGCACACACTGGGGCTCCCCTCCTCTGCGGGGGAGGAGGCAGGAATCCCAGGGGGAAGCACGCGCCGGGGAGGGGGGAGGAGTCCCGGGGGGAAACGCGCACTGGGGCTTTCCTCCTTTGTGGGGGAGGGGGGAGGAATCCCGGCAGGAGGCTCTTGCCGGAGCTTCCCTCCTCTGGGGGAGGGGGGGAAGGCGAGTGCCAAGGATTCCCTGCCCCAGCCAACACCCTGCCCCCGTTCCCACTGGCATCCTGGCCCCTGCCCCCGCTGGCAACCTGTCCCCACCCCAGCACCCTGTCTCTTGCCTCCACTGACACCCTGTCCTCTGCCCCAGCATCCACTAGCACCCTTCCCCAGTACCATGTCCCCTGCTCCCACCAGCACAGTTGGGGCCACATTAGTGAGGCTTTGGAGGAGTTGTTTTTTTTTTTTTTTTTTTTGGCATCTCACTTGTGTGGCCCCAACTGACTTTTCAGTGACCCCTGAATCAGAACAGATTCTCATAAATAAAAACAATGCTGAAACTTTTTGTGTTTGACATATTTTATTTAAAAATGAAGCCTGGTCAACAAACCCCCATCTGTCCGCAGCATCATAACACTCCTGCACACCGCCCCCCCCCCCCCCCGAGACCCTAGATTTGAGCCTATCCTACACTGGAACCCCCTGTCCTGAGCCTCTCACATCCCCAAACTCCAGCACCCCCACATCCTCAGTCTTTTGCCACAACATTCCTACACCATCCACACACCACAAATCTGTGTCGTGAGCCCATTATACTCCTAACCTCCCTGCCCTAAGCCCCTCCCATTCCCCAACCCAAACTCCTGCACCCTCACATCCACAAGCCTGTGGCTTGCTCAGTACCCCAACCCTCCACCTGACCCCAACACTCCCCAGCCTGGAGCCCCCTCCCTGAGCCAGCATCCCCTCTCCACCTCCTCCTGCATCCAGATTCCCTCCCAGAGCTTGCACCTCTCACCCCTTCCCACACCCAAACCCCTCATTCCCACCCCAGAGCCCCCACATCCTGTCTCAACCTAGTGAGGGTACAGCTAGACTGAAGGAGTTTTTCCGGGATTCCAGAGGTATCCCAGAAAAACTCTTCCGCGTCCAAGGATGCGTTTGTTCTTCCACTTTTTTTAGCCGAAGAGCAAACATGCTCTTTCTGTAACCCCTATAGTCCTCTGTCCACAAGGAATAAGGGGGCTTCCAAAAGAAGGGTTTTTTCTGACATTTGGTCCAGTCTAGACAGGTCAAATGTTGGAAAAACATCTTTCTGCAGAAGAATTGGGGAAAAAAAAGCAGCAGTATAAGGGTTGGGGATAGCAAGTGATGGAGAGGAGGAGAATAGAGAGGGCAGGGAGGGGCTTCAAGGAAGGGGTGGGGCGGTAGATTTTGGCTTGTTCTGTCATTTAAAAAGTGATCTTGGGTGTAAAAAAGGTTGGAGACCACTGTTTTAGAAGAACTACATTGGATTATACTGTTCTTGCAGAATCTTACCTTATCCTTTGTCTGTGTATTGATTCTTCTCCACTTGCCCATAAGGGTGTGATTTTTATTTAATCTTTCTTGTCTGGGGTGATGCTGGCAAACCAGTTCAGATCAGTACCATAGGCCAATTCAGTTGTGTATTAGAATAGATCAAAATGAAAGTGTATTCAGGTGTTTAAATTGCATGAAAACTAGTGGCATGTTTCTTGGTTTTGCTTGTCTGTGCCTGTTAAAGTTTAATAGCAAGTATTTACACTGTGTATGCCCTAAAAACTAAATAAACAACTGAAGAAATCTTGTGAAGGACTTAAGAACTTTAAGAGAAAATGCTTATTTCAGAGCAAGTGGCCATTGTGACTGGTGGTCAGAGATCCGAAGACTAAGTGCATTCCTTACTCACTGTCATGAAAGATAAAGCTCGCATTGTGAGGAGTAGAGATACTGGCAGCTTGCCTTCTGTCAGAAGCAGGAGCAACCGCCACTGCCATGCGCCCCCCGGCCATCGATGGAGGAGGGGCAGCAGCTGCTCTCACTATGTGGCCCCACCTGGGAGCAGTTGAGCAGCGGCATGGCGTCTGCCACAGCTGGAACCGGGGTCGTGGTGAGGCTGCCCCAGTAAGGACAGCTTCACCATGGCCCTGGCTTCAGCTG
This sequence comes from Rafetus swinhoei, assembly GCA_019425775.1. Taxonomy (NCBI): domain Eukaryota; kingdom Metazoa; phylum Chordata; order Testudines; family Trionychidae; genus Rafetus; species Rafetus swinhoei. The sequence continues at coordinate 19,194,242 of CM033444.1, read as the reverse complement.
TGACACATGGGGCAGCCACCTGCCACACAGCCCCACCCAAGGAGCAGCTGGGGCTGGGGCATCATGGTGGCTAATGGGGCTGAGGCCGCGGTAGTAAAAATAGCACAGTGACCTGGCTCCAGTCCCAGGGGCGGGACCACTTGGAAGGCAGCAGGTGGCTCCCCCCATGTGCTGAGACTGGAGCTGCAGTGCAACTCCTGAGGGGCAGTCACACCTCAGCCCCAGCCCTGGCAACTGCCACGCAACTTGCCCTGGCTGCATTTCCAGTCCTGGTAAAGGGCTGAAGCTAGGGCCAAGGCCGTGTGGTGGCTGCCCATGTGCTCCTTGGAAGGGGCAGTTGCCCATCACTCGGTCCTGCCCAGGAGTAGCTGAGCAGCCACTAGGTGAGTCTGCTGAGGAAGTGGGTGGAATTTGAATTCTTGGTGCACGCCCGTGTCGGTGTGTACCTTAGAGGGAACTTTGCCCTAGCTCTGGTGTGCAAGGAGAATGTGAGGAGAGTCTTTTTTCTTCTTAGTCAGGGGCTTCTCACTTGTGTGCAGCCCCCGACTGATTTTTCTGTGGGTCAGCGGCCACTAACCCAAAAAAAGGTTCCCCACCCCTGCTTCAGCCTGTCTTCAGCTCGTGTCAGAGGTTGGGGGGGAGTGTTACCCGGGGTTCCTTCAACCCAAAGATCTCAATAACTTTACTCTATGTGAGGTGGTGTTAGGAAGTAAATCCAAGGAGACATGGCCATCTGACCGATAGCTGGCTGACACAAACAGGACGAAACAGGAGCTTTCACTTAAACCTTCATGTTGCTTAATCTCAAGCACCTACACTCATCTGCAACAGGTTAGTAAAAGCCCACAAACTTCAATAATTCCCAAAGTTGGATGTAGCTCTCAAGTGACCCAGAAGCATTTTTCGGTGGCCAGTCTTCCTTCTGCTGGTGGGACTGCAAGGTTTATCTAGAGGGGGAGTCCCTGAAGAGCAGGGTTCCCTGTAAAGCGTGTGCTGGCACGGGAGCGCACTATGAATTTCATCCCCACCCACCCCCTCAGCAAAGTTGTACAGCTGCAGCCCCAGCTGCTCGCGGGGGTGAGGCTGCATGGCAGGTGACTGCCCATCCCAGGAGCAGTTGGACAGCCACCATGTGGCCTGGGTGGCAGCTGCTAGAGCTGGTGCCTGGGCTGTGGTACCAAAGATAGCACCGTGGCCTGGCTCCAGTCCTGGCACATGGGGCAGCCACTTGCCATGTTGCCCCACCTGGCAGGTGCAGGTGTCAGAATGGCAGAAGGTAGAGAAAGGGGCAAGGGGTAACTAAGGGGAAGGTGGGGGTTTGTGCTGAGGGGAGAGGAGGGGGCCAGGGCAGGAGAAGAAAGGGAAAGGCACCAAGGGGCAGGGTGGAGGAGACACCAATACCAGGGGGCCAAGAGGAGAAAATGAGGGGAAAGGGCAGGAGGAGCAGTGGGGGAGGGAGCAGAATGGGAAGGTCTCAGTAGGGATGGGAGAGGGGAGGAGACAAAGTGATGCTGGGAGAGGGGAGTGGCAATGGGGACAAGAGGAAGGAAGAAGAGGGGAGGAGTGAGTGCTGGGAGAAGAGGGGTTGAAAGGAGGTGTGGGCATGAGGAAGACAGGATGGAGCAAGTTGTGTGTGAGGGCGCGAGAACTCAGGCAGAAGGTGGTGATGGGGTGGGCCCCAGGTAGGAAGAGGGCAAGGGGGGGCAGGTATTGGGAGGGCAGGGGAAGTGAGAGGCACCAGGAGGGTGCAGGGGGTGGGGTAAGGTAAGGTGCCAGGGGAAATGTGGGGGTGAAGCAGAAGGGCAGACGAGGGGAGGGACAGGCACCAGAGGACAGAGGCAGGGCAAGTGGGTAGAAGGAGGTGTTAGGAGAGGGGATGCGGAGGAGAACTAGAGAAGGGGTGGGTGCAGGGGTCAGAGAAGATGGGGAGGTGGGGGCAAGTCCCAGAAGAGCTGAGGGGAGTGAGAAGGGCAGGAGCCAGGTGAGGAGGGTGAGGAATGGGTGGGGGCAACCGCAGGCACCAGGGGACCAGATGGGGCGAGGGGAGGGTGGGAGACATGGCAGCAGAGGGGAAAAGGGAGAGGTTTATAGCTTGGATGCCACAGTGGCACATCCAAACAAGCACACACGACCTCAATACTGGTGCACAAGACAAAACTGATTGCTCATGGATGGAAAATCTTAGAGGGAACACTGCTGAAGAGCCCCTCCCAAAGGGTTCAGCTACCCCTAATTTTTTGTCCCTGTTTATTCATTGGTATTCCAAGACAACTTATTAAGTGAGCAACCTTGAAGGCTAGGCAGGACGTTACCTTCCATCTATCTGCCAGCCAGATGGGATTTTTCAGAGTTTGCCTGACCGACACACCCTGAGGGCACACAGACAAGCTTCTCAGCAATTGCAACAGAGATCTTTGCAGGAAGGATGTAGGATCCTTTCTGTGGCACCCAACCCCTGATTCCTTCTCTCCCCGACTTGGTTATGCTACGGCTGCTACCGAAGCCCATTTGCGGCCTGCTAGCTTGGCTGCTTTTAGCAATAAGCACAAGGAGTTCACACATTTCAATGGTTTGCCAATATTTCCCTGCAGAGAAGGATGGATTCTCTCCTCTGGGGAAGGGTTGTGAGGGAGGAGGGTGAAATCAGCTAATGATATTTCTATGATGGATCAGATTACAGAAATCCTCTTGGGGTTGTTCTCCGGTATGCTGATAAAGCCACTGATGCCCACCTTCCTGCCCTGGGTGGGGAAGGGTTCCCCACCACCCTCTGCTGCTGGGCTAGAAGCTCTGGTCTCCCCCAGCCAAAGCACAGAATTGGGGTTACCACTCCTCCCGGCTAAGCAATACAGAATTCAGCTTGAGGAGGGCTCAGCTATAAGGCTTTGCCACCCAGGAAATCAACACCCAAAAGTGACCAAAACCCCAAATGAATCAGTTTTACCCTGTTTTAAAGTTTTACACACACAAAATCACGAGTTCACCCCCTTTTCAATGAAAGAGATAAGACCATAACATGAGAACATAAGACCAGCCATACTGGGTCAGACCAAAGGTCCATCTAGTGTAGTATCCTGTCTTTCGACAGTGGCTAATGCCAGATACTCCAGAGGGAGTGAACAGAGCAGGTAATCAGCAAATGTTCCCTCTCCTGTCCTCCGGTTTCCAGCCTCTGACAAACAGAGGCTAGTGACAACATCTCTACTTATTCTGGCTAATATGTATTGATGGACCCAGCCTCCATGGATTTATCTAGTTCTTGTTTGAACCCGGTTAATGTCCTGGTCTTTGCAACGCCCTCTGGCAAGGAGTTCCACAGGTTGACTGTGTGCTGCGTGAAGAAAAACTTCAGTTTGTTTTAAACCTGCTACCTATTAATTTCATTTGATGACCCTAGTTCTTATGGGAACAAGTAAATAAGTTTTCCTTGTTCACGTTCGCCATACTGGTCATGATTTTATAGATCTCTGTTATATTGCCTCCTTAATCTCCTCTTTTCTAAGATGAAAAGTTCGAGTCTCTTTAATCTCTCTTCTTATGGGACCCGTTCCAAACCTCTAATCATTTTTCTTGCCCTTTTCTGAACCTTTTCTAAAGCCAGTATATCTTTTGAGATGAGGCAACTACATCTGCACGCAGTATTCAAGATGTGAGTGTCCCATGGATTTATAGAGAGACAATAAGATATTCTCTGTCTTTTTCTCTATCCTTTTTTTAAATGATTCCTAAGTTTCTGTTTGCTTTTTTGAGTGCTGCTGCACATTGAATGGATGTTTTCAGAGAACTATCTATAATGAGTCCAAGATCTCTCTTGAGTGGTTATAGCTAAATTAGTCCTCATTATTTTGCATGTATAGTTGGGATTATTTTTTCCAATGTGCATTACTTTACATTTATCAACATTAAAATTCATTTGCCGTTTTGTTGCCCAGTCACCTAGCTTTGTGAGATCATTTCCAAGCTCTTCACAGCCTGCTTTGGTCATAACTATCTTGAGCAGTTTAGTATCCCCTGCAAATTTTGCTGCCTCACTGTTTACCCCTTTCTCCAGATCATTTATAAATAGGTTAGAACATAAGAACGGCCGTACTGGGTCAGACCAAAGGTCTATCTAGCCCAGTAGCCTGTCTGCCAACAGTGGCCAGCACCAGGTGCCCCAGAGAGGGTGGACCAAAGACAATGATCAAGCGATTTGTCTCCTGCCATCCTTCTCCAGCCTCTGACAAACAGAGGCCAGGGACACCATTTCTATCCCCTGGCTAATAGCCTTTTATGGACCTAACCTCCATGAAATTATCTAGCTTCTCTTTAAACTCTGTTATAGTCCTAGCCTTCACAGCGTCCTCTGGCAAGGAGTTCCACAGGTTGACTACATGCTGTGTGAAGAAGAACTTTCTTTTATTTGTTTTAAACCTGCTACCCATTAATTTCATTTGGTGTCCTCTAGTTCTTCTATTATAGAACTAATAAATAACTTTTCTTTATCAAGCCCTCTCCACCACTCATGATTTTATATACCTCTATCATATCCCCCCTCAGTCTCCTCTTTTCTAAACTGAAAAGTCCCAGTCGCTTTAACCTCTCTTCATATGGGACCCGTTCCAAACCCCTAATCATTTTAGTTGCCCTTTTCTGAACCCTTTCCAAGGCCAAAATATCTTTTTTGAGGTGAGAGACCACATCTGTACACAGTATTCAAGATGTGGGCATACCATAGTTTTATACAGGGGCAGTAAGATATTCTGTGTCTTATTTTCTATCCCTTTCTTAATAATTCCTAGCATCCTATTTGCCTTTTGACCTTGCTGCACACTGTGGAAGTTTTCAGAGAACTATCCACGATAACTCCAAGATCTCTTTCCTGTTTTGTTGTAGCCAAATTAGCCCCATCATACTGTACGTATAGTTGGGGTTATTTTCCCGATGTGCATTACTTTACATTTATCCACATTAAATTTCATTTGCCATTTTGTTGCCCAATCACTCAGTTTGGTGAGATCTTCTTGGAGTCCCTCACAGTCTGCTTCTGTCTTGACTATCCTAAACAGTTTGGTATCATCCATACCACCTCACTGCTTACCCCTTTCTCCAGATCATTTATGAATAAGTTGAAAAGTTGGTCCCAGGACTGATCCTTGGGGGGCACCACTAGTTACCCCTCTCCATTCTGAAAATTTACCCTTTATTCCTACCCTTTGTTTCCTGTCTTTTAACCAGTTCTCAATCCAAGAAAGGACCTTCCCTCTTATCCCATGGCAATGTAATTTACACAAGAGCCTTTGGTAAGGGACCTTGTCAAAGGCTTTCTGAAAATCTAAGTATACTATATCTACTGGATCCCCCTTGTCCGCATGTTTGTTAACCCCTTCAAAGAACTCTAATAGATTAATAATACATGATTTCCCTTTACAGAAACCATGTTGACTTTTATCCAACAAATTATGTTCTTCTACGTGCCTAACAATTTTATTCTTTACTATTGTTTCGACTAATTTGTAATTAGTAATGCCTTGGAACAGAGGGCTTCTTGTGCAAGAGTTATTCCTCTCCCCACGAGCAAAGAAGCAAAGAAATCATTTAGTTTCTCCGCAATGGCTTTATCGTCCTTGATTGCTCCTTTTATATCTCGATCGTCTAGGGGACCCACAGGTTTTTTAGCAGGCTTCCTGCTTCTAATGTACTTAAAAAACATTTTGTTATTTCTTTTTGAGTTTTTGGCTAGCTGTTCCTCAAAATCTTTTTTGCTTTTCTTATTACATTTTTATACTTGATTTGACAGTGTTTATGTTCCTTTCTATTTATCTCACTAGGATTGGACTTTCACTTCTTAAAAGATGCCTTTTGTCCTCTCTGCTTCTTTTACATGGTGGTTAAGCCACGGTGACTCTTTTTAGGTCTCTTGCTATGTTTTTTAATTTGGGATATACATTTAAGTTGGGCCTCTATTATGGTGTCTTTAAAAAGTTTCCATGCAGCTTGCAGGGATTTGGCTCTAGTCATTGTGCCTTTTAATTTCTGTTTAACTAACCTCCTCATTTTTGTGTAATTCCCCTTTTTTAAATTAAATGCCAGAGTGCTGGACTGCTGAGGTGTTCTTCCCAGCACAGGAATGTTAAATGTTATTATATTATGGTCACTATTCCCAAGCGGTCCTGTAATGGTTATCTCCTGGACCTGATCCTGCGCTCCACTCAGGACTAAATCGAGAATTGCCTCTCTCCTTGTGGGTTCCTGTACCACCTGCTCCAAGAATCAGTCATTTAAGCCATTGAGAAATTTTATCTCTGCTTCTCTTCCTGAGGTGACATGTATCCAGTCAATATGGGGATAATTAAAATCCCCCATTACCAGGGTTCGCCGAACCGTGGCGAGCCCCGCTCGCCAGCCGCGCTGTCCGGCGATCTGCGCATGCGTAGATCGCCCGAACCCGGCTCTTCCGGGTTACAATCTACTCGCCATGGGCAAGTAGATTATAATAATGGGCAGGGCTCAACAAATTATACAGAGTTCTTTATTTTGGTAGCCTCTCTAATCTCCCTCAGCATTTCAATGTCAGTATCGCTGTCCTGGTCAGGTGGTCGGTAATATATCCCTACTGCTAATTTCTTATTATTGGAGCATGGAATTACTATCCATAGCAATTCTATTGAACATGTTGATTCATTTAATATTTTATTTCATTTGATCCTACATTATCTTTCACATACAGTGCCACTCCGCCACCCACCCGGCCTGCTCTGTCCTTCCGATATATTTTATATCCCGGTATGATTGTGTCCCACAGATTTTCCTCATTCCACCAGGTTTCAGTGATGCCTATTATGTCAATCTCCTCCTTTAATACGAGGTATTCTAGTTCACCCATCTTATTAGTCAGACTCCTAGCATTTGTGTAGAAGCACTTTAAAAATTTGCCACTGCTTATTTGTCTGCCCTCTCCTGATGCATTGGATTCCTTTATATGCGGTTGTTTGTCTGCTCTGGCCCATGGTTTGTCCTCTCCCCTCCTCTCTTTCTGACTACAGCTTAGAGAATCTCTATCAATGGAGTCTCCTCTAAGAGAAGTCTCCATCCGATTACGTGCATCTCCGCACCAATCGGCTTTCCCCATCTCTTAGTTTAAAAACTGCTCTGGCCTTTTTAATGTTTAGTGCCAGCAGTCTGGTTCCACCCTGGTTTAGGTGGAGCCCATCCTTCCTGTATAGGCTCCCCCTCTCCCAAAAGTGTCCCCAGTTCCTAATAAAGCCAAACCCCTCTTCCCTACTCCATCGTCTCATCCACGCATTGAGACTCTGAAGCTCTGCCTGTCTAACTGGCCCTGGGCGTGGAACTGGAAGCATTTCCGAGAATGCCACCATAGAGGTCCTGGATTTCAGTCTCTTTCCTAGCAACCTAAATTTGGCCTCCAGGACATCTCTCCTACCCTTCCCTACGTCATTGGTACCTACATGTACCACAACCACCGGCTCCTCCCCAGCACTACACATAAGTCTATCTAGATGCCTCGAGAGATCCGCAACCTTCGCACCAGGCAGGCAAGTGACCATACGGTTCTCCCGGTCATCACAAACCCAACTATCTATGGGTATGTCTACACTACGAAGTTAATTCGAACTAACAGCCATTAGTTCGAATTAACTTTCATAGGAGCTACACGTGCAAACCGCTAGTTCGAACTTAATTCGAACTAGCGGAGCGCTAATTTGAACTAGGTAAACCTCATTCTACGAGGACTAACGCCTAGTTCCAATTAAATAGTTCGAATTAAGGGCTGTGTAGCCACTTAATTCGAACTAGTTGGAGGCTAGCCCTTCCCAGGTTGCCCTGGTGGCCACTCTGGGCCAAGCCTTGGAAACTCTTCTGCCCCCCTCCCGGCCCTGGAGCCCTTAAAGGGCCACGGTCTAGCTACGGTGCCCGTGCCAGGTGCAAGCCTGCCAGCACCCAGCCAGCAGACCCTGAACCTGGCACGGCATGAGCCAGCCACCCGCTGCCACCCAGCCCTCCGCCTCTTCCCAGGACCAGGCTGGCGGCTCCCAGGAGCCTGCCCGGGGCCGCAAGAGGCGGGCGCCCGCCTGGTCTAGTGCGGAGATCGTGGACCTCATCCAGGTTTGGGGGGAGACCTCCAACGTCCACAATCTCTGCACTAGGCACAGGAAAGTGGCCGTCTAGGGCAGGATAGCTGCCAGCCTGGCCACCAAAGGCCACATGCGAACCCAGGAGCAGGTTTGCATGAAAATCAAGTTGGTCCAGTGAGACCCACGACCCTGAGCCCTGAGCTTAGAACATAAGAACGGCCGTACTGGGTCAGACCAAAGGTCCATCTAGCCTAGTAGCTAACTAAGTTAGTTCGAATTAGTGCTGTAGTGTAGACATACCCTAAGTTTCTAACGATCGAATCACCCACTACTAACACCTGCCTCTTCCTAACAACTGGCATTCCCTCCCCCTCAGAGGTATCCTCAGTGCGAGAGGATACCGCAACATCCTCTGGAAGGAGGGTCCCAACTACGGGATGGGTTTCCCTCTGTTCCCATTGAATGCTCTGTTCCCTTGAGACTTTCATCCTCTTTAAGAGCACTGGGGCTCTCAGACTGGAGGTGGGACAGTACTACAGTGTCCCGGAAAGTCTTATCAACATATCTCTCTACCTCCCTTAGCTCCTCCAGTTCAGCCACCCTGGCCTCCAAAACCCGAACTCGGTCTCTGAGGGTCAGGAGCTCCTTGCAACGGGTGCACACACAAGCCACCCGCCCACAGGGCAGGTAATCATACATGTGATCTCAACGCAATAAACAGGATAGCCCCCACTCTGCTCCTGGGCTTCTGTCTCCATTTTTCTTATGAGTAAGTTTAAGTCTAATATAGATTATAGCGTATCCCAGAAAGGCAGCAGGGAAACCAAGCAGTGGAGGGACAGGATGAATCCAGTCACAGGAGCAGAGGGGTGAAAAGAAACGAAGAAACCATTGAACAAAAAATCCCCCATCAAGAGGGACCCTGCACTTGCAATGACTGTGGGAAAAGTTTCCAGTGTAGACAGGTCCTGATTTTACACCAGAGAATACACACAGGCGAGAACCCCTTCAACTTATCTGACTGTAGGAATAACTTCAGTCAGAACACCAAGCTTAGTACCCATCAGGGAAAGTATCCATCTGAGAAAATCTGTGACTGGCCTGACTGTGCGAAAAGATTACATTGTCAATCAGTTGTTACTGAACACCAGACAGTAGAGAAACCCTTCAAGTGCTCTGACTGTGGGAAAAGCTTCCGTCAGTCCTCAAGCCTTATTGATCATCAGAGAATCCACACAGGAGAGAAGCCCTTCAACTGCTCTGAGTGTGGAAAAAGCTTCAGTTGGCGCTCATGTCTTAAGAATCATTGTACAAACCACACAGGGAAGAAACCCTTTTACTGCTCTGACTGTGGGAAACGCTTCAGTCAGAGCTCAGACCTTCTTAAACATAAGAGAACTCACACGGGGGAGAAACCCTTCAATTGTTCTGACTGTGGGAAAAGCTTCAGTCAGAAAGCAAACCTGATTAAACATCAAAGGATCCACACAGGGGAGAAACCCTTCAGCTGCTCTGATTGTGGGAAAAGCTTTAATTGGCGCTCATGTCTTAAGAATCATTGTACAAACCGCACAGGGGAGAAACCTGTTTACTGCTCTGATTGTGGGAAACGCTTCAGTCAGTACTCACATCTTATTAATCATCAGAGAACCCATACAGGGGAGAAACCCTACAGCTGCTCTGACTGTGGGAAAAGCTTCACTCAGGTCTCAAGCCTTATTACTCATCAGAGAACCCATACAGGAGAGAAGCCCTACAATTGCTCTGACTGCGGAAAAAGCTTCAGTCAGAGGTCACACCTTCTTAGACATCAGAGAATCCACACGGGTGAGAAGCCTTTTAATTGCTCTGACTGTGTGGGAAATGGGTTAAATTGCAGTACGAGAGGTTTAGGTTTTACATTAGGAAAAACTTCATAACTGTCAAGGTGGTTAACCCTGGAATAAATTGCCTAGGGAGGTTATGGAATCTCCATCACTGAAGTTATTTAAGAGCAGGTTAGACGGCCATCTATCAGGGATGATCTAAACCATGCTTGGTCCTGCCATGAGGGCAGGGGACTAGACGTGATGATCTCTCGAGGCCCCTTCCAGTTCTAGTATTCTATGATTCTAAGTACTTTGAAGGATAGAGTCAAAATTCAAAATAATATGGACAAACTAGAGAAATGTCCTAAAGTAAACAGGATGAAGTTTAATAAGGACAAGTGCAAAGTACTCTGCTTAGGAAGGAACAGTTTCACGCATACAGAATGGGAAGTGATTGTCTTGGAAGGAGTACTGCTGGAAAGGGTTTAGTGGTCATAGGGGACCACAAGTTAAACGGGAGTCAACAGTGTGACACTGTTGCAAAAACAGCAAACATGATTCTGGGATGCATTAATAGGAGTGTTGTGAGCAAGACATGAGAAGTCATTCTTCTGCTCTACTCTGCACTGATTAGGCCTCAATTGGAGTATTGGGTCCAGTTCTGGGCACCACATTTCAAGAAAGCTGTGGAGAAACTGGAGAATGTCTAGAAGAGCAACAAGAATGATTAAAGATCTAGAGAACATAACCTGTGAAGGAAGACTGAAAGAATTGAGCTTGTTTAGTTTGGAAAGGAGAAGACTGAGAGGGGGCATGATAGTGGTTTTCAGGTATCTAAATGGGTGTCACAAGGAGGAGGGAGAAAAATTGTTCTCCTTGGCCTCTGAGGACAGGACAAGAAGCAATGGGCTTAAACTGCAGCAAGGAGGTTTAGGTTGGACATTAGGAAAAAGTCCTTGTCAGGGTGGTTAAACACTGGAATAAATTCCCTAAGCAGGTTGTAGAATCTCCATCACTGGAGATATTTAAGAGCAGGTTAGATAGACATCTATCAGGGATGGTCTAGACTCTCTAGAGACTGTGCTGGGTCCTGCCATGGGGGCAGGGAACTGGACTCAATGACCTCTTGAGGTCCCTTCTAGTTCTTGTGTTCTATGATTCTGTCTTCCATGGTGAAGAAAAAAGCCAAAATTTATTTGTAATTGAAAGAAGGCTGCAGGTTTTCTGCCCCAGGTGGGACTTCAACCCCCAACCCCTGGCTTGGGGAGGGGAGGGGGGGGCAATGCCTTAGCCATTAGGCCACGCAGGAAGGAGAGAAATTCTCTCTCTCCCAAATGCACATTCTTTACATTGGCTTGGTAGATAGTTACCTCCTTTCTACACCTTGCACACATGTCTGCAGCCCCTGTCAACGAGGCGGCTGGGCAAGTCCCTGACAGAACTGAGCACAGGCTGGAAGCAATGCAGGCTGGTCGCAGGCTGGGAGAGCAGCTGGGGGAGCTTGGTATGGTGCAGAAGCCATGAGCAGAGGGCATGTATGTCACACATGGGAGAGCAGATGGGGTGGGGTGAGATACAGCATGTCTCAGACTTGGGCTACACTACAGCGTTAGGTCAGTGTGAGGCAGGTTATGTTGCCCTAGTTATGTCTGTGTGCACACTGCAACCTTGCTCCGCCACTGTATGTGCTACTGTACCCCCACAAGAGGCATGGGAATGACGGTGGTGTAGTTAGAGTGGTGCAGTGTGTGAGCAGACACTGCTGTTACAGCTGCTGGCATTTGTGGGCTCCCTGCTGTGAACTCTGGACCCCACTCCCAGCTTTAGGCTGTCACCCCGGAACAGCTGGGGCTTTCCAACTGGAGGCTGGCTTCTGACTCCCCTCTCCTACCCAGACTGCTGGCTGGGCTCCCTGCTCTGAGTCGGGCTGGCTCTCAGCTGGGAACCCTACCACCCCTGGGCAGCTCCAAGCCGGGCTACCGCCTGTGCTCACAACTCCCCAATGGGCTGGCAGCTCCCTGCTAGGGAGAAGCCAGGCTCACAGCAGGGAGGAATGAGTCAGGAGCCCCCTGGTGTTGGCAGGAGGCCCTGTGCCTCTGGGAGCCCCTACATGTCTTCTCTCTGTTTGCCACCCCTAGGCCGATGGTGCGATGGAAAATGCCAACCTGATTCTCACACATTTGTTCTCTGGTTCTCCTGAAAAAAAAAAAAAGCCCTGGAATATACATGAGGTGCCTGTGGCACTTGTGGGACAAGGTCTGGGATCCCAAGGACACCACTGTCCCCACCACGGGTACAGAGAACCACCTCAAAGCTACCAGAAGTCACCCATGACTAGCCAGGCCTGAGAGGGAGCCAGAGCAGGAGAGCAGACGCTGATCCTTCCCCAATTTCCTCCACAGGAAATCCTAACCTTCCCAAACGACTTCCTCCCAGCCTCGTTGGTGCCACTTGCCAAAGGAGGAAGTAAGGCAGGTATGAGGAGAAAGAAGTAAATCATGCTGAGGAAGACAGGATGGAACCGCAGTGCCTCCTGTGGAGATGTGTTTGGGTCCAAGGAGATACAAACATGTTGCTGCCTCTTGTCAGCCTAGGTAGGGCTGCTTGGAGCCTGGGAGGAGGAGGAGAGGAAGGGCTGGAAGGAGAACCAAGCAAAGCTACATAAGAACAGCCACACTGGGTCAGACCAAAGGTCCATCTAGCCCAGTATCCTGTCTTCCAACAGTGGCCAGTGCCAGATGCCCCAAAGGGAGTGAACAGAACAGGTAAACATCAAGTGATCCCTCTCCTGTCACCCATTCCCAGCTTCTGACAAACAGAGACTAGGGACACCATTCCTACCCCTCCTGGCTAATAGCCATTGATGAAACTAACCTTCATGAATTTATCTAGCTATATTTTGAACCCTGTTAAAGTCCTGGCCTTCACAACATCCCCTGGCAAGGAGTTCCACAGGTTGACTGTGCGCTGCATGAAGAAGTACTTCCTTTTGTTTTTTTTAAACCTGCTACCTATTAAAAAGTTCTTGGGAAACCTCTCTATTGTACACAGATTTTTACCTCCTGGTGCTGTGTCTTTCCTCCCTTGTCCTGGGCCTATTTGTCCACATGCAAGGGCTTGCCTATCCTGTAAAATCTGCCCCAGTCATCAGCTAAACTGACTCTTGTAGGATATGAATCCACAACCTTTGCATGACTGGTCTTGCTTACACAGCCACTAGTTAAATGCTAATTAAATGTTAGTTAAACACCAGGGCTACGTCTACACTGCAGGCTTTTCTTGCACAAGAACAGTCGTTCTTGCGCAAAGACTTGCAGAGTGTCTACACTGCACGTGCGTTCTTGCGCAAGTAAATTTACAGTAAAGTGTCAGAACAGAGGGCTTCTTGCGCAAGAGTTATTCTTCTCTCCATGAGGAATAAGCCCTCTAGCGCAAGGAAGGCAGTGTGGATGGGCAACAGGGGTTTCTTGCCCAAGAGAGCGTCCACACTGCCATGGACGCTCTTGCGCAAAAGCACATGGCAATGTGGATGTGCTCTTGCTCAAGACCTTTCATGCGTAAGAACTCTTGCGCAAAACAGTTCTTGCGCAAGAAGCCTGCAGTGTAGATGTAGCCTTGGGGGCGTGTCTCAGCTGGCTCCTCTGAGGCGGACTTGAGGTGTTCTCTGCCATCTTTAGCTACTGTTCATCCCAAGAGAAGCGCTGCTTCTTTGTTGCCAACCCAGGGACCCAATGGACGGCTTGGGAGAGGGCAGGGGTCTGTCTGTGCGCAAATGGCCTCCAGGAAGCCCTAAACTGCCTCTTGAGGCCACGAGACTTGGGCTTGTCCCCTGATTTTGGCACCTGCTTAGTAGGTGTTGGAGCTCAAGTCTGAAGCCTGGCCATGTGGCTTGTGCTGCCTGGCAGCCTGACACCCTGAGGAGCACCCTTTGGGGAAAATCCTGGCCAGACATAATTCTGGTCCCCAGGTCCACCCATTGGGTGAAAACAGGACAAACTTGTGGCCCAGCGACTTAATCCATGGGTCCAGCATTGTCCCATGAGGAGAAGATGCCACTGGCAAGGCTCATCCTACCAGCCCATGAGCCCCCAAATACCTGTCAGCCTGCAGGTCAAGCTGAGAGCCTTGAGAGGAGCAGCAAGGAGGTAGCTGGAGCTTCTTCCCACAAGGGTAGCCCTGCCTACTCATTTCCTCTCCCCAAATGCTTGGCAGCCAGGATGTCATACCGGGATCCAGGGCCAAGGGGAAAAGAGGTGACCTGACTCTTTTGTGATGGGGACTTGCTGCCCATCTTTCCCCCCACCACTAATAGGTTCCACTGCCTTTCAGCCATCAGGTCTGCCTGGGAAGGGAGGCAGGAATGGGACAAAGTAGCGAGTCAAGCTTAGGGAGGCAGGCAAAATGCATCTTGCCTCACAGGGCTACTGGCAATAGCTTCTTACCCAGAATTAGGGGTGTAGTTGTCAAAGCAGCTCAGTTGGGCGAGTATTAGACTGAAGATTTAAAGGTCCCTGGTTCAATCCCAGGCTTTGGCAGAAAGCTGCAAAACATCAATTTGCTCCAACTCCCAAGGGAAGTGGGGCTCTTTCAATGCTTTCTAGTGCAGACCATGTGCTGTTCTGGAATGTGCTTTGATCCAAAACTCACTGCTGCAGTAGGCTTGTGATATTTGGTGTGTCAGATTAGAAGACAGAACAGCCTCTCCTGTCCTTAAAGTCTGCAAACTGTGTGGGCAGCCTCTGCTGTTTCCTGATTAGGAGTGGCAGAGGGGAAACAGCAGAAACATCCAAAGGGGCTGCAAGGAGCAGGTCATTAGCCCTGTAAGGCAGAAGTAGGTGTGGCAATGACATCACAAGGGCCTTTTACAACCCCTCAGCTTATTGGTTAAAGGCGGTTGGGAGGTTGTGACCTCACAGAGTCCATGAGCATGGCCAAGTGGGACAGGCTGCAGGGCAGGGGCCATCTGAGAGACACGCCCCTCCCCCATGGCTTTGCTGCAGGGAGTCTCCTTGAGCAACAAAAGACAGAGAGAATTTCAGGGTCATGAACATGAGCACAAGGAGGAGTCTCTTTGGAGTGTTCTCCTTTCCCATGACTAACTGAGCTAGAAGGCAGACATTCTTGTGGAGCAGGTAAGAGCCTCCGAGAGGTTTGGTACCAATAAAGCCTCATCCACCTAGTGCAAAACATGGGAAACACTAAGTTAAAATGGGAGATTATTTTCTCCTATGTCTAACGAAGAACCATTAGCTCCACAATTGGTATCAGAGCTGTCATGGTATCAAGAATAATGTTTAACTTCACATCTGAGTCAGTGTTATAGTCTGTGTCCTCAATGCTAAGAAATGTCTTTTTTACCAATGACTAACTAGCACTAGCTATTCTCCTGTAGAAACACAAGCAGAAAAGCCAAATCTGGCCAGGTCAGCACTATGCTAGAGACCCAACCAATGCAGAGAAGGAGTATTCATTTTAAAAATCCTGGATTTTGGCAACATAGAAAAGTAGCATTGTTGGAAGGAAGAACACCATTGGACTGTATATGCACCATTGCATATACTTAGCCTACATAAAAATCTATGACATTAAAACTACAAGTAAGTAGAAAACCTGACATTTATCTATGCAATACATAAAACAACAGAAGAGTAAAGTGTGTCATTCAGTGTTTGTAGGATGGGGAAAATACTGACAGAAAGAAGGATTTTTAATAAGTTTTAAATTACAAAACGTTTTCCCAAAGTATCTCGGTGCTTTCACATTTACAATTCCGGCCCAGAGTCTTTAGGATCCAAAATCTACCCAAATGATGACCTGTAACAAAGCACTAAGGTGCTGGGTAAAGAAGCAAAACAACAGCTGACAAAGGCCGTCCCCATGGGAGGATGACATAAAATCAAAGAAGTTTTGAGACCAACTCAGTAAATCTGTCAACCTGGATATCACATGGACCCAAAGAACAAAATTGTGAAGCTGCAGTACCGACAGTAAGTGCTATATTAGAAACACTGGGCCAGGGGACTGCTGAAAGTGCCAGCTACAGAGTGTTTTCAACGATTTCTTGGAATTAAAAATACACACATTGTATTTGCCCTTTGACCCCTCTCCTGACCCTGCCACCAGCTGTGTGACACCCCCTACCCGTGTGGTCAGCCTACACAGACTCCTCCCTGAGATTTGCCCCAAAGTGGGCTGCAGGCACATGGGGAGCAGGGGCAGCAGCACATAGGAAAGCAGCCCTGGTTTGCAGGGGGCTGCTTCAACCCTGCACTGTAGCAGGTGGTGCCGCTGCCTGGCCAGGCCCTTTGACCAGGGCTCACACCTGTGGGCAGTTTCTTTTCTGGCAATCCCAATGAAGTGTTATCAGTAACAGAGGGTTCAGAACAAGGGCTGGAGGAGACTGAACCATGAAAAAGGCACTGAGCCCGACAGACACAGCTCAGAGCTCTGGGGGAAATTCTGAGCTCCCAGCAGAAATACGCACTGGCATTAAAAGCAGCTACTCTGCTGGAGACCTGGAGGGGAGCAAAGGGCCCAGCTCTAATGCCAAGGGAGTTAAAGATCACAGAACAACGTACAGACCTGCCAGCCTTACTGCAGTGCCTTCAAATTCTCATTCACACGGAATGACACAGTGCAAAGAGGATCGTGCGCTGCTGGGGGGAAGGGAGGCAAAGAAGCGCGGGGCAAAGGAAGGTGCAGCTTCTGGAAAGGAAACTTGTATCCCCGCCCCCCCCCCTCACATTTCCCCTCTGCTCCAGCCTCGCTCCCCTCAGCCCCATGATCCCCCCCAGCCTGATCTCCTGCATCGACCCATCCCCCTTCGATCCTCTTCACCCCCACCTCTTCACCCCTGCTGTCCCGACATCCCTGTGCCCCCAACGCCTTCTGGCTCTCACTTCCCCCCCCGGCCCTGCCCACACCGGGCTGTAGCGACACGAGCAGCTGGCCTCAGAGTTCGCTCTAAGGAGGCGCAATGCGCAGGTGCCCCAGAACGGAGCATGCGCAGTAGCCGCGGCTGAGGCGGCTGCCCTTACTCTGCGCGCAAGGGGGCAGTGGCTGGAACGCTGGGTGCAGCTGGCCACTCGCGCTGCTGCCCCAGGCTCAGTCCGGCTGCGGCTGGGTCCCGGCGCCCCACGGAGGCGGGAGCAGCGTGTGAGCGGGCAGCCCCGCCCCGGGGTGCGGGCGGGAGAGACGGAGCCTCCAGACCCGCAGCAGCGCCCGGCGCGGGGAGTCGCTGGCTCCTGCCCCTGCCCTTGCCCCAGCCCCAGCCCCGCTCCCCGGGGGCTGCCCCGAGCACCGCAGCCTGCGCTGAGTCCCGCGCCCCTGGGGCTGCCGCTGCCCGGCCTGGGCGCGCGGCTCCCGTGCCGTCCCGCCCCCTGCTCCGGGAGGGAGCTGGGCTGGGCCTGGGCTGAGCTGCAGGTGAAGGACGAGCCCGGGCCAAGGGTCGTGCAGGGAAGTGAGTCTGCCCCCTGCCTGCCCGTCCTCTCCCCAGCGCTGCTGCCCTCACGCCTCCCTGCCCGGTTCTGCCCCCGGAGTGCCTGCAGGAGCTGAGCCAGTCCCAGGAGAGCAGCCGGGACGGGGCTCCAGTCTCCCAGGGGAACCGAGGCAGAGCCTGGCAGGAGCCACCCGTTGGGATGGGAGTCCCGGCTTCTAGCCCTCCACAGCCCCCTTCCCTGCAGTCCCGGGGCAGGGGCTGGCCTGGGACAAGGTGAGGGGCAGGGAGAGGAAACGTCAGTTTTGGGCTCTGCCTGGACCCCGCTGCTGGGGCATGTGCTTCCCTTGGGGTGGGGCAGGGGGACCCTGTTCTGCTGTCACAGCTGGAGCCCGCAGGGGCACTGACAGGCCGGGCTGCCGCGTTCAGTCCGACGGGGCCTTTCCCTGGGCTTAGCACGTGCCCCGGGGTGAGCCTGTAGCCGGGGCGGACGTGAGAGGGGCTGGGATGTTCTGTTCTCTTCCCCCCCCCCGGCTGCTGTGGCAGAGATGTGCTGTGGCCCAGCTCCCTGCTGCCCAGGCTGGTGGCACAATCCAAGGAGGTTTCTGTCCATAGTTAGTAACTAGGGGGCGAAATGCAAACTCAGGCCAAGGCAACAGGTTCCCCCCAAACAGGGAGCCAGCTGCTGTTGGTCTCATGTTGGGGGCACCCAAAGCGAGTTCACAGCCAGTGTCACAATGAGGCAGCCAGGGGGGCGCAGAGCAACTCTGATAACTGGAGAGGGATGCAACAAGGCTGGAGGTGCAGGAGCATCTGACAGACAGAAAAGGGCAAACTCTGAGGGGGGGAAGGGGTCAGATCAAAGCTGAGTGAATCACTGGGAAGTGCTGCCCCCTGGCCCAGCCTCTGACCCGGGCAGCAGGGAGCCCTGGGGGGCCACATAATCACAGGGGCAGGGTTGGGGCCAGAAGGCTCCATGGCAGTTGGGGGAACAGCAATGGGGGAGGACCTGGGGGAGAGGGCAGCAGCTGGGACGGGCAAACAAGAGCTGAGTCTCAGTGGGGGAGGTGGCTCTGCCCTTCCCCACCTGTGGCCCAGCCGCACCTTGTCGCTGGCACAGAACGGGCATGTGCCTGCCCAGGCCCTGGCTGTGTCTGAGCCCTGGGGTCAGTGACCCCCCAGGGGCCATTTCTTCTGAGCTTGTGGGGCCCAAGGGGAAGGGAATGTGAGAGCTGGAGTAGGCATCTGTGGCCACTTGGGGTCCTGCCCAGATAAATGGGCCAGTGAAGGAGAGAACAGACAGCCCCTTGGGGTGGGAGTGGCCCCCTATCACCCTTATTCTTCGGGGCAGTAAAACAGCCTGTTGGGGGCTGGCCAGCCCTGCCTTAGCTGCTGGGAGACACCGGTCCCCAAACAGGCTCCTGGCTCTGATGTTCATTAATGACGGGGCGAGTCACGTTCCTCAGCAGCAGGTTGGTTTTATTGGCTGTAAAGGGGAACATCTGATTGTGAAACATGAGGGCTGTGTCTAGACTGGCCAGTTTTTCCGCAAAATCAGCTGCTTTTGCGGAAAAACTGGCCAGCTGTCTACACTGGTCGCTTGATTTTCGCAAAGCACTGACTTCCTACTGTAAGAAATCAGTGCTTTTTGAAATACTATGCTGCTCCCGTTCGGGCAAAAGTCCCTTTGCGCAAAACTTTGCAAAAGGGCCAGTAGACAGCTGAGATTTGTTTTGCGCCAAAAGCCCGATCGCGAAAATGGCGATCGGGGCTTTTATAAGCTGCGTCTAGATTGGCCACGGATGCTTTTCCGCAAAAAGTGCTTTTGCGGAAAAGCGTCCGTGCCAATCTAGACGCTCTGTTCCGCAAATGCTTTCAACGGAAAACTTTTCCGTTAAAAGCATTTGCGGAAAATCATGCCAGTCTAGACGTAGCCGAGGGGTAATGAGGGGTAAATGAAGGGGGGGCTTAATCCCTCTCCCCCTTCAGCCTCCCAACAAGGAGAATGACTCAGGGCAACAGCTTCCCTCCAAAAAGGGAGACGATGCTGCAATGAAAAGCTGTGAGGAAAAAAAAAACCCAAACCTGAGAGTATTTTCTCTCAGTAACTGACAATGACCTTGGGACAGAGCCAACCCGGAGATGTGAACTCAGAGTCAATGGCGAATGAGATGCCAAGGGGCAACCGATCTGTTCTCAGCCATGAGGGGAGAGTTGGTCCTTTGGGGGTTTGGCTCCCCTCCCCCGCACTGGGGCAAGAGTTCCCCCCCCCTTCCCGAACGAGATGTGGCTGCAGACAGGGACTGGGGAACCCACAGCCAGGGAGGATTTTCCACCGGTATTTGGGGATTAGACAGACAGTGTCACAGTCTGAGGCGATTTTCTATCAATCCCCAGCCCTGAGAGAGAAGGGGACCGAGCTGAGGGGGGTTTTACATCTAATTTGGCCATTCAATGGGAAACAGGGGAAATCACTGGGGGTTTGGTTGATATTTGGTTATCAGAGAGAAAAGGGCGAAATCCAGAGGAATTTTTCATCCACACCCAGTCATGAAGTGGGACGTGCTGGGTCCCCGGCCCTGCCATTAACGCAGGCAGCTGGGAGCTGCATTACAGAGGATGGGGAGGGGCCGGCGGTGTTCGCTGTAAGCTGCCTGCTTGGGTAGCCCTCCCCCGCCCCAGGAGAGATTCAAATGCTGCCCAGCTGATGAGCAGAGCGCCCACAGCTCTCCACAGCCGGAAGCAGGTGTTTCTGCTGGTGGTGCATATCTGCATATTCCTCAATGCACTTAAAATTTATTCCACACATGGATGGAAAAAAATGTGAGGGAATATTGGCTGTAACCCTCTGACCATAAGGGAGTCTGGGCAGGGAACAGGCCTCTGCAGGTTGGGGATTGGAGCTTTGTTTACATTACTGAATTAGAGTGACATAAGGCAGCTCGCATCAACCTAATTATGTCAGTGCTAATCCTAGAGCCAGGGCTGTCATCGGTGGGGGCGGGGGGAGAGGAGGAGCAGCACTGGGTCTAGGACAACCCTGCCCCCAGTGCAGAGATGTCTTTTGAGCCAGGTTAAACACAGACTTTCTCTTCTATATTCCCTCAATAATTACACTGCAATTAGTGCTAGCACAATTTGTGGCCCAACACCAGGCACGTTGATGACAATGAGCAAAGCACCGCTCTGTCAGCTGGACAGTTCACACACCTAAGCATAGCAGGAGCAAACTGTATTTACATAGACACACCTAGGCTACGTCTACATTGGCATGATCTTGCGCAAATACTCTTTTATGCAAGAGTTCTTGCGTTAAAGTATTTGTGCAAGAGAGCGTCTACACTGGCATGTGCCTTTGCGCAAGAGATGTGCTTTTGCGCAAGAGCATCCGTGCCAGGGTAGACGCTCTCTTGCGCAAGAAAGCTCCGATGGCCATTTTAGCCATCGGGCTTTCTTGCGCAAGAAATTCATGTTGCCTGTCTACACTGGCCTCTTGCGCGAGAACAGTTGCGCAAGAGGACTTATTCCTGAGCGGGAGCATCATAGTTCTTGCGCAAGAAGCACTGATTTCACACATTAGAATGTCAGTGTTCTTGCGCAAGAACTCCCCACCAGTGTAGACAGGCAGCATGTTTTTGCGCAACAGCGGCCGCTTTGGCGCAAGATTGCGCCAATGAAGACACAGCCCTAGGGTGTCCCCCCACTCCCAGCTCGCTGTAAGGGATGCAGTCCTAAGTTTATTTTCATTCCCCTATGGTGAATGTGATTGGCTCCTGGTTGTTGAATTTGCTTTAAAAGAAACCAGGGGGCAGTGCCCCCTGCTTGCTGCGCTTGCCAACCTGCCATTGTGGGACTTGGCTCTGGCTTTGGCATGGCCCATGACTGTGGGGGGGGAGCCAGGGATTTGTGGGGAAAGAGCTGTGTCCCCCAGGCCAGGCCCTAGGGGGGCAGTGTCCCCATCCCAGGGCCCCCACCCCATGGGGTGCGACCAGGCCCCTGGGGACTGAGCGGAGACGCTGAGGAGCAGCTGGGCCTGGAGAACAGGTCCCTCTCTCAGCCCTGGGAGCAGCCCAGCCAGGCCCCATTAGGGCACACGGGGCCGGGCCGGGTGCGAGTGGAGCTGGGCCTGGTGCTGCCCCGGCTGTTTTCCCTCTGACTGGCGAGAGACCCCCCAGGCTGGGCCTGGCAGGTTGTGCCAGCAGGAAACTCCCTGGGCAGCTGAGGACACGGCCCTGTGAGCTCTGCCTGTGGCCCAGCCCCCATCCGCTCCCCTGTCTGGCTTTGGGGGGCAGGACTTAGGGTCGAGGAGGGAGACCGATAAATACCTTCGTGTTTCTGCAAGGGTGAAAGGGGTGACGTCACCGCATCTGGCGCCCAAGTGCCGAGCTGGAACAAAGAATCCGGGATTTCTAGAAGGGTGTGATGGGATTCCTGGGAACGGGGCGACGGGGATTGCTGCTGGGGGGGTCGTCTTTCACTGTATTGGGGTGGGGGAGGGGCTGCTCCCTGACCGCGTCTGCTCCCTGGGTTATTGTCAGTGCCGGTGTGTTCATATCCCCATGGACCAGAGCCACACTCAGAGCCCTGCATCCCAGCCAAGAGGGCCCCAATCCTGGGAGAGCCCCTGGGGGTCCCAGCTTCCCTGGCTGCTCAGAGCAGGGCCCCGGGGGGAAACTTGGAGCTACCAGGATAGTTCATTAGCACAGATCTGTGTGCCCAGGGCAGCCGCCGGCTCTGTCACTGGCCAGCTGAGCGAGGGGGCTGGTGCTCTCAGCTGTGCTGGTTGTTCACAAGTGTCCTGTGTTTCACTTACTCTATGACTTGCCGCTTGATGCTCCAGGCCTGGGATGCTGCACTGGGAGCTGGGGGGTAACTGTGACGGCTGTGGGGCTGTGCTGTGCTGGAGGTAGGTGCCCAGCGTGGGAGCTGAGGGTTCACTTGTCAGAGGTATTTGTGCTGCTCATTTACATTGGCCTGCATGGAAACGCAGCCCACAGGGCGTGGAAAGGGCCAGCTGGATTCCCTGTGACACCCCAGTGAGCATTCCTGAGGAGGGGCTGGCGGGTTTCTGAGCCCGGAAAAGCTGCTCTGAGCAGAAAGGCAGGTTCCCATAGAGATGTGAATGGCTGAGAACAGGCGCGTGGCGTGATGGTGCTCCCCCCACTGTCCCTGTAGCCTCCCCCTCTTGCTGTGCAAGGTAAGAGTCTCCCTTCAGCCCAGCCTGCATGGGCAGGGGGAGATTTCTGGGGAATGCTGGGAGCTGGTTGTCATGGAAGATGTCACAGACTCAGGGACGTTCATGGAGCCTCCCTGTGCGCCTGGGCCCCAGTGTCTGAGCCCCTTGGGCCAGATGCTCAGTGCTAGGTAGGTGCCCAGTGAGTCACACAGGTGCCTAGCAGGCCTTTCAGAAGCCCCACAGTAGCTTGGGCCTCTAACGCCCACTGGTGCCCATAGGAGTTGGGCACCTCCCGTTCTGGTGTGTGTGGAATCCCAGAGTCCTCTCTGCGTGGCTGGGTGTGGAAATGCCAGTGAGAAGCTGGCTCCTTGGCCTTACTCTTCAGGGTCTCTCTGGCAGCGCCGGGCAGAGCTGGGACGTTAGCCCTGGGCACTGCTCCTGCCACAGATGGGTTTTGCTCTTCCCTTTCAGAGGCGCTGGCTGCAGAGAGAGGTGAGGATCCCAGGGCGCTGCCCTAAGGCCGGGCACGGCAGCTGCTGGGAGCCTGCTTCCCTGCCTGGAGCAGCCCCTAGGCTGGGAGGGTGCGACAGGATCTGCACCGGGGAGAGCCCAGCCGGGGAACTTGGGACAGAGCAGCCGAGGGGAGTCAGAGGCTGTAGGGTCCTACTGTGTGGGGAGCCAGGGCAGAGACGGGGGTTGGGGATGGGGTGGGAGGAGCTGGGTACTTCCCTGCTTCCTGCTCTGGGGGACTCTGTGGTGGGAATTCTCACCTCTCTCTCTGCTATGCAGCACCAAATTTTGAAATAAAGTGCTGTTTTGAGCCATCCTTTGTGCAACGAGGGTTACAGGCAAGGCAAAATAGCGCATCTGTTATTTTGAAAACTATTTCAAAATAATGGGCATGTTCCTTGGATGCAAGTTATCTATTTCGGAATACCTCTGGTATCCCGATATAGCCTTGCAGTGTAGACATTCCCATACACCCTATCCTGCACTACACCTTTGACTATTCATAGATGAAAAAACAATAACATTAATTAACCAATATTATTTAAATTAACTCACAAGATTATGTAACATTTTTTGAATTTCTGGCAGCATTAATTCATGTGATTTTAATTTTCTAGCTAAATATAATTAGTAGTCAAGGTGTGGCCCTTCTTTCCCTGCTCCCACATCAATTAACACAATACAGTCCCCAACCTCACATGCATCTTCCTATCCATAGCCATCTCTTCTGCAATATCATCTTTTTAGTTTATTTTTCTTTAGAAATATTATTTGCAGCCAATGCACTATCAGTGTCCACCCTGGATTTCATGCACTGTCGGGCTCTTCATGTTCTTGCTTATAAAGACACAACAAATGTAGTTTGGTAAAGAAATGGAGGAGGCCCCAGCCCTGCTGGGCCTGGCAGTGGTAAGAGCACTGGAGACAGGCCCCAGAGGAGCAGAGTTGCTCAGTTGGAGAACTGCCTGCTACATGGGTGAGAGGCAGCAGCTTGCTCCCCATGATCTCCAGCCAGCTCCCTTGGGGTGTGGCATTGGCTGCTTCCTTGCTGACCTAACACAAGAGGCCTGGCCCTTTGCCCCTCCCTCCATGCTCCTTTCCACTTCAGGGCACAATCACACTCCTCCCTGGCATGCAGGGAGTGAGCAGACTGATGGGAGGGGCCTGATGATGTCACAGCCGCAGGTCACCCACAAGACCCCTGAGCTTAGTCCATGTGGGAGGCAGCCAGTCAGCTTGGAGGAAGCCACAGTCGGGCAGGACAAAGGGATGGGAAATAGAAAACAGAGACAGGGTAGCAAAAAAGAACATCCGTAAATGTCAGTGAAAGGCAGCAGCGGCAGCATTCCCAGGAGGGATTGAGCTTCTGGAAAGGAGCAGCCCCAGGAGGGATTGAGCAGCCCTCAGCAGGGAGCTTGAGTTTCTTTTTCTCCGCCCCACTTTTAACTTTCTTGTAGCTCCTGGTGAGGAGCTGTGTGTTTCTGCCCTTGTCCTGGGCCTCTTTGGCAACATACAAGGGGTTGCCTATTTTGTAAAAGGTTGCTCAGGGAGCAGCTAGCTAAAGTGACTCTGGTGGGATTTGAACCCACAGCCTTTGAATATCTGGCCTGACTAACCCACTCTGCTTTGCAGCACTGCAATTGCTGGGGTAAAAGGGACAAGCAGAGCAGGAATCTTCATTGGCTGGGATTTGCCAACTGCTTGGAGGGCAGCCCTGCCAACCACTACACCACGGCCCTGCCGGCCTTTTCATCACCAGGGTTACCTAGTACCTGTCTGTGCCCACAGTGCAGCCACAGTGCCCCAGGGACTGTTCAGTGTCTCCTCTGCCGGAGTTCCATTTTCCCTAGGAGGCCAGCCAGGCAGCCCCAGCTGAGGGACTGCGGTGGCTGCTCCAAATGCGCGCTGCACTTTGGCTGCTGCCTGCTGTGGGGACAGTCTCAGGTGACTTTGCACCAGCCAAACCCTAATGCAGGTGTCTTACAACCAGCGTACGGTGGGCAAAACCTTCCGTGAAGCAGAAGGGCTGAGGGTGGCCTCAGCTTGAGGGGGAGAAAGTGAAGCCTTGGTGCCGACCAGAGCAGCTTCCTGGCTGTGATCCCCTGAAAAATCACCTTTGAGACAAGCCTTTCCCTTTGCTCCCAGCAGGTTGGGAGAGAGCTGCAGCACCTATGGGAGGGGACTTTTTTCTTCGGGCTCTCATGGGAGGCGGGGACGGTGATGCTGGCAAGAAGAGGGTTCAACTGCAGGAGGAGGTGGGCAGGTAAACCTAAAGAGAGGAATGCCTGGACAGCTCCCCTCTCTGGGGGCCTTGGATGACTCATGCAGTCCATCTCATCCACTGCCAGCTTCTGGCACCCAGAGACTAGGGACACCCAGAGCATGGGGTTCCAGCCCTGACCTCTTGGCTAATAACCATCAACACACCTATCCTCCAGGAACCTAACGCATCCTGTTCCTGAAGCCAGTTATAGCTTTGCCCTTCAGAACATAATTAAAACGCCTCCCTATCTCACTTATTCCCATTCCTTCTGACATTTTTTCACTCAACCAGATTACCAGCCTGAGCTCGGGTATGTCTACACTACGGGATAAAGATGAATTAAGATACACAACTTCACCTATGTTAATTGCATAGCTGAAGTCGAAGTACCTTAAGTCAACTTTTGGTGCTGTCCATAATGCATGAAGTTGAAGGGAGAACACTCTTCCTTTGACTTCCCTTCCTCCTCGTTGAAGCAGGACCACCGGCATCAACTAGAGTACCCCTCTCATTTCAAATTAGCAGGTCTTCACTAGACCTGCTAATTCAAACCCTAGAAGATTGACAGCGGCAGCTTCAATTATCTCTGTAGTGTAGACGTACCCAGACAGGGCCATAGGGAAAGCACAGATAGCTATCCTGCCTTGCTGTCCTCTACTTTTGCACAGGTTACTGGGCTCTTTTCTCTTGTCCTGGTGACAGGAATGCAGAAGTGAATCTGTCTCCCAGAATGACAGTGGAGTGAAGGAGAAAGGGGTTGGGAACCAAGTAATTTTCAGATGAAAAGAACTAAACAATTATCACAATTCAGAATTGGGAAAAGCAATCAGTTAGAAATACTTCTCATATAATTGGTTCTGGAAATGAATTTAGAGATGGGTGTGTTTATGGTTATAATGAGACTACCCTTAGCTAATTAATGAGACTGAAAATATACATGACAGGATGTCTCAAAATAAACATTTAAGTAATCAAAAATGACAGAAGGAAACCATTAAATAGTCCAAGAAGGCCTATTCAAATGAGGTGCACCAGATTTCAAAAAGGGAAATAAAGAGTGATCCAATGTAGGAATATTTAACTAAAAATTGAAATTCTGTAATACAAAGTTAAAACAAGTTTGGTTAACTGTATTGAGTGGAGTAGTGTTATAAAGGTGGGCCTAGAATTCTAAAACTTATGCTCTATAACCACAACTATATTCATTTATTCATTTATTTTTCATGACATACAAACCACATCCATAGGTTGTTTGTTGTAACTCAAATGAATTATCTAAGCATTAACAATTGACTTCAACAGCTAAACCTAAAGAACTAGCTCTGGCCATCATTTCATAGTTACATTGATGTCAGCCATCTTGCATCACTATAATTCTGCATGAGTCTACATTGAAATTGGGCTCCCAGCTATGTAAGCAACCAATTACAGGAACATAGTAACACCATCTCCTTGAGCCAGGGTGACCTAGTGTGGTCAATGCAGGAGGAGCATAGACACTGTTTGACCTATGTCAATGCTAAGAGTCCTCCAGCAGCTGCCCCTCTCTAGTCATCATTGTGAACTCTGCTGCCCGGGGATCATGGAGACCAGAAGCCCCACACAACCACTTACCCACCCCACATATTTTTGAAATACTTTTTTCAGATTGCCCAGCTTGGCAAGCACCCCTAGCAGCGCTCCTGTGTAGCATGTGCCAATTACATGTGCTAGACATGTGCCAGTACGGAATAAACAGGGGGCTTTGAACATTGGCCTGGCCCCCTGCGCTGCAATTCTTCTTGGGGTCTGCAAATACCAGAGGGTTCTTCACCCTGTGTGTGCAGCGGTCATGACACTGGTGCAGAGCTGTGCGGGCTCCATGCTGTTGGCAGAGAGAGGAGAGTGAAACTGCTCTGGGGGTAAGTAGAAGCAGCACTGACACCTGTGGCCAAGTTTGCAGCCGTACAACTGTTCTACTAACAGCAGCCGCTTTCTGTCACTGTAACTTGCATTGACCAGTTTGTAACATGAACATGGCCCTTACCTCAAATAACCAAGTATATTCAGTGGAGTAACTTGGTTAAAACTATAGTTTGATTTGATCATAAAACTTCTGAACAAAAATATGAAATTGGACACAACTAGATGGACTGGGTATGATGAGCGAGTTCACATCAGTGCCAACGTAACAAATTCTAGACAAATCACTAATCCTTCTCGGACTTTGTCTTATGTAGGCAGCATTCTTATGCTAAGCAAGATCTGTAAATGGCATTCAGTCCTATGATCGCTACAGCCTGAAAAACAGCAGCATGTAGATGTGTCTCTAGCTGAAAATGGTTAGAACACACACAAAAGGTGGGTAAATGAATCCCCAATTCTTCCTGGTTCAAAGCAAGAAAGTCACAAATACACCATTCTCCCGGCTCAGTGCCCAGAGCCAAGCCAGAGCCTCGCAATGACAATCTAAGCCATCTCAGCACCTGTGTGTTTCCATTGTGCTAAGGAAGGGTCAGGGATTCACAAAGGTTCTCAGGTGCCCCTGTGATTATAACACTTCCACTCCAGAGCCAACTCTACTGTCAGCTCTTGAGCTCACTTACCGTCGGCAACCTTTCAGAAGTGCCATGCCAAGATTTAACTTATTCACTTCTATTTACAGATCTATGTGCCAAGGGGGAGGAAGAGGCAGGGGGAGGTTGGGGCAGGCTGGGTACAGTGACCATATTGTTACAATGGGGTCAGCTGCAAACCCTGTCACCCATTCCAGTTTGTGTGTAGAAGAATTTTCCCCAACCTGCGGCAGTTGGAAAGCTGTATTACTTTTCCCATTTCTAGCGTTCTTCTTTTGTACCATTTGGAAAAAAAGGTTTTTTTCATAGCATCATAGAACACTAGAACTGGAAGGGACCTCGAGAGGTCACTGAGTTCAGTCCCCTGCTCACGGCAGGACCAAGCACCATCTAGATGATCCCTGATAGATGTTTGTCTAACCCGCTCTTAAAAAGCTCTAATGACGGAGATTCCACAACTTCTCTATGCAATTTATTCCAGTGTTTAACCGCCCTGACAGTTAAGTAAAACGTCCAACCTAAATCGATCTCTTGCTGCAATTTAAGCCTATTGCTTCTTGTCCTATCATCAGAGGGTCAGGAGAATTAATTTTTCTCCCTCCTCTTTGTAACTCATTTTAGGGTACGTCTAGACTATGTTGCTATTTCAGGCATCCCTGTAATCCTTGTTCCACAAGGGTTAAGGGATTTGTTGGAATAATGCCTTATTTTGAAATTTAGGCAGGGAGGAGACTTGAACTGGACTCCACATCCTAGTCCCCACTGCAAGGTCAGGCAGTCTCTCAAAACATCTACTGGGCTGGGCCCTATTGTCAGCCGATAATTTCACTTCTGTGGTTCATGAATAGGGAGAACAGACATATGCCTATTTTCATTAAAGGGGCGAGGCTTAAGACAGATCCCTCTTGTTAGCATGCCACACTGGCTAGCGGCTAGCTTACTTGGCTCCCTATGTGATGGGCAGGGATTTGGGGACTGCATTCTAAGACACCTAGTCCTCCTCTGTCATTATATAAGGGGGTTGGACACATAACTCAGTCTTTGTGGATCCCACTGCTGTTTCTCTAATATTCTAGGTACCCAAGAGTTAGGCATTTGCAACACTCAGTGTCAAAGTTTAAGTCTTTTGATGGATTCCAGCCTAAAAAGGCTGTCAGGGATGAATGAGAAATCAATGGGTTTAGGTGTGTAACATCAAATGTAAATGAAATGACTGAACAGAAAATATTCAGATTTCTCAACAAGTTATAATCAAGTCCTATTATAATATGGGAAACTTATCTCAACCTCTCACTGTCCATGGCTCTGCTCTTTGGAGGACATTTCATACCCTGGTTGAATAATGTTGCACATCCTCATTACATGTCTGTGGAGCCATGCCCTACCCTCAGAGATGTGTAGGAATAATGAAAAATGTTATTCTCTTGCCCCATCCCCAGCCAGCACACTTTTACGGTGTGTGTACTCGGTGGATGCTCTTACATCTCATGAGGGATGAGCTGCACTAGGAGGCTTTAGAACACTCTTCCCTATAGGTTCTCTATGGGTTATTAAGGGCTGAGCTCTCGCCAAACGTTTTCCAAATTTGGGGCATTTAAAGGGTTCTTCCCTTTGTGGATTCTTGCGTGGGCAGTAAGTACCTAAGGGCTCCTCAAATCCCCACACAACACAAGAAGAACCATGTAAGCTAGCCAGTGTGGCATGCTGATGAGAGTGGTCTAGCCTAAGATCTCCAACGAATGCTTTTCCTGACCTTGACAATTCATAAGGTCTCAGCCTGTGGGCTTTTGGATATAACAGAATGTGTGAGCACTGCCCTGCACCTGTAGGTTCTCTCTTCTTTCGGGGTTCTCTGATGTTCAATAAAGCTTGGGCGCCCATGAAAACTTTTCCCACAGTCAGAGCAGTTGAAAGGTTTTTCATCTTGCATGAATTGTACAATGCCTGTTACGATTTGAGAACTAACTGAAGGTTTTGCCACAGACAGACCACTTGAAGGGTTTCTCTCCTGTTTGGATTTTCCTATGTTGCACACGGTATGACCTCTGACTGAAACTTTCCCCACATCGGAGCAGATACGCAGTTTCTGTGTTGTGTGGGTTCTTCTATGTCCAACAAAGTCTGAGCGTCAACTCAACATTTTCCCACAGTCAGAACAATTAGAAGGCTTCTCACCCATGTGGGTTCTCTGATGTTCAAAAACATATCAGCTCTCATTGAATCTTTTTCCTCAGTCACAGCAGTTACAGGGTTTCTCTCCTGTGTGGACTGTAGGATGCCTGTCAAGATTTGAGTGTCGACTGAACCTTTTCCCACAGTCAGAGCAGTTGAAGGGTTTCTCTGCTGTTTTCCTAATGTTTAATCAGATTTTCATTTGGATGGAAGCTTTTCCCGCATTCAGAACAATTAAAGGGCTTCTCTGCTGCGTGGATTCTACTATGTCTAACAAGGTCTGACCTCTGATTGAACCTTTTCCCACAGTCAGAGCAGCTGAAGGGTTTTTCTCCTGTGTGGATCCTCCAATGTCTAACAAGGTCTGACCTGAGATTGAACCTTTTCCCACATTCAGAACAATTAAAGGGTCTCTCTCCTGTGTGGATTCTACTATGTCTAACTAGGTCTGACCTCTGACTGAACCTTTTCCCGCAGTCAGAGCAGCTGAAGGGTTTCTCTCCTGTGTGGCTTCTTCTATGTGTAACAAAATCTGATCTAAGATTGAACCTTTGCCCACAGTCAGAGCAGTTATAGGGTGTCTCTCCTGTGTGGATTGTACGATGAATTTTAAGACTTGAGCGCCGAATGAAGCTTTCCCCACAGTCAGAGCAGCTGAAGGGCTTCTCTCCGGTATGGGTTCTCTGATGATCAACAAGACTTGCACGCCGATGAAAGCTTTTCCCACAGACAGAGCAGTTATAGGCTGTCTCACTTGTATGTAGTACCTGATGTTGAATAAGATGTGAGCGCCGACTGAAGCTTTTCCCACAGGCAGAGCAGTTAAAGGGCTTCTCTCCTGTGTGGATTCTATGATGAATGTTAAGATTTGAGCGCCGATTGAAGCTTTTCCCACAGGCAGTGCACATAAAGGGTTTCTCTCCTGTGTGGATTCTGTAATGAATGTTAAGATTTGAGCGCTGACTGAAGCTTTTCCCACAGGCAGAGCAGTTGAAGGGTTTCTCTACTCTATGGTTTATCAGCCAATCAGGTGTTACTGAATACCAATGTAAACTTTTCCGACAGTCAGGGCAGTCACAGATTTTCTCAGACAAACTGAAGGGTTTCTCACCTGTATGGATTTTCTGGTGTAAAATGAAGAACTGTCCACATTGGAAACTTTTCCCGCAGTCGCTGCAAGTGTAGGGTCCCTCTTGATGGGGGATTTGCTGTGGAATGGCGTCTGTGTTTATTTTCACCCCTCTGCTCCAATGACTGGATTGACCCTGTCCCTCCACTGCATGGTTTCCCTGCTGCCTTTCTGGACTATGCTGACTCTCATAGATCTCTCCCTGCTCAGGACTTTGAGAAACATGGCCTTCAGATCTTCCCAGGAACATCCCATGTGGAGCCACTTGCTCCAGTCCTTCCTGATGAAGGCTCTCCTCGTTGCTCTCACTCAGCGTCCTGTCACCTGCTGGGAAAGAGAAAGACAGGAGTCATTCTCTGTGTTGAGCTGAAAGGACAACAGGAAAAGGGGGAGAAAACACCCAAACAACTGCTGGGTAGGTTGAAATTGTTACAGCTCTCCCCCATCCTTCATGAAAATTGGCCTATGAACATGAATTTTCATAAAACATCTTTGAGACAGGCATAACAGAATATGTAACATTTAAAAAGTTACAGTCTGCTGTATCTGTTTCTGCTATTTTTCGTGCCTGTATCATTCTTGTATGTGAAGTTAGACGCATGAAGTGTGCATCTGGTTTTAAGTCTAAATGTGCTAATGAGGACCCTTAGTGATAAATTAGGAACTTAGTGACTCAGCATTCAAACCAACTACCAATGATGGTTTCATTTTTACTGTAAGCCCAAACTGTGGTTGATCTTGAAAGTCACATGACCGTACCACCTGGTACTGGAATCCATCTTGAATCAAATACTTTTCCATGGGGATGGGGCGCGTGAACAAAGGATTCTGACCCTGGGGGAAGTCTATGTAAGGAAAGGAAAGCAATCAGGTCTTTGTCTTCAGCTAGCCTAAGAAACTACCTCACCCACCATAAGAGGATGCACATGAAGAAACCTGAAAACACAGAACTCTAAAGAACTCTGAAAAGCTATAGAGCTAGGCCAGAATAAAGATCAGTTGTGGGACTTGACGCATTTTACTTGAGATAAGAACTGTTTAGAGTAAGAATGTGCATGTAACAAGTTTCTTAGAGGATTAGAATTAGCTGGTGTATATTGTTTAAATTAGTAATTTACTTTGATCTGTCTGTTTTCACTTGCAATCACTTAAATCTTACTTTTTACATGTAATAGACTCATAGACTTTAAGGTCAGAAGGGACCATTTTGATCATCTAGTCTGACCCCCTGCACAATGCAGGCCACAGAATCTCACCTACCCACTGCTAGAATAATCCTCTCACCTATATCTCAGATATTGAAGTCCTTGAAACGATGGTTCAAAGACCCCAAGATGCAGAGAATCCTCCCGCTAGT
Source organism: Rafetus swinhoei (assembly GCA_019425775.1). Classification (NCBI taxonomy): domain Eukaryota; kingdom Metazoa; phylum Chordata; order Testudines; family Trionychidae; genus Rafetus; species Rafetus swinhoei. Next base: position 19,161,762 of record CM033444.1, on the reverse strand, counting down.
GACCCGTGCCCCATGCTACAGAGGAAGGCGAAAAACCTCCAGGGCCTCCGCCAATCTACCCTGGAGGAAAATTCCTTCCCGACCCCAAATATGGCGATCAGCTGAACCCTGAGCATGTGGGAAAGACTCACAAGCCAGACACCCAGAAAAAAGTTCTTTATAGCAACTTTTGTTTATCGCCATGCCCAGTGTAAATAATTGTTATCTGGAAGGGGTGACCACTGCGTATCTCTCTTTCATGCAAAAGGAGGTGAATTTATGAGCTTTCTCTGTGTAACACTTTTATACAGGGTAAAACTGATTCATTTGGGGGTTTGGTCATTTTTGGGGATTGGTTTTCTGGGTGCTGAAGCCTTATAGCTGAGCCCTACTAAAGCTGAACTGGTTCAGTGTCTGTGTCCCTCAGCTGGGAGGCAGTAACCCCAATTCTGTGCTTTGGCTGGGGGAGACCTGTGCTTCTGGCCCAGCAGGACAGGGTGGTGAGGAGCCCCTGCGGGCAGGAAAGCGGGCATTGGTGGCTCGATCAGTACACTGGGGGACAACCCCAAGTGGATTTCTATGATCTAACCCTTCACAGAAATATCATGAGCTGATTTCACCCTCCTCCCTCACAACCCTTCCCCAGAGAGAATCCATCATTCTCTGCCAGGAAATATTGGCAAACAACTGAAGTGTTCCCTTCTGCTTACTGATAAAAGCAGCCAAGCTAGCAAGCCGCAAATGGGCTTTGGCAGCAGCCATAGCATAACCAAGTTGAGGGAGGGGAGCAGGAGTTGGGTGCCACAGAAAGGCCCTCATTTCCTTCCAGAGATCCCTGTTGCAATTGCTGAGAAGCTTGTCTATGTGTCCTCAGGATGTGTCTGTCTGGGCCCCAGGAAATGCAAACTCTGAAAAATCCCATCTGGCTGGCTGATGGTTGAAAGGTAACTTCTTGCCTGACCTTTAGGGTTGCTCACTTAACAAGTTTTCTTTGAATAAACAGGAACAAACAGTTAGAGGTAATTGATCCCTTTGGCAGGGGCTCTTTAGATTGACCTTGCAGTCTCCACCAGCAGCAGGAAGACTGGCCACTGGGAAACTGCTGCTGGGTCACTCGAGAGCCACACCCAATTTCGGGAATTATTGTAGTTTGGGGGCATTTTACTAACCTGTTACGGATGAGTGTAAGTGCTTGAGATTAAGTAACGTGAAGGTTTAAGTGAAAGCTCTTATGTGGTCATGTTTGTGCCAGCCAGCTATCAGTCTGACGGCCATGTCTCACTGGATTTACTTCCTGACACCACTTCACACAGAGTAAAGATATTGAGATCTTTGGATTAAAGGAACCACGGGTAAACTCCCCTTCCCCACCTCTCACTGGAGTTGAAGACAGGCTGAAGGGTCAGTCAGACTGTATGAAAATGCACAAGTGAAACTTGCTATGAGGACAGAAATTGGTTTCTGAGTTAGTTTAGTCGATTGCTCACCTGTCTGGGTGTCACTGATGATCTCCCATTCCACAGAGCCCTGGAGATCTGGGATCCGCAGCTCCTCCCCTTGCTCCACCCAGGAGATCACATGAACTTTGGAGACTGGAAATCCTGCTCGGGGGAGCAATTAATAAAGTGCTGATCTTGTTCATTAAGGTCTGTGCCATTACTACTTCTAGAGCCAGGATCTGCGTCACGCATCCAGAGAGGCTCCTTCCCCACCTTGCAGATTGTACAAAATCTCATGACACGCTCACCTGCAAGTAAAGGTGCATCCCCCGTCTCGGGAATTGCCCTGCTTATTCCCCGGGGGAGCTGAGCTCTCTGCTGCATTCTCTAGGGTACAACTAAGTCTCCCTCAGGGCCTGTTCCATGCCCCCCACATCCCAGGGCAGGACAGGAACACACTGCTCAGGGGATGAGCTCTGGTGAGGGCTTGCTGGTCTGACACTGAGACTCACAGGCAGGGCTCAGACTGCAGCTGCCACATGGCAGGTCACTAGGGCTATGTCTACACTCGCAGCTTCTTGAGCCAGAAATATGCAAATGAAGCTAAGTGTGGAATATCACCGAGCCTCATTTGCATACCTAGTGAGCCGCCATTTTTGCAGAAGAGGCTTTTGCGCCAGAAGGAGCTGTCTACAGTGCCCCTTCTTGCGCAAGAAAACCTCTCTTGCGTAATGCCGTTATTCCTGAAAATAATTGGCATAACAGCATTGCGCAAGAGGGGTTTTCTTGCACAAGAAGGGGCAGTGTAGACAGCTCCTTCTGGTGCAAGAGCCTCTTCTGCAAAAATGGCAGCTCATTAGGTATGCAAATGAGGCTCGACGATATTCCACACTTAGCCTCATTTGCAGATTTCTGCCGCAAGAAGCCGCGAGTGTAGACATAGCCTAGGAGTTGGAGAGAAAGGACCCAGCAGAGCTCTAGCTGCTGAAGGGATCTGTGTACAAAGCTCTTGGCTGGGAGCTCAGCTTGCCCTGCTCTTTGGCACTGATGTTCTATTTGGACCAGGAAGCAAAGGAAGTTCTCTGAGCAGCTAAGGGAATCTTTGGTGGCTGTTTCAGACCCTACCTATGCTCCACACTCCAGCCAGCCACTATCACCTGCCTCATGATTCTGTCCCTTTTCTGTATGATTTGCTGAGACACAATCCCATTCCAGGAATATCCCATTTTCTTGGCCCAACCAAAACTGGACCTTGCTTTAAGTTATGATAAGAGGAAGCTGCATACCAAATTTGGTGGTCCTAGCTTTTACCCTTTAAGAGATGTTCTTGAACAGACAAAGGCACATAGATAAGACTCTCTTAAATATACAGTAGATGAAAGATCTCTGTGTATCATCTATTGTAATTATTTTGAGCCTGTGTCTCATAATTCGCTTTATTGTATTAAGTTTGTTTATGTTCTTTAGTCAGAGACAGTCCCCTGGTAATATCCAGGCAATCCCTACAGGGCAAGCTGTCACCTTTTACACATGTGGGCCAGCTACACTGATAAGAACATAAGAATGGCCATACTGGGTCGGACCAAAGGTCCATCCAGCCCAGTATCCTGTCTGGGCCAATGCTAGGTGCCCCAGAGGGACTGAACCGAATAGGTAATGATCAAGAGATCTCTCTCCTGCCATCCATCTCCACCCTGGGACAAACAGAGGCTAGGGACACCATTCCTTACCCATCCTGGCTAATAGCCATTAATGGACTTAACCTCCATAAATCTATCTAGTTCTCTTTTAAACCCTGTTATAGTCCTAGCCTTCACAACCTCCTCAGGCAAGGGGTTTCACAGGTTGACTATGTGCTGTGTGAAGAACTTTTATTTGTTTTAAACCTGCTGCCCATTAATTTCATTTGGTGGCCCCTAGTTCTTATATTATGGGAACAAGTAAGTAACTTTTCCTTATTCACTTTCTCCACGCTACTCATGATTTTACATACCTCTATCATATCCCCCCTTAGTCTTCTCTTTTCCAAGCTGAAAAGTCCTAGTCTCTTTAAACTCTCCTCATAGGGGACCTGTTCCAAACCCCTAATCATTTTAGTTGCCCTTCTCTGAACCTTTTCTAATGCCAGTATATCTTTTTTTGAGATGACGACACCACATCTGTACGCAGTATTCAAGATGTGGGTGTACCATGGATTTATATAAGGGCAATAAGATATTCTCCGTCTTATTCTCTATCCCTTTTTTTAATGATTCCTAACATCCTATTTGCTTTTTAGATTGCTGGTGCACACTGCATGGACGTCTTCAGAGAACTATCCATGATGATGCCAAGATCTCTTTCCTGATTAGTTTTAGCTAATCAGTTCCCGGTTATAGACAAGCTAATACTGAAAAATCTTGGGTCTAAATTTTTCTGCTAACATAAGTGAGTTGCCCAGGGTCTCACAGAAAGGCTGTGTCAGTGTAGGAAATTGAATGCAGGTCTCCCAAGTGCACTGCTTAAAACGCAGGAAGAGCTCTCCTCACGTTTATCTACTATAAAGCTACCCCCACAGAAGCCTTGCACAGTGTGAACTGCCTCATCCATCCTCCCTCAGCCCCAGCACCCAGCCTCTCTCACGGGCAGGAACCAGCATGTCATAGAGATCAGTCACAGTGAGGAAAGAACTCCAGGAATTGCACCCTCCTTCCAGGGGCTCAGCCCACTGGTACAAAGGGGACCCTGCAGGCACTAAGAGCAGCTGGACCCAGCCCCATAACTCTGGTGCCTGCCGTTCTTGCCTGGGCTCTTCCACTGACACCTCCCGTCAAGGCACAACATGGGCAAGATGGTGGGGAAGCACATTGAGACCTTGGGTGTGGGAAGAGCAGCACCATTGTTATGTCTCTGAACCTACTTCCCCTCGGAGACAGGCATAAAGGGAACAGTCTCTCACACAGGAGCCAGCATTATTGGGACTGATACTCCTGATATTGGAGGTCAGCGGGCAATGAGAGACTCTGAACCAAACCCAATCCAGCTGCTCCAGAGCCCACCCAGCTTCTGATACCTGAGGGGACAGGAATCCTTACCCAGCCAGCTCACAGCCTCGTAATTCTCCTGCATCACATCCCAGTAGAGGGCTCTCTGACCCGGGTCCAACAGAGCCCATTCCTCCTCAGAGAAATACACAGCCACCTCCTCGAAGCTCACTGGCTCTGCCACAGCCATTTCCTTTCCCTGGTACTTCAGGACATGGGCTGAGCTGGAGCAAGACATGGGTGTTCTGCAGCCTGTCAGGGGGAGAAGGGCAATTGGAGACATTTCAAAAGGGGCTTTAATTCTTCTCACCACACCCCCATTCTCCCCAGACTCTTTCCCTGTTGACACACATGCTGGACTCTGCCATTCAGGGCAAATGCTTGAGTCTCGATATTCCATAAACAACACACACAAGCTAGATCCCAAATCCATATTCATTTTCTCAATACCTGGCTTTAGTTTCAACATTCCTGTGCCTGCAACAATGAGATTCATTTCTGAGCACCCAGTGTTTCTGATAAACAAGCTGCATATTTACCTGCCTGAACATCGATGTAGGTGTCTAAATTTAGACTCCTATATTTAAAGTCTCCAGTCTTCCTCCATTTATTTACAGAGCAGACCTAGGCCCTCTCATCAGGATTAAATTGGCAGAGATTAAGTGAAGTCAAGAGGACCATTCTGATCCTTAAAATTAAATGCAAATGCTGAATGTTTACAAGATGAGATCCTAAGATTCATAGATTCACAAGATCAGGAGGGATCATTATTTCATGTACTCTGGTCTCATCTGTCACAAGCCATTGTATTTAACCCAAATGCCCCTGTAACAAACCTGGATTTCCTCAAAGCATATTTCCTAGAAAACCATCTATTTCCTTTAGTTTTAAATGTTTTAACTGCTGTTCCATAAGACCTACACATGAGGGGCTACTGACATTCAGACACAAATACCTGTGAAAGCAAAGTAGCACCATTAGCCCCACAATTGGTATCAGAACTGTCATGCTATTAATAATAATGTTTAACTTCACATCTGAGTCAGCGTAATAGTCTGTTTCCTCAGCAACCAAAAAGCACTAGCTAGTCTCCTGTAGAAACACAAGTGGAAAAGTCAAATCTGGCCATGTAAGCACTATGCTAGAGGCTCAACCTATGCAGAGAAGGATTATCCATTTTAAAAATCCTGGATTTTGGCAACTCAGAACAGTAGCATTGTCAGAACAACAACAACAGTGAAGTGTATAACAATAGATATAGCCTGTATACAAATCGGTGACAGTTAAACGTGTAATTAAAACTATAAATGAGTAGAAAGCCCAACATTTGTTTATGCAATACATAAAGTAATAAAAGAGTACAGTGTGTACTTCAGTGTTGGCAGGATGGGGAATTAATGACAGAAAGAAGGATTTTAATACTTTTTCAATTATAAAATAGGGATGTTAAATTTAGTTTAATCAACTAATCGACTAGTCGATGGATTTTCCTGATTCCTGGCTCGCACTGGGTCCCCCTGCTGCACACCAGCCTTTTAAATGTATTAAGAGCTGGCAGGCTCTTAATAAATTTAAAGAGCAGAGGCGCAGCATCTAGGACTGGGCACAAGCCAGGAATCAGCTAATTCCTGGCTTGGGCCCAGTCCCTGCTACCCCCTTGTCCCCTGCGGATACGGTGCTGGGGAGAACTGGCTTTTAAGCCATCTTTTCCCAGCACCGGCTCCTGCACCCCCACTTGCTGCCTCTGATAGAGGCAGTAAGGGGGAGGAGGCGACTGGTTGAGGGAATAGTCACCTATCCGATAAGTTTTTGCTTATCAGATAATTGACTACTAGTCGCTTACATCCCTATTATAAAAGAGTATCTCGGTGCTTTCATATTTACAAATCTGGCCTATAGTGAGTATTTGGGATGCAAGATCTATCTAAGTGGTGACCTGTGACAAAGCCTTAAGGTGCTAGGTATAGAAGCAAAACAACAGCTAATAAAGGCTGCCCCCATTGGAGGAAGAAAGGAAACTGAAGGAGTTTTGAGACCAAGCCAGGAAATCTGTCAACCTGGATATCACATGGACCCAAAGAACACAAATCTGAAGCTGCAGTACAGACAGAAGGTGCTATATTAGAAACACTGGGCCAGGGGACTGCTGAAACTGTCAGCTACAGAGTGTTTTCAATGATTTCTTGGTATTAAAAATACACACAAGGATGTCTAACAAGAGCTCTGTGCACACTGTTAGGGAACACTCAGAAGCGTAGCTGTGTTAGTCTGTAACTGTAAAAACAATGAGCAGCTCTGTGGCAGCTTAGAGACTAACATATTTATTAAATCATGGCAGGGCCCAGATCCTGTTCTAAACCCACTGCCTGCCTGTTATCCCCTTTGGTCCCTCTCCTGGCCCTGCAGACAGCTGTGCAACCCACCCCTCTGGTGGGTTTGGCCCCTGCACAGACTTACCCCCCGCACCTGCAGTTTGCCCCAAGCAGCCGGGAGCAGGTGTCAACCTGGAGTCCAGGGGGAGCAAGGACAGCAGCTCATGGTTGGAGCAGCCCCAGTTTGCAGGGGGCTGCTCTGGCCCCACACTGCAGCCGATGGTGTCCCTTCCCAGCCCAACCCCTTGCCTGGGGCTCACCCCTCACTTGCAGGTTGTGTCTCCAGAGCTGGGGCAGGATCCAGCCCCCAGCCAGGTGCAGTGGTGTGCTGAAGAAGGGCTCTCCCCGTCCGTCCACCCGCAGCCCTCTCCACAGGGAGTAGCACGGGTCAGGCAACAACATGTGACCAGCCTCAGTTCTGTGGAGCAGCCAGAGCAACTTCCTCTCCCAGAGGAACAGGCAGTGCAGGCTAGGAGAACAGGGTTAACCCCTCCAATGTCAGAACCCTGCTACAGCCCCCATGCTCCCTACCTGGTACCCAGGGACACCCTGGGGGGACTGACCCAAGATAGACTCCCTGGGACATGGCTTGGCCCTGCTAGGGTGGCTTGTGCAGGTCCCACTTGGAGGAATAGCAGCCGCTTCTCTACCTCTGCAGTGCCTTGAGCAGTAGCTGCAGTGATGCACTTCTGGCACTGCCTAACCCTGCGGTCCCAGCCTGCCCTGCCGGGTCACTTTGGTTCCTCATCCAAAGCTCCTGCTAGCACCATATCACCCCAGATATAGCTAGAAATTCACCCTGTGCAGCTGCCTTGCAACCGTGTCATTTGCCTAGATCTGTTTCATTAAACATCACTCAACTTTCTTCTATTTCAAAGTCTAACCCTTTCCAAATGGTTCCCAAGAATCAGTTCCTTTTGGATGGTCACTGCACTCAGAACAGATGGTTTCAGGGAGCTGACTCTGGGGCTGTTTCTGCACTTCAGACCTTACAGCAGCAGAGCCATGCCATAGTAAGATTTCACACGTAGCCCTCTCTGCCAGCTCGATCAGTCCAGGCACCGGCACTCATGACAAGACTAAATATTATCTAGACCAAAGGAAGAAGAGAGCAAAGTGAAGCCAAACCACCAGATCTGGCCCAACACCACCATCCCATGGCCCAGCATGAGCCTCGAGCTAGCTCCCTGCCTTCCTTGCACCTGCACACCACTCAAAGTGGCTGGCTACAGGGGCCATGTGTTCTGTGTGCTGTGAGCCCCTCGGGGTGGGCTTTGTGCACTGCCAGCGCTCCCAGCACAATCTCATAGCTTCCATTACGGACATTAAATATAGGTTAATTGAACAGTCAATTAACCTCATGAATTCTTATTGGTTAGTGGACTATTCTATTGTCCCCAGGAAGCCCCTGTCCAGGGGGGAGGGTCTGAGCTCCTGGACCCGGCACAAACCAGAACTGAGCCAGGCTGTGTGCCTGCCTGGCTCCTAATACACTTTAAACGCAGAGTTGCAGCAGGGATAGGTCCAGGACCCAATGCAAGCCAGGACTGAGCTGGGCTGCTGGCCAGCCTGCTAAAAAGTTTACTGGCAAGGGGTGGGGGGAAATGCCTGTTGTCCATATCATTAACCTATAAGCTTTTGCTTACCAGTTAATTGACTATACTATTACATCCCTAGCTCCCATTAGTAGGAAATGGAGCTGCCTGGGTCATGCTTACAGTGCAAGCAGCATAGGATACCCGCCCCAGGGGCTTGTGGCACTCAGAGAATGCATGGCCCCCCAGGCAGCCACTCTGAGTGGCATGAGGGGGTGTGGCAGATAAGAAGCCTATCTGTGGGTGCCACTAGGCCATTTACCTGGCAGCCCTGGCCAGCATCTCCCAGCCAGAACCAGCACCTGGCACCCCAGACCCTCTCTCCCCCGAATCCTCTGCTCCCCCTCCTTCACTCCTGCTCCAGGTCACAACCACCTCTCAGATTCTACAACCTTTTCTCCTCTCCTGACCGAGGTCAGACTCCTCTCCTGTCCCCATCCCCATAGCCAGGGCTCGACAAATAATGTAATCTACTTGCCCATGGCGAGTAGATTACAACCCGGAAGAGCTGGCGCAGAGCGATCTGCGCTGGCGCAGAGCGATCTGCGCATGCGCAGAGCACAGAACCGCGCAGCTGGTGAGCGGGGCTTGCCGCCGCTTGGCGAGCCCTGCCCATAGCCACTTCTGGGCCTTGCACCCTCTCCTACACCCCTGTCCCCCTAATCTGAGCTCCCTTCTGCACCCAACCTCCATCCCAGATCTCCCCATTGCTATCGTGGAAAAGTGCAGCCCTTGACCACTTACCTAATTCTTGGGAGTGGCCTTCCCATCAAAACTCATTGCCCAGCCCTGAGCTAGGCCATCCCTGGCAGGTGTTTGTCTAACATGTAGCATCGCAGCCCAGACAGGCCACACAGATCTTGATTCAGCTGCCCAAACCAGGGAATTCACAGAAATATAGAACTGGAAGGGACCTCGACAAATCATCAAGTCCAATCCCCTCCCCACACAGCAGGACCAAGCATGGTCAAGACCAGGGCTACTCAACTTTGGAAGCCCTAGGGGCCACAATGATACTCATAGCACATGCTGAGGGCCGCAACTTAAGTGTGATTGCATATACATGCAGATATATATGCAAAGATATGCAAACAGCTTCTAGCAAAATAGTAAATAGGAGATGAATGCCTGGCTGCAAAGATGGTGTTGCCAGGAGGGCTCTGGCTTTCTTGACCACGGGATGCTATTCCAAGGACTGCTAAGCAGGGATGGGGTTCACCTTTCAAGGAAGGGGAAGACCGTATTTGGATGTAGACTGGCTAACCTAGTGAGAAGGACTTTAAACTATGTTCGATGGGGGCAGGTGACCAAAGCCCACAAGTAAGTGAAAAACATGGAGACTTGGGAGTTGGGTCAGAAATGGGAGAGAACATGGGCTATAATAGCAGAGAAAAAGGAGGGACTAGGCGGAACTGGGAGGCAAGATCAAATTAGTGTCTTAGATGCCTATATACAAATGCAAGAGGTATGGGTAATAAGCAGGAAGAACTTGAAGTCCTACTAAATAAACACATCTATGACATAGTTGGTATCACTAAGACTTGGTGGGATATTACACACGACTGGAATATTGGTACAGAAGAACTGGAATATATTGCTTTATATTAATGATTGGAATATTGGTACAGCTTACTCAGGAAGGATAGGTGGGGTAAACAGGGAGGAGGTGTTGCCTTATATATTAAAAATGTACAAGCTTGGACTGAGGTGGAGATGGATGTAGAAGACAGATGTGTTGAGAGTCTCTGGGTTAGGTTAAAAGGGGTAAAAAGCAAGGGTGATGTCATGCTATGGGGCTACTACAGACCTCCTACCCAGGTAGAAGAGGTGAATAAGGCTTTTTCCAAACAACTAAGAAAATCATCCAAAGCACAGGATTTGGTGTTGATGGGGGACTTCAATTATTCAGACATATGTTGGGAAACTAACACAGTGGGGAACAGACTATCCAATAAGTTCTAGGACTGCACTGAAGACAATTTTTTATTTCGGGGAAAAGCTGTTCTAGATTTGATTTTAACAAATAGGGAGGAACTGGTTGAGAATTTGAAAGCAGAAGGCAGCTTGGATGAAAGTGATCATAAAATCACAGTATTTATGATTCTAAGGAATGGTAGAAGGGAGAACAGCAAAATAGAGAAAATTGATTTCAGGAAGACAGATTTTGGTAAACTCAGAGAGCTGGCAGGTAAGGTCCCATGGGAAGCAAAACTAAGAGGAAAAACTACTGAAGACAGTTGGCAGTTTTTCAAAGGGACATTATTAAGGGCCCAAAAGCAAGCTATTCTGCTGTGTAGGAAAGATAGAAAGTATGGCAAAAGACCACCTTGGCTTAACCAGGAGATCTTGCGTGATCTCAAAATCAAAAATGAGTCATATAAAAAGTGGAAACCAGGACAAATTACAATGGATGAATATATGCAAACAATACAGGTATGCAGGGGCAAGATTAGAAAGGCAAAGGCACAAAATGAGCTCAAACTAACTAGAGACATTACGGGTAACAAGAAGACATTTGATAAATATACTAGAAGCAAGAGGAAGACCAATGACAGGGTGAAACAATAATTGTGAGGAGGGAGAAACAATAACAGGAAACTTGGGAATGGCAGAGGTGCTTAATGACTTCTTTGTTTCGGTCTTCATAAAGAAGTCTGGTGATGAAGGAATGCCTAACATAGTGAATGCTAGTGGGAAAGGGTAGAATTAGAAAATCAAATTTAAAAAAAAGAACAAATTAAAAATTACTTAGAAAACTTAGAAGTCTGCAGGGTCTGATGAAATGCATCCTAGAATATTCAAAGAGCTGATAGAGGAGGTATCTGAGACCTTAACTATCATCTTTGAAAAATCATGGAAGAAAGGAGAGATTCCAGAAGACTGGAAAAGGGCAAATATAGTTAGTGCCTGTCTATAAAAAGGGAAGTAAGAACAATCCAGGAAACTACAGACCAGTCAGTTTAACTTCTGTGCCAGGAAAGATAATGGAGCAAGTAATTAAGGAATTCATCTGCAAACATCTGGAAGAAAATAAGGTGATAGGTAACAACCAGCATGGATTTGTAAAGAACAAATCATGTCAAACCAATCTGACAGCTTTCTTTGATAGGATAACAAGTCTTGTGGATAAGGGAGAAGCGGTGGACGTGGTATACTAGACTTTAATAAGGCATTTGATAATGGTCTTGCATCATCTTCTTATCAATAAACCAGGCAAATGCAACTTAGATGGGGCTACTATAAGGTGGGTGCAAAACTGGCTGGATAACCATTCTCAGAGAGTAGTTATTAACGGTTCACAATCATGCTGGAAGGGCATAACAAGTGGGGTTTCGCAGGGGTCTGTTTTGGGACTGGTTCTGTTCAATATCTTCATTAACAATTTAGATATTGGCATAGAAAATACGCTTATTAAGTTTGCAGATGATACCAAGCTGGGGAGAGGGGGGTGTTGCAACTGCTTTGGAGGACAAGGTCATAATTCAAAATGATCTGGACAAACTGGAGAAATAGTCTGAGGTAAATAGGATGAAGTTTAATAAGGACAAATGAAAAATACCCCACTTAGGAAGGAACAATCAGTTTTACACATACAGACTGGGAAGCAACTGTCTAGGAAGGAGTACTGCAGAAAGGGATCTAGGGGTCATAGTGGACCACAAGCTAAATATGAGTCAACAGTGTGATGCTGTTGCAAAAAAAAAAAAGCATGATTCTGGGATGCAAGAAGAGAAGTGTTGTGAGCAAGACAGGAGAAGTCATTCTTCCGCTCTACTCTGCACTGATTAGGCCTCAATTGGAGTATTGGGTCCAGTTCTGGGCACCACATTTCAAGAAAGACGTGGAGAAATTGGAGAAGGTCCGGAGAAGAGCAACAAGAATGATTAAAGGTCTAGAGAACATGAGCTATGAGGGAAGACTGAAAGAATTGGGTTTGTTTAGTTTAGAAAAGAGAAGACTGAGAGGAGACATGATAGTGGTTTTCAAGTACCTAAAAGAGTGTTACAAGGAGAAGGGAGAAAAATTGTTCTCCTTGGCCTCTGAGGACAGGACAAGAAGGAATGGGCTTAAACTGCAGCAAGGGAGGTTTAGGTTGGACATTAGGGGTGTGTCTAGACTACAGGGTTTTGTCGACAAAAGTGGACTTTTGTCGACAAAACTAAACCTGCATCTACACTACTGCCGAGTTCTGTCGACATAACGTTGACAGAACTTGGCAGTTTTGTCGACGGCAGTAAACCTCATTCTGCGAGGAATAATGCCTTTTGTCGACAGAGTTCTGTCGACAGAAGGTGTTATTGCATCTAAACCATCCTTTGCGTCTACACTCTCATGTTGACAAAGCGGCTTGCTTTGTCGACAGAACTGGATGTAGTCTAGATGCTCTTTGTTGACAGAGGCTTTGTCGACAGTATCTGTCGACAAAGCCTCTGTCGACAAAAGCCTGTAGTCTAGACGTACCCTCTTGGAAAAACTTCCCAACTGTCAGGGTGGTGAAACACTGGAATAAATTGCCTAGGGAGGTTGTAGAATTTCCATCACTGGAGCTATTTAAGAGCAGGTTAGATAGACATCTATCAGGGATGGTCTAGATCAGTATTTCTCAACCAGTGGTATGAATACCTTTAGGGATACTTAAGATAAGTCTGGGGAGTATGTCAACACAACTGAAATGTGGAGAAAACTGAATTTTTGTCTTAAGTTTTACTCCTTTTTATTATTTTTGTATTTTTTACACTCAAAAACATCATCGCCCGCCCAGCTACGATTAAGTTGTTTAAACAAATGTGTTGCAATGGTAGAAAAATATTTTGCATGTCTGAAAACTGTAGGTACTGGGGGTACTTTATATAGATAGATAAATAGATAGATAGATATAGATAGATAGATTTTTTTTTTTGAAAAAGGGGTACTTTATAAAAAAAGATTGAGAAACGCTGGTCTAGACTGTGCTTGGTCCTGCCGTGAGGGCAGGGGACTGGACTTGATGATCTCTCGAGGTCCCTTCTAGTTCTAGTGTTCTATTATTCTGATTTCACAGGACGGGCATGAATACAAAGATTAAGGCAAGACTATACAACACAGCCCCCATTTAAGTCAGTTCTGCTGATATTAATAAAATGCAATACTTACCCGATCCGCACCCACATGACAGAACTCCCACCCACATGACAGAACTTTTACTGAGCAATGACAGTGCAGGAATTTATCTACTAAAATGCATATCAACAGAAGACCATTATATTGACTCGCTGATGTGAAACATGTGGCCAGTGGAGGCCATCTTCAAAGGATCCCGCCTACGGGGAGCGTGTGGAGCCCCGCATAAACCAACACGCAGCCTGTGGGGCGATTTGGAGTAGCCCTGGCCAAGAACAGGCCACCATTTTGTTTTCCCGGATTGGTGCCCAACGTAAATGCAGTGGGGGGAGTGGACTAGTGCTTTAAATTAAAGGGGCCACAACAAAATGTGCTTGGTGTGGGGTTTTTTTTTTCCCCTCAACAAAAATTTTCCCCGGCCCTGGGGTGTTGCAAATTAAAAAAGGCTGAACACCACAGGTCTACACCAGTGTTTCTCAACCTTTTTTTTTTTTTTAAATAAAATACTCCTTTAAAAAAAAATTAGAAGGACCCCCAGTACCTAGTTTTCAGATACAATTTTTTTTCTACCATTGCAACACATTTGTTTAAACAATTTAATTGTAGCCAGGTGGGTGATGAAAATTTTGGGTATAAAAAGTACAAAAATAATAAAGCGCTGTAAAACTTAAAACAAAAATTCAGTTTTCTCCATATTTTAGTTGTTTTGACATACCCCCCTACACTTCTGTCAAGTACACCTCTAAGGGCACTGGTACCACTGGCTGAGAAACACTGATCTAGACCATTCCTGACAGGTGTCTGTCCAACCTGCTCTTAAATCTCTCCAGTGATGGAGACTCCACAACCCCCCTGGGCAATTTATTCCAGTGTTTCACCACCGGGACAGACAGGAAGTTTTTTCCTCAGTATCCAACCTAAACCTCTCGCGCTGCAGTTTCAGCCCATTGTCCCCCAAAGCACGAGACCAGGCCGCATGCACATTGTTCAATGAGGCTGGTTTTTAATACCTGCCCCTCCTCCTCAGGGGTGTGACAAAGAGCCGCTCCCCTCCCCCCCGCCAGTGATTTGGGTCCCAGGGCAAAATCTCTCCCCCTCCGCTGCTCCCCCCCACCAGCGATTTATCTGCCCCGGCCTCAGCCCCTCCCCAGACTCCTTCGCGCCCCGCCATCTTACACGTCACCTGCCCCCCTCCCCGTCGAGCCGCCCACCCCCATCCGCCTCACCTCAGCACCTCCGACTGCTCGCGTCCTCCCCCGTCCACTCGCCGCTCCCCGCAAGCAGCCGCGCGCGCCGAGTAACGGCACCAACGACTCCCTCCGAATCCGCGTCGCGGGCCCGCGCGACGCATGCGCAGTTGCCGCGACGGCGGGGGGGGGGCGGGAGGGCGCTGAGTCAGGGGTAGTTCGACGCTGCCGCGGGCTCCGCCCAGTCGCAGCGGGGTGGGCGGGGGCCGGCGCACGGGCAGGGAGTGACTGGCGGGGAGGCGGGACGCGCAGAAAACCCGGCGGGGAGGGAAGATGCGGAATGGAGGAGGGGGGAGCCACTTCGCGTGCGCAGCGGCTCAGCGCCGCCGGTCGTGGGCCAGTGCCGGGGCTTAGCTGAGACCGGGAGCTGCCTGGCCCTGCGGGCTCTGCGCAAACCAGGCTCCCGGCGCGGGGGCCCCTTCCCGCCCCAGCGACTCGTCCCGCCCCCAGACCCGCCCCCGCCCCCTTCCCCGCGGGGAGAAGGGGATCCCCGCCCCCAGCGCGCTGCTCTCGGCATCCTGTGCGCGGGGCGGAGGGACGTGGCTGTCGCCCCGGGGCTTGCAGGGGGCGGGGCAGCCACGTGGGGGGGCGCTGAAGAGGGCGGGGGCTGTGGGAGCCAGAGGGGAGCCCACAGGGATGGGGCGGGAGGGGAGAATGCTGGGGCTGGGGGGCAGAGCTGGGACAGGGGGGCACTGTGGCTGTGTCTACACTCGCGGCGTCTTGCGCAAGAATCTGCAGAGCGTCCACACTGCCCGCCCGCTCTTGCGCAAGGAACTTTACCGTACGGCGTGGCAAGAGAGGGCTCCTTGCGCCAGAGCTACGCTCTTTTTTAACAGGTGTAAGCCCTCTTGCGCAGGGGCTCTTGCGCAAGAGGGCAGTGTGGACGCTCGGCAGGGATTTCTTGCGCAAGAAAGCCCTATGTCTAAAATGGCCACCAGAGCTTTCTTGCGCGAGAGAGCGTCCACGCGGCCATGGGCGCTCTTGCGCAAAAGCACAGCTCGCACGTGGCAGTGTGGACGTTTTCTTGCGCAAGACTTCTTGCACAAGAACACTTGCGCAAGATGTTCTTGCGCAAGAAGCCACGAGTGTAGACATAGCCTGTGTGTGGGGGGGGGAACGAAGAGCAGCAGCTGCGAGGGAGGGGATGTGGGGGAGGGAGGGAGGGAGCCTGGAAGCTTGGCTTGACGGGTTGTTAACTTCTGGGGCCAGGGGACCCCCCTGCTCCTCTCCCATCTGCCTCCCTGCGCCTGGAGGGCTTCTCCCCACTGCGGGAGCAGGCTGTGCTGGGAGCACTCCCCCCTGGGCCTGTGGGCCTTTTGGGTGGCTTGTTTTGCAGCGAGGGTGAGATCAGAGCTGGTTTGCTTCTGTTTCCTCTCACCCTGAACTTCAAACCTTGCAGAAACCCCCTTGTCCGGCAGATGGTGCCAGATCAGAGGGACTGAGGAGACCCCTTTTTTCTTTTTAAAGTCTGGTCCCAGCTCAGTTAAAAAGCCTGGTGCTCTGGTTCAGTGTGGGCGAGTCCAGCTGGGCGAATGGAATCCACATCTACTGATCTGTCCCCAGGGGCTGCAGAGTGGCCCAAAGGGGGCTCAGGCATGTGGGGAGGGGTTCCTGGTTACTGCAAAGGCAGAGGAGACTGGTGTCTGGGGCTTTGCACCCATGGACTGGATGCCATGGACTGGACCCCTGTGGGATCCTATCCCCTGCAGGGTTGGACACCCTGGGGTCACCTACCTGCTTTGATCTGCTGCACCCAGCCTTCCTGTCCCTCCATTTCCCTGAACTCCACCCCAGAAACCTGGACCCCAGCCCTATTCCCAGGAGCACCCTGCCTTTCATCTCCATGAACCACAGCCATTCTTCCCTCCCCCCCCCAGTTTCAGCCCCAGGCACTCCCTGCCCCGACCAGACACCCTAGCCCCAGTCTGTTCCTGCACCCTCCCTCCTGGTCAGACACCCTCCCTCCTGGCCAGACTTGTCTTGTCTCCTGACCAGACACCCTACCTCCAGCCTGCTCCTGCCCCCTGGCCAGACACTCTACTCCCAACCTGCTTCTGCACCCTACCTCCCACCAGACCTTGCACCCTCACCCCTTTCTGCACCCCACCTCCCACCCAGATCCTGCACCCCATCCCTATCTCACTCACTGGCAACCCTATCTTGCACACTGAACCCCTCATTTTTGTCTCCAGAGGCTAAGGGGGTCTGTAAAATCAATTAACTCTGGAACCCCAGAAAAGTAAATCTGGCCTATGGGAAGTCCTGAGCCTCAGTCCTCCCTGTCCTTTCCCCTTGCCCCATGGGGCTGGAATGCCAGAGGAGTGAGGTGTCTCGGTTGGGGGCCACATCAATGAGGGTTGGGGTTTTTTGGAGGAGTTTTTTTGCTTCTCGTGTGTGAACCCCTGACACAAAAAAGGTTCCCCACACCTTCCATAAATAAAGAAAACATTGAAACCTTTTGTGTTAGACATAAATTAATATTTTATTTTCTTTAAAATGAAGTTTGATAAACTAACTTGAGAAAGCTAAAGCTCTTAATCTGTTTAATAATTTAAATTAAACCGCTCTCTCTAGATGCAGCGCTACCAAAATGGCTTGGGCATAATTATGTAATTAATGGTGCATTTTCTTTAGCAACTGTTGGTCCGCGGAAAGGTTAACATTGAGCCAGGGAATCCATGGGCCAAAACCACTTGAGAACCACTGCTGTAAACCTATAGGCTAAAAGAGGGATTTGAGGGGTGCACTGGGGCACTGTCACTAGGACATGGTATTTCCTGGGAATGTGTGTGTGTTGCATTGCACACTTGAGCTGAACTGCAACATTTCCATTTAAACTATTATAAAAGGAGGGATGTCCATCATGTCGTCTGTCACAGAGAACATTTGAGAATAAGAACAGCCATACTGGGTCAGACCAAAGGTCCATCCAGCCCAGTACCCTGTCTGCTGACAGTGGCCAATGCCAGGTGCCCCAGAGGGAGTGAATCGAACAGGCAATGATCAAGTGATCTCCCTCCTGCCAGTATATCTTTTTTGGGATGAGGACACCACATCTGTACGCAGTATTCCAGATGTGGGTATACCATGGATTTATATAAGGGCAATAAGATATTCTCCGTCTTATTCTCTATCCCTTTTTTAATGATTCCTAACATCCTGTTTGCAGAATACACAGGAAGACTTGAGAAGTCTCTAAAAAATGCCAGATGCCAGCCCCCTCTCACTGTCCCTCCCCTCTCAGGCCCCAATCCCCCTCTGCTGCTCTATTACCCCTCCCTTCAGGCCCCCCACAGATCCATCCCCTCCGCCCCAGCGGCCTCAGCACTCACCCTGGCAGGCCGGCTCCTGACTGTGCATGACCCCACTCAAGCTTGCGTCACTATGAACAGGAGTGGCCCGAGGCTGGCTGCAGCAGCTGGCGCCCCAGGTGGAAGGCGCGATTGGCGCCCCCGCCTGCACGGGCGTCAATGGCTGTGACGTAATCACAGGGTGCCCCAGCGCCCTGTGACATCATCATCGGGCGCCCGGGCCGGCGGTGCCCTAGGCAATTGCCTAGTTTGCCTAGGCTCACGGGCCGCCCCTGACTATGAAGGCGCTTCCATGCGTGAGGCATGTAGTTGAAAGGGCAGGGCCCAAGGGAAGCTCTGCCACTACCAGGACAAGGTAGCCATAGTGCGCATGTGTGCCGAGTGCCCATTCTTTACTGCCCCAGCCTAAGCACGCTGTACATGTGTGACACCAAAGGGTAGGCCAAGGTAATTTAAACACGGGGCGAAGCTTAGCGAAGGTTTCTCCCCTCAGGGACAGTAAGCCACGCTGGGGTGGAGCCCTCACAGGAAGCGCAGGAGACACACCTATCAGACTCTTAAAAAACCCCTTAAAAAACCCCTTAAAAAACACTTGGAGGCCGCCAACCAGTATGCATGCGCTGCAGCCCCTCCTGTTCTCACTGCACATGTGCCACAGCAGGACGATGCCTTTCAGGAATCATGTCATTGCGCATGGGCTAGCACCTGTTCTGGGGGCTTGGGTTTTTCCTGTGCATGTGCTCAGTGAGTAGTGCTGATGTAGGGTGCCCTGGTGTGGGGGAGGTAAAGACTAATTGTATGTGTGGGGAATTTGGTGGGGGGGACTCCCCGCTTATGGGCTTGACGCTGCCTGTTGCTCACTTGCCCCCTTTGCGCCCTACTGGTTGCAGAGTCTAGCCCCATAAGTGGGAACACCCTCCTCCCCCAGAATTCACACACACACACACACACACACACACACACACCGCCTTCCTCCCTCCTTTTGGTAAATGAAGTGGTTCTCAGGAACCAGACCAGGCCAAGCTGAGTGTACATCTACCGTCACAATGAGACGGGTAATGCTGCTAATAATAAAAATAATGACTAGTGAATCCAGCAACAACTCCTACCTGCTCCCGGAGGGGAGGCTCAGAGGAAAGTACCAGGAATTACATCAGCTTGTCCAGCTGCCACCATAACACAGGATGGGCTTCAAGATTTCCTGCCCAATACTGTGAACCCCGTTACCTCTCAGTCCTGTGCCATCTGTGCACACACTCCATTAACTGCTCCAGCGCTGCTAGTGCCAGCATTTCCTATCCTTCCTCCCATCCAAATCCCACTAACCATCTTGTGCATCCTAGTCCAGAAACATCCCCATCCAGACACTACCAAGAACCACCCAGTTCCCCCCCATGAGTGCCAGAGTCATTCCCCTCCCCCTATGTCCCTAACTTCCACCCTGTGCCCTCTGCCAGCCTCTCCCCCTACATACCTGACTGCCAATCTGTCCCCCACAGACAGAGCCCCCCTCTGCATGCCCCATGTCCCTGACTAGCTGCCAGTCTGTCCTGACAGAGCCCCCCCTCTGCCAGCCCCTGCCCCACATCCCTGACCAACTGCCAATTTGTCCCTCCCCCCTACACAAAGCCCCCCTCTACCAGAGATGGTTGTTCAGAGGTGTACAGGTCTCATGGGCAATTTGTCCCCCGCCACATGGCTTATCTCCATGGCTGGTGAGGGGCTCCCCCTGCACCCTCCTGTGTCTGGCCCGGCACCTGGGGCCAGGCTGCAATGGGAGATGGGGATCACTGGTCCCTGCTGTATCCTGCCCAGCCACACCCCTGAATAGGTTTAGGGTACTTTTGCATTGAGCTTTTAGTGTTAGAACTAGCTATGTGTTTTCTGTTATTTTAAATGTGTAATCTACATTGCTCTGCCTGTTTTTACTTGCAACCATTTAAATCCTACTGCTTGTACTTAATAAAATAATTTTTATTTACTATCAAGCCCAGTATAAATAATTGTGTGTACATCCTCTGTTCATTGTTAAAGGGGGCTTACCTCAATAATTTATTTGGGGTTCTGATCCCATTTGGGGAGTGGTTTTCCTGGAAGCTGGGCCCAAAACTGCATTTTCCTCAGACCTGAAGATTTTCAATGTCTATACTGATCCTTTGGGGGTGGGCAGTGATCTCAGCTCTGTGCCTTGGCTGTGGGAGACCAGCTGAGCTGGCCCAGCAAGACAGGGTAATGAAAAGCCCCAGAGAATGAGGAGGCGAGTGGCAGTGGCTTTGTCAGCACTCATGGCAGCCCGTCACACTAATACTGGGTCATAACCTATAGTTTGAAAACCACTAGTCTAGGGAGCCCTTTGCCTCCAGCAAATTCTCCAGGTGCTGCACAGCATTGGGCTGAAGTAGTGTCCCATGTGCAGCAGCGTAGAGTAGGCTGCATATGAAACACTGATGCCAAATGAACACTTGGGAGAAAGGGGCTCCTTGTTAAAAATTCAGCACTGAATACCACAAGTTTCATAAAGATTGTGCTTGATTCTTTACTATGAGGCAAAGGGCTTGTTCTCACTTCCTAGCTGTTCTGGTACTGAGACGAAGTGTGGTCAGGAGAATCCCGAAATAGTGCTACAGTGTTGACGTAACCTGAATGAGGCTGCAGTATCCAATCTCAGTCTCGCAGATGCTGTGTCACTTCCCAGCCCTGCTCACTCCTCTTCTCATGTGTCTAAGATGGCTGTAGCTATATTCACCACAGCATGACCCTGGGAGCTCCTGTTGAGCAGCTTATCCAGCATGTCCCCATAATCCTTTTCAGAGTTGCAGCTTACCGGGATACAGCTCTCTGTTCCGGGGGTGTGGCTTTTGGCGAGGGCTAAGACCTTGCATATGGCTCTGGGAAGCCTGCTTTGTTTGCATGGATCCAGCTTCCCAAAGGATCCAGATCATTCTGTGTCACTATCCTGCCCTCAGCCTTATTTACCTGTCTGCTCATATCTTGTCATCCACACATGTTTCCAGCTGGGATTTTATATTGGCTTCAGGTTCACTGAACAATTAATTCCTGAGACCTTCTTCAGAGCTCCTTACAGCCCAGCGAGAAAAGGCCTCCAGTCTCTGTTACACAGGGACTATAGTGCAGAACACACACTTTGGATCTGTGTTATCCAGAAGCTCTGGACAGCATGTGGGGGGGTCAGCAGCTTATAAATGCACTACAGTCCTGTAGTGTAGGTAGGCCCCAACTGTGTCTCAGTCCCACAGCCCACGAAAGCTCATGCCCAAATAAATCTGTTAATCTTTCAGGCATCACAGGACTCCTGGTTGTTTTTGCAGATACAGACTAACACAGCTACCCCTCTGAGACTAGTGGGCTGTGTCTAGACTGGCCAGTTTTTCCGGAAAATCAGCCGCTTTTCGGAAAAACTGGCCAGCTGTCTACACTGTCCACTTGAATTTCCGCAAAAGCACTGACTTCCTACTGTAAGAAATCAGTGCTTTTTGCGGAAATACTATGCTGCTCCCGTTCGGGCAAAAGTCCCTTTTGCGCAAAACTTTTGCGCAAAAGGGCCAGTGTAGACAGCTGAGATTTGTTTTCTGCAAAATGCCCCGATTGCGAAAATGGTGATTGGGGCTTTTTTGCGGAAAAGCGCGTCTAGATTGGCCACGGATGCTTTTCTGCAAAAAGTGCTTTTGCGGAAAAGCGTCCGTGCCAATCTAGACGCTCTGTTCCGAAAATGCTTTTAACGGAAAACTTTTCCGTTAAAAACATTTCCGGAAAATCATGCCAGTCTAGACGTAGCCATAATGTAGTCGTTCACCCTTAGTGATGCTTCCCTCCTCACTGGGTTGATAGTCTCACAGCAGATATTTTTATTTTATTCTCCCAATGCCGGATCACACGGAGATGTGTTAGTGATTAATTTGGAATATATAATTATGTTGGATGTTTATGGTTATATGTTCATGCATTTAATGTTCAAACAGTGATTTTATGTAAAACAAAATGGAGTTGGTCCCTTTTGATCCCTGGGCTCCATCTTGGGCTTTGCCCTCTCCCCTCTGGAACATTCCAGGACAGTTGGAGAACTGGTTCTAACCAGATTTTTCCGCCTTGGCGAGAGTTCCGCTCCCCATAGCTTTCCCGCCAAGAGGGCTGGAAGTGAGGCCGCTCAGTGCTGACCTCGGGGTCGTTTTTCTAGCTCATAGACAATCATTATCAGCATTTAAATCAGGGCTGCTGTGGGGGGGGGGGAAGGGGGGCTGCTCTGCTTAGCAATCCAGGAATGGGACCCTCCCCTCCACTTGAGCTGTTCCTTGTGAGAACTGATGCCCTGCACACAATATACAAGTGGGGTGGGGGGAGGGAGGTGAGGATTGTTATGATGCTGCTACCAGGGGTAATGGCCCCACTGCTGGCTGCTAGGAGGCTGTGTGCAGGCCTGGGGCTGCTACATAAAATAGCCAGGCATTCTTTGAAGTGTCAAAAACGTGCATAAAAAAGCATCAATTTTGTACAAGGTGGAGCGTGTATCTGGGTAAAGTATTTCCTTGATTCCAGCCTCCTCTGGCAGCTCAGTCCCACAGTTCAGACAGAGATGAGCTGTTGTTTCTGGGTGTGGGGCTGAGCTGGACCCTAAACAAACACCCACAGACACATCCACACACCTTCCTTCCCTCCTGCCCTGCTGGGGAGGTGGGGTTGAGCTGGACCATTCAGCAAGGAACACAAGACTCTGTCAACCACAGCCTGTTTTGGCAGCCAAAACACTGAGCTCAACCCATGGTCTGTAGCATCTGTTATCCCCTCTGCTCCTCCCTATTACAGGGTGTCCTTCTATGTCCCCTCGGGCAGTGCAGCTCCCCCTTTCTGAACCCTAGCTCCTGCATCCTCTCCCCACATTTACCCATCAGCCCCTCTCCTTCCCCTCCCTCACACCCACTCTGGTCCAGCCTCCCTGTTCCTTTTGGTTCCTGCACAAATTCTCCCCTCCCTGCCCACTTCCCCACTCTACTCCCCTTTGCCTGCAGGAGGCAGCTTGTGCTCTCAAGAGAGAGGGCAGCGTCTCCAGTGGATGTTACTGAGCACGTACTGGTCACTGGTGCATGTTCAGTAACAGCAAAGGAGCCAATTCTCATGGGAAGCAGATTCTGATGCACTGGCATTGTGAAGGGATAAAATAGCAAATAGCAAATATGTAGGTAAGATTCTGAACCATGGTCTCTGGTTAAGCTTTTCCACATAGGCCCACACTGTCCAGCCTGGGCAGAGGCATGAGGCCTAGCTGACAATGGACAACGGGCTCTAGGGAAGCAGGAAAACACAGAAAAACAACCCCACCTGTTTATCACAAATAGAATGAGCTGAAGTAGCATAACACTAGGTGGGGAGTAACAATTGGATACCCTTATAATGAGTTTCACACACACAAGGCCAAGGCCCTGAAAGGGGCCTCATAGTCTGCCATCCAGTATGGGAAAAAGACAACAGCTGCCTTCCCAAGGCTGACCATGAATTCAGGGAAAGGCCTAGCACGTCACTATGAGACACCCTCCCTCCCAGATCCCAAATTCGCCCCTCCCTAACAATTCGAGCTAGCAGACACACCAGAATAATACTATAAACAATTGCTTTGCTGTATACCTTACACTGTCTTTTTCTTTTATACCCTCAGAAAAGCACCTATGAACCACACCTATCGGGAAAGCGCTGTCATCACTCCTACGGATCCCAATCGGAATGTAGCTTATGCATTGCAAGGCAATTTTTTTTTGGGGGGGGGGGGCACAAATACCTGTGTTTTAACAAATATGTTAACCTGAGCTATGGGCAGAGCTACTATGTAATCTCTCTGGCTGTGTCTACATTGGCACCCCTTTCCGAAAAAGGGATGCTAATGAGACACTTCGGAATTGCAAATCCGCGGGGGATTTAAATATCCCCCGTGGCATTTGCATTACATAACTGCCGCTTTTTCCGGCTCGGGGTTTTGCTGGAGAAAAGCGCCAGTCTGAGCAGCGATCTTGCGGAAAATAAACCCTTTTCCGGAAGATCTCTTATTCCTACTTGAGAGATCTTCCGGAAAGGATTTATTTTCCGCAAGATCGCGTCTAGACTGGCGCTTTCTCGGCAAACCCGAGCCGAAAAGCGGCAGCCATGTAAATGAAATGCGCGGGAGATATTTAAATCCCAGGATTTAATTCGAAGTGTCTCATTAGCATCCCTTTTCCGGAAAGGGGTGCCAATGTAGACACAGCCTCTGACTACTGGCTTATTGTGCTCATTTGTCCTGCTGCTAAGATCTATCCAGGGGTTTGGGAACTCTACCCTGTCGTTTCTCTCCTCCTGTTGGCTCCCTATATAATATATTGTAATCAATTGCTTAGTAGTGTCCACTGAGCCCAAGTGGCAAGGTGACACTCCGCCAGTGCTGTGCGTAATAAACCCTCCTGCTTGAACCTACACGGTGTCTATATTTCGGTTTTCCTACACATTGCCTGTGAGTAGCAGCCCAGATCCTCTGCTCCTCCCCCAGTCCTCAACCTCCAGCCTAAGAATGAGGAGCAGGGACCCCACTTTAACCCTCTAGGGTGCAGGCCTGGGAATGAGGCCCAGGGACCCCCTGTCCCCCTCCCCCTCCCCCTCCCCACAGGCATGGGAAGCTCAGACACCAAATGACCAAAACCACAAAATAATCCTAACAAGCCAAACCATGACTTGGGGGCTAATTTCATGATTTCTTTTGCGGGAAGAGAGAGACTGACTCATGAAAAGCCCCACAAGGGCCACTGACAACGGAGGCAACTCAGGCTGGACCTCAGGGTTTCCCGAGCCTGTGCCAAACTCTGCCCCAGCCCCTGCGGCCTCTACCTAGGGGAGTCACAAACTACCTCCCCTCCCTCCCTTTGCCAGCAGAAGAGTGAATCTGGACCACTGAGCCAACCAGCCCCTGCCTCAGTGTCCCTATCTACAAAATAATTGTACAGGTTGAACCTCTCTTGTCCAGCACCTCTGGGACCAGATCAGTTCTGAACTAGAGAGTTTTCCGGACCACGGGAGGTCACTATTGTCTAGCAGCATTATCAACATTTCCACTGCTTACTGTGCTTTGAGAGGACATTTAGGGGTAAATTAGAGCTAAAGAAAAGCACAGAACACTGAAAGCTGGGACTGGTGGCTGTAAACAAACTTTATGGGACCACAGGAAACTTGGCCACACCCATGAAAAGTGGACATCTGGCGAACTCAAATCATTCTGGAGGATGGATGTTTCCGGATAAGAGAGTTCTGGACAAGAGAGGTTCAACCTGTATTTGTATTTCAGTCTGTGGAGAACAAGGGCTCCATTGTGCTGAGCTCTGCACAGACACCTAATAGCTCCAAGGAGCTCACAATGCAGGGCCCTGAGCTTGGCCAGAGTCAAAGTTCCTGTCATGGCCAAGGAACCAATGTGTGTAATGAATGCTGCTTTGCAGGGCAGCCTTGGCAGGGTTGAGGTGAGGACATGTTGCAATGGGAGAATGAGAGAAACAAACTGGGAAGAGGGAATGGGGAGGGAAGGCGGGGTGGATGAGGTAACAGGAAATCTTCCCCATAGACCAGTGTTTCTCAACCTATTTTTTCTAAAGTAACCCTTTACAAAAAATTATAAGTACCCCCCCTTTAAAAGAAAAAAGTACCCCCAGTACCTACAGTTTTCAGACACACACATTTTTTTTAAATTGCAACACATTTGTTTAAACAACTTAATCGTAGCCGGGTGGACAATGACATTTTTGGGTGTAAAAAGTACAAAAATAATAAAGCATTGTAAAACTTAAAACAAAAATTCAGTTTTCTCCAAATTTCAGTTGTGTTGACGTATCTCCCAGACTTCTCTCGAGTACCCCTAAGGGTACTCGTACCACTGGTTGAGAAACACTGCCATAGACTATTTCTCAATATGGCCATGAGGTGTAGATACTCTTGATTCCAGGAAACAGAAGTGCAGGGGTTTAGATTAATTTTTGTCAGGACTCTTTAGAAAGATCTGAGGGTCTGTATCCCTCAGTAATAACCTGAACATTATTATGTCAGTTAACTGTAGTGAATATCACAGAACAAAATCTCTTTTGTCCTTTTATTCCCTCCAGACGCTCTGCCCTGTGACATGGAGAACAATGGTGGGAGATCTTTGGTATCACAAAGGGTAAGGTGTCAGGGGTGCATGTATATTTAAATTAAAAGAAAATTCTCATGGAAAGATCTTCATTAAAGAAATACGAACACAAACTCAAAGACACTAATAACCAGAAATACTGTCTCCAACCAGCACCCAAACACATTATCTTAGCCCATATGAGTCTCAGATTTTTATTAACATTCTCTGTATGTGTCTGTCCCTCTGTCTTTTTCTGATTCAGAAATAAAACACCCTTCTGTAAGTTAAAAAATTCAAGGATATTTTAAGCTGAATCCAATAATCACCTCGGTCAATGCTGGTTCAGTTTTGGTGGCTTTCCTAGCCTGGAAGACCAAGGAATTTCCAAGCATGTTTACCACAGAACACCGCTGCATGGCCAGCAATCAGGTGGTCACCAAAAGCTTTGGTGGTGCTATATGACCACTACTGATGGACATAAAGGGTATGTCTAGACTACACGCTTCTTTTGAAAGAAGCTTTTTCAAAAGAATCTTTCGAAAAAGCTTCTTTCGAAAGAGATCGTCTAGACAGCCACAACTTTTTTTGAAAAAGCGATCCGCTTTTTCAAAAGAGAGCACCCAGGTAATCTGGATGCTCTCTTGCGAAAAAGCCCTGTTTGCGGTCAAGAATGCCTTTCAAAAAAAGGCGTTCTTCCTCGTAAAATGAGGTTTACTGCTCTTGAAAAAAACACTGCATTCTTTCGATTTAATTTCGAAAGAATGCGGTGGCAGTCTAGATGCAGGTGAAGTTTTTTCGAAAAAAGGCCACTTTTTTCAAAAAAACCCTGTAGTTTAGACATAGCCAAACTAAATACGCAGCTAAGCCAGGTTAAGGACTTAGCTAGTGATTGATCTGAGAGATGTTCAGTAGGTAAGGAGGCCACATCTTTTTTGGGGTTTGCCATGACAATACGTTCATTCAGAGTGGGGATCTCGTTACAAATACGGCAGCATGAATCTCATCTTCCTCACTTGCACCTGCCAGAACTGAAGAACTGTGAACTGAAGAAACAAGGGGGGAGTTACACAGACATGGTGAGACTCCAGGGAGAGATTTTCTTTATAGGAAGAGAAAATTCCCATGGAAGCATTGCAGTGGACGTGGAGATAAAGTAACAAGTGAAACACACCCCTCTAGTGATAAACATGTCAGGCGCAAGCTAAAGTCACCCACAGAATCCTGACACCAGCCTCACTGTTCAGTTCATGCTCATGATGAGGAACAGAAACAGTTTCACTGTCCAGTATCCAGACACCCTTAACTCTGCCCTGGGTTCTGTGACGCTTTCATGTGCATGTTGCATATTAAATCCATAGGAATGAGTGGAGTGAGGTGTGTCTGTCCCTTGGTTCTTCTCCAGCATCCTCCCATTCCCTTGGGTTGGGCTCTTTCTGGCCTTTCCTTTCATGCTGGTCACGTTGGGAATGGCTTTCCCTCCAGTGAAACCACAGGCTCCATTCCCCTGGGGGTGGGGACGGGCTTCCTCACACAATGCTACCTCCTCCTTCCTACTCTCTGGCCTGGAATGGGCTATTCCCCAATGCCACCTCTTCCCCGCCTCTCCCAGGACAAGGCAGGGAGGACCAGCTGGGGGAAGGGGGATTCCCAGGGTGGTTAAATCTCTTTCCAGCCTCCTGGCAAAACCCTCCCAGCAGAGTCAGTCTCTTTCCTCTGTCTCTCTACTGATCTGTTTCTGGAAGTCAAACAGAGGAATCAGTCAGGCGTTCACTCCAGTAGCTCCCTGGGATCCAGGATTCCCCAGCCAGAAAGGGGCTTCTGGAGAGTGTGAGAAATGGTCCCAGCTTGGCCCCTCATGCTCTGATTCTCTCTTTCCCCAGAGAATGTGATTCTGGTTCCAGACACGGCTCATCCTGTTCCTGCTTATCCACGGGAGAACTTTTATTGTGATGATCAGCTGTAAAAATTAGTTATTTTTATGTGTGACATTTACTGCAGTTCACAAAAATAAACAAACAAAAAATCCCCAAGAAGAGTCCTTTCAAAATCCTTACTACACTTAGAGAATTTGTGTTACATGGACGTTTTCCTCTGCTGCTACTGACACTTCTCTTTTAGCAGGAATGTTGCTGTTTCTTTAAGAGAAGTCTCATTTCCCCATATCAGAACGGTTGATATTATGACAACTTCACATTTCCTCTGATACTTGCTGTTTCAAACACAGCCATTCTTAGCCGAAGAAGAAAAGCACATGTACCAGTATGGAACAAAATGGATTTCTTTAAAAACTGTAAGGAAAAGCTACAATAAAACACTGCAGCTATTTTACAGCTAGACTCAGCTGTGCAAATTGATACAATGGAATGGGTGTTGGAATATAAACTATCGATTACCGGATGAGGATTTTGGAAGGCCAGGGCACATCTTAAAGATCATAAAACTTCTCAAATCAGGTAAGTGAATCCTGACTACTTGAAAGCCATGGAACGAAAGGACTTATAGCATCCTTAAGAGCCACTGATTTTTTATTTGTACAGCGTTAATAATACAAAGATTTGATAATCTCTTGAGACTTTATTTTACTTTTTATGCTACATGTACATACAAAATAAATTTCAGATCACTTTCCTAGTGCTGTAACACCATTTTTACAACTCTTTGACTTAGCCATACATTTATAAAGTTATTGGTTCAAGAGCAGTGGGCCAGCTCCCGCTCTCTGTGAAGGCAAAGGAAGATTTGTAACAAAATAATTTCCTGTATTTAACATACTGAAAGAAACATACAGCTGCTAACCCAACCACCATCACTATAGTTAGAGCCCTGCGCAGATACAAAATTTATTCATATCCTTGTTTGCATCTGCAAAATTGAGGCACAGACATCTACATCCATGGATGCAGATATCTGCGGCCATAAAGTGGTTATGCACAGATTTGCTGGGCTCTAATTATAGTTTTCTGCCTATTGCCACTATTTTTCTTGCTTTTCCTTGGGATGGGGGAGGGTGCACCAGATCCTCTTGTACTGAAAGCCTGATGGGGAAAAGTCCAGTTATATGCAGAATCAAACAGAAAAGAGCCTCCTTTCCTCATTTTAAAATCCGTGGGAATCATGAATGTGCCTGCAGTGAAGCGAATCTTTTACTTAATCAGATGGACTTAATTGCTGAACTGGGATCAGAAACAAGGAGGACGTGTCTACACGCTAAACTCGGTGTGGGGTTTGTGCGTGTCTGTGCACACTGATTGGCACCAGCTATTGAGTGATCGATTCATCAAACAGGGATCGGCAGACAAAGAGTTGGACATGGCCAGGGCTGGCCTTACGGAAAATGGTGCCCTGGGTGAACTTCTATGTTGGTGCTTCCCCCCCATTACCTCTGACCCTTGGGGACTCCCTGGGTTCCCTTCCCATCACCTCTGGTCCCAGCAGCCTCCCCTGAGAGTGTAATTTAAAAAAGGTACCAGAGCTCAGTCCTGGCATCAGAAATGAAGCTAATAGTGGATTGCATCTTGCCAGAGCTCAGAGCTCTCCCTCTGGCCACTCCTGACTACCAGGGGCACCATTTTGGATTTTAGAGCGGTTGGGGGGAAGGGTAGGGGGTGGTTCTTTCACTGTTATTCCAAGGACTGCTTAGGCACCTGAAAACTCTAGGGTTTTGGGGGTTTTTTGCATATTATAATTTAGCTGACAGGAGCACTGTATCTAGCTGTTATTGAAAGAAATGAAAAAAAAAGATACAAATTCCAATTACATTACATTTTTAATTTTCTATGTGAATTTGGAGCAATCAGGAGACAATACAGCAAGATGTTCCCAATCCCAAGCCTTGAGGTATCCATTTTGGAGCTTTAACTCAGGTATCAGAAACACAAGTTTGAGGCTTTGCAGACTCTCTTTAGGAGAGGTAAATACATGTAAATAAAATCTGCTTGCTTTCCCTAACAGACACACTCTGTGTTACTGCTGTTATCAATTCCACTAGAACCATATTTACTTGATTTTAATATACATCAGGTTATTCCCTCTGTTATTAAGAAAGGAAATTTATTTTCTAATTATTTTGGTATTTATGTTTCTTACCACAATAATGTATGTGACTCATTAACATTTGACTATATCATTATGATCATACTTGGAATTGCATTTATTTTCATAAGAATTTTAAGTTATTTTACAAATATAACTAAAAATCCAATTTGAAAGTTAGCAATTTTCATCTGCAGAGTGTCTATGTGTTTAGCTTTTTTTTTTTTTTTTTTTTTTTTTTTTTTTAACTGGCTCCTGTTCCGGCCCCGCCCCCCCCCCCTTTCTCTTTTCACTGACTTCCTCCCAGCTTTTATAGCTCTGAGTTAATGAGGCCTGGTGGGTATCAGGTTGTCACAGGGTTATTGACACAGCCCCATCCATTCCTCTTGATAGGGGCTGGAGTGGTGGGAGCTGATTAATAACAAACAATTGGAGGAAATTTGAGGCGGACAGATTAAGGGTGCATCCCAGGAGAAATAAGGGAACTAAACCAGTGTTTCTCAACCTTTTTTTATGACGTACCCCTTTAAAAAAAAAAAAAAGAATTATAAACTACCCCCTTTAAAAAAAAAATATAAGTACCCCCGCTACCCAGTTTTCAGACACACACAATTTTTTTCTACTATTGCAACACATTTGTTTAAACAACTCAATTGTAGCCAGGCAGGCGATGAAATTTTTGGGTGTAAAAAGTACAAAAATAATAAAGCGCTGTAAAACTTAAAACAAAAATTCAGTTCTCCAAATTTCAGTTGTGTTGATGTACCCCCCAGACTTCTCTCAAGTACCCCTAAGGGTACTCGTACCACTGGTTGAGAAACACTGGATTAAACAACTTGAATCCTAAAAGTTCTGAGATATGCGGCCTTTCTGGTGTCTCTAAGCCTTTCTGATGGCTTATGTGAACTTCCAAGTGAGCTTCTCCTGGCACCATGAGGGCAGGTCACTGAGCTCCATGCTGCTGCTTATCTTCTTGGTACATCTGGCCAGGAAAGGGGAAAACAAAAATAAAAACAAACCTCTAAGTCAAACCACAGTACAAACCAGGAAACTGGGACCGCTGCCAAGAAACAGTCATGGGAAATAAAGATTTCTGTGCTCTAAGACGGTTAGCTAAGTCAGAGACCAAGTCTCAGACAGCCTCTGCTCTCTACTCCTGATTCTTTCACTGTTGCCTCCAATGAGATTCCAAAGGGTCTAAAATGTCTGGAATCTCTAGACATTCCTGTCACACGCTCCTCAAAGAGCCTGTAGCCTGATTTAAAGATGGTAAATATGATTAATTTGGATAGTTTGGGTTATAGGCTCGCCAATTGAACTAATCAGAAGATAATAGGGTTCTTGTCCCAGAATCAGGCTGCACAGAATATCCCAGGGACTTTCAGGGGTATGACGGGATGTTCACACTGAGACAAAATAATTTTAAAACTTTATAAAAATATATGGAATTGAAATGAAATAGTAATTTGAGTAGTAAAGTAAATCAGGGTTACAAATGCAGTGTTATTAGTCTAAGATACATATGGCATTATTTCTATAGGTGGTGATTAACATCTGATCTTGATAACCTGGTGACAAGAGACTATGGATGAGCCTTCCTTCTGGTACAACAGGTCAGGCCCAGGTTTCTCAGTTCTCGACTAAGAGGTGCAAAGGCTAATGCTAAAAGATTATTGAAACTAACTGGCTACGTCTAGACTGGCATGATTTTCCGCAAATGCTTTTAACGGAAAAGTTTTTCCGTTAAAAGCATTTGCGGAAAAGAGCGTCTAGATTAGCACGGGCGCTTTTGCAAAAGCACTTTGCGGAAAAGCGTCCGTGTCAATCTAGACAGCGATTTTAATGAAGAAAGCCCGATCGCCATTTTAGCCATCGGGGCTTTTGCAAAACAGTCCTGAGCTGTCTACACTGGCCCTCTTGCGCAAATACATTTGCGCAAGAGGGCTTTTGCCTGAACGGGAGCAGCATAGTATTTGCGCAAGAACACTGACAATCATACATTAGATCGTCAGTGTTCTTGCGCAAATTCAAGCGGCCAGTGTAGACAGCTGGCAAGTTTTTGCGCAAAAGCAGCCGCTTTTGCGCAAAAACAGCCGCTTTTGCGCAAAAACTTGCCAGTCTAGACACAGCCATTTAGTTTACCTAACAGACTGACCTAAATCTAGATTAAACTAAGAGACTATTAGAAAAAAAAGTTTAAGGACAAAGTTGAGAGACTAATTTTTAGGGCTACATCTACACTGTAGACATTCTTCACAGAATGGACATCAGAGCACCTGTGCTTTTTCCCAGGCTCCATCTGGAGCGTCCACACCTGCCTTTTTGCACAATAGCTGTAGCGTAAAAGGGAGTTATGCCTCGTAGAAGGAGGTTTACCTACATCGGCAAAAGCCCTCTCTTCTGCCATTTTACTGCTGATTTACTTGCACAAAAGTGCATTTGAGGTGTGGACGCTCCGCAGGTTTTTGTGCAAAAATGGCCATTTTTGCACAAAAGCCTTGCAGTGTAGACGTAGCCTAAGGGTACATCTACACAGTGCAGCTATTTCCTTCCCTTCCCCCTCCCACCACGTAGGCGGCTTCCTTGGCGCTTTGCTGGCGGGCATCTGGGATGGAGCATTCTCTGCTGCCGCCCGCCGAGCCCCTGCCATCCCGCCACCCACTGCGGCTGCCCCAACACTACACCTCATGCTCCCCCTCCCCGCAGGACTGTCTCTGCTGTGCAGTGCCCCAAGTCCAGATGCGCCGCTGCCTCCTCCTCCATCTGCAGGCAGCCGCTTGTTCCTTGTTACAGTGGCTGCCACGGCCAGGGGGTGGGGTGGGGGGATGCCGGGCAGATGCGAGACAAAACCCAGGCAGAGCAGCAGCCACCTTAGTCCCGGGAGGGGCTGCGCGGAGCCCGGCTGGGGTGCTGCGGGGTGCACTGGCCTGGGCTCCTCAGGTGCGCTCTGAGCACTGCTGCTCTCTCTCCCCCCACTGCATGTGGGGTGCTGTGCTTGGGGTGGTGTGTTTTTGGGGGAGGGATTCCTGTCATATACCCAAGCATGCAGGGGGTGGAGGTATCTGGCCATGCTAAGGGGATCCCTGATGGGGGGGTCCCGAAGGCTACAGGGGGGCAGGGACCTGACCATGGTAAGAGAATCCACAATGGGGTCCCCATCACTGCAGGGAGTGGCCTGGGCATGCTAATAGGGTCCCCAATGAGGGGTTCCCAAAACTGCAGGGGGTGGTCTGGCTATGTTAAAGGGGACCCAATGGGGGTTTCCCATCACTGCACAGGGTGGTCTGTCCATGCTAAGGGGGTCCCTGAAGGGGGGTGTTGAGCTCAATCCCCCTACCCGCCCTGTTGGGGGAATGGCAGCACGGTGTCTGGAAGCTTTCCCAGCTGCAAGGGAGTCTGAAGTCAGGTGAGCATCCCCCCTGATGCTCAGACCCCCAATCTCCCTGTTGCCCCTCCCCGCACCAAGACCCCACACTCCCAGCTTGCTCCAACACTCTCCCTTGCTCCTGCACACTCCCTCCTGACCAGACACCCTACGCCCTGGCCAGACACCCTACCTCCAGCCTGCTCCTGCACCCTCCTCCCTGGCCAGACAGCCTACCCCCACTCTGCTCCTGCATCCACCATTGCTCCTGCACCCTCCCTCCTGGCCACACACTGCACCCTCCCCTGCTCCTGCTCCCTTCACCTGGCCAGACACCCTCCCCCCAGCCTGCTTCTGCACCCTACCTGCCACTCAAACCTTGCAACGTCTCCGGCTTCTGCCCACCACATCCCTCCCAGATCCTGCACCCCATCCCTATCCCACTCACTGACAGCCTTGTCCCACACACTAAACTCCTCCTTTTTGTCCCTGTCTCAGAGCCTAAGGGGGTCCATAAAATCCACTGACTCCAGAACCCCAGAATAGTAAATCTGGCTTATGGGAAACACTGAACCTCAGTCCTCCCTATTGCTTCCCCTCACCCCATAGGTCTGAAGCACCAGAGGAGTGATGTGTCTCAGTTGGGGGCCACATCAGTGAGGGTTCAGGGGTTTTGAAGGAGTGTTTTTGCTTTTCACTTGTGTGGTCCCCAACTGATTTTTCTGTGGGTCAGTGGCCCCCGGCCCAAAAACGTTTCCCCACCCCTGCCATACATAAAGAAAACATTGAAACCTTTTGTGTTGGACATAAATTAATATTTTACTCTATTTAAAATTAAGTTTGATAAATTAACATGAGAAATTTAAAACACTTAATTTGTTTAATAATTTAAATTAAACCGTTCTCCCTAGCTGCAGCACTAGAAAAATGAATTGGTCATAATTATGTAAGTAACAGTGAGTTTTCCTTAGGACAGGGGTGGGCAAAAAGGCCCCCATGGGCAAGCAGGTTGATCCAGACTGCGGAGGCCCTGCCGCTCCCCTGGCCTCAGGCCAATTAAGGCCTGGGGACAGGGGAGCACGTAAAACTTCCTCCTGCCCTGGCAGGACCACATAGCGCTTTGAAGCGCCATGTGCTCCTTGCAGGGTGGGAGGAGACATCACGCGCTCCCCAGCCCCCAAGCCCTGATTGGTTTGGGGGCAGGAGGAACATGTGAACTTTCCTCCGCCCTGCCCCACGAGGAGCACGCGGCACTTCAACGTGCCATATGCTTGCCCAGGCTGGGGGCAGGGAAAAGGAAGCATCTTGGCCCCACCCCTTCCAGTTTAGACCCCTCCCCTTCCAGTTTTTGAAGTGGCCCCCGGCCAAAAATTATTGGCCACCCCTGCATTAGGAACTGGTTGTCCGCAGAAAGGTTTACATTGAGCCAGGTGGCCCATAGGCCAAAAAGTTTGTGAACCACTAAAATAGAGGCACCCGCAGCATCTCCCCCCCGAGAGACCTCCCTAGACAAGAGCCCACAGAGAGATCGGGTCTGTTACCACGGCGGTGAAATCACTGTGTCACTCCAGTGTAGATGATGGACAGACTCTTTGTGAGTCTTCCTCATCCAAGCAGTGGATGATTTAAACTTAACAACGTGATGCCACGTGAAAAAACTTGGTGCATCCACAGAAAGGCAGGATGTATCATCTCTCTCCAGAGAGGGTTCTCATGACTTGTGTGTCTGGGTAAGCGACCCCTTTATGACTTCTGTGAAGAGGTGAGATGTTTTGTTCTCCTGGCTTCGGGCTGCACATTGTCTAGACCTGAATGGAGTTAACTGTGACACCACATTTTTTAATTACTCTGACACAGAAAGTGAAACCTTTGCTAAAGACTCCGGCTGCGTCTACACTGGCAAGTTTTTGCGCAAAAGCTTGCACAAAACTTGCCAGCTGTCTACACTGGCAGCTTGAATTTACAAGAGCACTGACTTTGTAATGTACAAAATCAGTGCTTCTGCAAATACGCAAAATGACGCCTCTCTTGCGCAAATGTATTTGCGCAAGAGGGCCAGTGTAGACAGCTAAAATGTTTTGCACAAAAAGCCCCGTGGCAAAACGGCGATCGGGCTTTTTATGAAATCACAGCCTTTCAGATTAGCACGGACGCTTTTCCACAAAGTGCTTTTGCGCGAAAGCCGCCCGCGCTAATCTAGACGCTTTTCTGAAATGCTTAACGGAAAAACTTTTCCGTTAAAAGCACTTGCGGAAAATCATGCCAGTCTAGACGTAGCCCTTGAGTGGTCACTGCCGGAGGGCAGTGACCTGAAGAATACCACCACGCCCAAAGGGGGCGTATCACAGCAGCTGGCTATTTTCCCCCTCCCCCGCTTCCAGGAGGCCACCCGGGAAGGAAGAGCTGGGCAAAAAGGAAAATGAGTGAACCCGCAACAATACCTAATTATAATAATTACCAAATGAGACCACTTGCCAACCTGCTTACAAAGGTCCTGATCCAATTTAAACTTTAAGCTAGGATTGGGCCCAAAGCAATCTGTTGACATTACCCAGGAAGATCCAGTTAATATTTAGTCACCCTTCAAAAATATAAGGGACCAATCAGTCAAAGCCCCACTGCCTGGTAGAGGTGATCTTTGAAGAAATTGCAGAGACTTTGAATTGACTTCTTTTGACAGCAGCGCTTTCTCTCACTAGACGTGGAGGCTACGTCTAGACTGGCATGATTTTCCGCAAATGCTTTTAACGGAAAAGTTTTTCCGTTAAAAGCATTTGCGGAAAAGAGCGTCTAGATTGGCACAGATGCTTTTGCGCAAAAATACTTTTTGCGGAAAAGCGTCCATGCCAGTCTAGACGCGGTTTTGTGCAAGAAAGCCCCGATCGCCATTTTCACCATCGGGGCCTTTTTGCACAAGACAGTCCTGAGCGGTCTACACTGGCCCTCTTGTGCAAATACATTTGCACAAGAGGGCTTTTTCCCGAACGGGAGCAGCATAGTATTTGCGCAAGAACACTGACAATCTTACATCAGATTGTCAGTGTTCTTGCACAAATTCAAGCGGCCAGTGTAGACAGCTGGCAAGTTTTTCTGCAAAAGCGGACGCTTTTGCGGAAAAACTTGCCAGTCTAGACGCAGCCCATAGTTCATCCACACACCCCCTCCAGGGGAAAGTCCATGATGTTATAGTTCAGGGTCCTCCTTACTCCCAGGGACCCCTAGTTCTTCTTCTTGGGGACTCCTAGCTCCCCTCACGCCATCCTGGCCTCCGGTCCCCTGCCAGCCCCTTAACAGCCCCTCCAGGCAGGCCACAGGATTTCTAGGCCCCTACTCCTTGGCCACAGGCGCACCTCTGCCTTCCCAGTTGCCTCCTGGCCTTATGGCCTGGGGCTTCCCTGGCTCAGGCTCCCCCAGCCTACCGCAGCTGCCGCCTATGCAGCTGTGGCTGCCGCCTACGCAGCCCGGTCCTTTAAGGCTGCCTCCTATGCTCACCCCAGCCCTTCATGACTGCCTCCTATGCAGCACTGGGCCTCCAGCTATGTAGCCTGGGTTCCTCCTGCCTGAGCCTCCCCAGTCCTGCCCTCCTCCAGGGAGCCTCTTTCTTCCCTGGCCATCAGGTCTTAACTGCTCTCTCCTCCAGAGCAGCAGGCAGGTTGCTCTCTCTACTCCCAGGAGCTGTTCTTATAGCCCTCAGCTGAGCCCTCCTTATGGCCCTCAGCTGGGTTCTCCTCCCTCCAGCTCTTTGGCCCCTTAAAGGGCCAGGACAGGGCAACACCCTGCCACAGTATTATTTACATAATATAGGCATTGCCATTATGGTATTGACATGTACATTTCTCAGTAGCTGTTCATATAAAACAGCCCAGCCCCATTCACCTCCCAGCCCCATTCACCTCCATGGGTAATGTACTTTTCAAGCGGTGGTGGGGAGGGTTAGTGACATGGTCTTCTGCACCCTGTAATTGTCATGGTTAGTTCAGTATTGTCATTCTGGCTTGTGGAAATGGAGGATACTTGATAGTTTTGAAGTAACTTCAAAAAATGCAGTTGCAGGACATCTCATTAGGGATGTAAATTCATCAGTTAACCGGTTAATGTTAGGTCACACTGAGGCTGCCGCTGGCCCCCAGCCCCCTCCAGACCAGTCCCTCTCCACAGCAAGCTGGACTCCCCATGGAGAGAGGCTGCTCTGGATACTGGTGCAGTCCCTGCTTGCGGGACCCCTGGGTTCCCCATAGACAGGGGCTACTGTGGACAAGGGCAACCCCTGTCTGCAGTGGGCCCTCTGCAGGGCTGGAACAGCGCCCTGCCTGCAGCAGGTGGGGAGCTGCTCCAGCCCCCTCTGATTACCAGTTAATTGGAACCAGTAAGCATCGTCCATTAAGAGGACTAAGGAAGTTGTCCCATGAAATTGTGGGATAAGTTCTGGATGACTCCCAGGCTCTGAGTCAAATGGGGCTGCATCAACACTGTACAGTAATAGGTCTTGGATCCTGGATCTCATCCTGAATTGAGGTTGACCTCTAGCACTGCAGTGTCATGGGACCCTAGGTCTGGACCCTGGGTTAATGCAATTGCAGTATAGTTGCATGGGAGACTTCTAGGGGGCCCAAACCCAACCCTATTGGAAGAGAATGGCCCCTGCTACTCCTCTCCCACCTCCCTCTCGGCACCAGGGGGCTTCTCTCCTCTCCAGGGGCGAGCTGTGCTGGGAGCACTCCCAGGCCTGTATGCTCTTTGGGTGGCTTGTTTTGCAGCGAGAGTGAGATGGGAGCAGGTTTGCTTCTGTTTCATCAAACACTGAACTTAAAACTTGCTGTAACCCCCTTGTCCTAGGGAAGCAGATTGTCCCAGGTCAGATGGACTGAGAACCATATTTTTTTCCCTAAGCCTAGTTCCCAGTCAGTTTAAAATCCTGGTTCTCTGGGTCTGGTTCAGTGCTGGCGAGTCCAGCTGGGTGAATGGAATCTGCATCTGCTGGGCTGTCTTTGGGGGGCTGTGGGGCAGCCCAGGGGGGCTCAGGCATGTGGGGAGGGGTCCCTCGTTACGGCGCAGGCAGAGGAGGCTGGTGTCTGTGTCTGCTCAGGGTACAGAGCCCTAGAGCTGGCTGAGTTTCCTGGGTCAGATGCTGCTGCCTCTGACATCATGATCTGGGAGCCCAGACTGAGCAGTGGGTTTGTAGCAGGGAGACATTCACTGCAGCCCCTCTGTGCCCACCCCGGGTGGGGACGTTCCCTGGTGCCTGTTACTCGCCCCTTGGGGCAGCCCCAGGCTCTGCTGGCATCAGCTGCGGGTGACGGGGAGAGAACTGGGGGACAAAGCTTGGGAGGAGCAGGAAAGTGACTCAGCAAAACCTGCCTCTTCCTACCTGAGTTTGTGTAGGAGGCAAGGGGGGTCCCTGTGTGTCTGTGGGTCCCAGATAAAACTGTTACACGAGGTGTAACAGTTAACTCGAACTAAGGACTTAGTTCGAGTTAACGTTTGACTGCCACGTGTAGCCGCGGGCAGTTAGTTCGGACTAAGGTTTAAAAATGATTTAAAAATCATTTAAAAATGATTTAAAAATGGCACCAGGACGGGAAGATGCAAATAAAGCCCGGGATATTTAAATCCCGGGCTTCATTTGCAACTTCGAATGCCTACATTAGCCTCCCTAGTTCGAACTAGGGGGCTAGTGTAGACATACTCTTTCAGAATTTAAGTGCAATCCAGGATCTACCTGAAACCCAAAGACAGTGGTCCCACCTCCTTCCCGGCCCTTCCCCGAAGCCCTACCTCTTCTCGCTCCATCCTCTTCTCCCATCCTCCCTGGCTACGTCTAGACTGGCATAATTTTCCACAAATGCTTTTAATGGAAAAGTTTTTGCGTTAAAAGCATTTGCGGAAAAGAGCGTCTAGATTGGCACGGACGCTTTTCCGCAAAAGGACTTTTTGTGGAAAAGCGTCCGTGCCAATCTAAACAGCGCTTTAAGAAGAAAGCGATCGCCATTTTAGCCATCGGGGCTTTTTGCACAAAAGTTCTGGGTTGTCTACACTGGCCCTCTTGCGCAAAAGCATTTGCGCAAGAGGGCTTTGCCTGAGCGGAGCGTCATTGTATTTAAGAAGCACTGATTTTGTACATTACAAAGTCAGTGCTCTTGTGCAAATTCAAGCGCCAGTGTAGACAGCTGGCAAGTTTTTGCGCAAAAGCGCCCACTTTTGCGGAAAAACTTGCCAGTCTAGACACAGCCCCTCACTTTTATCAGGCTAGGGGCAGAGAGTTAGGGTGCAGGGGAGGGGGATGCTGACTCTGATCTTGGGCTAAAAGATTTGGAGTGTGGGAGGGGATCTGAGCTGAGCCCGGGGCAGGGAGTTGAGGTGCAGGAGGGGGTGCAGGCTCTGGGAGGAAGTTTGGGTGCAGAGGGACTCAGGGCTAGGGCAGGGGTTTGGGGTGCAGGTAGGGTTCAGGACTGGGGCTGGGGTTTGGAATGCTGGCTCCAGCTGGGCATTGCTCACCACAGGTTACTTCTGGGTGGTGGTGCAGTGGGGCTAAGGCAGGGTCACATCTACTCTGGCCCTGCACCACTCCCAAAAGCAGCCAGCAAACTCTCTGCATCCCTGCACCCCTCTGCTCTGTGGAGATGGAGTATAAGGTGGGGGGAGGGGCATCCTGACATCAGCCCCCTCCCTTTCTTCCCGTGCCCTGTACACCAAGCAAGAGGCTCCTGGGGGTGGAAGTGGGGGGAGGGCAGCTCCAAGGCAGAGGGCAGGAGCAGCACTGAGCTGAAAGAGGCAGATGAAGGGCTGGCATTTGACAGCCTCCTGGCCAAACCTGTCAGGATCACCTATTAAAGGCTCCAAGAGCTACCAGTTGATCCCAATCTTCTGGTTGGTGACTTCTGCCTTACAGACTGTCCCAGGGAGGATGTAAAAGTGCCTGGTGGGCTCAGCCCTGGTGGGGAGGGCCATCAGTGTTCCCTGTAAGATTTTCCATCCATGAGCGGAGTGAGTTTTGTCTTGTGCACCAATATTGAGGTCACATGCGCTTGTTCGGATGTGTGCCACCGCGGCACCCAAGCTATTAACAAATATATTTTTAAAATGTTATAGAAGACATAAAACAAGAGATAAATAAAATAAAAAAATAAATAGGCACCCCCCCAAAAAATACGCTAGCATTTGTCATACACCAAAACGAGCTAATTCTGACATTTATTTATCTGCTTCCCATTTATTAAAGAGCACTGCAGACTTTCCTGTGCTTTTTGTGTTGTGCTCATGTTGACAATTTAGCGGAGCTCAGGGGATTATTTATTTATTTATTTATTTTTAATTGGACTATAAAAGGTCATGGAGCAAAATCAGTCCCCACAATCTAAGATTGAAAGATGTTTTGAATCTGTTACTGGAGAACATTCCCCAGAGCGTTGTATTGAGAGAGATGCCACATTCTCTCTGTCTAGGATAATGAAAAGTTACCTGAGTGCCAGTAAATTAAGTGACCTACCTTTTATCTCTAATTTAAATGAAAAGTGTGGTAATGGGTTAACACATGGGAACGGACTTGCTGAGCCCCCATGGGCAGAAGGGACGGGGCAGTCAGCCCTCAGCTCTGCCCAGATCACACTGTGTGGCACTCCAGTGGTGAATTACAGAGCCTGGGGTTCTGGCTACTGCCACAGTAGTTAGGAGCAATTGCTGGGTGCCCCGGCCCTTTGGAATGGCTGGCCGCCAGGGCATTTGTCTCCTTTGCCCCCGACCCCTGTCGGCCGGTGAACTTGTACATTAATGGGAATATTTTGAAAAGTGCTCAAAAGATTTAGAAAAATTAATTCTATGGCAAATCAATGTGATTTATGCCACCACATTTTTATGTGCTTTTAAAATTTCCTCCCTGAAATGTTCCATCCATGTGCGGAATCTGGAGCGAACCAGATGAGTTTCTGAGAGAGGTCAAATCAATGAACAATAAAAATGATACCATGTCAGTGTCCAACTAAACAACTCATTTTACCATAGTAATGCTTTCCCAGTTAAGATTGCCCCGACTTCAGTTTTATGGAGTTTTGCCAATCAAGCCAGAGCCTTATGAGAATGTTCAAAATAAATAACACAAGTAATGACACCAAGTTTACAATTGATACAAAATAATGACACTCTGACTCAATATCAAACAGAAAGGAAGAAATTGAAAAGAAAAATCCTGAAGGAAAAGAATCTGGAGGAAGTTGCACTCCAACTGCTAATGCCACCGATACTTACAAGCTACCTGACCACGGAAATAGCCATTACAAATGTTTTCATGACTCTGCAGATGATACTTTCAAATATTGCCAGGTCAACTAGATGCGTGTAACCCTTCAGGAGAGAAGACGCCATGGAAGATCACCACTTCAGCAGAATTATTAGAACCAATGAGTCAAATTCTGCTCTTGCTTGCAGCCAGAAAAATTTGGATTTCATTTATAGGGCAGACTTCAGAGTGGTTGAGCCTGCGCAATTCCAAAGGGCCTGAATTAGACCTGGAATGAACACATTAGTTGACCCTTCTGGGCACAAAAGAATTGCTTTCTAGAAGACCACCTCCCACTGTCCCCACTCATATACTCCCCCCTCCCTTCCTTCTATACATAATTATTCCATTTATAGTGAAATCTCCAGATTACATATCCAGTTCTACTGATGATTCCCTCACCTCTGAGACAGGGTTGTGGAATCCAACTTGTAAAATAGCTGGCATTTTATGTAGGCGAGAAGATCACGTAGTTTGAAAGTGAGAAAGTGAAACATTTTATCATAAAAGAAAATGTAATCATGCTGAAAGTTTGCCCAGTAACAAGCATGCACAGAGTGATAGTTTGTTATGTAGCTCCTACTATAAGAGGAATTGTAGCTGTATTCTAAGATAGAACACACTTTGGTGGGTTCTCGCTATGCTGCAGCATTTCTAAATAAACTATTCTCCGTACCTTTTACTGAGTGTAAGGTTCATTTCGACAGGGTTAAAATATATGAATGAGTCCTAGTTCTGGGTGATTATGTGTGTAAGCAGGGGCTGAACTGCTGCTTGCTATCAGCCAGCTAAATATCGTGCCCACTACAATTGTTTAGCTCTGCAAGGTAATTAACTGTTAACTGTTGATATGTAAATACAGCTCAGGAGAGAATACGAGGTGTGGCTATGTAAATCCCATTCAGCCAGGGCTGATGGAGGGTCAGTGTTGAAATGGAATGTGGAGAATTGTAAATAATTTGGGACTGTTGTGGGGGTCACTAATCATGCTACCCCTAAATGTGGGAACTGTAAAACATGCCACCAGTTCTTGCAGGAGAGACACCACAATCATGGTAAGAGGTCTCGGAGGAACAAGCCTCCCCCCTTCCAGAGTTGAATGAACTGAGCTGGGGGAAGGGTTAAAGGGCTTGAGTCAGCCTGCTTCACACCTGTCAGGTGTAAGCTGTAAGACTGGCCTAACCTGCACCATTCCCCCTTTGTTTTAAGGACAGACCTAAAGCAGACTCCCTGAAGAGTCTTTTCTTTTGCTAGTCCAGTGAAAGCTGGATTCCTATGCCAGTCCAGCTGGCGGCTAAAGAGTTGAAATCACTGAGAGCTCAAATCACTGGTTTGGCTGAGAGCCAGACCTATTGCAGCCAGTGAAGTGGCAGCGACCAGCAGAGTGGCTGGTGGGAATTGCTGGCTGGTGGTGTAACATGGCCGATAGGAGCGGCGGCAGGCGACCAGCGGCGTGGCGGCAGGGGAGGAGGGGCGGCAGGCGCCCAGCAGAGCGTCTAGTGGCGGAGTGTCGTATAAGGTGCCCCCTATCTATCCCTGCACCCGCATTTCTACCCAGGTTGGGAGGTGAAACCCTGCGGGTGAACTTTGGGACTCTGGGTGGCACGGGACAGAGACTTTTGGGGTGTCAAACTCCTTGGACTTCAGGTGATTCTTGGCTGGGGGGGGAGGGGGGGCTTGGCTCATGTTTGGGTTATGAACTCTGTGGTGTTTTCCCCAAGTTAATGCCGTATGACTTCTCTCTCTGTTTCATTAAATGTTTCTTTCCTACACTCAGACTCAGTGCTTGCGAGTGGGGAAGCATTGCCTCTCAGAGGCGCCCAGGGGTGTGTGAATTTCCCAGATTACTGGGTGGGGGCTCGAGCCGGTTCTGTGTGAGATGGACCCCAAGATATTGAACCCAGCCCTGGTTACTGCCAGGCCTACCCAGCAGAAGGGTTACATGTGTCTTTCTACAAATCCAAAGTATGGAAACATTCTTACTACAGCCGGAGCACCCACCTGCCGCTCATCACATGGCCCCGGATCAGCCCTGCCCCTCTTCCCCCTGCACCATGTGGCTCTGGCCACCAGAGCAGCTGCCAGCTGCCTGTAACATGGCTCCAGCTCTTTCCCTGGCTGGGACGGAGGCAGCAGCCGCTGCCAGTCATGCGGCCCACAGCTCCAGCTCTGGGGAAGGGCCGAAGCTCTGGCCAGGGCCGTGTGGTGGCCGCCCTGCTACTTCTGGGTCATGGACGCCGCCTGCAATGTGGCCCCGCTGCTGAGCAGCCATTCTGCGGCTCTGCTGAAGAGGTGTGCGGGCCTCAAATTCTTGGTTTTCCCCCTGCACAGGCGTGAACCTCGGAGGGAACACGGAGGATGAGGTCCGTGTTGTAAGTGCACAACTGAGGGCTTTCCCTACATGACACAGCCCTACAGTGTCTGTCTGCAGGGAGGAAGCCTGGGGGAACTGGGCTGTGAAATGGACCGAATCCCCTTTGGAAACCTCCCCAATTGTCCCTCTCGCCCTGACAGGCTGAAGACTCACGTCTGCGCTTTGCTCCAGAGCATCCCATCTTGCAGGAGACAGGGCAAGGAAATGGCTGCGGTGGAGCCGGCTCAGGTAGGGGATTTTGTGGGGAGCTGCAGGGGGGTTATTGTAGAGGGGGAGGGGCAGGAAATACACAGGGTGAGGCAAGGAGGGGGCCGGGTGCGATAAACCTGCTGGGACATGCTCAGCCTAGGGCCTGATTGTCTGAACAGGCCCATTAGGGGCAGGGAGGGAACGTTCTCTCTGTTCTAAAACTCCCCAGGGACAGGGCTGGGAAAACTGAGCAGAGTCTCCATTGGTCCATCAGTGGCTATGAGCCAGGATGGGCAGGGAGGGTGTCCTGAGCCTCTGTTTGCCAGAAGCTAGGAATGAGCAACAGGGGGTGGATCACTTGGTGGTTCCCTGTTCTGTTCATTCCCTCTGGGGCACCTGCATTGGCCACTGTGGGCAGACAGGACACTGGGCTAGGGGGGCCTTTGGTCTGACCCAGCCGGGCCGTTTCTATTGTTGTTTTCTCACGCTGGAGACAGAGCTCACTAGCCAGAGGCTGCTGTGAAATATGCCGGTGCTGGGATTCCTGT
Organism: Rafetus swinhoei; assembly: GCA_019425775.1. Taxonomy (NCBI): domain Eukaryota; kingdom Metazoa; phylum Chordata; order Testudines; family Trionychidae; genus Rafetus; species Rafetus swinhoei. The sequence continues at coordinate 19,116,783 of CM033444.1, read as the reverse complement.
CCCTGTTGCCTCTGCAGAGCTCTGCTCCCACCTCAGCCTGTGGCTGGCAGGTGGGTGAATGAGAAGACCCTGCCCTGCTCCATCTGCTGGGAGGCACAAGGAGCTCTCCCCTCTCTCTCTTCCCTGGAGCCTTCTGGCTTCTCTGGACAGGGCAGGGTGGGATTCTGCTCCTCTGGCCTCCTCCTTTGTGACTAGTGGGGCTGTGGCTGGGGGGGCCCTGTTGTTTCAGATTCTGGTGACCTTCGAGGAGGTGGCTGTGTATTTCACCCAGGGGCAGGGGGCGCTGCTGGACCCCGCTCAGAGAGCCCTCTACAGGGACGTCATGCAGGAGAACTACAAGACTGTGGCCTCGCTGGGTAAGGATTCCTGTCCCCTCAGCTAGCAAAGCCCCGGGGCCGACATTTCTGTATCTGATCAGTTAAATTGGAGGGAAGTGGAGCCCACAGCCCCTGTGTGAGAGACACTTTCATATCCATGCCCCCTTCCGGGGAACAGAGGAGACAGACACCTAAGGGACGTGCTAATTCACCCCATCTCTCCAGCTTTCAGTGGCCAGAACCAGGGTACTGTCCTGCCTCTATTATTTCTCCTACACACACTGTTCATCTGCCTTCTTGGGACTGGCTTCAGCTGTGGGGAGGGCTCCAGATTCCTCATGCTTGGAAATGGGCAGAAATTTACCCCCTGGCTACATCTACACTGCAGGCTTCTTGAGCAATAACTGTTTTGCACAAGAGTTATTGCGCAAAAGTTATTGCGCACGAGTGCGTCCACATGGCCAAGTGCTTTTGCGTGAGAGCGTCCATGGCAGTGTGGACGCTCTCTTGCACAAGAAAGCTCTGATCATCATTTTAGCCTTAGGGGTTTCTTGTGCAAGAAACCCCTGGTGCCTGTCCACACTGCCTTCTTGTGCAAGAGGGCTTATTCCTCGAAGGGAGAGGAATAACACTTGCACAAGAAGCCCTCTTTTCCGACACTGTACTGTAAATTTACTTGCGCAAGAATGTGCGTGCAGTGTAGAAACTCCACAAGTTTTTGCGCAAGAACGGCCATTCTTGCACAAGAAGCCTGCAGTGTAGACGTAGCTCCCGAGATGTGTGTGTGTCAGCAAGTTTCCCAGAACCCACAGATCATTAAAACTCCAAGTGAGGGCATGACAACACTCTCTGTCACCGAGGGGTCGGGAGTCACTGGGCCCTGCACCCCCCACCCTCAGCCAGACGTGACTTTCATCCAGCAGGTAGAACAGAAAGTTTATTAGTTCACAGGGATACAGTGTAGAACAGACTTGTTAGCACAGGAACCAGGTGCTGTCAGTACAATCCATCTTGGAGAGAAGGGGACCCAGAGCCAAGGGTCCTAGCAAGACTCACTTCCACCCTCCACAGCTCATTCCTGGCTGTAGCCAGCCCGGTCTCAATCCTTTGTCTGGCTTTCTGGGCAAAAGTTGTGACCTGGTCACACACTCCTTCCAGGCTCGTATTACCATTAGCCTGGGCCATTGTGAATGTGCTGGCCTGGGCATCCTCCCTCAGTGAGTCACCCCCAAATTCCCATGCCCATCTAGATAGTGGTACAGTGCCCAAAGAAACTGAGGCACACATACGGGGTTACTACAGGGCAGTAGAAATCACATACATCATAACAAAGTGAACACAGTGAATACAATCCTGACTTCATCACATCCCCCACCCCATTGTGCCCAGAAGTCTGCTGCTGTCAAGAGATCTGAGTTACTATAGTCCCATGTAGGATCAGATTGTGCTCAGGGAATGTTCCGTGTGACACATACTCTGCCCAGACTCCATGTGCCTTCACTTTGCCTGATTTCACCCTGTGCAGGACTCTCCATTCCCAAACCTGACCTGATCGCCCGGCTGGAACGAGGGGAAGAGCCGTGGGTCCCAGATCCCCAGCCCTCCAAAGATATGGGGATCTTGAAAGGCACCCGCACAGGTGAGGAATCAGGGGAGCTGACACGGAAACCTTCCAGTGTGTGCAGGAAAAAGCTGGGAGTCCCAAAAATGAGCTTTGAGCGAAAGCCCTCACTTCTGCCCCATGTCCCCCAGGTAGTGCTGCAGGTATCATGCTGACAAATACCTGCCACAACTTCCCAGCCATCCTGTTAGCTGTCAGGAGTTTCCTCCCTACGTTTCTTTCCCTGGGAGTGCTTGGGTGGGGTGTAGAGGCAGAATCCAATGTCTCAGTTTCCTGAACTATTACTGTGTTGTGCTTTCTGCCTTTGCCATTCCTCTCTTGGTCCTTTCTCCCCAGCACAGACAGTGACTCCTGCCTGGATTCTCTCTTTCCCAACAGGTGATAGGACAGTGAGGAAGAACAGTGAGGAGAATCGACCACGGGAAGGTCCTGGAACTGTAGAATCACAAGGAACATTTTTGGAAGGAGCTGAAGGGGAATTTTCCCATTGTGTAGAACAGGGGGCAGCCTGGGGAAATCGACACAGGGCAGAGAGGCAACTGGAGAACAATCCAAGCAGGAAAGCAGAGGAATCCATTGAATGTTTGGGAGGATCCAAGGATCCTAAGGAAACTTCAGCCCAGCAGACACCTCTCAATGGAAAGAAATCCTATGAATGCTCAGACTGTGGGAAAAGATTCAGTGAGAAGTCAAGCCTTACTCTGGCCCAGAGAGGGCACACAGGAAAGAGGCTCTGCAAATGCCTGGAGTGTGGAAAAAGTGTGACTGAACTGTCATCCCATACTGAACATGAGAATATCCACATGGGAGAGAAATCCCATAAATGCCTTGAGGATGGGAAAAGCTTCGCTTTGAGTTCGCACCTTAGCAGACATCAGAAAATCCACACAGAAGAGCGGCCATATAGCTGCTTGGAATGTGGGAAAAACTTCAGTCAGAGGTCAAACCTCATTAGACACGAGAAAATCCACACAGGAGTGAGGCCATATAAATGCCACGAGTGTGGGAAAGGTTTCATTGAGCGATCAACCCTTATTGTCCATGGGAGAACCCACACAGGAGAAAAGCCATATAAGTGCTTGGACTGTGGGGAAAGCTTCAGTCAGACTTCACATCTTATTATCCATCAAAGATTGCACACAGGAGAGAGACCATATAAATGCCATGAGTGTGGGAAAGATTTCAATCAGCGCTCAGCCCTTACTCTCCATGAGAGAACCCATACGGGTGAAAGACCATATAAATGCCATGAGTGTGGGAAAGGTTTCATTGACCGATCAACCCTTACTGTCCATGAAAGAACCCACACAGGAGAGAGACCATATAAATGCCATGAGTGTGAGAAAGGTTTCACTCAGCGATCAGACCTTACTGACCATGAGAGAACCCACACGGGAGAAAGACCATATAAATGCCATGAATGTGGGAAAAGTTTCACTATGCGATCGGCTCTTACTATCCATAAGAGAACCCACACGGGAGAGAAACCATATAAGTGCTTGGATTGTGGGAAAAGCTTCAGTCAGAGTTCATACCTTATTATCCATCAGAGGGTGCATACAGGAGAGAGACCATATAAATGCCATGAGTGTGGGAAAGGTTTCACTCAAGGATCAGCTCTTACTGTCCATGAGAGAACCCACACAGGAGAGAGACCATATACATGCCCTGATTGTGGGAAAGGTTTTGCTGAGCGATCAGCTCTCATTGGTCATGAGAGAATCCACACAGGAGAGAGACCATATAAATGCCTTGATTGTGGGAAAAGCTTCAGGTACACTTCAAACCTTACTAGACATCAGAAAATCCACGAATCCTGCATCAGCAAATACCCCAGGGAAGAAACTTTTCAGATTTCAGTAGCTGGTGTGTAAAACACTTCTATTAGAGCTTGGGCACCAGAGACTCCTCCACACCCAAGGGAAATTCTCTTAGTGCCCTGCCTAATTCCCACACACAGATGAGTGGCATTTGACTCCCAGGGATCCAGCTGTCCAACGCTGGGGTGAGGGGACAGCAGGACCCAACAATTAACTGGGCAGTGACCCTCTGGCTCTGCCTGGTCTGAGCAAACCCCAGGCAGAGCAGGGGGGCAATCACCCCTTCTGCCAGCTGCAGCCCTGGCTGCTGAGCTGCTGGGCCACAGGGGGGAGAAGGAAGAGACACAAACTCCTCTAGATGCTCCCTGTGCCTGCCTCAAGTTCCCCCTCTCCCTTCCCATCCCATCTTTTGAAAGAGATCATCTAGACAGCCACGTGACTTTCGAAAAAGCAATCCGCTTTTTCTAAAGAGAGCACCCAGGCAATCTGGATGCTCTCTTTCAAAAAAGCCCTGTTTGCGTTCAAGAGTGTCTTTTTTCCAAAGAGCTCTTTTGAAAAAAAGGTGTTCTTCCTCGTAAAAGGAGGTTTACCACTATCGAAAAAACCGCCACATTCTTTCGATTTAATTTCGAAAGAACACGATGGCAGTCTAGACGCAGGTGAAGTTTTTTTTTAAAAAAAACCCTGTAGTCTAGACGTACCCTCAGAGGGGCCTCGAAGTCTGCTTCTCAGTTCAGGAAAAGGGTCTAAGATAACAGCTAGATGTTTACTCCCCACAGATACCAACTCAGGGTCAGGAAAAGGTCGAGGTTGATACATGATTGATGGAGATGGTCTAATCAGATCATGAGGCACAAGGTGATTTGTGGTAGCCTGGCAACATCAGAGGGTGACACCCTCACACATCAGCAGTGATGTATTTGTAACTGTATATAAGGTGGTGTCTTGGGGTACAGTCTTTGAATGGCCTAGGGGGGCAATGAAAGTGTTTCCTTGTTTTGAGCCATTTCATTGTTATGGGGTATAAATGCATAGTGGCTCAGTAGAGTCTATTAACAACTATTAATGTACTTTGCTTAACAATAAACCTAGCCTGGCACCTTCAAATCCTTATCTGATTTGTGGTCTGTGGGGGCTCTCTTGGAGTCTGCTGTGAAGACTAAGTGCACTAATCTACACCGCACACATCACGGAGGACCCACGCAAGCAGCCTTCTGGTTATGAACATCAACGCAATGTCGTGAGTCATCTATTCCGATCCGTTTTTGCGCAAGAGGTTTTTGTGCAAAAACAAGCAGTGCGGACGTGGCCTAAGGATCTTGTGCAAAAAGGATTTTTTTGTGCAAAATGGACACGTCCATACTGCTTTTTTTTGCGCAAAAACCTCTTGCGCAAAAACGGATCGGACTAGATGATGCAAATGAAGCACAAGAAAATGCTAATCAGTGCTTCATTTGCATTGCCTCTGCCAACAAAACACGTAGTGTAGACATAGCCCTGGTGTCCTTTGTTTTGCATTAACTGGCTCCCTTCACCACATGGCTGCTGCTGGGGATCCCCAGCTGGGGACCCCTCTCCTGGAGGCCAGGGCTTGGGCTGTTCCATGCAGGAAACCCCCTCCGAGGGGGAAGCAGGAGTGTTGCTGTGGTGTCCCTGAGAACATTCAGCCTACTTGTCTGCTTGCTCAGGGGGCAGCAGCCAGGGTCTCATTTCCCCTTCCTCTTGTGGGTGGGGACATGGCTCTGAACAAGGGTCTCCCATCTCTTAGGGGAGCTTTGACCAGTGAGCTGAGCCAGGGCTTGGCAGAAATCTCCCCGAGAGACTTGCAGGATTGAGAGATGTTTGTTGTGAAGCATTTTATTAATGTTGATGGATTTAAACGATTTCCTCAAGTGGTGGGTTTGAAGCTTTTGTTCAAAATTTGTCTTTATTCAGATGTTCACAGTTTTAAGGAATTAGTGGGGGGGGGGGGGGAGAGGCTGTCAGCGAAGGGGGAGCAACAAATAATGATTTACCAGGAGTCGATACTGTCACTCACAAAGCTTTATAGCACTAGATGGATGTAACTATAGAAAGCAAAGGGGCCACAGGACCGGGCTGGCCACGACTTCCCACAGCTCCCATTAACTGGGAACAGGGAACCGCAGCCACTGGGAGCTGCAGGGGCTGTGCCTGGAATCGGACAACACCAGCACAAGGCCCAGCGGCTGCGCTCACATTGCCCTGATGGGCCGCATGTGTCTGCGGGCTGCAGGCTCCTCACCACTGTTCTTGTGGGGGAACTTTTATGCCCCTGGGTTCTGCTTGTGCAGTGGTTCCCAAACATTTCAGCATCACACCGCCTTTTTGATTTTTGAGAAACCCTTACGCGCCCCCCGGCCCCTCAATAGCAAAACTTGTTGAGCAAAAAAACTCCCAAAAACCTGGGCTCTTTCTTGGGGCTGGGGAAGGGGGAAGGGCTCATTGCCTCACGCCTCCCCTGGAATTTCTTCACCCCCCCTTCTAGTTTGGGAACCTATGTGCTCGGGGAAGGAGGCACCAGTCATGTGACAGCCTCCCAGTGTGAGGAGCAACCCTCCAGCTCCCCTCTCCTGGCTGCCTTGCCATGACGGGAGAAGCCAGGCAGGGAGTGGTGGGGGTAATTTCCCATCACCCTTCAGTGGACACAGGCTGCTGGCCCTCCCCCACAAGGTGAGACCCTGGCATGCCCAGGCCTGGCCTTTCAATGGTGCCGATTGGCAATGGGCTAAATGAGTCTCCCATCAAACAGTTTCTGTGGGGCTGGGACGTGTGCCGCCTGCTGCAAAGGGCAAAAACGGTGGGGACAGGCCGGGGGGGGGGCAGAGTTGCTCACGTGGGGAAGTGCCTGTTACACCTTTGGGTACGGCTAGATTGCGGGGGGAGTTTCGGGACCCGAAAAAACTCCATCACATCCAGGGAACATGTTTGCTCTTGTGCTTTTTCTTCTTTTTTTTTTGCGGAAGAGCAAACGCGCTCTTTCCGAAGCCCCTGTATTCCTTGTTCTATGAGGAAGAAGGGGGCTTTCAAAAGAGGGTTTTTTCCCCGAATGTCGAAAAAGGTGCACAAAATGCGGAGCACATGTGGTGTACCTTTTCCCGACAAAAACTTGTAATCTAGCCGTACCCTTTGAGAGGCAGCGGCTTGCTCCACACGATCTCCAGCCGGCTCCCTTGGGGTGAGGTATTGGCACGGTGAACATATTTTCCAAACCAAAAAATAGGGACATATGGTATAAGGGCCTTACCCTCAATCAAATGACAGTCACACCCCCGATCCCATTAGCCATGCCCCCTGGCCCTCTCATGCCTACCCCTGCCACAATTCATCCCCCCCTGGGGCAGTACTTCTGGGGTCAAGATGGACACGCCCGGACGTAAAGGACGCTATGGGCAGGATATGTGTGGTAGTGTTGTGCACAGGGATAGGATGTGTAATTAGGCTCTAGTGGCACAACTGGGCATAACGGGGCCTGGCTTGTGGCACTGTGTGCAGGGGCAATAGGTGTGTGGTAGTGCCGGTAGTACTGTGTAGGGGCAGGGGGCGTGTGGGTAAAAGGGCCATCGTGGGGAGCTGGTGCTGTCTCCTGGCTTCAGGGGACTCTGTGCCTACAAGCTGGGCCAGTGCCAGCGGCTTGGAGCGGATGGCCCCACTCTCCCACCTGGCCTGGCGGCAACTCCTGACACCCGCTGCAGGTGGGAGCTGAGAAATGCAGAGCCAGGACAGGGGGCTGAGCGCCCGATGCTCCGGAGTGCTCAAGGCCAGGTGGGAAGTGCACCTACCTGCATTGCCTTGTGGAGGGCTTTTCTCCTCCTTTTTGTCACTGCTGACGCACTGCTGCCCATTAATCATTCACTAGCCAGAGAGCAGGAATTAACACTGCTTGGCTCTGCAGTAGCAGCCTCCTCCCACCTTTGCCAGCCTCACGCAGGAGAACTTGCCATGGCTCCACCAGGAAGCTGAGCCAGGTGGGCAGCTAGTGCCTGCTGCTCTGAGCCTGCAGGAGGGGAAGGAAGGGCTGGGCAGAGGATGCTCCCACTAATAGCCATTAGTGGACCTCTCCTTCATGAATTTATCTAGTTCTTTTTTGAACTATGTTACAGTCTTGGCCCTTCACGACATCCCTCGGCAAAGAGCTGGGGGCCCCCCTCCCAAAGGGAGACTCCCCCAGCAAGACTGCCCCAGGATGGGAACCATTCAGCAGGATTGGGGAGCTGGGGGAAACCTGTGGGGAAAGGTAGCTGGGCCTCCCTGATCTTCTGCTGCCAGGAGCTGCCTGGCTACTGGAAGCGCTCCCAGAATCCAGCCACTGGCCCGAGTTTCTGCAGGGGATAGGACGGGCTCATGCACACTCAGCTCCTGGTCCTCAGCTTCTCTTCAGGGGTATAGCCTGCCATGCTGGCTATACCCCTGCTCCACCCTATGCCCCTGGGAGCCTCACACCACTCCACACCCCTGGGAGCCTCACACCACTCACCACACTCAACAGCCATACCATCACTGCCACCGGGCCCACCCTGGCCACCAAGGGGGAAGGTCCGGGCCGGGGCAGACGCTTCCCAGCCATGCCAAGGGCTCTGGTTGGGGGCCCCCAGTCTGTGGCAAAGGGCCACCGGGCTCTGTTGAGCTGGGGCGCAGGCTGAAACGTGAGATTGCCAAGGACAGGAAATGGCAATGGGTGCTTTCCGGTGGCGTCTCTATCGCGCACATTCCCTGCTGCTCATGGAGCTGTGCAAAGCACTAACGCCGCAAGTGCTCTCTCGGTACTTCCTGTTTCTTGTGGGGTGGGGGTGGGGGGAGCAGCCGTGCACAGCTGGTTCCAGCAGCGTTTCAAGACTCAGGGGTTTGTGAGACATTTCAGTGCTTTATGGGGACACCGGGACAGATTTAAAATCAGGATTGTCCTGGAAAATCCAGGACTCGTGGTCCATGTAAGTACAGTAATTCCTCATTTAACAGAGTAGATATGTTTCAGAAAATGATCGTGCTAAGTGAAAACGTGTTATGCGGGGTCAATTTTCCCATTGAAAATAATGGAAAAGGTGGGGGTTGCGTTTCAAGTGCACGTGCGCCCGCAGCTCCAGCCTGCACTTGTTAGCAGCTGGGACTGGGACATAAGGTTGGGGGAGGAAGGGGACTGGGTTATAGCAGGGAGGGGAGGTGTTTGGCTCTGGAGAAGGGAAGGGAAGGACAGGGGAGGGGGCTTGCAGCCGGCAGCTGGGTTTTCCCAGCTGGCCAGTCACCGGCAGCTGCGCGGGGCTTCCTCTGCCTCCTTACAAAGTGGCAGAGGTTTGCCGCTCGCCGTACAGTTCCCGGTGACCCCCTCTGGCCAGATACCTTGCGTCTTGCCAGAGGGGGTCACCGGGGAAAGGCGCTGCGAGCGGCAAACCTCTGCTGCTTTGCAGGGAAGCAGGGGAAGCCTCGCGCAGCTGCCAGCCATTGGCCGGCCCTAGGGGAAATCGTGTTATTGCAGGGACGGGGTCGTGTTGTTTGAAAAATGTTCCCTAAAAAAAAAAATTGTGCTATCGTGAAAATGCATTAAGTGGGCACGTGTTAAGTGAGGAATTACTGTATTGATCCTACTGTCTCACGCACACTAAGCAAATGCTCCAAAACTTGAGCTAATTCCACCACACAGGAACAAGCCTTCTGACCCACCCACCATGTTCCAGAGGCCACAAAGTCTGTGCAGCTGCCAGAGGCTTCTTTCTGAAAGGGCCACTTGTGAACATGCTGTGGCTTGGTTAGCAGCTAGTGCTAATAATGCCATGGTCATAGGGTCAAGCCCTATGCTGGACAGTTGGGATGGTGGCCTGTCTTCCTTCAGCTGGCTGCTATGGCCAGGGCAGAAGAAACAGGCTGCTTTGCAAAAAGCAGGCCAGAGATCTGGTAGGAGGAGGCTCCAACATGTAGGCTGTGTCTACATTGGCACCCTTTTTCGAAAAAGGGATGCTAATGAGACCAGTCGCAATTGCAAATCCGCGGGGGATTTAAATATCCCCAGCGGTATTTCATTTACATAACTGCGCTTTCCGGCTCGGGGCTTTGCCGGAAAAAGCGCCAGTCTAGAACGGGGATCTTGCGGAAAATAAACCCTTTCCGCAAGATCTCTTATGCCTACTTGCAAGTAGGAATAAGAGATCTTGTGGAAAAGGGTTTATTTTCCGCAAGATCCCGTCTGACTGGCGCTTTCGCAAAAGCCAAGCGCAGTTATGTAATGCAAATACCGCGGGGATATTTAAATCCCCAGCATTTACAGTGCGACTGGTCTCTCATAGCCTTTTTTTTTCACAGGGTTTGGGGGAGGCGCCTCATGTACATGACCCTGAATTCTCTGGCAGACCTCAAGAAGGAGACTCCCTGCAGCAAAGCCATGGGGAATCTCAGATTAGCCTGTCCCACCTGGCTGCCATCATGGACTCCCTGTGAGGTCACCACCTCCTTTAGCCAATAAGCTGAGTTGCTGCAAAAGGCCTTGTGATGTCACAGACACATCCACATCCACCCCTGCTGTCCAGGCTTATGTCCTGCCCTTGTCAGCCCCTTTGCATGTTTTGGCTGCTTTCAGGGGTGAAAGTAACCTTTTTTTTTTTACAGGTACTCTCATATTGGATACTCCCCTTGGGTGGGGGAGGCTCAAGTCAAGAAGTTGGGGGGTAGTTGTGATGTGACAGTATCTGTAAGAAATTAAAGTGTGGAGAGGAATGTGGGAAGTTCAGGGCAGGGAGTTGGGGAGTTTGTGTGTGGGGCTCAGGGTGGGGGTGAGGATGTGAGAGGGTACAGAAGTCAGGGCAGGGAATTGGATGGCATTGGGGCTGGAGTTGTGCCTGTGTTAGGGGTTTCAAAAGGTCCAGAATCCCAGCTCCCTTTACTCTGGGCTCCCTGAGGCCTTTTAAAAAACAAAAGCTTTCTCTGCAGTGTGCTGAGGAAAGAAACCCGAGACAGTGACACGGACTGACCTGGGTGCAGGTGAACGAGGGGTGTTTTAATAAAGCTACGTGTAAATAGATCCATTTAGCAATGACTGCGCCAGCCACATGTACAGGGGGAGGGGGCTTTAGTCAAGGAAGCAGTGACTCAGAGAAAGGTTTGAGAGTGATTATGGCTAATCAGATGAACAAGTTTCCAGTGCTGGGCTGTGACCAAAACAGGTGATGTGAACTACCATCTCAAGGGGAAAAGAAAAGGCCCTACTGCACCAAGAGATACACCAAAGCCTGGGATTGAACCAGGGCCTTTAGGCTAACACTCTCCCAGCTGAGCTACTTCAGCTTTTGGGCCTATAATTCTCTGTCCGGGGTGTTTGGCAGCTGTGCCACACAAGAAGGATGTTGCCATGTACTGCCCAGGAAAGCAAGACTAGCATTTCCCTACCACCCACTGTTTGGTTGTGTAGCTGTTGCCTTAGGTACAGGAACTGTTTGGGAGAGCGAGCAGTACGAGTAAGAGGCTAGGTCAAGATTCAAGTAGTTGGTCTTTTATGGACTTACTCCCCCAGCATCCGTAAAGATTTTGCAACAACAAAGTCATGTGAAAAGAACCCAATATTCTTTCTTCCTTTCTAGGAAGAGGGAAGGGCCACTGGAGGTGCTTAGCCCCCTGGCTGCTCTGCCTGTGAAAAGAAGAACCAAGAACACTCCTGCCACTGGAAAATGTGGGCATCAATCCCACTGCCTCTTGCATGCTAAGCAAGCGCTCTGTCACTTGAGCTAATTCCCCTATGGACAAGTAGCTGTCCTGACCCACCCATCTTGTTCCAGAGCTCACAACGTCCCTCCAGCTGCCCATGGCTCCCTTCCAAAAGGTAACTTGTGAGCCTCTTTGCTGTGGGGTAACTAGCTCAGTTTGCCTTAGACCTCAGGGACTTAGCATGAGGCACCATCCCAGGCAGCTCTTTGAAAGGAGCAGAAGGGAATGGGGAGTACGTGGAGAATGTCTCAGCAGGTGCATCTATACTGCACCCTTAGCTCGAAATAAGCTACACAATTTGAGCTAGGCGACTCGTGTAGCTTATTTCAAGTGTATTTCAAAATAGCTTATTTCATAATTTGGAGCTGTCTACATAGCGCCAAATTTCAAAATGAAACGCTAATCCAAAATGTCCCTTAATCCTCGTAGAATGAGGTTTACAGGGACATTGGAATAGCAAGTCCGAAATAATGGGCTTGCTGTGAAGACACGGGATAGCTATTTCGGGATACTCCAGTATCCCAAAGTAGCATTGCAGCATAGATGTACCCAGGGGTTGCGTAGCTGTGTTGCCCTTGTTAGGGGATGTGGTCAAAACACAGGCCATGCTGTGAGCAAGATTTCAACATGCACAGGGAAACCCTATTGGATTTCTAGTCCCACACCTGAATCACTCAGTCATGAGCTCAGCACTGCCCCAAGGCCAGGGAAACTGGTAAATAATCCCAGTGCCCAGGCCTGAAGTCACCTGGCACACAGAATTCTAACAGTAAACCTGGCTCCCAGAGCTCATGGGGAGTTTGGGGTCTGACTGCTGAGCTGTGGGGTTAAGCATCAAACCAGCTCCCTCCTCTGGGGCCTGTAATTGTTGCTGTCCCTGCTGTACAGAGAGGGACATGGAGACAGTGAGAAGTTAGCTGAACAGGCTAAGGTCACCCAGTGAGTTAGAGCCCAGCTCTGGCCCCCATCTCCCTGCTAACCCACCAACATAATGATTTCTTTGCTGTCATGGGACTGTTTGAATTGGCCTCTCTTCTTTATAACCAGGGCTAAGCCAGGACTGAGACTGTCAGGTAGGAGAATGTGACCTGGACCCTGCATTTCTCATCACTTCAGAGACACTTGTTAGTGGAGAAATAAATCATATTCAAATGACTATGGGATTTGGTCCGGCCTTGAGCAGGGGGCTGGACTTGATAACCTTCTGAGGTCTCTTCCAGCTCTATGATTCTATGACTATAGATTATGAAACTTCTGTTGTGGTTACTTTGGAAACTCCCCCCAGCCCTTCCCTCTGAGCCTGGAATTATAAGGAATTGGATCACTCTGATTTGTTTCAGTTTGATGTTAACATCTATTGCAACTAAACAGTCAGAGCCCGCCACTTCTGAAAGGCACAGACTTGTGCCTCAGTTTCCCTACCCAGCTCCCTTCTCCGTATCTTTGATTTTCTTCCGAGTCTCCTTCAGTGCAGGATTTTGTTGGCACCAGTAACCAAGTCTGATATGCAGGTCAGGAAACATGTCCTCCCTTTTTCACATCTGAAAAGAATTAGTTTTTCCCATTCATCATTATTTATTTTATTGTTGCATTTTCCTCTGAATTTCTTGCCTGTGACACTGCTGAACGGAAAAGCCTGGCTGGGATGCCACCCGCTTGGGTGGCACTTGCCCTGACACTTACAGACAAGCTAACCTGGATGAAGCAGCAGTCTGTAGAGGGCCTTTGATAGCTCAGCTGTAGCAGGTGCTCTGCAAGGGATCCTTAGGTGGCTAGTTTGACTCTGGCTAGAAGGAGAGCTTCTTTTTTTCCTCCTCTGGGATAAGGCAGGGCAACCGAAGAGAGGAAGGGCTTGCTGGCCCCTAGGTGGAGCAGCAGGACAGACGACATCCTTCCAGGAAGGGTTGGAGTAAGAGTTTTATATCTTTTTATATTTGCATTTTAGGTTTAATAATGTAGTAATGTAATGTAACACATTTAACATTTTACCAATTAAGCCTTTTAGTTAAATATATATTACTTTGTTTTAAGGTTTAGAAGCGAGACACAGGATTTTGGTATTGTGTCTATGTTAATGAGATTAGAAATATTGAAGGCCCGGACCTTCAATGTGAATTGTTCTGATTATAAGATTTAGTAGGGCAATTTACAATGCTGTTTGCTTTTGCTCAATATAAAACTCTGCTGTGAAAGACTGTTTCTCTGTGAAAGACTGTTTGTGTGAATGAGATAAGGTGTGAATGTCGTCGTTAGAGCCAGATGGCCAAGAGAGAAGGGGAAGAATGTGGGGTGAAGACAGACTGTGAAAGACAGATTTGTCAGCATCAGAAAAATCATCAGCGTGCATCATGATTAAGGAAGGGGCAAGATTGATGGCTCTAAAGGTGAAGGTATCCCCTAAAAACAACTGATTAGCAAACCAGGACAGGATGGCCTCTCGGAGATGTTTGGAATGTCATCAAAAGATAACAGTAACTGGTCACAGACTGACACAGCGGAAATCCACAGAGGAAAGGATTATAAAAGCAGAGAGCTTTGCGATGGGACTTTGGGTTTGTCTTGCCACCAACTCCAGGAGAGCATTGGATCGCGACCGACAAAGTGATCGATCTGGCGGGCCACTAGATTGATCCAGACTCTGGACTGGTAACTATAACATCGTCTGGTAGGACTGGTGGATGGTGTTTGTGTGTGTGAGTGACTGAAATGCATATGCTACTGTTGTATTCTCAATAAATGAGGTGTACTGCCTTTTCCCCTATAAAAGATCTCGTGTGCTTTGGTTAAGCATAACAGAAGCACAGCTGAGCTCTCCAGAGAAGGGCCAAACAGGCTCAGCCTTGGGGACAAAGACTTCTGTCAAAGCTTGGGATCAGGCTAGAAACTTTAGAGCTTCAGTCTATTGCTTTCCCAACTGATCTACTTCAGTAAGCTGCTCCCTACACTTTGGGACCACCAATTCTCGATGGGGGATTTTTTTCTCAGCAGCAGTGCTCAAGAAAGAAGCTATTGCAAGTGGCCCTGCAAGGCAAGAAGAGTTTTCCCTGCCTCCCTCAGCTTCTCTCATTTCTTTGCCGCTTTTCTGCCTCCCTTCCCGGCCTCAATGCTGGTTGAAAATGACTGCGGCTGCTGGGGCGGGGGAGGAGGAGGAGAATGGGCAACAAGACCCGGCTGGCAAACTTCCTCCCTCCCCTCCAGTTTTAAAACAGAAATGGAGCCCTGCAGCCACATTTCTGCACAGTGCATGGGGCTGCAGGACAAGCTGGGGAGCCTGCCTGGGGCTCTCCGCTGCCTCTGGGGGCCGGATTTGGGCTGCAGGCCATATTTTGCCCAGGCCTGTTATAGGGTTTCTCTCCTGTGTGGATTCTCTTATGTTTAACAAGTTCTGAGTTCTGAATGAAACTTCCTGCAGTCCAAGAAGTTATAGGATATGTCTAGACTACATGCCTCTGGCAACAGAGGCATGTAGATTAGGCTACCCCGGCATAGGAAAATGAAGCAGCGATTTAAATAATCGCTGCTTCATTTAAATTAAAATGGCTGCCGCGCTGTGCCGATCAGCTGTTTGTCGGCTCAGCGCAGTAGTCTGGACGCTCCGTGGTCGACATCAAAGCCCTTTGTCGACTGCCCCGTTATTCCTCGTGGGATGAGGTTTACCGGGGTGGTCGACAAAGGGCTTTGATGTCGACTGCGGAGCGTCCAGACTACCGTGCTGAGGCATGTAGTCTAGACATACCCATAGGGTTGCATTAACAGGAATGTTGTGAGCAAGACACGAGAAGTTATTCTTCCACTCTACTATGTGCTGATTAAGCCTCAGTTGGAGTATTGTGTCCAGTTTGGGCACCATATCTTGAGAAAGATGTGGAGAAATAGGAGAAGGTCCAGAGAAGAGCAACAAAAACTAGAAGACCTGACCTGTGAGGGAAGACTGA
Organism: Rafetus swinhoei; assembly: GCA_019425775.1. Lineage (NCBI taxonomy): Eukaryota > Metazoa > Chordata > Testudines > Trionychidae > Rafetus > Rafetus swinhoei. The sequence continues at coordinate 19,101,383 of CM033444.1, read as the reverse complement.
AAGAACTGGGTTTGTTTAATTTGGAAAAGAGAAGACTGAGAGGGGACATGATAGCAGGTTTCAAGTCACTAAAAGGGTCTTACAAAGAGGAGAGACAAAAATTGTTCTCCCTGGCCTCTGATGATATGACAAGAAGCAGTGGGCTTAAACTGCAGCAAGGGAGGTTTAAGCTGCACAACAGGAAAAACTTCTAAATGTTTAGAGTGGTTAAACACTTGCATAGGGAGATTGTGGAATCTCCATTATTAGAGATATTTAAGAGCAGGTTAGACAGACATCTATCATAGATGATCTTGATGGTACGTGGTCCTGCTATGAGGGCAGGAGAGTGACCTTGATTATCTCTTGAGGTCTTTTTCAGTTCTTGTGTTCTATGAGTTTATAGTTCTCCTGTGTCGATTGTAAGGATGTTAAATTTAGATTAATAAACTAATCAAATAGTTGATGCAATTTGCATTGACTATTAGATTAGTTGATAAGGGCACCTCTGCCTTGGAAATGTAGCAAGAGCTCTGCCAGCTCTTGCTACATTTCAAAGGTGGAAGTGCTGCAGGGAGCACAGGGACAGCGGGGGACTGCTTGAGTCCCCCGTTTGCTCCTGCTCCCCCGGCATTTCTGCTTTTGAAATGTACCAGGAGCCCTGCTCTTGCTACATTTCAAAGGGGGAAGCACCACCAGTTCCCCACTGCACCCCTGCCTCTCCCCCATGGAGACGGTGCTGGGGAAACAGGCTTTTAAGCTGGCTCCCCCCAGCAGCGGCTCCTGCTCCCCCCTTGTTCCCTCTCTCTGACAGAGGCAGAAAGGGGGAGAGGGACTATTGAGCTGACTAGCTGATAAACATATGCTTATTGGATAACTGACTAGTTGCCCACATTCCTAATTTGAACACCGACACAAGTCGTCCCCCCCCCCCGTCAGCATTCAAAGGATTTCTTTTGTGTACATTTTCCTATGTCTAACAAGATGTGAGGTCCTACTGAAGCCTTTCCCATAATAAGAGCAATCAAAGGATTTCTCTCCTGTGTGGATTCTATGATATTCAGTTAGGGCTGAGCTCTGACTTAAGCATTAGCCAGAGTCAGAGCAGATGAAGGGCTTCCACCTCACTCTGGATTCTCTCCTGACTAATAAAACTTGAGCCCCTGCTAAAGTTTTCCCCACAGTTAGAGCAGCTGAAAGGTTTTTTTTCTGTGTGGATTCTCCTATGTTTAACCAAGTCTGACTTATCCCGGAAGCTTTTCTCACAGTAAGCACAGCTGAAGGGTTTCTCCCCTGTGTGGATTCTCCTATGCCTAACAAGGCTTGACCTCTGACTGAAGCTTTTCCTACAGTCAGAGCAGTTGAAAGGTCTCTCTCCTGTGTGGATTTTTCTATGTTTAATAAGATATGAGGAACTACTGAAGCTTTTCCCACAGTCAGAGCAGCTGAAGAATTTCTCCCCTGTTTGGACTCTCCAATGCCTAACAAGGTCTGACCTCTGACTGAAGCTTTTCCCACAGTCTGAGCAGGTGAAGGGTTTCTCTCCTGTGTGGATTCTCTGATGCCTAACAAGATGTGCGTTGCTACTGAAGCTTTTCCCACAGTGAGAGCAGTTGAAAGGCTTCTCTCCAGTGTGAATTCTCTGATGTTTAATCAGGGCCGAGTTCTGACTGAAGCTTTTCCCACAGTCAGAGCACCTGAAGGGTTTCACTCCCCTGTGGATTCGCCTGTGTGAGACAAGATATGATCTCTTACTGAAGCTTTTCCCACAGTCAGAGCAGCCGTAGGGTTTCTCTCCTATGTGGATTCTATGATGTTCAGTTAGGTCTGAGCTCTGACCTAAGCATTTTGCAGCATCAGAACAGCTGAAGGGTTTCTCTCCCATGCGGATTCTCCTATGTCTAACAAGTTCTGAACGCTCACTGAAGCTTTTCCTGCAGTCAGAGCAATTGAAAGGGTTTTCTCTTGTGTGGCTTCTCTTATGTCTAATGAGATTGGAGTGCTGACTGAAGCTTTTCCCACACTCAGAGCAGTTGAAATGTTTCTCATCAGTGTGAGTTCTCTGATGTCTGTAAAGATGTGAGTTCCATCTGAAGCTTTTCCCACAGTCAGAGCAGTTGAAGGGTGGCTCTTCGGTGTGGATTCTCTGATGTTTAATCAGGGTTGAGTTCTGACTGAAGCTTTTCCCACAGTCAGAGCAGCTGAAGGGTTTCACTCCTCTTTGGATTCTCCTGTGTGTAACAAGGTCTGAACTGTCACTCAAGCTTTTCCCATAGTCAGAGCAGTTAAAATGTTTATATGTGTGAGTTCTCTGATGTCTCAAAAGATGTGAGTTCCAACTGAAGCTTTTCCCACAGTCAGAGCAGTAAAAAGGTTTATCCCGTGTGTGGATTTTGCTATGTCTTTCAAGTTCTGACCTCTCCCTGAACCTTTTCCCACAGTCAGAGCAGTTGAAGGGTTTCTCTCTCTGGATTCTATGATGCTCAATAAGAGTTGCACAGTCACTGCAAGTGTAGGGGGCTTGTTGATGAGGGATTTTCTGTTGAATGGTTTCTGTGTTTCTTTCCAGCCTTCTGCTCCTGTGACTGGATTTACCCTGTCCATTCTCTGGATGGTTTCTCTGCTCCCTTTGTGGCTTATGACTCTCCCAGGTCTCTCCGTGCTCAGGATTCTGAGAAACATGCCCTTCAGATCTTCCCAGTAACATCCCACGTGGAGCCACTTGCTCCGGTCCTTCCTGCTGAAGATGCTCCCCATTGTTCTCACTCAGCGTCCCATCACCTGCTGGGACACAGGGAGAAATCAGATATAAATCTGTCCTGAACTTAAAGAAAAACTCTGAAAGGGGAATAGAAAAGGGGGAACACACCCAAATAATGGCAGGAAAGTTTGAATATTCATGAGCTGAGTTCATCTTCTTTCCCCATAAACTCTTTCCCAAAGGAGAGAACCCAGCCTCACCCCTTCCCCACCCTCTGACTGGAGTTGAAGACAGGCTGAAGGGGCAGTTAGACTTGATGAAAATGCACAAGTGACACCCGCTATGAAGACACAAAAATTGGTTTCTGAGTCGGTTTAGCTGATTGCTCACCTGTGTGGGTGTCACTGACGATTTCCCTTTCCACACAACCCTGGAGATCTGGGATCTGCAGCTCGTCCGCTTGCTCCACCCAGGAGATTACATGAGCTTTGGAAGCTGGAAATCCTGCTCAGGGAGTAATAAACCATATGCTGATCTTGTTCATTAAGGTCTCTGCCATTACTACTTCCAGACCAAAGATCTGAGTTGCCCACCCAGAGAGGCGCCTTCCCCACCTTGCAGAGACTGGGCTCTGGCTGGTACAAGGTCCCAGGACACATTCACCTGCAGAAAAGGTGCAGCTCTCCTGCCTTGGGAATGGCCCAACTTGTTCCTTGGGGCAGCTGAGTGCTCTGCTGCACTCTCTAGGGTTCAACTCAGTCTCCCTCATGGTGCATTCCAACCCCCCACCATCCCAGGGCAGGACAGGAACACACTGCTCAGGAGGTGAGCTCTAGTGAGGGCTGCGAAGTTTGACACCAGGGTTCACAGGCAGGGCTCAGACTGCAGTTGCCATATGGTAGGTCACTAGAACTTGGAGAAAAAGAACTCAGCAAGGCTCTAGTTCCGCAAGGGCTATGTCAACAAAGCTCCTAGCTGGGGGGCTCAGCTCACTCTGCTCTTTGGCTCAGATCATAATCATAGAATCAAAGAGCTGGAAGAGACCTTAGAAGACCATCAAGTCCAGCCCCCTGCCCAAGGCAGGACCAATCCCAATTAAATCAACCCAGCCAGGGCTTTGTCAAGCTGAGACTTACACACCTCTAGGGATGGAGACTCCACTACTTCCCTAGGTAACCCATTCCAGTGCTTCCCCACCCTCCCAGTGAAATAGTTTTTCCTAATATCCAACCTGGACCTCTCCCACTGCAACTTGAGACCATTGTTTCTTGTTCTGCCATCCATCACTACTGTGAACAGCCCTTCTCCGTCCTCTTTGGAACCTCCCTTCAGGAAGTTGAAGGCTGCTATCAAATCCCCCCTCATTCTTCTCTTCTGCAGACTAAATAGACCCAACTCCCTCAGCCTCTCCTCGTAGGTCAGATGCTCCAGCCCCCTAATCATTTTGGTTGCCCTCCGCTGGACCCTCTCCAATGCATCCACATCCTTCCTATATTTGGGGGCCCAGAACTGGACACAGTACTCCAGATGTGGCCTCACCAGAGCCGAGTAATGCTCTACTAAAGCCAGAAGGAGGCAGAGGAAGTTGTCTGAGCCTGACTGCCTGTCCCTGCCAGCTGCTGCACCCATGGCTGGCCATTGTAGCGTTTGGCTGTGCAGCTTTTCCTGTGTGTGTGGCTGTTGCTGCAGCCGACCTTCCCCTCTGCTGCCTCAGTTCATCTGCGCCGCAGCCTCTTTGTGTGGATTCCCCACCTTCCTCTTACAGCCAGCCTGGCCTGCCATTTGTTGCCCTCCCTGGCTACACAGAATCTACCATTCATACTCTCCCATCTGGTCGGCGCATTCCTCACATCTTCAGCCAGACCCCATCTTGGACCATCATCTAGTGCAGGGCCATGGAAATCTCATCCTCACCCAACCGACTTTCCCGGGGACTTTTCAGCCAGACGGTGGCTAACGCCTGCCATGGCTCATCAGAGCAGGCCAGGGCATGCGACCAGCACATGTGACACTAAACTCCATCTGGCCCCTGTGCTTTTCAGCTCACAGTGCTGGGGATTCTGCTTGGAAAAATGAGCTCCCCTCCACCCGTGCTCCCTGTAAGTTGCACACATGTGTGGCCACGTGGAAGAGATTCACATGTTGCCCAGAGCATCAGCAGAGCGCACACAGCTGGCAGCATGTACTTAGGTGCCCCTCCCGCACCTTGCGCCATCCTGCCACTGCTCCTGGGAGGGATCCTCCTGCTAGCTGTGTAGAGTGAATGAGGGGGGAATGCTGAGATCTAGGTGTCCCCCTCTCCCTGTACCTCAACTCTACAGAGCAGGGCAGAGGGGCCACAGCCTGGCTCAGGAGTTGTGAACGGTGACGGCCGGCCTTTCTGACACTGGCAGTGTTCTGCTTGTGAGATTTCCCTAGCAGACAAGGCCTGTCTCCCCTCTCACCGCAACACACTGTGGCTATGTCTACACTGCAAGCTTCTTGTGCAAGAACTGTCATTTCTTGCAAAAGGTCTTGAGCAAGAACATATCCACACTGCCATGTGCTTTTACGCAAGAGCGTCCATGGCAGTGTGGACGCCCTCTTGCGCAAGAAAGCTCTGATGGCCATTTTAGCCACAGGGGTTTCTTGCGCAAGAAACCCCTGTTGCCTGTCCACACTGCCTTCTTGCTCAAGAGCTCTTGTGCAAGAGGGCTTATTCCTCGTGGGGGAGAGGAATAACTCTTGCACAAGAAGCCCTCTGTTACTGTAAATTTACTTGCACAAGAACGCGTGTGCAGTGTAGACACTCTGCAAGTTTTTGCGCAAGAACATTCGTTCTTGCGCAAGAAGCCTGCAGTGTAGACGTAGCCTGTGTGTCGCATGCTTTGTCCTCTTTTCCCTGCTCATGTACCCCATCTGTGCTGGGAGGCAAGGCAACAGGGCTCAGGGACAGAGCAAGGCAACTTTAAGGTGCTTATAAGGAGCTCAGTATCTCCCCTAATTAATATATTTATCCTTCCCCAGCCCTGTGACACAGAAACATTCTGTAACAGCTATTGCAGATAGGGGACAGGACACAGACAGTCTAAGTGACTTGACCAAGGTCACGCAGGAAATCTGTGCCAGGGAAGGGAATAGAACAGAGGTCTCTGGACACCAAGTACAGTGCCTGAAATGCAAGAGGAGCTGCGTTCCTTGGGAGGGGGTGTGGAGGGGACAATCTCTCAGCAGTGTTCCCTCTAAGATTTTCCAACCATGAGCAGAGCGAGTTTTGGCTTGTGCACCAATATTGAGGTCATATGCGCTGGTTTGGAGGTGTGCCACCAGGGCACCCCCTTTATTAACACACATAAGCTCCTGGCCGCCGCAGCAGAAGCTCCCCCCTCCCTTCATGCATCATGCCGTCATGCATCATGCTCTGTTCCTGGCCACCAGAGCAGACACAACCCAACCCACCGCTATGTGGCAGGTCCCATTCCCAGCCCCAGTCTCCAGAACAGGTCCCGGCCCCCGTGCCGCATGGCAGCCCTGGCTACCTTAGCAGTGCCCTCATCATATTGTCTCACTGAGCCCCACCCACCAGTGCAGCTGCCTGCTACATGAGTGCCGGTGCGTGGCTCTCCAGAGGAGGTGGGGAGAGAACGTTTGTGCGCGGCCGTGCAGGGGCGCGCCTTAGCAGGAACCATGCCTCTCACACAGGAGCCAGGATTACTGGGGCGGATTCTCCTGACATTGGAGGGCATGGGGCACGGAGTGACCCTGAACCAAATCCAGCCCAGCAGCTCCAGAGTCCACCAACCTCTGATACCCGAGGGGACAGGAATCCTTACCTAGCCAGCTCACAGCCTCATAATTCTCCTGCAACACATCCCAGTAGAGGGCTCTCTGGCCCGGGTCCAGCAGAGCCCATTCCTCCTCAGAGAAATACACAGTCACCTCCTCAAAGCTCACTGGCTCCACAACAGCCATTTCCTTACCCTGGATCTGCAGGCCGTGGGCTGAGCTGGAGCAAGACATGGGTGTTCGGCAGCCTGTCGGGGGGAGAAGAACAATTGGAGACATTTCAGAAGGGGCTTTAATCCTTCCCACACCCCCATTCTCCCCAGGCTCTCTCCCTGGTGATACACGTGCTGGACTTTGCCATTTTGGGCAAATGCTTGAGTCTCAATATTCCATAAACAGCGCACACAAGTTAGAGCCTAAATCTATATTCATTTCTCTCAATACCTGGCCTGAGTTTCAATATTACTCTGCTTGCAACTGCATCAGAGGCTGCGTCTAGACTGGCAAGATTTTGCGCAAAGCGGCCGCTTTTGCGCAAAAACCTGCCAGCTGTCTACACTGGCCGCTTGAATTTACGCAAGAACACTGACGATCTAATGTAAGATTGTCAGTGTTCTTGCACAAGAGGGCCAGTGTAGACAGGGAAGGAATTTTTTGCGTAAGAAAGCCCCGATGGCGAAAATGGCCGGCGGAGCTTTCTTGCACAAAATCGCGTCTATACTGGCCACGGATGCTTTTGCGCAAAAGCACTTTTTGCGCAAAAGCATCCGTGCCAATCTAGACGCTCTTTTGCAGAAATACTTTTAACGGAAAAACTCTTCCGTTAAAAGTATTTCTGCAAAATCATGCCAGTCTAGACGCAGCCAGAGTGTCCAGTGTTTCTGATGAACAAGTCCTTTGTTCTGCTGCCCAAATATGGATGGAGTGTCTTAAATTTTGGCTCCTGTGGTTAAAGCCCCTAGTCTTCCTCCATTTATTTTATAGCACAGTCCTAGACCCTCTCATCAGGACTAAATTGACAAAGAATTTATAAAACCTCTCCACAACAGATACTAAGTGAAGTTAATACCATTGTTCAGATGCTGATTATTATGAGTGGTGAACGTTTGAAGGATGAGATCCGAAAATTCACAGATTGAAGGTAACTGAAGGGATCATTAGTCACGTAGTCTGACCTCCTCTGTGGCAGAAGCCACTCCCTATAACCCAGTTACCCAGGCACAAAGCTCTATTTCCCCAAAGCATATTTTCTAGAAGTTCACCCAGTGTTGATTTGAAGACATCAAGCGATGGAGAATCCACCACTTCTTTTGTGCCTGCTTTCTAGACTGAAATTGTCTGGCTTCAGCTGTGGTTCTCACTGAGTTGTATCCACTAGACTCGAGAGCCCTTGGGGATCCAGCAGTTTCTCTCCATGAACAGACTGATACATTGGAAGCCAGTCACCTCTCGGCCTTTCAGCCTATTTTGTGTTTTAATCCAGTGTTTCTCAACTTTTTTTTTTTTTTAATAAAGAACCCCTTTAAAAAAAAAAAAATTATAAGTACCCCCAGTACCTACAGTTTTCAGATACACACATTTGTTTAAATAACTTAAACGTAGCCGGCCGGGCGATGACATTTTTGGGTTTAAAAGCACAAAAATCATAAAGCACTGTAAAAACAAAACAAAAATTCAGTTTTCTCCAAATTTCAGTTGTGTTGATATACCGCCCCAGACTTCTCTCAGGTATCCCTAAAGGTACTCGTACCACTGGTTGAGAAACACTGTTTTAAACCAACCCATACTGAAACTGACTGGCTGAGCAGTGAAATCTGAGATTGAAGGCGCTGTACGTCATGTGCTTTAATTTCACACCTTTAGCATCATACCCCGGAAACACCCCTTAATGCTGCTTGTCCATAACATCCACATAAGCAGGGAAGTGCCAACATTCAGATGCAAAGACCTGTCATAGGAAAGCAACAGCTTTAGCCCCACAATCCGCATCAGAGCTCTTAAGATGGTAATAATAATATTTCACTGTGCATCTCAGTCAGCGTTAGTCTGTGAACTCATTGCTCAGCGAATGGGTGTTTTACAGACATGGATGAACATGTATTAGCTGTTCTCCTGCAGAAACATGGGAGCAGATCCACCTCTGGTGAGGTCAGCACCATGCCCCAGACTAGGGTGGGCAATAATTTTCGCAAGGGGGCCACGTAATGAATATTGGTATGTGGTCATGGTGCCCAGATTCTTCCAGGGGCTCAGCACACTGACCCAGAACTCTGGTACCTGCCGTTCCTGACTCAGCCCCTTCCACTGACACCTCCAGCTAAGGCACAAACATGGGTGAAATGGTGGGGAAGTACATTGAGACCTTGGGTGTGGGAAGAGCAGCACCATTGTTATGTCCCTCCACCTGCTTCCCGTGGGAGGGGGCTTGGAGGGGACAGTCTCTCACCAGTGTTCCCTCTAAGATTTTTCCAAACACGAGCAGAGTGAGTTTTGGCTTGTGCACCAATATTGAGGTCATATGTGCTGGTTTGGATGTGTGCCACCATGGCACCCAATTTTTTTAACACACACATGTTCCCAGCTGCTGGAGCAGAAATTCTCCTTCTCCCATCATGCAGCATGCCCCATTCCCAGCCCCAGTCTTCAGAACAGGCCCCGGCCCACCTACCACGTGGCAGCCCCGGCCACCATACCATGACTCGCTCCCACTGCAACACGGCCGAGCCAGGTCCCGGTTCCCTGCCCCAGCAGTGTCCTCACCACCCCGTCTCAGCAGGCCCTACCCACTGGAGCAGACACCTGCTTAGCAAGTGCTGCTGCGCAGCTCTGCAAAGGAGGTGAGCAGCAGCAGAATTTTTTGTATGCAGCTGCACAGGCACGCACCTTAGCAGGAACTACGCATCTCACATACAGGCCAGGATTATTGGAGCTGATACTCCTGACATTGGAGGGCAGGGGGCAAGGAGGGACACTGAACCAAACCCAACCCAGATGCTCTGGAGCCCACCTACCCTCTGATATCCAAGGGAACAGGAATCCTTACCCAGCCAGCTCACAGCCTCATAATTCTCCTGCATCACGTCCCAGTAGAGGGCTCTCTGACTCGGGTCCAGCAGAGCCCATTCCTCCTCAGAGAAATACACAACCACTTCCTTTAAGTTCACCAGCTCCGACACAGCCATTTCCTTTCCCTGGCTCTGCAGGCCATGGGCTGAGCTGGAGCAAGACACGGGTGTTCTGCAGCCTGTTGAGGAGAGAAAAACAATTGGAGACATGTCAGAAGGGGCTTTAATCCTTTCCACACACCCCATTCTTCCCAGATTCTCTCCCTGGTGACACACATGCTAGACTCTGCCATTTTGGGCAAATGCTTGAGTCTCGATATTCCATTAACAGTGCACACAAGTTAGAGCCTAAATCTATATTCATTTCTCTCTATACCTGGCCTGAGTTTCAATATTACTGTGCCTGCAACTGCATCAGAGTGTCCAGTATTTCTGATAAACAAGACACTTGTTCTGCTGCCCAAATATGGATGGAGTGTCTTAAATTCAGTCTCCTGTGGTTAAAGCCCCTAGTCTTCCTTCATTTATTTTAGAGCACAGTCCTAGACTAAATTGGACTAAATTGACAGAGAATTTATAAAACTTCTCCACAACAGACACTAGGGCTATGTCTACATTGTGCTCTCTTGTGCAAGAACATATGTAAATGAGGCGAAGCGGTGAATATCGCCGTGCCTCATTTGCATACTTAATGAGTTGCCATTTTTGCACAAGGGGCTTTTGCGCAAGAAGGAGCAGTGTAGACTGATTCTTCTTATGCAAAAATAGCAACTCATTAAGTATGCAAATGAGGCACAGCAATAGTCATCACCATGCCTCATTTGCATATGTTCTTGCGCAAGAGACCGCAATGTAGATGTAGCTTTAGTGAAGTTAGTATCACTGTTCAGATGCTGATTATTAAAAGTGTGGTGAATGTTTGCAGGATGAGATCCGAAAATTCACAGATTGACAGTATCTGAAGGGATCATTAGTCATGTAGTCTGACCTTCTCTGTGGCAGAAGCCACTCCCTATAACCTAGTTACCCAGGCACAAAGCTCTATTTCCCCAAAGCATAGGTTGCCTAGTGTTGATTTGAAGACATCAACAGATGGAGAATCCACCAATTCCTTTGGCCATTTGTTTCAGTGGCTGATCATCTTCCCTATCAAACGTTTGTGACTTCTGTCTAGCCTGAAATTGTCTGGCTTCAGCTTTCACTTCTTGGTTCTCACTGAGCCATATCCACTAGCCCAAAGAGCCCTTAGAGATCCAGCAATTTCTTTCCATGAACAGATTGATACAGTGGAAGCCAGTCTGCTCCCAGTCTTTCAGCCTAATTATTGTTTTAAACCAACGCCATACTGAAACTGAACTAACTACTCAGTGAAATCTCTGAGATTGAAGGTACTGTACATTGCGTGCTTTAACTTCACACCTTAAACATCATACCCTGGAGACAATTCCTTAATGCTGCTTCTCAGTAAAATCCACACAAGCAGGGAGCTGCCAACATTCAGATGCAAATATCTGTCATGGGATACCAACAGCTTTAGCGCCACAATCCGCATCAGAGTTCTTAAGATAGTAATAATTTTTCATTATGCATCTCAGTCAGCATTATAGTCTGTGAACTCATTGCTCAGTGAATATGCGTTGTATAGACATGGATGAACATGCAGTAGCTGTTCCCCTGCAGAAACATGGGGGGAGCCACCTCTGGTGAGGTCAGCACCATGCCCCAGACAAGGGGTGGGCAATAATTTTCAAGGGGGGGGGAGGCGCACTCAATGAATTTTGGTACATGGTCATGGGCGGTTCCACCCCTGGAAGGGAAGGGACCTAGGGCAGAAGGCTTGGGGCTGTGAACTAGCTTCCCCCCAGAGTCGTGTGGGCCACGGGCTTTGAATTAAAAACACAGCAAAGGGTTCACAGCTCCTGAATCTGCTGCTACTATGTCACCTGGCCGCCACCAGGGACTGCTGTGGCTATTTAAATGGCTCTGGCCTCTGCCAGGGTAGTGCCATGACTGTGAGCCATTTAAACAGAATTCTGCTGCCTGAGGCACCCCTTCGAAATTCAGTGGCAGGGGGCAGCAGGATATAAACAGGAAGCAGCCAGATGCAGTACGTGGGCCGGATTAAAGTACTAGGGGGGCTGGTCCCGGCCCCCGAGTCACATCTTGCCCAGCCCTGTCCCAGACCCTTTCAAAAAAGAGAGAGAATTCATTTTAAAAACACTCTGGATTTTGGCAACACAGAACAGTAGGACGGTCAGAGTGAAGAGCTCCACTGGAATGTATTGCAACAGATGTAGCACACAGAGAAACCATGACACTGAAACATGTACTCAGAAGTAAAACACCTAATATTTATATATGCAATAAAATAATAGAAAATTCAAGTATGTACCTCAGTGTTTGCAGGATGGGGAATTACTTACAGAAATAAGGATTTTGTAATAAGTTTGCAAGTACCAAATTATTTTCAACAGTATCTTGGTGCTGTCACATTTAATAATCTGCCCTATAGTGACTATTCAGGAACCAAAATGTAGCCAAGTGGCCGGCGATGTGAAAAAGCACTAGGGCTCGGGGCGACGGTATTTCCCTTCGCTGAACACCAGACACCTGGGCTATGTCTACACTGGCGGGTTCTTGAGCAAGAACATCTTGCACAAGGGTTCTTGTGCAAGAACTCTTGCGCAAGAATACATCCACACTGCCATGTGCTTTTGCGCAAGAGCATCCTTTGCAGCGTGGATGCTCTCTTGCGCAAGAAAGCTCTGCTGGCCATTTTAGCCCTAGGGCTTTCTTCCGCAAGAAACCCCTGCCATGCGTCCACACCGCCCTCTTGCGCAAGAGGGCTTACGCTTGTTAGAAACGAGCATAGCTCTTGCACAAGAAGCCCTGTCTTCCGACGCCGTACTGTACGTCTTCTTGCGCAAGAGCGGGCGGGCCGTGTGGATGCTCTGCGGGTTCTTGCGCAAGAACCCGCCAGCGTAGACCATGGCCCTGGTGAAATGATCCATAGTCAAGGGAGCTCCAGGGGAATCCATCAGCCCTGAGCAGCACAAAGGTCCGCATTAGCATCAAATCCCTGGGAAAGGTAGCCACGGTGCAGCTGGCGCCTTCCTATGTCTAAGGCGGGGCCGGGGGTTCACAAGGCAGCAGCGGGGACGCACGCACCCCGGAGCCTCCCCCACACGGCGGGGAGTGTGACCCATTGGCCTGGCTGGGGCTCTGCTCCCTCCCGGCCTGACCCGCCCGCGGACGCGCTCCCCTCGCCTGGCACCTGGAATCAGTCTCCCTGGCGCAGCGCCCGCAGGGGAAGACGGGGCAGGGGCAGCGGGGAGGATGCAACGGGCCGGGGGCGCAGAGGAACAAGGCAGCGCGGTCAGTGCCGGGAGGAGGATCGGGGAGGGCGCTGCGCTCCGGGACCAGCGCGGGGGGGGGGGGGGGACAGCCACTGGACCCCCCCCACACACACTCCCTGCGGGCGGGGCTGGCGCGCGCGAGGGGAGGCAACAAACGGGACAATTTGGCCGTTTGTGAGAAGGGGGCGGGGCCCTGCAGCCGGGCTCCAACCCAGCCCCGCCCCCTTCCCCCGAGGCGCTGCTCGGCCCGCCTGGGCCGCCTCACCTGCAGCCAGCGGCCCGGCTCCGGGAGGCGGCAGCAGCCCCTGGCCCGGGGAGCTCCCGGTCTGAGCGAAGTCCTGGCGCTGGGGTCAGGAGCGGAGTCCCTCAGCCGCTGCGCACGCGCGTTCTGGCTTTCCCCCCGCCCCCGCGGGTTTTCAGCGCGTCCTCCCGCGTCCCGCTAGTCACGCCCCCTTGCTCAGGCCCCGCCCACCCCGCCGCGCATGACAGCCCCCCCCTGGCGGAGCCCGCCGTAGTGTCTGACTCCGTGCGCTGGGCGGAGGGAGGCAGCAGCAGCCGCCGGCCCCACCACGCCGTGGTCCCTGCGCATGCGCCGCGTGTCCTGGGGCGCGCATTCTGAGGGAGCCGTTGTGGCCGTTTCTCGTCGTGCAGCCGCTTCCGTGGAGTGGGGGGAGGGGTAGGAGGAATCACAGGAGGTGAGGCGGATGCGGAGGGGGGGCGACTCGTGGCGGGCGGGCGGGGGCAGATGACGTCTCAGGTCGGGGGCGGTAAGAGGGGTGGAGGCCGGAGCAGATATATCGCTGGGGAGGGGGTTGGAGGTTTTGCCCTGGCACCCAAATCACTGGCTGCGTGGGGTGGGTGGGGGGGGCAGCTCCTTGTCACCCACGCAGGGCGGGGCGCAGATATTCACCCTCCGCCTTCTCAGGCCTTTGGGCTGCACAGACAGAGCACAAAACCCAAGGCTATGTGGACACTCGCGGCTTCTTGCACCAGAAATATGCAAATGAGGCTAAGCGTGGAATATTGCTGAGCATCATTTGCATACCTAATGAGCAGCCGTTTTTGCAGAAGAGGCTCTTGCGCCAGAAGGAGCTGTCTACACTGCCCCTTCTTGCGCAAGAAAAGCCCTCTTGCGCAATGCCGTTCTTCCTGAAAAGTAATCAGCGTAGCGGCATAGCGCAAGTGGGTTTTTGTTGCTCAAGAAGGGGCAGTGTAGGTACGCAAATGAGGCTCGGCGATATTCCATGCTTAGCCTTATTTGCATATTTCTGGCACAAGAAGCCACGAGTGTAGACATAGCCCAATAGTCTCCCTTCATCCCAGGTTTCTAGGGGCTGAGGCTTTAACAAACCTGCCAATTATCGTTAAGACTCATTACACCAGGGCTACTTAGCCTTCGGGGGGGGGGAGCACAATGATACTCACTGCACATGCCGAGGGCCGCAACTTGCATGGTTGCATAGACATGCAAATATATATGCAAATAGCTTCTTTCACACTGACGGGCATGCACACAAAGCACTTCCCACAGTGCCCCGGCGCTCCTGGCACCTCCTCCTCCTTGGGGGCTGGAAATGCCGACACCCGTCTGTTCCAGCCAGCCCGCCTGCCCACCCGCTTGCGTCTTTCCATGCTCACCCCGCCTGGGAGATGCCTCCCCGCTGTGGAGTGTGTTCCCAGTGGAGGCCACATTCAAAAGATCCCACCCGCAGGCTGCGTGTTGAGCCCCATATAAACCCAAACTGCACTGTGGGCCGCAAACAAACAGGCCGCACGTTGAGTAGCTCTGCATTGAGCCAGCGCATCCTTAGTGTGTGTGTGACAATCCAGCCTTTGAAACATTGACACCAGCTTAACCAAGGCTTTGGCCTGTGAATTTCACGTCCTTAGATTTGGAAGGATTAGACTTTATCTGCAGATGCCACTAAATGTCAATGTCACTCTCCATACATCAACCATGAAAAAATACTCCCATTGATAATAATTAAAATGTACCAAGGGGCACAGTAAGAACAATGCTCTATGAGAACTTATTACACTTTGATTTACAAATATTCACTTTGCTTGTCTTGGCATTTGGGGTATGTCTAGACATACAAGGAGGTTTACAGGATCTGTCTAAAAAGGCTTTCTTTCTCGACAGATCCCCCGCTAGACTGCCACTTTTTGCCAACAAAGTGCTGAGTCGGCAAAACGCAGCGGCCATTTTTATGCAAATTAGGCACAGGATATTTAAATCCCTGCCTCATTTGCAATGTCAACCTGCCTAATCTGCATCCCTCTGCGGACAGAGGGATGCAGTCTAGACATACCCTTGCTGTGGACAATCTGTAGGTGAAGGATTATAAAGCTTTGACTTTTTGAATCTGACCTTACTCTCCTTCAATAATTATTGTCTGATCAAAACAGTGTGGCTACATCTAGGCTGTGTCTACATTGGCACCCTTTTCCGGAAAAGGGATGCTAATGAGACAAGTCGGAATTGCAAATGCCGCGGGGGATTTAAATATCCCCGCGGCATTTTATGATAACTGCCGCTTTTTCGGCTCGAGCTTTGCCGAGAAAAGCGCCAGTCTAAACGGATCTTTCGGAAAATAAAGCCTTTTCTGGAAGATCCCTTATTCTTGATTTTAAGAGGAATAAGGGATCTTCGGAAAAGGCTTTATTTCGAAGATCCGTCTAGACTGGCGCTTTCTCCGCAAAGCCGAGCCGGAAAAAAGCGGCAGATGTTCATAGAAATGCCGCGGGGATATTTAAATCCCCCGCGGCATTTGCAATTCCGACTTGTCTCATTAGCATCCCTTTTCCGGAAAAGGTTGCCAATGTAGACACAGCCCTACACTGCAGTCTTCTTGCACAAGAACTGTTTTGCACAAGAGTTCTTGCGCAAAAGGTCTTGTGCAAGAGCGCGTCCACACTGCCATGTGCTTTTGCGCAAGAGCATCAATGGCAGTGTGGACCCTCTCTTGCGCAAGAAAGCTCCGATGGCCATTTTAGCCATAGGGGTTTCTTGCGCAATAAACCCCTGTTGCCCATCCACACTGCCTTCTTGCACAAGAGCTCATGCTTAAGAGGGCTTATTCCTCGTGGGGAGAAGAATAACTCTTGCGCAAGAAGCTCTCTGTTCCGATGCTGTACTGTAAATTTACTTGTGCAAGACTGCACGTGCAGTGTAGACGCTCTGCAAGTTTTTGCGCAACAATGGTTGTTCTTGTGCAAGAAGCCTGCAGTGTAGACATAGCCTGTCTGATTCCCCACCCCACAACGATTTCTCACCAATTAGAAAATGCAAATGGATAAAATGTGTATTAAATGCTAAAAACTCACTTTTTTGTGCAACTGTGAACGTTTAAATGAATAATAAGAATAAAAATTGCTTAAAATAATCACCTGGAAATATGTATTTATAAAAAACAGCATTCTGCCAGCCTGAATGTCACTGCTTACCCAGCCCCTGCAGGCTCATGTGAGGGGGTGGGGGCTGCAGGGACACTCCCCACCAGTACAGGGGCTGATGGCAGGGACAGTGCCCTAGTGGGATATTTCTCACTAAAGCCTCCAGGGCTGCAGCCTAGCAAACAGCCTGAGTCAGCCCCAGGAAAGGAAACAGACAGTTGTTGCTGGACGTAGGGCAGGAATTTGAAACTGACCATGTGAGTTCCCCAGCCCAAAGGGAGCCATGGCTACAGGGAGCCCCGTGGAAAGTCTCCGGGAGGAAGCGACATGTTCCCTGTGCCTGGAGTATTTTAAGGACCCAGTGATCACAGACTGTGGGCATAATTTCTGCCGGGCCTGCATCAGACGGTACTGGGAGGGAGCCAGCCTGGCCGCTTCCTGCCCGCTGTGCGGAGACTCTGTGCTGCAGGGACTCCTGCGGCCCAACAGGCCGCTGGCCAACGTGGTGGCAATAGCCCAGCAGCTGAGCCTGCAGGCAGCGCAGGGTGCAGTAGGGGCTGGTATGTGTGAGGAGCACCAGGAGGCGCTGAAGCTGTTCTGCGAGGAGGATCAAGCCCCCATCTGTCTGATCTGCAGAGAGTCCCGGGCTCACCGCGCTCACATGGTGCTCCCCATAGAAGAGGCTGCCCGGGAGTACAAGGTAGGGAAGTGCTGTCCAATCGAATTGTGCTAATTTTGGATTTTAGTTAAAGGCTAATTTCACTGTTCCCTGGCCCAGTGTGACTCATCAGTTAGCTCTGTGAAGCCCTCCTGGTAGGGGAGATGCTGTAACAAAAGAAATGCTCTGGTCAGGTGGCAACAGAGGCAAAATATCAAGTCTTTAAAGGTATCAGGTCTTTAAAGATGCAGGAAACTGAGATGCTGAACCCTTTTCAAACCCGGCTCCCACTGGAGAAAGGAGGGAGCTTTTTATACAAGTGAAGGTGCTAACCATCAACTATTTGGTGTCCGGCCTGCGGGGAGGGTCCACAGAACCCAGAAGAACCAACTAATTACTGGGGACAAATAATGAGAAAATAGGGACGGGTGTGAGGGTCAAAGGGCTAAAACGAGGGAGCCGGATGGGGATACCGAGCAGAGAACCCCGGACAGCGCCCACTGCCCTCCGAAGGTCTCGAGAGAGCCAGCGGACGCTGCCCATTGGAACTCTGCCCGGATTCGTGAGCGGATACAGCAACGAAAATAGTCCCCACAGTCGCAGGCCCTCCCGGCCAACCTCTTCTCCCTGGTTTTATAGATTGCCAATTTGGCCATAGCCAGGAGGAGGTTGACCAGGAGGTCCCGCGACTTTGTGGGGCCACGGATGGGATGTGCGTATATTAACAAGTGGGGGGAAAAGTGCAGCCAGAACCTCAACAGGAGGTTCTGGAGGAGCCAAAAGAGGGGCTGTAACCTGGCGCACTTGATGTAGATGTGCGCCAGGGTCTCCCTCACACCACAGAAGAGGCACGTTTCGGGGGTTGGGGTGAACCGTGCCAAGTACACGCCCGTGCTCACAGCTCCGTGCAGGATTCTCCAGCAGATGTCCCCAGTGGGCCGCGGAACCAAGGTCGAATAGAGGCTGGCCCACCGGGGCTCCCCACCCTCCGTTGGTGGTAGGAGGTCCCGCCACTTGGTGTCTGGGCGGGATACAAGAGTGGGGAAGTGGAGCGTGTGAATCACGAGCGTGTACAGGTGATTC
The DNA here is from genome assembly GCA_019425775.1 of Rafetus swinhoei. Classification (NCBI taxonomy): domain Eukaryota; kingdom Metazoa; phylum Chordata; order Testudines; family Trionychidae; genus Rafetus; species Rafetus swinhoei. The sequence continues at coordinate 19,083,380 of CM033444.1, read as the reverse complement.
TTTGGCGCGGTTCGGAAGGGGACCGGGTGCATCGCATGCAGCCGGCTAGGATGACGAGGGGGAGGCAGTCGGGAAGGTACATGGGCCTTGGGGCTGATGGAGAGATTGGGAGGGCTGGGGGTGAGGGGTGGGTGGGGTGCACCTTCTCGCAGGACCTTGTCGAGATAAACCCGAGCAGTGGGCGGCAAAGCGTCCTACACCTCCTGAAGTACGCGCCGGGGGAGTATGTAGGGTGGAGAGCCCCATGCGCTGGGCGAGCACCTGAGGATCCACCCAGTCTCCCCGGTGATAGTCCAGGAGGTCTCCGACTCTGGTGGTTTCTGCCAGGACCAACCTCTGGCGCACCGAGGGAGACTCCGCCGCCTGCACACGTAGATGGGGGTTGTGTAGCAGGGGCTCCGCGAGGAGGTCTGCCCCCAAGGTGGCTCCCAAGGACCTGGTCGCCACAAGCAGCTTCCAGGTGCGGAGGAGGTCCTGGTAGAAGGCCGGCAGCCCGGAGAGGTCTCGCGGAAGACCTCTCAAATAAAGGAGCTGCCGGTCATATCGGAGCCCTTGGAAGCGGCGAAGGAAAGCGTGCGCAAGCGTGCTCCACGCCGGACTACCTGCATCAAATAGGAGTCTCTGCAGGGCCCGGAGGCAGAGGATGTGAACCCGCGTGCGCAAACACGTCAGGCCCTGCCTTCCCTCCTCCAGGGGGAGATGGAGAACACCTGCAGAGACCCAATGCAGTCCTGGCCAGAAGAACCGCAGCATTAGCTGCTGGATACGGGCCAGGAAACCCGTGGGGCGGGACCAGGGTGTTGAGACGGTGCCAGAGCATGGACAGGGCCAATTGGTTAAGTACCAGTGCCCTCCCACGCAGGGAGAGGCACCGGAGCAGTCCCGTCCACCTCTGCAACCGCTCAACCACCCTGGCCTCTAAACCTTTCCAGTTCTCCGGCGAAGAGGGATGCATGGCAGAAAGAAAAACGCTGGTGCTAACCATCAGTGAGGTGTAAATCACAAGGATTGCTGGCCAATCTCTGACTGCAGATGGATAAGTTACAATCTCTAGTTTTTAATAGAATAATGTTTAACAGAATTCATCATTTTTATTTCCATCACAGTAGCCCTTCCAGGCCCCAAATGCGATCTGGACTCTACACAAAATGCAGTGTGGGACAATTCATGCCCTGAGCTAGACTAAAGGCTCGAAGGGAAACTAAGGCATAAAGCAGTGAAGGAAGTTGCCTAGGATCAGATTAGAGCTGAGGTCTTCCTGAACCCAGTCCAGGTCCCTAACCAATAGGCCAGTGGTCTCCAACCTTTTTAAGCAAAAGATCACTTTTTGAATTTAAGTGCAATCCAGGATCTACCTCAGACCTAAATATCCTTGCCCCACCTCCTTTGTGCCCCTTCTCTGAGGCCCTACCCCTGCTCACTCCGTCCTTCTTCCCTTCCTCCCCCATTCTCCCTCCCTTTCACCAGGCAGGGGCAGAGAGTTGGGACACAGGGTCTGGTCTTGGGCTAAGGGATTTCAAGTGTGAGAGGGGCTCTGAGCTGAGTCTGGGGCAGGGAGTTGGGGTGTAGGAAGGGGCTAAGGGTACAAGCTCTCTAAGAGAGTTTGGGACCAAAGGGCTCAGGGCTAGGACAGGGTCTTGGGGTGTTGGAGGAGGTTCATGACTGGGACAGGGGCTCGGGATTCTGGCTCCAGCTGGATACAGCTTACCTCAGGTGGCTTCTGGGTGGTGGTGCAGTGGGGATAAGACAGGCTCACCCCTGTCCTGGCCCTGCACCACTCTCAAAAGCGGCCAGCAAACTCCTTCCATCCCAAGACCTGTGCCCCCCATCAGTTCTGTGAAGATAGAATACAGGGTGAGAGGGGGGGAACCTGACATCAGTGCTCCCTCCTCTCCCTTCTCTGCTCTGCACAGCATGCAGGAGGCTCCTGGGGAGGGGGGAGGGGACAGCTGTAAGGCAAAGGGCAGGAGATGCGCAGCAGTGGGGGAAGAGGCAGCTGAAGTGCTGTGCCTGATAGCCTCTTGGTCAACCAGTCATGATCACCTGTCAGAGGCTCCAAGATTTACCAGTAGATCTTGATCTACTGGTTGATGACCACTGCAATAGGCCATGGTGCTATCTCAGCATCAGCCAAACAGTGATGAATCATGGCCATTAGGAGGGAAAGAAGTGTTGATAAAGCCCTCAGGCCCAGCAGGGAGAGGAGGTTTCCCATTGGGATGTTGATCTCCTGGGCTGCTGCATGCGGGGTTAAACTCAGATGCTGCGGCCTGTGGTGCTAGTGAGTATGTGGGCAAGGACCAGCCAATGTGGTTCTGTTAGCCCCACCAGGCAGCCTTTGGGAATTTCCCAGAATGCACTGCTTCTGGGAGCTGTACCAGGGACTGGGACAATGGGTACCTGCCCAGAAGGCATTGCCAGTGTAAGTGTTTAGAACAGCACTGGGCAAGTCCCAACCATACTTAACAGAAATCAGCTTGTTTAATTGCGGGGGGAGGGGTTGTCACTGAGGCATTTCCAGAATACAGGACATCCCCACGTCTGCCTGCCTGGGCCCACCAGCACCCTTATCAGTCAGCCTTTGTCATTGCATCCCCCCACCTACATCAATCTGCAGTGAATAGCCACCTCCACTTCCCCACCCTCACAGGTGTCCTTCTGCATCTTCAGTCTCCTCCTGTCTCTTTTTCACCAGATAAAGCCATGTCCAGTGCTGAGTCCTTACAGAAAGGGGACAGAACTCCACAAATTGGGACTTTGCTGCTTAAAACCACACAAATTGCCTCCCCGCATTTCATGTGGTTTGCCCTGGTGCCTAGACGAGCTCTGTCCAACCACTGCAATTTAAACCCTCTCAAATATGGGTGTATTGGTTACCCCATGGGACTCCAATGCCCTGTTACACACTGTACCAGTAAACAATCCATAAATACCAATAAAGCTTGGTGACAATGGAGATCTGTTTGCAGTTACTAAAATAACTGAACCTGAATGGGTAACAAGTCAGTCTATGGCACACTCCCAGTGTCCATTAATAAGATTTAATCTTCTTGGGGACCCTGATGTCACAAAGCGATTGGGAGGAACAGTATCATGGGTTTTAGTGGAAAAACACCCAGTTCTACACCCCTCACACTCACAGTGAAACTTCCCAACTCATGTCTGTTTCTTCAGAAAAAAATTGAGGCCCATTTGGTCATTCTGAGAGAAGAGAGAGAAAAGCTGCTAGGATGGAAAGCGGCTGGAGAGAGGAGAAGCCAAGAGTATCTGGTAGGTGCCTGTGGGTATGAACCAGCAGGGACTGGCAGTGGGAGTCCTCTGTACTGCTGCTCTGGGTATGAATTCCCAGCACCCATGAATAACAGAACACGCTGCCCATGGCAGGCAGGGACATGGGGCCAAAGGGGAAACTGGGAGAGACTCCTTTGCCTTGTACCCACAGGTCAGAAATCTGAGGATTTCCAAGTTCTCCCTGTTGCACACTTAGCTCTCCATGAAAGGGCCCCGGGCTACATCCATGCCCCTGACCAGGCCTGTCCCTGTTTTCATATAGAAACAGACACAGGCTGAGAGGCAGAGGATTGTGGCTGAGTTTCAGCAGCTGCGGCAGTGCCTGGAGGAACAAAAGCGACTGCTGCTGGCCCAGCTGGAGAAGCTGGATGAGGAGGTTGAGAGGCGTCAGACTGACACTGTCAGTAAACTCTCCGCACAGATTTCCTATCTCTGTGAGCTGATCGGTGAGTTGGAGGGGAAGTGTCAGAAGCCAGCGAGTGAATTCCTGCAGGTGAGACTGAGGGAGTAACATCCCAGCTCATAAGAACATAAGAGCGGCCATACTGGGTCAGACCAAAGATCCATCTAGCCCAGTAACCAGTCTGCCGACAGTGGCCAATACCAGATGCCCCAGAGCCGTGGTCACCAACCCGTCGATCGCGAGGCGTTCGGGCACCCACACCCCCCATTTTTCCCCCAACCCCGAGAAGCCCCACTACCTACCTCTAGTGTAGTGCCAGCTTCCCGCGGGGTGGACGGAAGTCTTGTCTGAAGCCAGCGTCACTTCTGGGGGTTCTGGAAGTGCGCGGGCTGCTCCCCTCCCACAGCTCTGTTGCGTGCTGGGGGAGGGGGCGTCGGCCCTGGGGAGGAGTGCGGTGGCTTCCCTGCACTGCCGGCGCTGGAGGGGTGAGTCGAGCACAGGGTTTTCCTTGCGCCGTGGGAGCGGGGGTTGGCCCCGGGGTTTGGCCTGGGGCAGGCAACCGCGGGGGTTTGGCTGCGCTGCAGGAGGGGGTTGGCCTGGCCGTGCCGCGCCGTGGGAGGGGGGTTTGGCCCGGTGGCAGGTGCCCGCGGGGGTTGGCCGTGCTGCGGGAGGGGGTTGGCCGCGCCGCGGGAGAGGGGGTTTGGCCCTGGGGCAGGCTCCCTCAGAGATTTGGCCCTGCCGCGGGGGGGTGTTGCCCCTGGGGTAGGCTCCCGTGGGGGTTTGGCCCCGCCGCGGGGGGGGGGGGGAGTTGGGCCCGGAGGAGGCACGTGTTGGCTTCCCTCTGGTGGGGGGGGGAGAGAATCCTGGGAGGAGGCAGATGCAGGGGATTCTCCGCTGCCACTGGCACCCTGCCCCCTGTCCGCACTCCCCGCTCCCCACTCCTCAGTCCTGTCCCCAGCTACAGAACTCTGTCCCCACTCCCCTGTCCCCAGCTACAGAACTCTGTCCCCACTCCCGTCCCCACTCCCCGAACTCTGTCCCCACTCCCCTGTCCCCAGCTACAGAACTCTGTCCCCACTCCCGTCCCCAGCTACAGAATTCTGTCCCCATTCCTGTCCCCACTCCCCGAACTCTGTCTCCACTGGCACCCTGTCCCCAGCTGCAGAAACCTGTCCCCACTGGCATTCTGTCCCTTGCTGCAGAACCCTGTCCTCTGCCCTCCCAGTACCCTGTTCCCTCTCTCCTGCCCCCAGCCGCAGAACTCTGTCCCCACAAAATGTATAATTATAAATACTTCATTTTAGATTTAAATAGCATGAATAAAAAACAGACCATTTATTTCATAACTATAAACACGTGATTTTAATTTTATATATCGCATAATTTAAAAATAAACTGTTTATCAGAGTGTGTAAGTAAGGGCTGGGGATAGCAAGTGATGGACAGGAGGAGAATAGAGAGGGTGGGGCTTCAAGGAAGGGGCGGGGCTTCAAAGAAGGGGCGGGGCGGTAGATCTTCGCCTGTTCTGAGATTTAAAAAGTGATCTTGGGTGTAAAAAGGTTGGAGACCACTGCCCCAGAGGGAGGGATCACAACAGGTAATCCTCACATGATCCCTTTCCTGTCACCCATTTCCAGACAAACAGAGGCTAGGAACACCATTCCTACCCATCCTGGCTAATAGCCATTGATGGACCTAACCTCCATGAATCTATCTAGCTCTTTTTTGAACACTGTTAAAGTCCTAGTCTTCACAACATTCTCTAGCAAGGAGTTCCACAGGTTGACTGTGCGCTGAGTAAAGAAAAACTTCCTTTTGTTTGTTTTAAACCTACTCCCTATTAATTTAATTTGGTGACCCCTAGTTCTTATATTGTGGGAATAAGTAAATAACTTTTCCTTATTCACTTTTTCCACACCGGTCATGATTTTATAGACCTCTATCATGTCCCCTCTTATTCTCCTCTTATCTAAGATGAAAAGTCCATTCCAAAACCCTAATCATTTTTGTTGCCCTTTTCTGAACCTTTTCCAATGCCAATATATCATTTTTGAGATGAGGCGACCACATCTGTATGCAGTATTCAAGATGTGGGCATGACATGGTTTTATATAGAGGCAATAAGATATTCTCTGTGTTATTCTCTACCCCTTTTTAAATGATTCCTATAATTGTATTTGCTTTTTTGACTGCTTCTGCACAGAGTGGATGTTTTCAGAGAACTATCCACAATGACTTCAGGATTTTTTTCTTGAGTAGTTATAGCCAAATTAGTCTCCATCATATTGTATGTATAGTTGGGATCATTACATTTATCAACATTAAATTTCATTTGCCATTTTGTTGCCCAATCACTTAGTTTGGTGAGATCTTTTTGAAGCCCTTCACACTCTGCTTTGGTCTTAACTGTCTTGAGCAGTTTGGTATCATCTGCAAATTTTGCCACCTGACTGTTTACCCTTTTCTCTAGATCATTTATAAATAAGTTGAATAGGATTGGTCCCAGAACATACTCTTGGGCTATGTCTACGCTGCAGGCTTCTTGCGCAAGAACTTTTTGCACAAGAGTTCTTGTGCAAAAAGTTCTTGTGCAAGAGCGCGTCCGCACTGCCATGTGCTTTTGCGCAAGAGTGTCCATGGCAGTGTGGACGCTCTCTTGCGCAAGAAAGCTCTGATGGCCATTTTAGACATAGGAGTTTCTTGCACAAGAAACCCCTGTTGCCTGTCCACACATGCCTTTTTGCACAAGAGCTCTTGCGCAAAAAGGCTTATTCCTCATAGAAAGAGGAATAACTCTTGCGCAAAAAGCCCTGTGTTCTTACGATTAACTGTACTTTTTCTTGCGCAAGAATGCGCTTGTAGTGTGGACGCTCGACTGACCTTGTAGTGTAGTTCCCCTTTCTGAAATTCAGTGCTACAGTGTTGGGCTGCTGAGGTGTTTTTCCCACCACAGGGATGTTAAATTTTATTACATTATGATCACTATTTCCAAGCGGTCCAGTTATATTTACCTCTTGGACCAGATCCTGTGCTCCACTTAGGACTAAATCATGAATTACCTCTCCCCTTGTGGGTTCCCCACACAGGGAAGGGAGGCTCCTGAACTATAAGCGCTGGAGTCTAGCTGTCAGATCTCCGTGTAACTTTGGTTTGTGCATTGCTGACATGTGAGTAACTGTTGTGCTTTGCAGAGTTACAGACACAGAGATATTAGAGATGGGCAAAGCCCCATTAACTCAGGGCCTCTCTTCCCCATGGTTGCAAAATTCTTTCTCTGGGATCCCATGTGTGTGTCTGATGGTGCTGAGGTTCTTTTCTCTCTCCCTCCTCTAGGATGTCAGAAGCTACTTGAGCAGGTGCGTGGCTCCCTCACTCCCCTCACACTGTGCTATGCTGGGAAAGAGCTTGGAGCTGACGTTAGCACCACATCTCCCCAGGGCTTTACAGCCAGATGTGAGGGGAAGGTCACAGGCTGGGCACAAATCTCTCTGACCAACTTCAACCTGAGGGTCTCATCCTTGCACAGAAGACTCTGGAATTTTCCATTCGGGGCACAGTCTGATCTCAAATATTTCCTAGAGCTGTCACCTTCCTGGGGACTGGCTGCCTCTGGACTGTGGGGGTGGAACATGGGCCTGTTACTGCTGGGCACTGGGCACCATTCAGCCTAGGGCAGCAGGGGTCAAGAGTCTTTCCCACTCATGAGGTCTATGGAGACCTGTGTGGCATGAGTTGGGGACTGGGGAGCTGGTGTCTCAGTCTTGTTCCAAGTGGGCAGATTCCCACAGCACTTCACCTGGGAACCTGCTGTCCCTCAGAGCCTGGAGACCAAAGAGTGAATTGGCCGTGGAGACTCAATTCCACCTCTGTCCCCTGAGCTAGTCTCTCCAGGCTGGATTTCAGGAATATTAATGGGTCCTTTCAGGGAAAGGTTGCATGCTCTCGGGCTGGGAGAAGCAGAAAAATTTGAACTCCAGGCCCATTAGAGCAGCGACTCACTAGCCAGAACTTACGAACTGTGTCACTTGATGCAGCGTCAGCCTGTGATATTGTTTCTCTCCAGGTGTGAGACAGGGCAGTTCCAGCTGCCAGAGGAGATTTCTCCTGACCTGGATGTGCGAATCAGTGGTTTCTGCCAGAAAAGTCTTGAGCTGTTGGAGACGCTGAGGGAGTTCAAAGGTACCTAGAAGGGATCAAGGAGGGGAAAGTGAGCGAAGCGTCTGAGACCGTGGAAAGAGAATGATGCTGGTCATTTGGTTCACAGTTAGATTAAGCTTCTATTTAAGTGTGAGGTGAGAATGGTTCGCCCTTGGGATCTGAGACACTTGGGTTGATTAATGGAACCTGTATTGGTTCCAAAAGCAGACTCTGTAATTACAGTGCCTGTTAGTAAGGCATGACAAACACACAGAAAGAAACACCACCTGCTCCTGGGGCATAGGTGGGTCATGATGCGTTTCTCCTATGATGCTTTGACTACCTTTTACCATGTCTGACACATTATGCGCAGCCAGATTATACACTGGTTCATTCTGGAGGAGGGACAGAGGTGTGTCCCTGAGAGAGCTGGGGCTGGGAAGGGCAGGGGATGAGGCAGGAGAAGGAGGGACAGAGGGACATGGGCGGTATAAAGCTGGGCCTCTGGCTCTCTGCTCCCTGGCCTAGGCACACCAGGTCACTGTAACCGGGATGTGACTCCGGCTGGCATTAGAACTGCTTGAGCCTCTGCCAAGCTCTGCCCTTGCCCTTGCAGCCATTGACCTGCGGGATCACAAATGGCCTCCCTGCCCTGCTTGGACCGGCACAGGGTGAATCTGAACCATGTAGCCAACCTGCCCCTGCCTCAGTTTCCCCAGGATAAAATGATTTTTATCCTTATTCCTGTTGCTGCCTGTGGAGGGCGAGGCCCAATCCTGCTGCTCCCTGTAGTGACGCTGAGTTACTTTGGTTCCAAAGTCCGTGCAGGATCTGGATCTAGGTTACGACAAAGGCAGTAAGTGAACGAGACAAATCCACTGGCGTCTGAAGGGTGGGAGGGGATGAGGAGAGAAAAATTAATTCTCATTCACCGCTTGTCTGTGCTGGGGTGAGTATGAGGCTGCAGGGATGTTGGTTCCATTGCTGGTGCCTGAGTAGGAGGGAAACAAGGTTTCAGACCTTTTCATATTAAACACCTGGGTGTGTCTCTGTCTGGTCTCTGTTACAATTAAATCCCGGCTCTATGTGATCACAATGCAAACCTGAAATCTCCCCTCTCCTCTCCTTCCCCCTCCAGACACACTGCCGTCTGCACTGGAGGCCCAAAGAGGGGAACGCCGAGGAGCGTACAAACCAGGTGAGTTGCCTCAGAGCCTCATATTCTTCCACCCTGCCCCGCTGAGCCAGACTTGCTGGCCACTTCCAGGGCGCAGCACATTGCCCCAGGGCAGGGAGGCACCAGACAGCTGGCCGTAGCACTGCTGACCAGGAGCCAGCCATGTAAATGAGATCCACAAACTCCCCCCACCCCGAGCCTCCTGCACCCCAAACTTCTCAATCTGGGCCCCAGCCCAAAGCCTAGAGCCCCAGTCCAGAGCCCGTCCCCCCATCGTAGGGCACTTTGCCAAAACTGGAGCCCCCTTTTGCATCCCAACCCCTCATCTCCAGGGCTACCCCAGAGCTCTCACCCCCTCCAGCACCCCAATCCTCTGCCCTAGCTTTCAGTCTCCTTTGGTATTCCAATACCCTCAGCCAAGGTGAGTAACTTCCTCTTCCCTCTAAGCTGCACGACCTGTGGGTGGGAGCCAAAACAAAAAAGTAGTCAATATAATGGTCTTCTGTTGATATGAGTTTTAGTAGTTAAATTCCTGGACTGCCATTGCTCGTGAAAAGTGCTGTCATATGGGTGGAAATTGGGTAAATATTGCATTTTATTAATATCAGCAGAACTGACTAAATGGGGCCTGTGTGTTGTGTAGTCTTGTCTTAATCTTCGTATTCATGCCCATCAGTGTGAAAGAAGCTATTTGCATATATTTGCATATATATTTGCACGTACATGCAACCACACTTAAGTTGCAGCCCTCGGCATGTGCTGTGAGTATCATTATGGCCCCTGGGGCTTCCAAAGTTGAGTAGCCCTGTTCTGCCCTAAGAGGCAATATTTACACTCAGACTCAGTGCTTCTGAATGGGGAACAATAGAAAACTTTGATTAAAAGGGAAAGGAATCGAGCACTGATTTAGGGAAACACCACATCCCCATTCCAAATCATGTAGCCAGAAGCAAGCCCACAACCCACAGTTCACCAGCAGTGTCCCCATCACCACCCTAATGGCCGCTCATTGTGCCTCTCCCTCATCCCCCTGCTGGATGCTCATCATGCTGCTGCCGCTTTGCTGGCCGCCTGGTACATCTTCTGCTGGCTTGTGGTGGATTTGGCTCTAGGCTAAACTTAGCTATTTCAGCTCTTGGCCCAAAACGCAGTCCAGGCACAAGAAATTCCAGCATCCACCTGAGTAAATTTTAAAAAATAAAGAGACTTCTTATGGAGTCTGTTCTAGTTTTATCATTAGAACGGGGAGGAGAAACAGGTTGAACCAGTCTTACAGCTCACACCTGGAGGGCATGTAGCCTGCTGATTCAGAGTCCTGCCCTCCCCCAGTTCACAGAGTTTTGGCAGGGGAACCCTTGTCCATGGAGGTTCTTTACACTGACAGTCTCTCTCCTTAGATTGAGTTAAACACAGTCTGACTTTTCTGCATCCTCACAATAACTGCAAGGATTGCTGATCATATCTCACAATTCCTGCATTTAGTGTTAACACAGTTTGTGACCCCACAACAGCCAAATTGGTTACCATGGGCAAAACACCACTATAACAGTTGAATATCTATTAGGCCTAAGCAAACTGAGTGAACTGTATTTACATGCGCATGCCCAGAATCTCATTCTTTAACCTGAGAGTATTTCCCGCCACAGCTTGAGCTCAGCCCCCCACCTCCTCTGCTGCTGCTTGAGCCTCGCAGTTGGTGCATAGCTGCAAGGCTGCAGCGCCAGCTCCAGCTTCTGGGTTGTAGTTCACTGGTCAGGAGTGCAGAAAGCAAACCCATACCCCCTCCCCCCCCCGTGTGGGCTGCGAAGCTACAGGTGGACAAGTGCTGTCCCTCCTCCGCCCCCCCCCCCCTCCATCGCTGGGTTTCTGCCTTACCTGGGACCCTCTGAACTCATGGTAACAGTGGCTCTTCCCTCAGTTACTCCTGCGGGGCAGGCAGCAGGTTGGGCTGCTCAGGGTCTGGCTGGCTGGGTTGGGTTCTTGTGGTGTGTGAGTGGCTGGTGCCCTCCCCCTTCCCTGGCAGCAGGTTAGGCTGCACCTTGCCCAGCGGCTGTGGGAGGAAGTAGCACTGGGGCTGAGGAGCCTACATGTGCAGGATGCAGGTGGGGGCTTGGGGCCCTTCAGGGCTTTTCACCTGAGGGGACTCAGTCTGAGAGGAGGGGGCCAACCTGCCTCAGCACCCACCCACTCCCGATGGTGCCATGGACTGGACCCTGTGGAGCCCTGATCCCGACAGGGCTGTACACTCTGGGGTCACCCACCTGCCCACCCCCATCTTGCCGCACCATGCCCAGCCTCCTTTCCCTCTCTCCCAAGGACACCCCATCTCCCTGCCCCCCCCCCAGCTTTATCTTCAGGCACTCCCTGCCCCAGTCTTCTTTGACCCTGGCCAGACACCCTACCCCCAGTCCTTTCCTGCACCCTCCTTCCTGGCCAGACACCTTACCCCCCGTCTGCTCTTGCATCCTCCATCCTGGCAGGGCACCTACCCCCACTCTGCTCCTGCATCCACCATTGCTCCTTGCATCCTCCCTCCTGGCCACACCTTGCTCCTTCCCTTATTCCTATTCCCTTCCCCTGGCATACACCTACTCCCTGCCTGCTTCTGCACCCTACCTCCCACCCAGACCTTGCAACCTCTCCCCCTTCTGCACCCCACTTCCTTCCCAGATCCTGCACTCCATCCCTAACCTACTCACTGGCAGCCCTGTCCCACACCCTGAACCCCTCATTTTTGTCCCCACCACAGAGCCAACAGGGGTCCATAAAATCCACTAACTCTGGAATCCCAGAAAAGTAAATCTGGCCTATGGGAAGCCCTGAACCTCAGTCCTCCCTTTCCCTTCCCTTCTCTTCCCCTCACCCCGTGGGGCTGGAACGCCAGACTGAGGTGTCTTAGTTGGGGGCCACATCAGTGAGGGTTGGGGGTTTTTTTGGAGGCATTTTTTGCTTCTCACTTGTGTGGTCCCCAAATGAGTTTTTGGTGGGTCAGTGGCCCGACACAAAAAAGGTTCCCCACTCCTGCCATAAATAAAGAAAACATTGAAACTTTTTATGTTGGACATACATTAATATTTTACTTTAATTAAAATGAAGTTTGATAAACTAACATGAGAAAGTTAAAGCACTCTGTGTGTTTAATCATTTAAATTAATATTTCCTTTCTTACTGGTTAAATTAAACCATTCTCCCTAGCTGCGGCACTAGCAACATGGGTTGGGTGTAATTATGTAATTAATGGTGAGTTTCCATGAGCAACTGTTGGTCCATGGAAAGGTATACATTGAGCCAGGTGGTCCACAGGCCAAAAAGTTTGAGAACCACTAGTCTAGTGGATACTGCTCAGTGAGGACCAATAACTGAAAGCAGAGGCCAGACAATTTCAGGCTAGAACGAAGGCACAAATGTTTGATGGGGAAGAGGATTAGCCACTGGAACAAATGGCCAAAGGAGGTGGTGGATTCTCCATCTCTTGATGCCTTCACATCAACACTGAGCAACTTTCTAGAAAACTTGCTTTGGGGAAATAGAGCTTTGTGCCTGGGTAACTGGCCTAAGTGTAATGGCTTGTGCCATAGAGGAGGTCAGACTATATGACGAATGTTTCCTTTGCACACTGTGAGTCTATGAATTTTAGGATCTCATCCTGCAAACACTCACCACGCATGTTTAATAATCTGAATGTTCCCCTTGGCTTCACTAAATCTCTCTTGTGGAGAGGGATTATAAAGAATAAATGCATAAAGACTAGGAGTGTTAAATAAAGCAGCCGAAATTTAGACACCTACATCCATATTTGGGCAGCAGTATAAATGGCTGGTTTATCAGAAGCACTGGGTGCTCAGAACTGAATCCCATTGTTGCAGGTGCAGGAATGTTGAAACTCAAGCCCGGTATTGAGAGAAATGAATATGGATTTGGGATCTAACTTGTGTGCACTGTTTATGGAGTATCTAGACTCAAGGATTTGCCCAAAATGGCAGAGTCTAGTACAGGGTCAGCAAGCTCTGGCTCGCGAGCCAAATATGGCTCTCTTGGTCATTTTTGTCCACCTTGTGGGCCAGAGCTTGAGTTGGGCTGTGGTGCAGACAGCCCTACTGGGACACCTGCATTGTTACCCCAGTTCAAATTCCAGCATGGTGGCTGCCCAGCTGCTCTGGGGTGGGCCGTGTGGCAGGTAGCTTGCTCTGTATGCTGGGGCTGGGGCTGGAGCTGCAGCTGCAATGCAGCTGCTCTTGTGACAGCCTGGCCAACAAGTCCCAATTGGGGGCTCCCACCTAGCCACAGAAATGGCTTCTAGCAGCCTCCCCCGCTCCTGCTGTGGCACAGGTAGGAAGGGAGACCACGATCCGGCTGTGGCGATTCTGGCCTGGGCCCTTGTCCAGCCATTGCTGCCTGGGTGCAGCAGCCCAGCCCTGGCTAGGTAAGATAATGTGGCACCAGGGCCCCCCCCACATAATCTATTTCCAACCCCGAGAGTCCTGCCTTGCCTCCTGTACCCCCACACAGCCCCAACCCTGTGCCTCAAGCCCATCATACACCTGAACCCCCAGACCTGAGCCCCTCATACACTCCAACCATGACTCCTACGCCCCCACATCCCCAGCCCCCTGCCATAAGACTGAAAGAAGACAGCCTGAATGCCTGCATGAAGCTGGATTTGACCAGTTATGATGTAAACTTCAAAGAAATGTGCAAAAAACATGCAGCAGCAGAAGTCCCATTAACTAGAGTCTGTGAGAACAATGTTTCATTTACGCTATTCTTAATCATCATGTCAATGATCAATAATATTGGTGTATATTTTGAGTCATGCAAATGAGCATTCTTATATGGCTCTTTGTTGACCACTTGTTCTTCATTTTGATGTAGTTTGACTCTTTGGTTAGAACAGGGGTTGGCAACTTTTTCTAATATGCGTGTCAAGAGGAACAGAGTCTGGGGAGAATGGGGGTGTGGAAAAGATTAAAGCCCCTTCTGACATGTTTCCAATTGTCCTTCTACCCCTGCTGACAGGCTGCAGAACACCCATGTCTTGCTCCAGTTCAACCTATGGCCTGCAGAGGCAGGGTAAGGAAATGGCTGTGGCGGAGGTGGTGAGTTTTGAGGAAGTGGCTGTATATTTCACTGAGGAGGAATGGGCTCTGGTGGACCCGGGTCAGAGAGCCCTCTACTGGGATGTGATGCAGGAGAATTATGAGGCTGTGAGCTGGCTGGGTAAGGATTCCTGTCCCCTCGGGTATCAGAGGCTGGGTGGGCTCTGGAGCAGCTGGGTTGGGTTTGGTTCAGGGTACCTCCTTGGCCCTTGGCCCACAATGTCAGGAGTATAAGCCCCAATAATCCTGGCTCCTATGTGAGACTTCTCCCCCCCCCCCCCCCCCCCCGGGGAAGCAGGTTGAGGGACATAACAATGGTGCTGCTCTTAGAATCCTAGGGCTGGAAGAGACCTCAGGAGGTCATCAAGTCCAGTCCCCTGCCCAAAGTAGGACCAACCCCAACTAAATCATCCCAGCCAGGGCTTTGTCAAGCCAGGACTTAAAAACCTCTAGAGATGGTGATTCCAGTGCTCCCCCACCCTCCTAGTGAAATAGTTTTTCTTAATATCCAACCTAGACCTCCTCCACTGCAACTTGAGACCATTGCTCCTTGTTCTGCCATCCGTCACTACTAAGAACAGCCTCTTTTGGAACTTCCTTTCTGGAACTTGAAGGCTGCTATCTAATACCCCCTCAGTCTTCTCTTCCCACAGTTAAGGTTTCAGTGTGCTTCCCTATCATCTTGCCCATGTTGACTTTGTCCGGAGGTGCCAGTGAAAGGCACCAGGCAGGAACGGCAGGTATCAGAGTTGTGGGTCTGGGTCTGGCTGCTATTGGTGCCTGCAGGGTACCCTTGTGCCAGAGTGCTGAGCCCCTGGAAGGAGGACACTGTTCCCAGAGTCCTTTCCTGCCTGTGGCTGATCTCTGTGCCATCCTGGTTCCTGCCAGCGAGAGGGGCTGGGTGCTGAGGGAGGGTGGTTGAGGCAGTTCATGCTCTGCGAGTGTTCTGTTGGGGTAGCTTTGTTGTAGATAAATGTGAGGAGAGCTCTTCTTGAGATTCAGGTACTGCACTTGGTGTTGGTAGACTTGTGTTCAATTCCCAGCCCTCACGCAGACTTTTTGTGTAATCTTGGTCAAGTCACTTAGACTGTCTGTGCCCTGGTTTCTTGTCTTTTCAATAGCTATTATATTATGTCCCTGGTTCACAGGCTGGCGGAAGGTTAAATACATTGAATAGGGGAGATGCTCTGCTCCACATAAGCACACCGATAGCGCAGTGGGGTCCTGATTGACACCAGAGATCCCAGGTGTTGCTGTGACTGATAATCTTTGCTCCCCATAGTGGCTGCTGTGCCACTTGAATTGCTGCTAGCGCCACAGAACATCGTTACAACTGCTCAGGGCGGCTCTTTATGGAGCCCTGATGCCTGCTGCACTGGCAGAGTGTGCAGCTTGCCCATGCAGCACAGCTCAGGGTCATTGCTAAAGAAAGACACAGGCTCCATTTGTGGGCTAAGGCGCTCATCCAGGTCTATTGGCGAAGAACCCTGGTACTAGTGTTCCAGCTCCCTGGGCACATGTATAGTGAGACATATCCCAGCCCAACAATGGTACTGGCTCAGCCAGAAACCAGAATGCTGCCCCTCAGCCAGCATGAACATGCCCCTCCTGTGACTTCCTGTCAGGGCTGTTCCCCACTCTGACACTCCGAGTGCAGAAGGTGGGGGTCTGCAAAAGACCTTAAATACCTTGCCTCTATAGGCTCTGCTTACAAAAACTCCCCAAAGTCACTGATGCACTGGCTCTGGAAGAGAGACTGCCACCATCAAGTGATTTTATCCTTGAAAACCAGGAAGAAACTGTTGAATTTCTTCCCAACGGGTGCCCCAAGCTCTTTTGCCAAAAGAGAGCTTGAAAAAAGAAAACACAGGAAACAAACTACAATTCGGATAGCTGGCCTATCAGTCTAGGCAGGTACCCACACAGACCTTCTGTTTCCTTCCAGGACACAAGAATCAAATCATCTCCTTAGAAAGGGTGATTTTTATTAACAAAACAAAAGATATACTTGATAAAACATACGTGGTTGCTAGGTGTGTGGGCTGTAGCTTAAGTATGGTGATGGGGGTGGGGATAGGAAAGATGTGGATTTCACACAGAGAATTTTAACCAAACACAAAACAAAGAAAAATACCCTGATTGCAACTAAATATACATTTTCTCCTTATTTACTCACTATCTCTTGACATGTCCATTTCTATTCCCCAAATTCCTTGGCGGCATGGTAGTCCCACCTGGATTTGAAAAATCATGTCCCCTCAGCCTCTGGTTCAAAAATCACACAAAGAGAAAGGGCAGTAGGATTTAAATTTCAGCACTGTATCCCATTAGTTCCTTTGGCCCCTTGCCAACACCCTTAGCTGCTTGAGTTTAACCCCTTTAGGCACTGAGGCTACGTCTAGACTGCAAGCTTCTTTCGAAATAAGTTTTTTTTGGAAGAGATCTTCCGAAAAAACTTCTTTCAAAAGAGATTGTCTACACTGCAAAAGCGTATCGAAAAAAATGACCTGCTTTTTTGAAAGATAGCGTTCACATTGATTGGATGCTATCTCGCATTTAAGTTGTGATTACTGTGGATGGACTGGCCCCTAGGGCACCTGTGCTTTTTCCTGGAGACTTCTTTCAAAAAAAAAAAACCCTCTTCCCTGTCCATACATACATTTTTCCGAAAGAGCTCTTTCAGAAAAAGGCTTCTTCCTTGTAGAAAGAGGTTTACCAATGTTGGAAAAACCCCTCTGTTCTTTCAACTTTATGTTGAAAGAATGCAATAGCAGTGTGGACGTAAGTGAAGGTTTTTTTTTTAAAAACAGCTGTTTTTCCAAAAAGACTCTGCAGTGTAGACACAACCTAAGTCAGGGCTACTCAACTTTGGAAGCGTCAGGGGCCATAATGATATTCACAGCACATGCTGAGGGCTGCAACTTAAATGTGCATTGCAAATATATATGCAAATAGCTTTTTTCACACTGACAGGCATGAATACAAAGATTAAGGCAAGACTACACAACATGCAGGCCCCATTTAAGTCAGTTCTGCTGAAATTAATAAAATGCAGTATTTACCTGATTTCCACCCATACGACAGCTCTTTTAATGAGCAATGACAGTCCAGGAATTTAACTACTAAAACGCATATCAATAGAAGACCATTATATGAACTCCCTTTTTGTTTTGGCCCCCACCCGTGGGCTACGTGTTTAGAGCCACATAAATCCAAACTGCACTGCGGGCTGCAAACAAACAGGCCATGGGCTACATACGGGCTGCGTGTTAAGTAGCCCTGCCCTAAGTCCTGGCCAGCATTACTCCTATCCATCACACTTGAACATTGCGCTTCGTATGTTGCTATCCCTTATCCTTATCTTGGTACCTTCCCATTTAAACAAAACATCTGTATCCATTATCCCCCCTCATCTCTCCTGATTTGCACAAGGATCAGTGTGTTCCTCTGCCGTCTCTTAGGAGCGTGTTTGCAGGTATTGCAGAGATCAGTGTGTTTTGTATCCTCTTTCCCAATCGAATGTGCTGACGTGGTTAGCTGGTTCCTAGTGATCTACCCTACTGCCAAGGCCCGTCTTGTTGTGGTTCCCAGGCATTGGTTAATACTGTGATTCTGAGGGCTCCAGCAAGGCCTCCCTTCCACTCTTTGTGATTTTACGGGCGGTGTTTACTCGTCATCCCAGAAAAGCATGAACTGAAAATATGCACAGGGCTAAACACTGCATCTTGGCCATTTTGCTTTATCTCTCCAGACATTCATGCCCCATGTGTCCAATCATCTTCACGTTGTCTCATACAACCCTTGGACAGTTTTTTCCCCCCATCAAGTTGTTTTCAGTTATCCAGTGTTGCTTTGTCAAATTGAGCATTGATGACTGGACACTGAACAGGATGGTTTGGAATAACATGGGCCTCAAGATGCAATTGTACTGACCCAAGTCACAGAACACACCCCTGCCATGCTCTTGTCCTGCAGTGATATGTGACCACCTTTACCAGAGTGAGACGGATGCCGATGAGAAGGCCTGAAGACTTGTGGGGCCATATGTAGGCAGAGAGTCAATACAAATGAGAAGGCAAAAGAGCAGGAAGAGTCTCAGCAAGGGCCTCTGGAGGAGACAGAAAAGGGGCTGTAACCCTGGGCACACTCCAGATACTGACAGGCCTGGGCTCTGGGTCTCCCTCTTGCTCAGAACAAACAAGCACCAGGGAAGGCTGAAAACAGAGTCAACAACATGCCCGCACTCCATGACAGAGCCCAGCCAACTCTAATTCCTGGTGGGCCGTGGAATGAAGGCGGAACAGAGGCTGGCCCCCCCAGAGCTCTTCATCCTGAAAAGGAGGCAGCATGTCCAGCCAGTGTGTATCTGGTCAGAACATGAGCCCAGGGGAATGATTAGGGGCAATGTGAGTGTGCAGAGCTTCTCTGGGGATGGGATGGCGATTCTCAGTATGAGTCAGCTAAAATGGGTGGTTCAGAGCGATGGGTGGGAGTTGATGCAGCAGGGGGCTGACATCAAGCTCTAGTGAGCCAGGTGATACGGGCCGGGTGGGGAACACCTTGCCTGAGAAGAGCCACAGAGGCAGGGCACAGGGCAGCCTTTACCTCCTTGAGCACACCATGGAGGACATATGAAGTTGTTAACAGCTTTATATGCTAGGTAAGCATAGTGGGGTCCATCCAGTCCTGCCAACCATCGTCCAGAAGGTCACTGACTGGGAGTATATTTACTCTGGTGCTTCACAGCACTGTGACTTGCTGCACCCATAGAGTCCATGCTGAGTAGCGATGCTGAGTAGCGAAACTGAGCATCAATTCATCAGCACATGGAAGACCCACTTCTCCAGCAGGAGGGTGCGCACAGCCACCCCCATGGCAGGAGGAGCCACACGCTGCCCAGGGGCTCTGCCCAGATCATGGCAAGGCCTGGGGCAAGGACATCCCAGAACATGTGGTAGAGCTGAATGATCAGTCATCAGTGTCTGCAGATTGGTTAGTGGGTATCACACAGAGCCCTTCTGAGAGCTTGACCAGAGTAGGAGGAAGCTCTAGCCACTCTCAAGCACCCATGCTGATGACCAAGCCTACATCCCACAGGACCGCTCAGAGATTGGTCAATGTGGAGAGAAAATGCTGGTGTAGAAAACTCTCGCCCTTTATCTCATTTGCTCTAGAACCATGAGAGCGGCGCTGTCCTCTGCTAGGAGACAGGTGATTTTTTTCTTCTCTTCCTCTTCTCCAAAGCACACAAGAAGAAGGAGCCACAATGCATCCCCTCAAATGGTTCGATCCATCAGACAAAAGCAACATGGGCTCAGTGTTTGTCCAGGACCGAGAGTTCTTCCCATTTCTCCCAGCACTCACTGCAGAGGCAGACACAATCAGGATTTGGAGCTACGTATCTTTCACCCCCCATGACTTGATTAGGTAATGAGGCAACCAGGCCATGGCCATGTGCCCTCAGCTACTATTGCTGCTGGGCTTCAAAACTGGCCTTCTAGCTTCCTCAGCCAGGCAGGCAGGGCAGGTCAACAGGCAGCCTGGCTTACTTGTTAGGGGGCAGGTGCAGCTGCAGGGCCCTATTGCTTATCCTGGCCCCTGGGGTAGTTGCAACAGCACAGCGTGACGCATGCCTTCTCCACTCCTCCACATCTCTGAGCCAAGGGAAAGATGTGTCTCTACCCTCGCTAGGCCAGCCAACCTCCCAGAAGGACTCCACAAACCCAACATCCTCCTACAGGTTTTTATTACAACGCCAGCAAGTTGGCCTGAGCTGCTCAGCTAGGAGGGATGTCACTGTGTGTCACAACTGGGAATACCAAATTCAGGACAGATTGCCGAGAAATAGGATAGGCATACCCCAAAACTGGTGGTGGTTCTCCCATGTGATATACTCCATTAACAACAAAAGTAAATTTCCATCTCATCACCCAGAGAAGTCAGAAATGCAGCCTCCTTAATATTCCAGTTCTTGTTTCAACACCCAGACACAAGACTTAATGAGGAGTGGTTAGTTAAAACCAGTTTAATTAACCAAAGGATTCTGCTGATTCCAAAGGACCAGCCACGTACCCAAGTCAATAAAATAACTCAGATCTTACCTCAAAATCACACGGTTGCCAATTCTATTTGCTGGCTAAATGTTTATTTGTAAGTGAAGAGAAAGAGGTGAGAATTACAATTGAGATAAGCAATCAAATACAGACACACATTGGAATGTTCTTGTATCAGTTTTAAACCAGTGATGGACTAAACCGCTGGTTTGTTATGTTTCTGGTTGCTTTCAGAAGATTGGACAGTTCTCTGTCCTGTGGTTAGAATGCTCCCATTAGTGTATGTCCATAGTCCGGAGATCAGAGTAGAGGAGAGGTCAAATGGAGTTGTTTCACCAGCCTTTTATAGCTTTCTGGTATGTGGACAGCAGGGTTCCCTCTATTTTTTCCATCCATGCGTGGGAATATGTGTTGTGTGCACTGACATGTGCTCTTGTGCACCATCAGTAGAATAAAAAAACTAGATTTAATACATATTTTGAAAAGTCACCTTCGTGTGTGTGAAACAGACTCTGTGTGTGTGTGTGTGTGTGTGTGTGTGTGAGAGAGAGAGAGAGAGAGAGAGAGAGAGAGAGATTCAGGGTATGTTCATAGGTGACTCAGGTTGTATGTGTGAGAGAGGGAAAGAGACTGTGTGCGCGCTGGCTACTGCTGGGAAAGTTACTGGGAACCCCACACTCTGTGGCTTTGTCTACACTGCAGGGTTTTTGCGCAAGAAGCTTTTTGCGGAGGAGATCTTCTGCAAAAACTTCTTGCACAAAAGCGTGTCCACACCTCAAAAGCACATCGCAAAAGCGATGTGCTTTTGCGCAAGAGAGTGTCCACACCGCATGGATGCTCTTGTGCAAGAAAGTTCTGATTGCCATTCACAGAATGGCCATCAGAGCACCTGTGCTTTTTCTGATAAGCTCTTTTTGTGCAAGAAACTCCTGCAGAGTGTCCACACCTGCCTTTTTGCGCAAGAGCTGTAGCGCAAAAAGGAGTTATTCCTTGTGGGGAGAGGAATAACTATACCGGCAAAAGCCCTCTGTCCTGTCGATTTACTGGGTTTTTTTTTGGTTTATTGAGCAAAAACGCGCTTAAGGTGTAGACACTCCCCCAGTTTTTGCGCAAAAACTTTGTAATGTAGACATAGCCTATCTCTTTAAGACACTGCAAGCTGTCCTGCTCTGTCCCTGAGGCCTGTAGTCTCCCCCTTCCCTGCTCTGTGCAGATGGGGTACATGAGCAAGGGAGGGGGAGAATGTGTGTGTGACATTGGTTGTGTGTGTGTCACTATGTGTCTGTGTGTGTCACAGAGTGATGTGCGTGTGTGTGTGTGAGAGAGAGAGAGAGAGAGAGAGAGAGAGAGAGTGTGAGCTGGCTGCTAGGGATATCTTAAAACCATAGCACTGCCTGCGTAAGAAAGGCAGGCTGTCACCGTTCAGACACAGTGGCAACCATATTTGAAATACAGGTGTATGGTCCATATTCATAACTTGAAGTACAAAAATGATGCACATTTACAAATAGGATAATCATAGTCACCACATCAGAATGTTTCCATTGACTCCACACTTGACACGTGTTGCACAAGATTTGTTGCAACTGTGTAACAGTGGTAGCACAATGACCTACATGGTCATATTTTAATCCTATAACATCACAGAGGGATCTTCCCAGCACTAAATGGCGGTCGGAGAAGGGGTCTGGCTGAAAACATGAGGAATGCAGCCAAAAGATGCAAAAATGTGAATGGCAGATTATGTGCAGCCGAAGGGAGGGAACAAACGGCAGGCTGGGCTGGCCACAAGAGGAAAGTTGGGGAACCACACAAAGATGCTGTTGCTGCTGGCAGCATAGAACTGAGGCAGCCAACGGGAAGCTCAGCTGCAGCAACAACCACACACTCCAGAGAAGCAGCACAGCCAAATGTCACCATGGCCAGCCGTGGGAGCAGCAGCTGTTCTGCGCAGCTGGCAGGGCCCACCCAGGCACAGGCAGTTGGGGTCAGGAGTGTGGAGCTTAGGGATGGTCTGAAGCAGCCAGCCAAGGATTTACTTCACTGGTCAGACAACTTCCTCTACCACCTTCTGCTTCAAATAGAGCATCGGAGCCAAAGAGCAGGGCAAGCCAAGCCCGCCAGCCAGGAGCTTTGTGGGCAGAGCCCTTGAGGATCTAAAGTTCTGCTGGGTCCTTTCTCTCTAAGTCCTAGTGACCTGCCATATGGCTACTGCAATCTCAGCCCTGCCTGTGGGCCTCTGTGTCAGACCTGCAAGCCCCCACTGGAGCTCCCCTTCTGAGCAGTGTGTTCCTGTCCTGCCCTGGGATGGCACGGGGGGATTGGTAGGTGGGTGGAACAGGTCATGAGGGAGACTGAGGCTACGTCTAGACTGCAGGGCTTTTTTGAAAAAAATACGCAAATTGCAAACCGCAAATTGCGTATCTTTTCCTGCTTTTTTCAGAAGAGGCTTGTCCAAAATTTCGCCCATCTACATGGGGCCAAATTTTGGAAAAACCTCCTCTTTTGGAATATCCCTTATTTTCTCACAGAGGAATACAGGGATGCCGAAAGAACACTCCCACTTTTTTAGGAAACTGTTCCAAAAAAGTGGACGCATTCACTGGACATGGCAGAGTTTTTCCAGTATACCTCTGGTATCCCGGAAAAACTCTGCAGTCTAGACATAGCCTGAGTTGTACACTAGAGCAGTGGTTCTCAACCATGGGCCATATGGCTCCCCAGGGGCCACGCCCTACCTCTAGGGAGCCACATGGAAAAACCGGAACATTAGGTATATTATGTACATTTTTTCCAACTAACAGCGGCTATGAGGGGGGCCACAGAGGTAAACGAGGCTCAGAAGGGGGCGATGAGCAAAAAAAGGTTGAGAAACACTGCACTAGAGCACTGTTTCTCAACCAGTGGTACGAGTACCCTTAGGGGTATTCCAGAGAAGTTTGGGGGGTACGTTAACACAACTGAAATGTGGAGAAAACGGAATTTTAGTTTTAAGTTTTACAGTGTTTTATAATTTTTGTACTTTTTACACCCAAAAATTTCATCGCCCGCCCGGTTACGATTAAGTTGTTTAAACAAATTTGTTGCAATGGTAGAAAAAAAATTTATGTGTCTGAAAACTGTAGGTACTGGGGGTAAATTTTTTTTGTTTTGAAAAATGGGTATTTTATTAAAAAAAAGGTGGAGAAACACTGCTCTAGAGAGTGCAGCAGGGTGCTCAGCTCCCCCAAGGAATAAACTGGGCCATTCCCGAGGCAGGGGGGATGTACCTTTACTGAAGGTGAGTGTGTCATGGGATCTGGTATCATCCAGAGCCTAGTCTCTGCAAGGTGGGCAAGGAGCTTCTCTGGGTGGGCAACTCAGATTCTTGCTTTGGAAGTAGTAATGGCACAGACCTTAATGAACAAGATCAGCACTTTGTTAATTGCTCTTCATGCAGGATTTCTAGTTTCTAAAGCTCATGCGATCTCCTGGGTGGAGCAAAGGGAGGAGTTGTGGATCCCAGCTTTCCAGGGCTATGAGGAAGGGGAGATCATCAGCAATACCCACACAGGTGAGCAATCAGCTAAACTGACTCAGAAACCAATTTCTGTGTCCTCATAGCAAATGTATCTTGTGCATTTTCATCATGTCAAACTGACCATTCAGCCTGTCTTCAATGCCATTTGGGAGGGCGTGGGGGGTGAAGGCTGGGTTCTCTCCTTTAGAAAAGGGTTGTGAGAAAGAAGGATGAACTCAGCTCATGATTATTCATCCTTTCCAGCCATTATTTGGATATGTTCCCCTTTCAGAGTTTTCCTTTCAGCTCAGCACAGAGAATGATTCCTGGATTCTCTTTCCAGCAGGTGATGGGACGCTGAGTGAGAACAATGGGGAGTGTTTTCAGCAGGAAGGACCAGAGCGAGTGGCTCCACATGGGATGTTACTGGGAAGATCTGAAGGGCATATTTCTCAGAGTCCTGAGCACGGAGAGACCTGGGAGAGTCAGCATAACCCAGAAAGGGAGCAGGGAAACCATCCAGAGGAGGGACAGGGTAAATCCAGTCATTGGAGCAGAAGTGTGGAAAGAAACACACAAAATGTTCAACAGAAAATGGCCCATCAACAAGCACCCTCCACTTACAGTGACTGTGCAACTCTTATTGAGCATCGAAGAACCCACACAGGAGAGAAACCCTTCAGCTGCTTTGATTGTGGGAAAAGCTTCAGTCAGAAGTCAGACCTTGTTAGACATAAGAGAATCCACACAGGAGAGAAACCTTACAGCTGCTCTGAGTGTGGGAAAAGCTTTTGTGGGAGCTCAGGCCTTATTAGACATAGGAGAATCCACACAGGAGAGAAACCCTTCCACTGCTCTGACTGTGGGAAAAGCTTCAGTTGCAGCTCACACCTTATTACGCATTGGAGATGCCACACAGGGGAGAAACCCTTTCATTGCTTTGACTGTGGGAAAAGCTTCAGTCAGAGCTCAGACCTTGTTTCCCATCAGAGAATCCACACAGGGGAGAAACCCTTCAGCTGCACTGACTGTGGGAAAAGCTTCAGTCAGAGTGCACATCTTGTTAGACATAAGAGAACCCACACAGGTGAGAAACCCTTCAGCTGCTCTGACTGTGAGAAAAGCTACAGGCAGAAGACAGACCTTATTAAACATAGGAGAATCCACACAGTGGGAAAAACCCTATAACTTGAGTTCCCTTTAAGCCAGTGGTTCCCAAACTTTTCGGCATCATGTCCCCTTTTTTATTTTTGAGAAACCCTCACGCCTCCCCACCTCTTCTTTACCATCATCAAACCCCCCTTTTAACAAAAAATTCAATTCATAATTTAAAATAAAAAATAAACACAAAAACTGGCCAGGGGGCATGTTGCTGGTGGGGCCCTGGGCAGGGTACTCGTGGGGGTCTGGGCGGAGGGCCAGGCTACTCGCAAGGGTCTGGGCAGGTGGGAGGGGACAGGGACAGCTTGGCTGGTACCTGAGGGTTCCACAGCTGTGTGCCAGGTCCGGGTCTCAGGAAGTGTGTGTGCTGCTTTCCCCCTCCCCAAACAGCCAGCGTATTTTCTGAAAAGCTGTGTCTGTCTTCCTTCCCCCTGCTGCTTGCCTGCGCGGGAAGGATGGGGGGAGTAGGAGTCCCAGGACTGCGCCAGCTCCAACTGCTCAGGCAGCGTGCGCCCTGCTCCTCCACTCCCCGTGGCAGCCGCATGCTGCCTCAGCAGTTAGAGCTGGCACGTTCCTGGTACTCCTACTCCCTCCCCCCATCCTCCTCCCCCCATGCAGGCAGGAAGCAGGGGAAGGAAGTCCCCAGCGGCATGACAGACCCGGCATTTCAGGAAACGTGTCAGCTGTTTGGGGGAAGGGAAGCAGCGCACGTGCGTCCTGAGAAGCCGACTCTGGCATGCAGCTGCGGGACTTCCCCCCCACGCCACAAGAAGCCGGTGCTACCTCCATTTCTGTAGGAGCTAGTGCCAGTGCAAGCTCTTTCTTGGGGTGGGGGAGAATGATGGGGGGGCTGGGTCGCCTCACACCCCACTTGGAATTTCTTCATGGCCCCCCTCCCCCCCCCCAGTTTGGGAACTAATGCTTTAAGCTGTGTGGACACATGGCTGTGCTGCAGCCTATTCAATGCAGTACAAGCACTTAGAGCTGTGGTGGGGAGAAATGCCTCTACCCACTGGTCTCAACCCCGGCTCACAACTGCCATGGGTAAAGGGCAGTTGACTATCCCACAGCCCCAGGCCCGCAGCTGCCATGGCAGGGAGAGGTGTCTCTCCTCTTCTCCCCATCGCAGCAGCACCAGAGCTGGGGAAGAGGGAGCTGGTCCGGAGTCTTCTGTCCTGAATGTAGCCTTTCAATGGCCTACACTTCACATCCCTCCATCCTTGAGCTCAACCCCCAGCTGAAGCCCTCAGACCTCTATCTCAGCACTGAGACCCTTATCCCCAGCCTCACCCCACAGTTAACCTTCACTCCCCAGCTCCCCGGCTCTTTGCCCCAGCCCTGAGCCTCCTTTCCACATCCAAACCCCTGAGCCCCACTCCTACTTAGTTCTGTGCACCAATATGGAGATGGTGTGTCACACAGTCTTTCCATATTGGTGCCCCTAACAAAATTCATTCTGCACATGTGTGGGAAAAATTGAATGGAACACTGTGTATAACTGCCCTGAGTGTGAAAAAAGCTTCAGTGAGAGGTCAGACCTTGTTAAACATAGGAGAATCCACACTGGAGAGAAACCCTTCAGCTTCTCCTGTGCCACAACCAATACTACCACACCTTACACAGATGAAGGTTATGAAAACCAATCTCACCAAATCCGAACAGGTTCTCATGATCCCAAATAATCTGCCACATTTCCAGGACAATGTATACCTTAGATGCTACCTAAAAGAGCATGCTGTGCCAATTCTTTAGAATCTAAAATCAAAAGATTTATTAATAATGAAAGAAAAAAAATGTTGAGAGTAAAATTGTTAAAGGAAACAAATTAAATACACTAAGGCTATGTCTAGCCTACACCCCTCTTTCGGCAGAGGGATGTAAATTACACGTTTTGAAAGTGCAAATGAAGCAGGGATTTAAATATCCTGCGCTTCATTTGCATAATTGCATCATGGCGCTGTTTCGAACAAGCGCCATTTCGAAAGTAAAACCGTGGTTTAGACGCGGTTCTTTTGAAAACGGGGCGCTTTTTCGAAAGATCCTGTACTCATTTTTTGACGAGTACAGGATCATTTGAAAATACACCCCGTTTTCGAAAGAACCGCATATAACCACGGTTTTACTTTTGAAATGGCGCTTGTTCAAAACAGCGCCATGACGCGATTATGCAAATGAAGTGCAGGATATTTAAATCCCCACTTCATTCGCACTTTTGAAACGTCTAATTTACATACCTCTGCCGACAGAGGGGTGTAGTCTAGATGTAGCCTAATTGCAATGTTCCTGGTGCAGGCTTGTAGCAGAGATGGAGTAAACTGCTATCTTAAATATTTTTAGAGCACATCATTTGTTAGGGTGGGTCATCAGTCCTTTTGGCTCAATTCATAGCAAAGATGCCCCTAAAGTAATGAGGTGAAATGAAGACAGAAATGGAAACAAAGATGGAGGAACTCGCAGGCCCCTCTTTATACCGTTGCCCATGTGGAGGGTGTGATGGGGTGCAGTCACAGATGATCCCTTGAGGGTGCCTCCCAGAGTGCTGATACAGCCACTGCCACTCACCTTCCTGCTTTCGGGCTCCTCACTGCCTGGTCCCACTGGCCTAGCTCCACTGCTCTCCCCCAGCCAAGGCCCCAAGCTGAGGTCCCTGCCCCCCTGAGATGCAGTATAGACACTGAACCTCTTCAGGTTCAAGGCAATTACAGTTTAGGGCCCAGCTTCCAGGGATGACCCCAAATGGGATCAAACCCTAAAGAATTAGGTAAGCCACCTTTTACAATGTAAGGGGGAATGTGCGCACTGATTGCTCCCCTAGGTAACAATTGTTTACACTGGGTTTGATAGAAAATAAAAGTGATTTTATTAAGTATAAGCAGTAGGGTTTAAGTGGTAATAAGTGAGAACAGGCAGAGCAAAGTAGGTTACAAAACAAAAGAAACAAAACGCTTGGCTAATTCTACACTGACACCTCAGTACAAACTCTTCAAACTCACCCTAAAACCTCTTTTCCAGATGCTCCTCCAAACCAGGCTGTCCTCTACCCTGAGGTCTTCAGCTTCTTCCTTCAGGTGCTGCCCAGCCAAAAGACCAAGGCCCCAGCTTTCCTATTATTTTTTAAAGATTTGAGGCCACTGCCTACCAACCACTGCTCAGAGGGAGGACAAAAGAGGTTGTTTAACAGTTGCTCATCAAGACTTTGAGAGTGACACCCTCCATGCCCCTCCTTCACACATTTGAAACCCACAAAATATTCCCCACTCTGTCTAATTTTATACACAAAAATTATACATACATCATAAGATTGGACATACTGGGTCAGACCAAAGGTCCATCTAGCCCAGCATCCTGTCTGCCGACTTTGGTCAGTACCAGATGCCCCAGAGGCAGGGGTCACAACAGGTAATCCTCATGTGATCCCTCCACTGTCACCCACCTTCAGAGAAACAGAGGCTAGGGACACCATTCCTACCCATCCTGGTCCTAACCTCCATGAATCTAGCTAGCTCTTTTTTGAACTTTGTTAAAGTTCCAGCCTTCATTATATCCTCTGGCAAGGAGTCCCACAGGTTGACTGTGCGATGAGAGAAGAAAAACTTCCTTTTGTTTGTTTTAAACAAAATCCAGAGAAGGTGGTGGGCTGAGTCCTCAGGTGGCATGATAGATAAGGCTTATATCTCCAGAGCCAGGGGTGGTGGGTTCAAGTCATGCCAGCCCCAGAACTGCCAGACACCCTTCTCCACCCTCCCAGGCCTGGAGCAGGTGCCCAGCTGAAGGTGGGCAAGATAAGGCCCCTGGTGTGGGGAGGGAGCAGGTCCTCTGGCAGCCTCATGGATAAGGCGCTGGCCTCTGGGGTTGAAAGGTTCTAGTCCCTCCAGCCCCTGGAACTGCTGGACACCCTCCTCCACCTTCCCAGGGCTAGAGTGGGTGCCAGGCTGAAGGTGGGCAGGATAAGGCACCAGCAGTGGTGGGCTGGGTCGTGTGGCCAAACCCAGCTACCAGCATGCCATTGCCTCCTCCCTGCTTCCCAGAGGGCTATGGGCTGAAGCAGCAGCTGCCCATCTCCACTCCTCAGTGCAACACACCCTCTGTGCCAGGACCCAGAACAGCTGCTTCTTAAAATGCCAGCAGCCACCTGCCACCCCCTCACCACCTCCCCTGCTGCTGAGCCGGAACAGCTGTTTTTAAAATACCAACAGCTACCAGAGCTACAAACAGCTGCTGTATGGCTCAGGGGGCTAGGGTATACCCCAGTCTTGGTCCCCCCCCATGGTCCTCACTGTTAGCCCCCCCCTTTACCGTGGGTCCTGCTGTCCCCCTTCACTGTGGGTCCTACCACCAGGCCCAGAAGAGCTGTTTCTAAAAATGCTGGTAGCCACATGCCATGTGGCAGCAGCCGGGAGCTACAGACCGCCGCTGTCCGGCAGCTCGGGACCAGGTGCATCCCAGTTCCGGCCTCCGCCCACCTGCCATGTGGTCCTGGTCTCCCTCCTCCACAAGCCCTGCAGCAGCTTACCTTCAAGATATAAGGAAGGCAAGTGGGGCTGTGGAGGAGGTGGGCAGAAGTACAATACTTTGTGCCCCACCCTCCAGGTGCACAGCCAGTCAAAGAGCCATATTTAGAGGCTCGAGAGCCATCTTTGGCTGGTGAGCCAGAGGTTGCCAACCCCTGCACAAGTGGGTGCCACAATGATCTGCCTGTTCACATTAAAATCCTATAACGTGACAGCAGTGTAGACGCACACTATGGCTACATCTACATTGTGCATTCTTGCGCAAGAAGATATGCAAATGAGGCACGGCAATGAATATCACTGTGCCTCATTTGCATACTAATGAGCTGCCATTTTTGTGCAAGGGGCTTTTGCGCAAGAAGGCGCAGTCTATACTGCTCCTTCTTGTACAAAAAACCCCCTTGTGCAAGAGCCGTTCTGCCGCTTATTTTCATGCAGACCGGCTCTTGCGCAAGAGGGGGGTTTTGCACAAGAAGGAGCAGTGTAGAGCATATCTTCTTGCGCAAGAATGCGCAATGTAAATGTAGCCTGTGTGATTTCGAAATAATGTCAGTCATTCAGAAATAAAGCTGCTATGTCAACATACCCAAAAGAACTCTACTGTTTGCCACAGTGGCCTGCCAGAAGTCACACAAGCAATCCCCTTAGACACGCCAGTTCTCTTGTGACACACCCACCACCACAGCTTACACAGGTGAGAGGCTATGAAACCAATGTCACCAAATCCAAACAGGTTCTTCAGATCCCAGAGGACCAGGCACATTCCCAGGTTAATATATATCTTAAATCTTACCCAGAAGAACCAGCTGTGCCAATCCTTTAGAATCTAAGAAAGGAAGAAAGAAAGAAAGGCTATGTCTACATTACACTTCTTTTTCAGAAAAAGGTACTCAAATTGTGCTCCGCGATTTGCATACTTTTTTCCGATTCTTTTTTCGGAAGAGGCTTTTCCTAAATTTGGCCCATCTACACTGGGCCAAATTTTGGAAAAACTTCCTCTTCTGGAAGAGCCTTTCTTCCTTGTGAAACAAGGTTTACAGGGCTTCCAAAAAAGCTCCTCTGCTCTTCCGAAAAAAATTTCAGAAGAGCAGACATGTTCCCTGGATGTGGCAGAGTTTAGCGGGATATATCCCGGAAATACTCCACAGTGTAGACGTAGCGAAAGGAAGAAAGAAAGGAAGAAAGAAAGAAAGAAAACAAACCAAATTGCAAAGCTCCTGGTGCAGGCTGCTGGCAGAGATGGGAATGAACTGCTGTCCCTGGAATCCATCTTTTGTCAGGGAGGGTCATCAGTCCTTCCAGTCTTCAGTTCATAGCAGAAAGATTTCATAAGCGATTACCCGGAACACAGCCAGGATTGATGACAAAAACGGAGGAACTCACAGAGGGCCCTCTGTGTATCCTTGCCCATGTGGAGGGAATCCTGTTGTTCTCCTTATCTGAAACTATGTCCCAAGATGAAGTTTGTCACATGAGCCAGTCACCTGTCCATGCATTCCAGTAGCCTTCTTTCAGAAAGGCAGACAATGTGTTTCTCACCTCCTTTAGCAATGGGGAACTTTGACCTTGTTTGCATGTTCATTGTCTGCCTCCTTTTGACACTTGTCAGCAAAAAAACCCATTTCTTTGCAAGCATTTCTATGGCTGGCGACAGGCAGGATTTGCTGCCAACAAAACACATGGCCCAAAAAGGGAGGCATGGAGCAAGACACCACGCAGTGCTGGATCCTGTTCTGTATCCAGTAGGTCTTGTGGGCTACATCTACACTTCAACACTATTTCAGGATGTAAAAGCATCCCGCATCTTAACAAGCCCGTTATTTTGGGCTCGCTATTCCGACATCCCCTGTAAACCTCATTCCACGAGGAGTAAGGGACATTTTGGAATAGTGGGTTATTTTGAAATTTGGTGCTGTGTAGACAGCCCGAATGACAAAATAAGCTATTTCAAAATAAGATCCACAATTTGCGTAGCTCTAACTGCGTATCTCCTTTCGAACTACAGTGCAGTGTAGACGTAGCCTTGGTAAACTCTGCCACGGTGCCGCTCTCTGGGACCCCTTCCCTAACTGCCCCATTTCTCACTAACAACTATCAAAGGAACGTTGAAAGGACAGTGATGCTCCATTTCCCGAAAGCCCTGCAGAGATCACACTGTAAGAACCTCTGTGCATCGACGACCCCAGGGAATCACAAGGGCTCCTAGCACAGGCGCCCCTGTCACAGCAAGGGCAGTTGAAGCAACCTCTTTGCCAGTGGGCCTTTTTGTCAGCTGCAGGTTGGTGGTTTGAATTGCTCCAACATGCTACTGCCAAGAAGCCTTTTCCTTCACAGCTGCTGACTTGGATGCCAACAGAGGTCAGCTCCATTTGTCTAGAAAGACATTGAGAAACAGGAGCTGAATAAATAAAAAATGCACAGCCTGGCCTCCTGGGACTTGAATCCATCATCACCTGTAACTTTAAAAAAGGGCCTGTAATGGGTGAACACTCAGGACTTTGAATCCTGTGATTTGAGTTCAGATCTCAGTGGGACCACCTGGTTAGATGTCAGCTTGCTACAAGTCCTTGCTAATCAGAATGGTTGGCTTCCTTGTCCTTAGACACCCCAGAGTGAGTCTTTTCCCCTCCTGTGTTCCACTGCTCTGTGGCTTTTGTGCCTTCCCATACAGTTGCAATGCTTCATGTGCCTAGAGAGGTATGTTGGGGTCCAGTCTGGGACTCTGCCTGCCCTGCCCTGACTTCTGTACCCACTCTCATCCTCGCCTGCTGCCCAGAGCCTCCCGCAGTCCACTCCATGCTTTAATTGGAGGGGGTGGCCGATAGAACAGTACCTGTAAGAAATGTATTACTTTCACCCCTGGAGGCAGCTCAAACACTCAAAGGGGCTTGCCAGGGGCAGGACATTAGCCCTGAAAGGAAGTGGTGGGTGTGGCAGTGACATCACAATGCCTTTTGCAGCATCTCAGTTTATTGGTTAAAGGAGTGTGGGAGGCGGTGACATCACAGAGAGTCCATGACAATGGGCTGGTGGGACAGGCTGCAGGGCAGGGACAATCTCAGAGACCCCTGTGGCTTTGCTGCAGAGATTTTCTTTCCTTAGGTCTGCCCTTAAGGACTGGGAGAGAATTCAGGGTAATAAGCATGAGGTTTGAAAAGGTTGCTGAGCCCTGCCCTAGATATTGAACCCAGCCCTGGCTGCTCCTGGCAGAAGGATTACATACCCCCAAAGATCACACTAGTAATGGGAGTTTGGATTGAGTTTTTTTGGCCTCATGGTGCCTAAACCCTTCAAACGGCCACTGCTCTGCGGCTACAGCTCCCTGTGCTCTGGCTGTGGCCACCAGTTTTCCTAGCTCTAGGGCCTTGCTTTGGGCTCTGTTACAATGCATCTATGTTACCGATCCCTACTCTGTACCACTGCCCATCATTTGCATTAGTTACACTGCTCCCAGCTGGGTCTGCCACAGCAGGGGGGAGGGGGCGAGGGGGTTGTCTTTATGTCCAAACTGTTAATTACAAAGTTGAATAGTATGGGGACTACAGCCAATCCCTGTGGCACCTCTTTAGTAGCTCCCCCATTTAATGATGATGCCCCATTGACAGCTACAAGGTCAGACTCGGGGTCACCTATCAGCAGAAGGGGAGCAGGGAGATGATTTTACTAGTGCTTTATAAGGCACCAAATTGATTTATTGACAGTGTCTCTTACTACTGTATCTGGGCCCTTCGAGGATAATCCGGCTATGTCTACACTGGCGGGTTCTTGTGCAAGAACACATCCACAGTGCCATGTGCTTTTGTGCAAGAGCATCCATGGCAGTGTGGACGCTCTCTTGCGCAAGAAAGCTCTGATGGCCATTTTAGCCATAGAGCTTTCTTGTGCAAGAAACCCCAGCTGCGCGTCCGAGCTCTTGCTCAAGAGGGCTTACACTTGTTAGAAAAGAGCGTAGCTCTTGCGCAAGAAGCCCTGTCTTCCCACGCCATACTGTAAATCTTCTTGCACAAGAGCGGGCGGGCAGTGTGGACGCTCTGCAGGTTCTTGCACAAGAACCCGCCAGTGTAGACATAGCCTTCTAGTCTCATTTACACTGGAGCCAGGTGAATCCAGGCTGGGGCAACTGGTGAAGAAGGACACAGGGGGGGGGGCCACCATGCCACTTGGGTTAGGGCCAGGACAACACCCCACCCACCCCTGCCCCACTTCATCCCACCCCGCTCTGCCTCTCCCCCCAATCCCCTGCCCCCCTGAGGTCTGGTGCCCAAAGCAGGAGTCCATCCACCTCCCCCCATTCACCGGCAGTTGTGGGGGGAAGCAGAAAAATGTGACGCCACTCCCTGGCTGCCGGCTGCATTGCCCTGTGTGACTGGGTCTCTGTCCTGCCCTGGCCCTTTAAGGGCAAAACCCCAGCCCTGAGTGAGGGATGAGAGCAAAGCCCCAGTTGAGGATGTTATTGCTAATTAGGGCCCAGCTGGGGGGCTATATAAAGAAGGGCTTCTTGCTCTGTCTGGAGATCAGGAGGGCCCTGGTTGCCTGGGAAGCTGGTGGCTGTGCTGTGGAGCTCTGGCCTGATCTCACTCCCAGGCTGCAAGGCCTGAGAGTACTGGGGCAACCAGGATAGGCAAAGGCTGCAGGTCCATGCCCCCTTGCCAATGATGAGTTGCCATTAGAGATGGCTATTTGCCCCTGGGGCAGGGGCTATATGAAGACTGGCAGTGGGTCGTTGAGGTGAGGATGGTAGAGGAGAGCTGGTTGTTCCCTGGAGTGCAGAGGCTGATTAAACACCTCCTCCCTGCCCCCAGAAGTGGGTTGAAAGACACTAGAGGCTGCGTCTAGACTGGCATGATTTTCTGCAAATGCTTTTAATGGAAAAGTTTTTCCGTTAAAAGCATTTGAGGAAAAGAGCGTCTAGATTGGCACGGACGCTTTTGCGCAAAAGCACTTTTTGTGGAAAAGCGTCCGTGCCAATCTAGACGCGGTTTTGCGCAAGAAAGCCCCGATCACCGTTTTTGCCATCGGGGCTTTGTTGCACAAAACAGTCCTGAGCTGTCTACACTGGCCCTTTTGCGCAAATACATTTGCGCAAGAGGGCTTTTTCCCGAATGGGAGCAGCATAGTATTTGCGCAAGAACACTGACAATCTTACATCAGATTGTCAGTGTTCTTGTGCAAATTCAAGCGGCCAGTGTAGACAGCTGGCAAGTTTTTCCGCAAAAGCAGCCGCTTTTGCAGAAAAACTTGCCAGTCTAGACGCAGCTGAGAGGGTGCTGCTGGAGGGCAGTGTTCTGAAGAGGATGCCGTGGTCTGGGAGCAACGCGGGTCTGGAAGGACACCCTTTCTTCTGTGCTGGTGCTGGTGGTGGCTATGTCTTTGGATCTGGGCAACAGCAGAGCACTGGCTGCTGGCAGGTCACCCAGCTCGCAGGTCAGTACTGCCACAGCGCAGAAGGAAGGTTGGAATGAGATGCTGTTATCTCCCTTCCTTCTGCGCTGCTGCTGGTGGCCGGGCACTCTGCCTTCTGAGCTGGGTGGGCACAGCTCAGTGGCTGCTGGCCAGGTGCCCATTCTCTCTCCCCCCCCTCCCCCCCAAGTCTTCTCTTTTCCAAACTAAATAAGCCCAATTCTTTCAGTCTTCCCTCATAGCTCATGTTCTCTAGGCCTTTAATCATTTGTGTTGCTCTCCTCTGGACCCTCTCCAATTTCTCCACATCTTTCTTGAAATGTGGTGCCCATGATGGTGGTTTTCAAGTATCTAAAAGGGTGTCACAAGGAGGAGGGAGAAAAAATTGTTCTCCTTGGCCTCTGAAGATCGACAAGAAGCAATGGGCTTAAACTGCAGCAAGGGAGCTTTAGGTTGTTTTTTAGGAAAAACTTCCTAACCGTCAGGGTGGTTAAACACTGGACTAAATTGCCTAGGAAGTTGTGGAATCTCCATCCTTGGAGCTATTTAAGAGCAGGTTGGACAGACACCTGTCAGGGATGATCTAGACAGTATTTGGTCCTGCCAGGAGGGCAGG
Source organism: Rafetus swinhoei (assembly GCA_019425775.1). Classification (NCBI taxonomy): domain Eukaryota; kingdom Metazoa; phylum Chordata; order Testudines; family Trionychidae; genus Rafetus; species Rafetus swinhoei. The sequence continues at coordinate 19,048,036 of CM033444.1, read as the reverse complement.
GGACTGGACTCGATGACCTCTTGAGGTCCCTTCCAGTTCTAGTGTTCTATGATCCTGTGAAGGGAGGGTGTGGAGTGAGGACATGGAGGAGACACCAGCAGAGGAAGGTGCCCTGTGAGTAGGTGAGCTAATTCCCAGTGCTACTGGAAGGAGGTGTTGTGGCAGTGAGTCAGCCCCGTGATGCTCTGCTTCTCATGGTGAGAGTGGGGATGGTCCCACCACTCCCCTGCATGATGTGGCCATTAGCTGGGAAGTGGAGTTGTTTTGCTCCACTTCCTCGTGCTACTGGCAATAGTGGCCGGGGGGGCAGACTCCTGCTGCAGGCACCAGACCCTACAGCCAGGTTCTCCTGTGAGAAGGAAGAGCCGGGGGAGTTGTCTCCTCTCAGTAGCCCCGGAGCACCCTCCTTCACCCCAAAACCTTTTCCAGCCTGGTCCCACCCCATAGCCTGACTCCTCAAATGAAGCCCTCACACCCCTGCACCCCAACCTTCTCCTCCAGCCCTGGGCCCACCCAGCTTCACACCCCCAACTCTGAGCTCCTCATCCCCAGCCCAGAGCCCACATCCCCAGCCAAGGCCTCATATTCTTGCATCCCAACCCTCGTCCACACTCCAAACTCCTTGGCTCCACCCTGCCCCCCTGTGAATTTTGTTATGGGCACCAATATGAAGGGGTTGCACGTCACTTCTGTGTTGCACATCACCTCCACATTGCTTCCACAGAACAAAAATCATTCTGCACAAGGATGGGAAAAATAGGTGGGACCATGGGTCACAGCCTCTTTATGGTCAGGGGGTTACAGCCCCTTCCCCCAATTATGCAGCATTGTCCTGGACTCCCTGCTACCTCCCAGGGACCCAGCACATCCCAGTTAGTGACTGGGTGTGGGTGAAAAATTCCCTTGGATTTTGCCCTCTTCTCTCTGATAACCCAATATCAGCCAAACCCCACTGATTTCCCCATTCCCAATTGAATGGCCAAAGTCAAAGTAAAATCCGCTTCAGCTCATGGTCCAGGGGACGAGCAGGGGCCTGGTGCTGGCCGCAGGAGTCAACCTCGCTGGCAGTGGCAGGGGAGGCAGAGTGACCAGACCCCAGCCAGTTCTGCGTCACTGGCTCCCAGCCAAAGCCAGACACTGGATTTCCCCGTGGGCCCAGCCACACCAGCCAGACATGCCCAGTTTTCCCCCCAAGCTGATGTCCCAGGCAGAGGGGGGATGATCAGGGTTAAGGTGGGAAGTGTCTCCCAGCCTTCGCTCTGGAGTCACAACCCAGCTCCATAACTATCCCCCTGGCCCATACCCTGGGATCCAGTGCCCAGCTTTGCCTGCAGGGAGTGCAAGGCCCGTTGGCTCTTGCCTCTCCCTCTGGTGTCCCTGCACAGGGATGGGCCTGAGGGTCCGGTGTTATCACTCCTCCTCTCCCCTTGGGGGTGTAGCTCCTTCCCCATGGGCTGAGTCATCTCCCAAGCCTGAGGCACTGGCAGGGAACCAATCTCTGCCCCGGGCTGGGAGCTGGAGTCACCAATACGAGAGCAATGCCAGTTACCTGTGACTCCTTGGGTTCGCCTGAGACCTGGAACCAGCAGCAGAGAGAGAGGTGAGAATTCCCACCACAGAGCCCCCCAGAGCAGGGATCAGGAATGTACCCAGCCCCTCCCCACAGCCCCTGGCTCTGCCCCAGCTTCCCCACAGAGCAGGGTCCTACCGCCTCCGACTCCCCTTGGCTGCTCTGTCCCACGTTCCCTGGCTGGGCTCTCCCCGGTGCAGATCCCGTCACACCCACCCAGCCCAGGGGCTGCTCTGGGCTGGGGAACAGGCTCCCAGCAGCTGCCGTGCCCAGCCCTAGAGCAGCGCCCGGGATCCTCACCTCTCTCCGCAGCCAGCGCCTCTGGAAGGGAAGAGAAAAACCCGTCATTGGTGGGGGCAGTGCCCAGGGCTAATGTCCCAGCTCTGCCCCGCACTGCCAGAGGGACCCTGGGGAGTAAGGCCAAGGAGCCAGCTTGTCACAGGCATTTCCACACCCAGCCATGCAGCGAGGCCCCTGGGATTACACACACACCAGACCAGGGGAGGTGCCCAACTCCTGTGGGCACCAATGGGAGTTAGGGGCCCAGCCTGGTCTGGGGCTTCTGAAACTCCCAGCAGGTGCCTGTGTGACTTACTGGGCACATACCTAGCTCTGAGCATCTGGCCCAAGGGGCTCAGACACCAGGCCCAGGCATGCAGCTGGTGTCAGTCAGGGAGGCTCCATGGACATCCAGGGAGATGAGACTCCAGCCCTGAGTCTGTGACAATGTGTCCCACAGAAACCAGTTCCCAAGAAATCTCCCCCTGCCCCTTGGCCTGTGCAGGCTGGGCTGCAAGGAGACACTTACCTTGTGCAGCAAGAGGGGAAGTCTACAGGGGCAGGGACAGTGGGGGCAGCACCTTCATTCCATTCATTCTCAGCCATTCACGTCTCTATGGGAACCTGCATTTCTGCTCAGAGCAGCTTCCCTGGGCTCAGAAACTTGCCAGCCCCTCCCCAGGAACAGTCACTGGGTGTCTCAGGAAATCCAGCTGGGCCTTTGCAGGCCCTGTGGGCTACATTTCCCTGCAGGCAGGTGTGACTGGATTTAACTGAGCAGCACAAATACCCCTGGCAAGTGAACCCCCAGCTCCCTTGCTGGGCGCCTCCCCCCAGCACAGAGACAGTCACAGCCCAGCCCCTCAGTCACCCGCCAACTCCCAGTGCAGAATCCCAGGCTCCAGTTCCAGACCTGGACTTCAAGCTGCAAGTCAGAGAGTGAGCAAAACAGAGGACAAAAAGACACAGGAAGTAATTTTTCCACTCTACTCAGTACTGATGGAGCCTTAACAGGAGTACTGTGTCCAGTTCTGGGCAGCAACACTTCAGAAAAGATGTGGACAAATTAGAAAGTCCAGGAGAGAGCAATTAAAATGATGACAGGTCTAGAAAACATCACTTATGCAGAAAAATTGAAAATAAATTGGGTTTGTTTAGTGTGGAGAAGAGTGAGGGGAACATGAGAACAGTCTTCAGGGATGTAAAAGTTTGTTATAAAGAGGAGAGTGATAAGTTGCTTTCCTTAACCATGGAGGACAGAACAAGGAATAATGTGCTTAAGTTCCAGCAAGGGAGACTTTGTTTAGACATTAGCAAAAACTGTCAGGGGAGTTCGGAGGTGAAAGTAAGCAGGTCACCCTGGTACGCAGTGCTGACAAGAACTGGCTGAGCTGCAGCAAAAGCCTGCAGGGAGCTATTTGAAGAGCTGGCAGAGATTAGGTTGCAATATGACTGTACTTGCAAGAAATGTTAAGTCACTTTCACTGCTGGGGTAGTTTAACAGTGGAAGAAGTTACCTAGGGAGGTTGTGGAATCTCCCACAGGTTAGACCAGGGGTGGCCAACCCATTCCGGGCAAAGAGCCAAGATAGCAGTGGATCCAGCGCGAAGAGCCAGGACAAAGTTGTTGAGGGGGGAAAAACAAGTTCCGCCCCTTTAAGAAAATGCATTTTGAGGCTTTTTGGCCACAGCAGGCTCCCACCGCCATCTTTAATTCTACATCTTTCATGGCTGTGCCAGACAGCTCCCCTGCCCAGGTCAGCACAGGGAGCTGGGAGGAGAAGGCCATTTTTGGGGGCGCGGGGGCAACTTACGAGTCACGGGTGGGGAGGGAGAGCTGCACGCAGCTCGTGAGTCTCAGGTTGGCCACGGCTGGGTTCGACAAACACCCTTCAAGGACAGGTTAGATAATACTAATCCTACCTTGGTTCAGGGGACGGAACTGGATGTCCTATTGAGGTCCTGTAGTGGTGTGGTTGCCCACTCATGTAGGGGAGGGGTTAAAGTGGGCCAGAGGGATCCTGTGCAGAATGCTCTAATCAGGGAGAAGCTTATTAAAAGAGCCAGTCAGGAAAAGGCTTGTTGGAACAGCCCATGTAAAAAGGGCTGCTCAGCAGAACAGAGAGCAGTCTCTCCCTGGGATGCAAAGGAGAAGGACTGGCTGTCCTGCTGGGCAGGGTCAGGGGAGCAATAGGATGCTCTAATCTGAGGACAGGGGGTAGATCTAGACTACAGGGTTTTGTTGGGAAAAAGCTATGCAAAACACACTCCGCATTTTGTGTAGCTTTTTCCGATTCTTTTGTCGGAAGAGGCTTTTCTGACATTTGGCCTGTCTCGACTGGGCCAAATGTTGGGGGGGAAACCCCTCTTTCAGAAGCCCCTTTCTTCCTTGTGGAAGGAGGAATACAGGGGCTTCCAAAAGAGCGCATTTGCACTTCCATAAAAAAAAAAGCGGAAGTGCAAACGTGTTCCCTGGAGGCGGCGGGGGGGTTTTCGGGGATACCTCTGGTATCCCCCCAAAAACCCCATAATCTAGATGTAGTCCCAGACTGAGGCCCTGATACAAAGGGGGAAAGAGGTGCTAGGGCTACAGGGGAAAGAGGCAGCAGAGAGTTGGAGGAGGGGCAGTTAGTAGCTGCTGGCTATAGTATCCCTGGGTCGGGACTTAGAGTGGCAGGTAGGCCTGGATCCCACCCATCACTCCCACATGCCACTAGAAGCTAGTGAAATGCTAGCAGTTTGCCACTGAGGCAGGAGGCTTGCACCCAAGACTGCGGTTTGCCACTGAGTCTGATTGGGGGGCCACTTCCCCCAAAGAGAGGAAGAGAGACAGCAGAGGTGGGCACTGCCCAAGAGCTGGGTTCCAAAGAGGATGCCAGGAACCAGGGAGTAACATAGGTCACAGATGGTGGAGACAGCAGAGTGGGAGTAGTGGTGTGCGAGACACCACCAGAGGAGGGTGCCCCGGTGATGGACATGAGCTAATTCCCAGAATGACCAGCAGGGGGTGCTGCAGTGGTGAGTCTGCACCACTACAGGCCCCTTTTTCGAGTGGGATGTGTGTATCTGTCAGTAGCACAATATTATCTGCAAAATGTAGGCCTTCTAGCACTTGCCCGCTAGTCCTGTTAAACTGGTGCTTGTGTCTCTTATTACACTTCTTCTTTATCCAATACATGGCAATGCCAAACAGCCATGTAGCCCTGTTTCATCACAGTGAACCCCTGGCATGTGATCCTTCTTTACTGCAGCATACTACTCACCCATCTGTGGTTCCCACTGGTGAAGGAATAGGAACATTTTATGGCTTCTATGTGTGCCTCAGTTTCCTCTAGAGTCTAGGCATTGCATTCTTGCCAGTGGGTTTAAAAAGGTCTCAGGGCATGTTGAGAGACAGGTGTGAATGCCACCCAGCTGTCTGAAACTCAGGGTGCATCTACACAGCACCCTAAACTCGAAATAAGATGTGCAATTTCAGGTTGCACAGAGAGATGGACCCTATTCAAGGGTCTTGGCACCACAGGGGCCAACCATTGCAACACGACAAAAAGAGGAGGGCAGGGGCAAGGTTGGCCAACCTGAAAATCTTCAAACCACAGACCCACAAAAAGGGGTGAGCTCAGGTTATGGGAGGCTGCATCTCTGGACTTGCTACATTACTCACCGGGGCTACGTCTACACTGCAGGCTTCTTGTGCAAGAACTGTTTTGCTCAAGAGTTCTTGTGGTCTTCCACAAGACCATGTCCACACTGCCATGTGCTTTTGCGCAAGAGATGTGCTTTTGCGCAAGAGTGTCCATGGCAGTGTGGATGCTCTCTTGCGCAAGAAAGCTCTGATGGCTATTTTAACCATAGGGGTTTCTTGCGCAAGAAATTCATGTTGCCTGTCTACACTGCCTTCTTGTGGAAGAGCTCTTGTGCAAGAGGGCTTATTTCTTGTGAGAAGAGGAATAACTCTTCCAGAAAAAGCCCTGTTTTCCGACGCTGTACTGTAAATTTACTTGTGCAAGAATGCCTGTGCAGTATAGACGCTCTGCAAGTTTTTGCGCAAGAAAACCGTTCTTGTGCAAAAAGCCTGCAGTGTAGACGTAGCCCTGGAGTTTAAGGCTATGTCTACACAGTTACATGGTTTCAAAATAACTTAGTCCATGACTACACAGCCAGCAGTTATTTTGAAATAGTGCAAAATACTGTCAAGCTGGAGGACTTCTTACTCCAACTCCTGGAACCCTCATTGTCTGAGGAGTAAGGGAAGTCGGGGGAAGAGCGCTCTATTTCAAAATAAGTGCTGCGTAGACAGCGCCGAAACACAAAATAAACTATTTTGAAATAAGCTATGCAATTGACGTAGCGCAAATTGCGTAGCTGAGTTTGAGCTGAACCCTGCTGTGTAGATACACCCCAGGGCTGTGTCTACACTGGCAAGATCTTGTGCCAAAGCGGCTGCTCTTGCGCAAAAACTTGCTGCCTGTCTACACTGTCCGCGTGTTCTTGCGCAAGTAAGCTGACATTCTACTGTATAAAATCAGGGCTTCTTGCGCAAGAACTATGATGCTCCAGGAATAAGCCCTCTTTAACTGTTCTTGCGCAAGAGGCCAGTGTAGACAGGCAACATGAATTTCTTGCTCAAGAAAGCCCTATGGTTAAAATGGCCAGCAGAGCTTTCTTGCGCAAGAGAGCGTTTACACTGGCATGGATGCTCTTGCGTAAAAGTACATCTCTTGCGCAAAAGCACATGCCAGTGTAGACGCTCTCTTCTGAAAGAGTTCTTGCGCAAGAAGCTGCCAGTGTAGACGTAGCCCAGGAGTAAAGGCTCTGTGACTAAGAAGCTCCTTTGCTAAGCCTGTGAGCCTTGCTTCTCTGCCATGCTGTTCCTGAAATGGTTAATGTGTGAGCTTGGAGTCAGGGCTGGCTTTAGGCCGATTTGCCTGATTCCCCTGAATCGGGCCCCACGCCCTAAAGCCAGAGGGCCCTGCGCCCTAAACCCAGCATGCTGCGGGAGGGGGCATCGGCCTCGGAGGAGGAGTGCGGCGGCTTCTGAGCGCCGCAGGAGGTGGAGTCGGTCTGTGGGTTTGGCTGGAAGGCGAGACTCTGCCCTGTAGCTGGGGATTTAAAGGGGCTGTGAGTTGTTTCTTTGTGTGCTGGGTTGTTTTGGGGTTTTTTTTGCTCAACCCGCACTTCCTAAAGCCGACCCTGCTTGGAGTGCCCCCAGCCTTGCTCTGAGGCAGTGAGTGTAAGTGATGTGGAGGTTAGAGAGGCTCAAAGGCTTGTGTCAGAGTCCTGGGAAGAGGCATGCAGACCTCCCACATCCGAAAGGAGGAGAATAGATTAAAGGCCTGAGCCCTAGAATTCCCAGGGCTGAATACAGTGACTAGACTCTGCCCAGTGCCAGCTGGCTCAGAAGCACATGGGACCCAGCAATTCAGTTGGCTCGCAACAGACTAGTGACTGTACAAGGGCTCGCTAGGGTGCCATATAGCATTTAGGGCTCCCATTGACTGAAATCCTAGGGAACGTCTACACAGCAGCGTTATTTCGGAATAACAAAGAGCGTGTTGATACAGCAAGCCGTTATTTCAAAATATTGTCAAGCTGGAGGACGTCTTACTCCAACTCCTGTGACCCTCATTTCACGAGGAGTAAGAGAAGTTGGAGGAAGAGTGCTATTAAAAGCCAAATTAAGCTATTTCTACTTCAGCTACGCAATTAACGTAGCAGAAGTTGTGTATCTCAATTCGATGTTCACCCTGCTGTGTAGATGTGCCCCTAGAGACCACTTCTGTGCAGCTTGCATTGGTGTATCTGGGAAAGGGCAGCTAAGTAGCTTTACCCGTGTCACCACGGAAATGAAAATATCAGCAGTTCAATGGTGAGCAATGCACCTGGAATTGATAAGTGACTTTATGGCAAAGCGTCTCTGCTTTATTTCCTGAAAGTCTAATGTTCACGGCCTGTCCCCTTGCCAGCTGATTTCAGCTACAGCGGTGGCAAACTCAACTCGCAGAACCAGTTTTTTTTTTCCAGGTGACCTCAGGTAGGTTGTAAGAAAATTAGCTCAGGAATATGAAACAATGAAAGGAAACTAATCAAACAGAACATACACTTCATGCAGGGGTGCGACAGAGATTCCTCTCCATCTCCAGCTCTCTCAAATGATCTGAAATCACCCTGGACTCCCCCGGTGTCCTTTCCAAAGGCTGGAGTCCCCTTGGGTTCATTAAGGGATGACAGTGGCAGTGAATCCGTGGCTGTCCTGGGACGGAGCGCAGAAATGACTGAGCACTGTGTCCTCCCATCACGGCCAGCCAGCTCTGCAGCCCCACATTTGCTGTGGCCCCAAATCCTCCCTACTGCCTGGGGGTTACAGCTGGTGTGCTCCCCTGAGCAGCAGCAAAGCGTGTGCAGCCCCCTGTACAGAAAGTGCCAGGTGGTGGGAAAGGCTCTGCTGCCTCCTTCAACCTTTCACCCCTGTGCAGAGGTTGGTCACCCTCTGGCCCAAGGCACTGCAGATTGAGGGGCAGATTCCATCGCACCTGCAGCTTGTAATGTGGGGCCCCCATTTTAGCTCTTTCTCCCACTTCTAAAAGAGAAAGTTCCGCAAGGGTTAGTTCAGCCTCTGGAGCCTGGGTGTGCGTGTTTAAGGCCTCCCCACCCCCACCCCAGCCAGCTGGGGCAGGGGCCAGGCTGGCTGAAGGCAGGGAGGGTAAAGTGGACACCGAGGTTAGGGCAGCGTGATGGGTCCTCCAGTAGCCTGGTGTGTAAAGCATCAGCCTGGGGTGATGGGTTTCGAGGTCCCTCTCCCCCAGGCCAGAGCAGGGGCTGGCTGAAGGCAGGGAGGAGGGTAAGGTGCCTGCTGAAAGGGTTAGAGTCAGACTTTTGCCAGCCCCAAGGGCGAGTGCAGCCCCTGCTAGGGACCCTTCTCTATATGTAGGTTGGAGAGAGTGGAGTCAGAGACCGTCCACCCTCCTGCTTGCGCAGTGTCTATTGAGGAACGTAAAGGGCCCCCATCACTTTGCAGGCATGGAAACTTTTGTCTGTATGAACCAGTGGTGGATGGAGCCTCCCCAATCAATGGTGATACCTCTTCCTTTGCCCACTGAGGGCAGATTCAACCTACATCCCCTCCCTGCCAACCCTTTGCACCAGGCTGGGTTTTGGGTCACGGTGTGGAGGTGGGAGGGCGCAGCTGTGAGTGGTTGGACCCCCCAAGTCACCAGGAGCCAGACCAAGCCCTGTGGGACAGAAAACACCCCTATGGTGTTTCTGTGAGGGTCATTGTGCCCATGAACCCCTGCTAAAGCCATCCCTGGTGCAAGCTTCTCCTCCTCTGCCTCTCTCACGCCTCATTCTTTATAAACCACCAGATGGGGGCTCTGCTGTGAGCCAGACACCAGCAATCACTTGCTGTTTGCAGGGCCGGACAGCAGGCGGCTGAAGAGATGCGCACGTTGCGAGTCCTGGCAGAGAATGTAAATTCCTCCAGCCCATCTAATGAGCTTTGGGATGATCGTGGCCTCAGGGGCAGAGCTCCAAGAGGGGAACATCCCCAAGCCGTTTCCTTCCCATGCCTCCCTGCCCCCGAGCTGTGCCGCTCCCATCAGACCAGGTGACTGCAGAGCTGCTGAGGTCCATGGCCACAGATTAAGCCAGGAGCATCGGGGTAAAAGATACAAACTTAATCCAGCTACTACAGCCTGACAAGTATTGCATCCCTGGCTCTGCCATCAAAACAGACATGCCCAGACTGTCCCATCAAAATGGGATTAACTCTCGCTTGTCTTAGGAAGCCAAAAGATCTGGAAATCAAAGGCTTCTGGGAAAATAATTCAACAAAAACCCCTAGACAGGGCTATAGTCCGCCTACAAGGAGATCAACGTCTCGGAGATCAATCATCTGGGGTACGATTTAACAGGTCTAGTAAGGACCCACTAAATCAACTGCTGATTGTGCCCCCATCGACTGCAGTACTCCATCAGGTTGCGAGGAGTAAGGGAAATCAATGAGAAAGTTTCTTCTGCCAAGCTCTCAGGGTGGGAACACTGAAGATTCAACCTAAGGTAAGTCAACGACAGCTATGCAATTTCACAGTGTTTGTATGTGTGACTGAAACACCTATACTTTTGTAATGTTGTTCTCTGTATGGAATTGAATATCAGGTGTGCCATCTGTAAGTCTGTACTGCACTCCATGGCTACAGAGCACCTTCACTGCTTGCAAGTCAGAGTTCAGGGACTAAATGTTCTCCAGTTTACACTGTCCAAAGGACAGGGGAATTTGGCCCAAAGACAGGCCCAAAACAGGAGAGGCTTTGCGTCTTTAGTGTTCTGTAGCAGTATTTCTCAACCAGTGGTACGAGTACCCTTAGGGGTACTTGAGAGAAGTCTGGGGGGTATATCAACACAACTGAAATGTGGAGGAAATTGAATTTTTGTTTTAAGTTTTACAGCGCTTTATTATTTTTGTACTTTTTACACCTCAAAATTTCATCACATACCTGGCTATGATTGAGTTGTTTAAACAAATGAGTTGCAATGGTAGAAAAAAATTTTGTGTCTGAAAACTGTAGGTACTGGGGGTACTTATTTTTTTTAAAGGAAGTGCTTTATATAAAAAGGTTGAGAAACACGGTTCTGTAGCATTTATATTTACCGCAATTTCCAAAGCATCTGTAACCCTGACTTTCTGTGTGAGTTTACTTTAGAGTAACCTCTGGGGAGGGTGTGTTACAAACACCCCCCTTTGATGGCTGACCCACAGGGTTTGTGGGGTTTTTAAGTTGTGAACTTCACAGACTGACTCCAGCTCCAGCCATCGAGACTTATGCTAAGTGTTGTAGGATCCCCCATTCAATTCCCAGTGAATGTTGGTGGATTAGCCAGGTACTGCCTGTGGAGCAGGGGGTATGCTCTCCCCTCCGGGCTTACAGCAATCAGTACATCAGATTTGTTTATATTCTTCCCCCTGTCTCCAGTGCACCTGTTCTCCCATCCCTCCTCTATCCCTTCGGGTTCTATTTTCTTTTCTCCCTCCATCCCCCTCTTACTCTCATTCCGTTTCACTTTCCTGTTTGCTTCCCTCTCCCCCGCCCCCTCATCTCTTGCTTTTTCGTCTTCATCTATGGCTGGGAATAACTCAGGCCCATCCCACTGTCAGCACAAGCCTGTGCCTGGCAGAGCAAAGGGCAGGGGAAGAGACACAGACACGCACCCAGCTGCCATGGCCTCTGCAGTGACAGCAGGGGACATACATGATGATGCCATGTGCTCTATGTGCCTGGGGTACCTGACTGAGCCGGTGACTCTAGCGTGTGGGCACAACTTCTGCCGAGCCTGCCTCATCCAGCACCGTGAGCAACGGGGAACACGGACACCCCCGACCTGTCCCCAGTGCAGGGCCCCATTCTGGCACGGGGAGTTCAAACTCAACACTCAGCTGAACAACATTGTACAAAAGCTCCAGCAGCTGGGGCCCAAGCCAGGGAAAGGGCAAACGGAGGGTCTGTGTGAGAGACACCAGGAATGCCTCAAACTCTTCTGTGAGGACGATGGAGAAGCCATTTGTTTGGTGTGTGAGAAATCCCAGGACCACAAGTCTCACGTGGTGGTGCCTATCAAGGAGGCTGCCCAGGAGTACAAGGTAGGAAACTTTTTTGACTTTGCCTAATTAAATCCCTTAAGGACACCAGGTTCACTCCCCTGTCAATACAATGACAAATATTCATTCCTGTCAGCTTAAAATGAGGCAGCTAGAGGAAAGGGACTGGTTTTCAGACAGGTGAGTTCTGGGGGTTGTGGGCAATGGGAAAAGATCCAGACTTTTTTTGGCGGGGGGGGGGCCAATGCTGCACGTTCAGTACATAAGATCGGCCATACGGGGTCAGACCAAATGTCCATCTAGCCCAGTGTCCTGTCTGCCGACAGTGCCCAATGCCAGGTGTCCCAGAGGGGAGGGAACGTAATAGGGAAACCTCATGTGATCCCTCCCCTGTCACCCATTTCCAGACAAACAGAGGCTAGGGACACCATCCCTACCCATCCTGGCTAATAGCCATTGATGGACCTAACCTCCATGAATCTATCTAGCTCTTTTTTGAACCCTGTTAAAGTCCTGGCCTTCACCACATCAAATACCTAATAGAGAGAACAGGGCTGGCTGCTCTTTGTACACCTGTAACATGTCTGCTAGGAGGAGTGGGCCACAAAAAAGGCCACGTTCGATATTTTGTGGTTTCCTTTTCAGCAGTACAACACAGATCCACTTCGTGTCTCCCCTGTGTAACCTGCGCAAATTCCCCCCCCCCCGCGCACACACCCCTGGGTACCCCTGCTCTGCCCCAAACCCCATCCTAGTCCACGTCTTTCCCCAAGGCCGTCACTTCCTTCCCCATTTTTGCCTTCTCTCCTGAGCTTGCCCCACCTTCATTCTGCCCTCTCCTCTCCCCTCCCACTGCACACAGTGCCTGCTGCATGCCACTGAACAGCTGATCTGCGGCAGGCAGTAGGCGCTGGCAGGAAGGGGGAGGAGTTGATCGGGGAGCTGCTGGTGGGAGCTGAGCACCTTCTATTTTTCCAGGGTTGCACCAGCCCTGGCGCACCCACCGAGTTGGTACCTCTGGTAGAAAAGGAACTTTCAGCGAAAGGAGGGAAGTCACCTGGCATTAATTAAGGAAAATGCTGCAAGTAGCATTCATAGAGATAAAACTGTGAGCAAAACACGCACTCAGAGTACAGTAACTCCTTGCTCTAACATTGTAGTTCTGTTCCAGAAAAATCCTAAAGTAAGCAAAACCATATTAAACTAGTTCAATTTCCCCATAAACATTAATGTAAATAAGCAGGTTAGGTCTCAGGGAAATTAATTTTAGCAGACAGAAGACAGTAAATACATAGACAGTGTAAGCTGTAAACAGTTTTACACAAGCAATTATTACAGTACCCGCCTGTTGTGACATGGCGGGGGATTGTGTTCGCTCTGTTTGGCTGTATGTGATTCCTGCTGTCTTGTGTTGCTCTGATGTAACCCTGTGAGTGTGCCTCTGTTTCTCTGAGTACTGCACTGGTACTTGGCTGGGGATGAGAATGTTAGGTATGCCTCTCAGTGAGGGGGAGGCTGCCCCATCTTCACACGTACACAACAATGGCTCAGGCTCTCTTGTAGCCTGAACTTAGGTGGGGGGAGCAACCAGGTGACACCTTGCCCTGGGAATCTGAACAAAGGAGGGGGCGGGGCTGCCTGCAGGGCTGGGACCCGTTGCTGGGTGTGTGAATTACTCTGGGCTGGAGGAGGATGCAGGGAGAGGGCCCAGGGCCCTGTCTCTGGGCCCCCCTCTCCCCAAATGGGATGGTACTGGCGGCTCCTGGTACCCGTGCTAACACGTCTGTGCTCCACTGTGTCCCTGTGAACCAATAAACCTTCTGTTCTACCTGCTGCCTGAGAGTCACGTCTGGCTGCGGATGGGGGTACAGGGCCCAGTGACCCCATACTCCATGACACCCATCAATCAGGGCAGACTAAGTGCTGCTCTGGTGCCTTTTACTCATACACTACATTTCATTAGCCCTGCATTCAATACTGAAGTGATTTGCAATCCAGCACCCAGGGTCAGCCTTAGGGAAAATGGTGCCCTGGGTGAACTTATGTTTTGACACCCCCCCAACCCCTGATTCCCCTTAGCATTGTGGCCTCCATTTCCCTTAGCCCCCATGGGTTCCCCAATCTCTGCACCCCCATCCTGTGCCTTCTTTGCCATTAACTCCCACCTCTTCTGCCCCCTGACTCCTACACTGTGCCCCCACACCTCTCACCCCTGCATTTTGACACTTTTATCCCAATCTCTGCACAGTGCCACCTTCACCTCCAACCCCTGCAGCCCCGATCCCAGTCCTGCATTGCTAGTGTGCCTGCCACACTGCCTCCATGCCCACTAGCCCCTCATGCCCCAGAGGTCCCCACCGTAGATTGGTGTGCCCAGCGGTCTCCCATGCACAGACCTCCCCATAGCCCAGCGCCCCTGTCATAGACCCCCCACAACTGCCCAGCACCCTATATTCCTGAGGGCATTCGGCACCAAAAAAAAGTTAAAAATTCTGTGCGCAATATTTTAAAATTCTGTCGAATTCCACAAATTATTTGTCCACAAGTGAATGTGGAGGCTCCAGCATGGCAGGGGCAAGCAGAAGCCACTGGCTGCATGGAGGTGGGAAATCACACTGCAGCCTTCCCCTTCCCCTTCCCCACTAGGATAGGGACTTAGCAGTGAGATACCTCTGGGTGTCAGCAAAGGGTCACAGGGGAGCGATTTACAGGCTGGCTCAGAAGGATGATCCCAAATCCACTTGAATGACACAAAAGAAATAGCTGATGCCAATGGCTGAGTCCAGTCCTCATCCAGTCCTGGCCTGACACCCCTCTGTCACCTCCCAAATGGCCTTTGTATTTCCCTCTAAGCCTGAAAAGCAAAGAGGTGCGTGGGGGATGTGCAGCTTGACAGGCAAAGGAATTCTACTGAGGCCCCAGGCTTTTTTTTTTTCTGCCCTGATTTACACATCTGGTTGCTACAGATGGCTTAATGGGATTGTACTGGCCAGCACACAGTTTCAACAGTGGGGCGGGAGCCATACGCCAGCCACATGCCTCATTTGAACTGTGGCTCTCGTTTTGAGTCCTTTAAGGTCATTTTTAAAGGTCTTTCCTGGGGCAAGGAAGAACGTGCTGCATTCTTGAAGGGACTCACTCCCACTCAACTCCTCATGGTTTAAGACTCACCCTCATTCAAAATGCCACCAGCTGGAGACACAGCCCTGGATGCACGAGGGGAAAAAAAAGTCTCTTTTCCCCAAAGTTTTCAGCTACTCCTGCCTTGTCAAGAGCACGTTCATCTTCCTCCCCAGCTAAGACATCACGGCCTCCCTTGCATTCTGCAGCCCTGATTGCTGCTTTTTCTGCTCCAAAGCCATCTCCTACCCACCCCATTTTTGTTCTAGTGTCAGTTTCCTTAAAAAAAAAAAAAAAACCACGAGCAATCTCCTTACAGACTAACAAAAATACATATATAACATCATGGGCTTTCGTGGGCAAAACCCACTTCCTTGACACAGGCATACTGATAATCGAGGGCAGGCGCAAACACCATCTTCTCTTATTTTCCTTTTGCTTTCACCCCTCCCCAGCCAGGCCGTGTGTGTACGTCCCTTCCCCAACCCTCCTCTGCTGCTGATCCCTGCTGGGGAATGGAGAAGAGGACAAAGTCCAAAGGGGATCTTTGGCTTTAATTTCAGAGCAGAGAGAGGCAGAGTGAAAACGAGACTTGAGAGATTGCAGGGAGTTGCCGGCAGGCAGGGCAGATGGGCAGAAGAGGGGTGAGGGGCAGGTGCAGTGTTGGGCAGCTTGGCAAAGCTGCTCTCCCCTGGGTGTACCAGCCTGCTCCCAGGAGGCTCTAGCACAATTGTTTGCAGCTAACTCACTGACACTGAGCCAAACAATGAACCCCACACACACACACCTGGTCTTTTCCCTTCCCAACTTGCTTCCCCCAGAATCATCCCTAGTCCTGTTCCTCCTCCCCTCCACTCCCTGATGTCCTGTCCTCAGCTCTACCCCTGCCAGAGCTCAGCTCCCCCCATCTTTCCAGCCTCCAGGTGTCCCTGCTGCTCTGTTCCCAGATTTGCGTGGCCCCTGCCTGCTCAGCCTGGCTCCCCCTGCTCACCCACATGCAATGCTCCTGGCCCCAGATGGCCCCACCCAGAGATGGAGCAGGACAGGCAGGGAAGGGGGGCTGGGGGCGGCTGGGTGGAGCTGGGGTCCTCAGCCAGCCGGCTTAGGTGTAAGTGAGCAGAGGGGACTGGGTGGAGGGACGCTTGCTGGCCCAGCTCACAGCAGGGTCTGGAGAGGAGTCTGTGCGGCAGCCCGCACAGGGAAGCCTAAGCCCCCTTGTGGCACCCTGTCCGTGCACCTGTTAGCCCAGTCCTAAGGCCGGTGGGGCCAGCACCCGTCAATGCTGATCACTTTGGCAACACCGCTCTGTCTGCTAGGCACCCAGGCAGAGTGGGTTTGGTCATGTAAATACACTGTGGTCTGAATCCTACCCTTATCCCAGATGGCTGCTAGGGGGGGAGAGCTCATTCAGACCAAAATAACCCAGACCCTGACACGTCAGTGGCCATAAACCCAGTTCAGGTTCCTACATCCTCCCTTCTTCTCTTTCTCTTGCCAAATCCTGATCTGTGCTCCTCCTTCAGCTTCAGATCTTCCTGGGCAGCAGCCCTGCTTTGCCCATAGGGGCTCCTGCAGCCCTTAGCCCAGACAAAGTTAGTAGGAAGTGGTGTGGACTTTCAGCTAAGATACACCATGGCTACGTCTGCACTACGAGTTTCCTCGGCAAAAAATATGCAAACGAGGGACTCATTTGCATGAGTCACGATCTCATTTGCATGAGTCAAGATCTCATTTGCATATTTTCTGCCAATCCATTTTCGTGCTGCGGTTTGGGGGCAAAAACAAGAAACGTGGACGTTTTCTTTTTGCGCAAAAATGCCTTTTTCCGCAAGATCCTTATGCGCTCCAAAAAGGAGGTATGCCGATCTTGCGGAAAAAGGGGGATTGGCGCAAAAAGAAAACGTGCACACTGCTTGTTTTTGCCCCAAAACTCCAGTGCAAAAACGGATCGGCAGAAAATATGGAAATGAGATCACGACTCATGCAAACGAGTCCCTCCTTTGCATATTTTTTGCCGAGAGAAAACTTGCAGTGTAGTCATAGCCCATGTGTTTTACACCAATTTTATGGTAAAGCGGCAGCTAGCTGTGTGCTACTATGGCTGGATTTTGGCAGCCTGGATGGGACATCATTCCGGAAACACATTAAAAAAAAATATGACAGTGCTCCCATCCCCCATCTGAGGCTGTGTCTGGGCTGGAGAGGGGGGGTCTGGGGATGAGACACTGCCAACGTTCCCTGTTACTCTGTGGATGTTACTCCAGGGGCTGACATTTGAAATATAGATGCACATCCAATGTGAATATCTTCAAGTAGAAATATGATACATGACACAGTCATATAAACAGACTCAGCAAATCATAAGCTTTCTATAGACACTTCACTTGGCCCACTTTGTACAAAATTTGGTGCAAGCATAGAACAGTGGTTGCAACAATGATCTGTCCATTCATATTACAATCCAATTACATCACCATAGTACTCTCTTCCTGTCGGACAGCCAGATTAATGGCTGCTTATTGCCCATGATGCTCTGCAGGTGAAACTCCAGGAGGCCCTAGGGCCTCTGAGGAAGGAGCTGGAGGAGGCCTGGATGCTGATGTCTAAAGAGGAGGAGAAAATTATGGACTGGAAGGTGGGTGTCTGAATTTATTCTTCCCTGAGCCCTTCCCCCTGTAGTGCATCTGGGAATGAAGGGGCTGTAAAGCTCCAGGATGAGGTTATGAACCTACTTGGGTTGTTTGCTCCATTGCAGAGGCTTGGTGCCAGCCATGGGCATGGCATGGCTCTGGAATTTGGGGAGGCTAGATGTGAGTGCCGAAACCTCCCCAGCACCTGGATTATCACCGTGCCCACTGCTCCACCTCCATTTGGCTTCCTGTCCCTGAGACTCTGCCCATGCTCCACCCTTGCTCTGCCCCATGGCCCACTCCTGCTCAGCCCCCTTTCCTGAGGCCCCCCACTCAACAGTCACTGTTGTAGCTTACTTACATGTCTCCCTCACCCCATATCCTGAGAACCTCTCGCCTGTTGCTCGCTTCCTTCTGCCCTCTGCAGGGACAGATTAACCGCTAGACTCAGTCTAATAAGGTTATAGCTTTCACAGAATCCTAGAACTGGAAGGGACCTTGAGAGGTCATCGAGTCCAGTCCCCTACCCTAACGGCAGGACCAAGCACTGTCTAGATCAGGGTTTCCCAAACTATGGGTTACGACCCAAATATGGGTCGCCATTACATTTCAAATGGGTTGCCACAGGTGGCTCTGCCTTCCCCCCTCCCCTGTTTTTGAATTGCCTTGGGTCACCAAGTCTTCCTGAATTGTCAAAATGGGTCCCCATCTGGAAAAGGCTGGGGAACCGCTGGTCTCTAGATCATCCCTAACAGGTGTCTGTCTAACCTGCTCTTAAATATCTCCAGTGATGGAGATTCCACAACCCCACTAGGCAATTTATTCCAGTGTTTAACCCCCCTGACAGGCAGGAAGTTTTTCCTGATGTCCTACCTAAACCTCCCTTGCTGCAATTTAAGCCCAGTGCTTCTTGTCCTGTCCTTAGAGGCCAAGGAGAACAATTTTTCTCCCTCCGCCTTATAACAACCTTTTAGATACTTGAAAGCTGCCATCATGTCCCCTCTCAGTCTTCTCTTTTCTAAACTAAACAAGCCCAATTCTTTCAGTCTTCCCTCATAGCTCATGTTTTCTAGACCTTTAATAATTTTCGTTGCTCTTCTTTAGGCCCTCCTTTGTTTTTAGGCCCTACTGGTCAGGCAGCAGGAGTGACGGGCCCAGGTGAAGGTGAGTGAGCTTGCTCACAGCCTTCCTGGAGCGCTTTTGCCGTCAGGAAAGGCAAAACAGCCCCCTGTAGCCTGGAAGGAGCTCAGCCAGCCCCCTGCTGCTCCCATTTCCTCCTGTCTGCGTCTCACTGGCTACGTCTAAACTACACCCCTCTGTCAGCAGAGGGATGTAAATGAAGCACTTTGAAAGTGCAAATGAAGCGGGGATTTAAATATCCCACGCTTCATTTGCGTAGTCGCGTCATGGCGCTGTTTCAAACAAGCACCATTTCGAAACTGAAACCGCAGTTTAGACGCGTTTTTTTCAACAATGGGGCACCTTTTCGAAAGATCCTGTAAACCTCATTTTTTGAGAAGTACAGGATCTTTCGAAAAGGCGCCCCGTTGTAAAAAAAAACGCGTCTAAACTGCGGTTTCAGTTTAGAAATGGCGCTTGTTCGAAACAGCACCATGATGCGATTATGCAAATGAAGCGTGGGATATTTAAATCCCCGCTTCATTTGCACTTTCAAAGTGCTTCATTTACATCCCTCTGCCGACAGAGGGGTGTAATTTAGATGTAGCCCCAGTATGGTAGGACATTGCCGGTGACTGGACACTAAGAATCTGGTTACCATGGGAACCTCTGCCATCCATGGGTGTAGTTTGAGCAGGCATTGCCCCCACCACCACCACCCCGGCTTTCCTCACCCCTGATTTCTCTGGAACTCTGTTGCCTCTTGGGCACTAGTGCCTGTCACCATCATCTTTTGTGTGTGCTGGGTCCATTTCTGGACAATTGGTGAGTGCCTGTGGGGGAACAGGGCAGGGGAGTGGTGGTGGTGGGAGGGGAGGAGGCAGTACCAGAGCTGTAGGGTGGGAAGCTTGCACAGAACTTGCACACACTCTACCTAGCTCCAGTCAGAACTATTGCCCCCCACCTCTTCCCACGAATAAGAAGTGAATTCCCCCACACGTGAAGGGAAAAACCAAACCAAACATCCAGTTCCGCATATCAGTGCTTTCACTATTATTTCCTTATGCTCAGCCTAATTCCACAGGCCAACACATATTTGCACATTTTAGGTGTTGCAAAAGCCCTGGAGGAAGCTCAGTGCACAATGTTGTAGGTTTTTCCCTTCCCCGGGTCTCCCTCAAGGATTTAAATCCACTTCTTAGCAGGCTACAGTAGAAGGACTGGCTGAATAGGCTCAGACAGGGTTCTGTCCATTTGCTGGGTCTCTAGGCTATGTCTAGATTGCAGCGCTTTTCCGGGATACCAGAGGTATCCCGGAAAAGCAACGCCATGTCCAAGGAGAGCATCCCGCTTTTTTGGAAATATTTTCAAGAAAGCGGGTGCACTCTTTTGCCATCCCTTAAACTTTTACGAGGAAAAAGGGCTGTGTCAAAAGAGGACTTTTTTCCGAAATTTGGTGCCGTGTAGATGTGCCAAATTTCAGAAAAGCCTCTTTCAACCATAAAGCAGAAAAAAGATATGCAATTTGCATGCTGCAAATTGTGTTTCTTTTTCCGATTTATCTTTGAAGTGTAGACCTAGTCTAGCAGTTCAATCCATCACAAAAGTGCCTCATATTTGATTTCTTTTGAGTTTTCTTCTGAAAACTCCTTCCCCCAAGCTATGTGATCTGAGGGTTTACCGGGGGCGAGGGAGGGGGTTGGGGATGGGGCCTCCCCCACACTCACCATGGAGTCGTGGGAAGGGGGAACAACCCAGTAGCCAGCTCTGCTCTGTAGCAGGCTGCTGGGTTGCTCCACTTCTCATGGCTCCTGTCCCTGTAGTGACTGCAGGGATGGGTCCGAACCCTACTGCCAGCCCCAGGCCTCCCAGGTAATCCCCAAGCCAACCTGGGGCCCACGGATGAGGTTGAAGCAACATGTACAGTGACCAGAACTATCCCACCTATTGGACAGTTCGGGGAAGTGGCTGCAGAGACCCTCACTGGGCAGCCACTCCGAACCATCCTATGGATGGGATGGCTTGGGGTGGGGGTAGTGTTTTGATATTACATGACTCCTGTTTCCCTCCAACAGGGGAGGGTGGTGTACAGGTTGCTGCAGCCAGCTGTGTTCCATGGCTTCCGTGACACAGCGCTACAGCTTCTCAGCAGCCTGAGGGGCACGGATTGTTCATTCTCACTCTGCACCCACACCCCGGGGAAATGAATCTGCCCAGTGACCGGACCAGACACTGGTGCTGGGAGCTGGGGAAGAGGATTTGCCCCTGGGAAATGTCCACCCCACCTCTGAGACTCCTCTGAGAGGCAGTACTGCCTGACTCACAAGCACAGAGTCTGAGTGTGGAAAAAGAAACTTTTAATACAAGGGGAGGGAAGTAACGTGGCATTAATTTGGGAAAACACCACAGACAGAGTTCACAACCAGACCCATGAGTCAACATCCCAGCCCGAGTAGGTTGGGCAGTGTTCTTTTCCCCTCAGCTTCTTATGTCCAGCAATGTAAGGGTACGTCTAGACTACAGGCTTTTGTCGACAGAGGCTCTGTCGACAGATACTGTCGACAAAGCTTCTGTCGACAAAGAGCGACTAGACTACATCCAGTTCTGTCAACAAAGCAAGCCGCTTTGTCGACATGAGAGTGTAGACTCAAAGGACAGTGTAGATGCAATAACGCCTTCTGTCGACAGAACTCTATCGACAAAAGGCGTTATTCCTCATAGAATGAGGTTTACCGCCATCGACAAAACTGCCGAGTTCTGTCGACGTTATGTCGACAGAACTCGGCAGTAGTGTAGACGCAGGTATAGTTTTGTCGACAAAAGTCCACTTTTGTCAACAAAACCCTGTAGTCTAGACACACCCTAAATGTCCCCGTCACATGTCCAACCCTTCTCTGCACCCCACTCCCAGTTGCTGCCCTTGGTCAGGACAGACCCAGGGTTCAGAGGTGCAACCACAGTGTTCACTTCTCACCTGGGTGTGGCGGGGAGAGAGAGACATTTTACTTGCCCTATTGGCAGCTCAGCCCACCGCTGCCCTGCTGGCTGTCAGTCACCATCCACCTCTTGGCTGTGACCTATTCACATGCATTCCTTAGTACAGTGGTCCCCAACCTTTTGGGGCTACCGGGCACCCAGAGGCGGGGCTGCGCATGCGCCACACTCCTGGGGCCGGCACAGCGCAGGGGCCGCGCACGTGCCGTGCGACCGGGGGCAGGGGCCGCCCATGCGCCACACACCCGCGGCAGGCCCGGCCCTGATCACTCGGCGGACGCACATAAATGCCCCAGTGGGCACCATGGCGCCCGCGGGCACCGCGTTGGGGACCACTGCCTTAGTAGTTCTCAGCTTTTTTCCCCAGCTGGACAGAAACTGCCTCATCTCAAGTGATTTCGCCTCCCCGTGATTTTAGCTCTTAGGAGACAGGGCAGAAACACAGCTCTACTACAATTAAAATAACAAAGAGGCTCTCAGTGAAGCCTATGTAGCTCTATTCTTTGAACAGTGGGAACAATATGTTAAATAAATCTAGGAGTACCCCTTGGGAGGCTACCTGCCACCTTTCTTACACTCATAACCGAGTCCCTGCTTAGCAAGCTCCTTTCTGCATGAGCCCTTTCCTTTGGAATGGGTTAAGCACACTGCTGCTTTTCTGTATTCCCACAATAATTACACATTGGCAACTATATTCCACTACTCCTGCATTCAATGCTAACGTAATTTGTAATCCAACAGCAGCTAAATTGATTACAATGAGAAAAAAATGACTCCATCTGCTGAATATCTAGCAAATCTAACCAAAACAGGAACAAACTGTGTTTACGGAGACACACCCAGGGTCTCTCCCCTCTTTCAGCTTGCTGTCAGGGAAACATTCCTTCAGATCTTGCTTATATCACATTTCCCAAAGAAGTAAATGTCCTTACAAACCTGTTACTCATTTCACATTCCCTGCTTCATAAACAGAGGCCCAGTCTGTAACTCAACATTTGGCTCGTGTTTTCTTTGCCTTTTTCCTATGTTTCTTTCTTCAGAGGAAAGTGAAGAAGAAGCAAGAGACGATTACTCGTGAATTCAACAAACTGCACATGCTGCTGAGAGAGGAGGAGCAGCTGCTTCTGCAGAGGCTGAAGGAGGAAGAGAGGGAAACTTTGCAGAGGCTACAGGAAAATGTCTCCAAACTCTCTCAGCAAAGCTCCTCTCTGCAGCAGCTGATCGCAGAGATCGAGGGGAAGTGTCAGCAGCTGGTTGCAGAGCTGCTAAAGGTGGGACAGCATCAAAACTCGGCATCCAGCCAGAATTATAGCACAGATCCATGTTCGGTGGGCTACTGACAGATAAAACATCAGGCTAAAGGTGCCATCAGTTCCAAAATATTGCAGTTCATGTCAGAGGGGAATTCTGGCCATGGAGATCCAGGAAGGCCCTGGGAGAGTAAATGGATGATACAGAAATGATAAAGAGCTAACCCCATCCCTGCTGTGACTCCAGAACATTGGACTCAACACAGTCACTAAACACAGATACTGATGGTCCCTAGACGATAGAAGCATTCAGCCAAATCCCCATCTCACCTACATATAATGAAACTAGTGTTAATGCAAAATGGTGTAGGAGATAGTACCACAAAACAGATCCTGGGAGGGTTAATCTATTTTCTAGATGAAAGTTTGATGGCCAGAGTGGGAAATGCTCCATTTTAGGCACATGGTGGTAATACAGAACATCAATTCTCTTTCTCCTTTCAGGATGTGAAAAACACATTGAGCAGGTGCGTGTCCCATTTTCATCGCGCTTGTATTCTTGGGGGTGGCTCTGCGGTGAGGCGTGCACAGAGCTGTGGAGTTATGATGGGATTTTTTTTTTTCTTCATAGGAGTGAGAATGTGAAACTCCAGGAACCAGAAACTGTTTCTACTGACCTGAAGAATGAGTATAACATTTTCCTTGACATGAAGGAAGTGCTGAAGAGATTCAGAGGTGAGCTCTGGTTGAGGTTTTGTGTTGCTCTTTCAGATCTCTGGGGTGGGGAGCACATCTCCACCCAGCTGCTTAATAAGCCCCATGCTGGAGCTCAGGGCTACTGAGCATGGAGCTGCTTGGTGGACGGGGGCGGGGGGGTTCCCCCAGCTGCAGCCACTCCCTGCCAGGTTCAGAGAAATGTGTCTTTTCCAGCCAGTGCCTGCACCTTCAAAAGGCAGGACTCTTTCTGAGCCCCTGACTGGACTTGGGCCAGGCCAGGGGAGTAGACTGAACAGGGGTGTTAAGGCAAAAGGGGGGCTGGGTGGGTGCCAGCATTGGTGTGGTAAGGTGTGGGTGGGGAGTTTGTTTGGAGTGTCCTGACTCCCATCTGGGCTGCAGCAAGAGTCAGACACTCTCACTGGTGCAGGGGAGAGACACAGGTTCCTCTCCTGGGCTGAAGATGGAGAGAGAGGGAAGTAGGCTCCATGGTGGGTGCCAACATTTCTTGTGGGTTATGCTGGCAAGCTGGAGCATGTGGTTCCATGGGAGATGGGGTGCTGGGGAAACTCCATGGACTCATTAATGCATGAGAGGGAGCTCCATCGAAGTACATCTTCCCTTTTCTTGTTGAGACTGGAGTGAGGAGGGTTTGGTATTAATTACCAACTGATCGGTGACATAATTACAAGACCTGAAATATGCCAGAAAAAAGAGGGAAGGAATAATGTAGTACCCTGCTATTTTCCACTGTTAGACTTTTTGTAGCGCAAACAGAAAACAGGAGAGGGATCATGTAAGGATTCCCTGTTCTGTTCACTCCCTCTGGGGCATCTGGCATTGGCCATTGTTGGCAGACAGGATACTGGGCTAGATGGACCTTTGGTCCAACCCCGTAGGGCCGTTCTTATGTTCTTCTTATGTTTCTATGTTCTAAAACAGTGACTCTTTGCAGTTCTAGACCAAAATATTTTTCATGTAGTATCAGGAAGGAAAAATAAAGAGCTTGCTTTTGGCCATGTTGAGTTTGTTAACAGGTGGCCAACTTCCCGGAGATGTTAGAAAGCCTGGGCTAAAATTGAGTTTGTTTGGAGGGAGACAGATCCAGAGCAGAGAAGTAAAGAGGGCCGAAAGATTCTGCATTAGCAGATCTTCATGCAGGATATAACTTCACTTGTATTGGCATTTTTTTCTTTTGTAAAACAGTTAAGCTATAGATAAGGATTTAGGCTTTAATGAATGAATACTGGAACAAAAGCATGTGGGTAGCCTAGCTCATGATATTTGCATGATTATATTTAAAACAATGTTTACATAGATGTTAATGGCTCAAGGTAAGAAATAAAAGGATTATTTTAACAAAATTCTTTTGGAGTGTTGTGGATATCTGAAAACTCTGATCTTAATGATTTTTTAAAATCTTGCATTACTAATTAATACATGGTAAATTGCTAAAACTGGAAGAATTTTACTATAGATCCTCAAAAAACGAGGTTTACAGGATCTTTTGAAAAAGGGTTTTATTTTCAAAAGATCCCCGTCTAAACTGCCATTTTTCTATCGAAAAGCCCCGTTTCGGAAAAAACCCGTGGCCGCCATTATGCAAATGAAGCACGGGAAATTTAAATCCCAGCTTCATTTGCAATTTTGAAGTGTCTAATTTACATCCCTTTTTCGAGAAAAGGGATGTAGTCTAGACACAGCCTCAATGTGGGTGGGGCTGCCACCGACCTGCCCTTAGCGACAAACCAGGCACACACGACCTCAAAGCAGCAGAGATTCCCTGGGGCCTGTTCCCTTTCCCCCCCTTCCTGGCTCCTACCCCTGCCTCTGTCCTCATCCTCACCCCTCCCCTTCTTCTAACCCCCTTTCTGTTCCTCTGGGCCCCAGCCTTTCTGCCCCTCACTTTACCTCATTGGCTCATGACTCTGCCTTCCACCCACCTCTGCTGTTCACCCCCCTCACACCTGCCCCAGTCCTCCGAACATCCCCTGCATCTGGAGCCCACCCACCATTTCACACCCTTTACCTCTGGCTTCCAGTACTAGCTTTTACCTCCCTCTTTTCCTGGCACCTGCCTTTTCCTTCATCCTTTGCTCACCTATCCTCTTGCCCCACTCTGAGCCACAGGGTTAATTCCCTCTGATCCCAGGGACCCGCCCTGCCCCCAGCACTGACTCTGTGACTCTCTCCCCAGCGGACGTGACTCTGGATCCAGACACGGCTCATCCCAAACTCGTCCTGTCTGAGGATCGGAAACGTGTGGCACTTGGAGACACGCGCCAGGCTCTGCCTGATACGCCTGAGAGATTTGATCTTTGTGTCTTTGTCCTGGGCGCCGAGGGGTTCACGGGCAGGAGGCGTTACTGGGAGGTGGAGGTGGGAGATAAGACAAGATGGGCTTTGGGGTCTGTAGGGAATCCGTGAGCAGGAAGGGGCCAGTCACACTCACACCTGAGGATGGATACTGGTCTATGTGTCTGACGGATGGTGAATACAAGGCCTGCACCTCCTCCACTCTGACCCCTCTCCCCCTGAGCACCAGGCCTGGCTGGGTGGGGATTTTCCTTGACTATGAGGTGGGGGAGGTCTCATTTTACAATGCGACTGACGGGTCCCATCTCTGCAGTGTCAGTGGCACCTTCTCCGGAACGCTCCGCCCTTTCTTCAGTCCTGGTCGCAACGCTGGGGGTACAAACACAGCTCCCCTGACCATCTGCCCAGCCCCAGCCCAGGCTGGAGGGAATCTCAGCCCATGACAGTGACCCCCATGGCACAGACCAACCCTTCCCACTGCTGTGGCTCTTCCCACCTCCCAGTGGTGGGGCTTGTTACCATGGAGGTGGTATAAAGGCAATCACCTGCCTGCCCCCATCTCTTTCCCTCTCAGTTCCCAGCCCCAGGCCTGTGAGTGAGTGGAGGGAAGAGGCAAAGAGAAAGGAGCGGGGGGGCACGGGGGGAATCGGCTGTTGGACTTTGGGGGGACCGAGGTTGAGGTGGGGAGGGAGTTTCAGCAGCAGGAAGGGAAGAGGCCTGCTCACAAGAGGAAGACCGGGGAGGTGGTACAATGAGCATGAGAGGAGAGAGGCCTCAAACAGGAAGAGCTCCTGGCAGAAATGACAGAGGAGGAGAGCATCTTGACATTTCCTGTCAGAAAGATCCCATTGAAATGATGTGTATTTACTGTGGTTTCTTATCTACACAATAAGTTTAATGTCATGGCAAAAACATGTTTCCAAAGCTAGAGTTTTTGTTTGTTTGTTTGTTTTGGTTTTTTTTTTTTTTTTTTTTGCTATCAGAAAAGACGTAAAATATGTTGTCACTAACAATTTACAGCATTAATTGTCATGCAGAGATTTCAGGTTCCCCTCACGCTCAGGCCCCGTGGGAGAAGAGCGCCAAGCTTCAGAGCTTCCCCCCAGGGCTGGATTCACTCTTCTGGGGGACCAGAGCTACTTGATTTTGTGGGGACTCCTCTAGGGTGGGGCCAAAACTGAACAGTTAAGGGTTTGGGAGGGGGCTGCTGGGGAGCATACTGAGGGTGTGTGTGTGCAGGGTGTGGAGGAGATGTAGGGTTCTGAAGTGGCCTGGGGTGGAGGTACGGGGTCTGGGCTGGAGGTTGGCTCCAGAAGTGGATTAAGGGTAGGAATATTGGGACTGGATGGGAGGTTGGCTGCAGGAGTAGGCTCAGGGTGCGGGTTCTGGATGGGAGATACAGGGGACTGGGACGTTTACCTAACACAGCTACTGGAGAATGCGGGGCGGGGCTCACAGGTGGTCCCGCACTACCCTGCACTTGCAAGCACCACCACCCCGCCAATCCCATGAGCTGCAATTTCCAGCCAATGGGAGCAGCGGAGGAAAAGCCTGCAGGTGAACACTTCCCTGTGCTGCCATTCCCCCAACTGGGGGTGAGGGAGAACAGCAATCCACAGAGTCGCTTCCTCCCCCTGCCAGGCAGAGACGGCCATGCAGAGGCCTTAGTGCCAGCTTCCCGCTGCATGGTCCCTGAGCCTCACAAGCCAGATCAAGAGAAGCCAGGGATCTTGGGCCCTAGGTTCCCCACCCCTGCATTACACCCTAGGTGGTGTGGTCACCACACACCCAGACTCCAGCCCTGGTGCTTGGGCAGCCAGATAGGACAGTCGCTACCTGTGATGGGGTGGACTAGTCCCTGACTCCCCTTGCTGGAGGCCTTGTGATTGCTCCAGAAAAAAGGGCAGTAGAGAGGTCCTCCAAACAGGCTAGAGTGGCTGCAGGGGAAGCAGCCATTCAGGGGCCAGGAGGGCCATATAAAAGGATCTGCAGAACAGAGCAGAAGTTAGTTGCCAGGAGTGAAGCCTGGGTGATGGGAAAAGTAGTAGTTCTACAGACAGCTTAGGGTGGAGAGCTCTCAGCAACCAGGACAGAGCTCTGAGGTGAGGGTACAGGCGGTGCAGGGCTGCGGGGAAGTGGGCCAGGGAATTAGAGCAGCCGTGGAACAGTCATAGCCCACAGCTGCTATCTACACGGTCCCTGTACTGGAGCCCAGAGCAGAGAGTGGGACTGGGGCCCCTAACCCCTATCAGCCACTGGGGGAAGTGGTCTGAACACTGAGGCATCCCGTGGGAGGAATTGGACTAGAGTGGCCCATATAAAGGCAAAGATTTAAAGACATAGTCTCCAATGAAGGAGCCCTGGGGCACCACTCTTATCTGGAACAGGGACAAACTGATTTTCTTGTAAAGTTTTATTTCAAGGTGAATGCTCTCTCTGTGTACATGTTCTTTGGGTTGCATGTGTAATGAAAAGGAATATAATTAAAATTTAGTGCAAGATCAGTCCCCTCATTTATTACCTAAAGTTAATTGGAGTTTTAGCATTAGCTTCAATGGGCCACAGTTACATTCACTGGGTTTTTTTCTTTTTTTCATATAAAATTTCTGTTTTTATAGTCACTGTGAAATGCATTCTTCTCTTATATGACACATTTCAGTAAGTTTACACTATTAGAACTATAGGCAATAATTAACTTTTGTTTTTGACAAATGTTATCCAGGTTATTTTCAAAGAGCAATAACAATCTACACACTTTGAGCAATGACTTCTGTGTTTAAAAATTGTTAACATCTAATTGTCCCAGAGTAAATATTGGCTTAATAAAAGCTATTAAGGCTTTTGCAGATGTCTTATGCAGACATGTTTTATTTATAGTAGATGTATGTCTTGTAAAACACTTCAGTTAAGAAACTAATTTTATGTCATATCTCCACCTGCTCCGATTAGCAGAGGGGAAACGTTACCACTTTTGGGAAAGGTAGAAAGATGGGAGCCATGCACACTTAGAATGATTCCCTTGCAGTGTCCCACCAGTTTCATCAAAGTCCTCAGACGGACATCAAGAAACTGTCAAAACAAGACTGGTACTGATTGATGTGGCACCATTTCCATTTTTATGAAAATATATTTTTGTATATGAATATGCATTACTCAGTTATGCTTTATGCAAACTGGGGCACATGACATAGCACTCAAGCACTTGTAATCCCCCTGAATGCAGTCAAAGCATTCTTGTCAAAGCATGACCCAAATTGAGGCTATCTAAGCAGAATAAACCACACTTATCAATGCACAGGTCTTGTCAAAGGTAAGACAGGACATTTTGAGCTATGTGCCTAACTTTCATGAAAGCTTTTGAAAGTCTGTCCACACACAATCAGTAGAGATCAAGTTTCATTTAAATTAATCAGATCACATATAAAAATTTAATTGCATAAATGGGAACAATAAATGTAACAGCACAAATAATGTTAAATAAAAAAAAATGCAAGGGGTGTCAAGCAGGAGAAGTTAAGTTTTTGGAATATTATGAATTTAAAACAGACTATCTGCAACCCCCTTTACCAGTCATATTGATGTTTATAAGGCTGACATTTTCCTTAAAACATGTAGATGTTATCATGAGCTTTCATGGGCACAACCAACTTCTTCAGATGAATGGAGTTATTAAAGGTCCAGTTTCCAAATAAATAGGGGATGTGAAACTGGCCATTTAATAACTCCATTCATCTACGTGTTTTTTTAGTCTCTAAGGTGCTACAAGACTATTTGTTG
This sequence comes from Rafetus swinhoei, assembly GCA_019425775.1. NCBI lineage: Eukaryota > Metazoa > Chordata > Testudines > Trionychidae > Rafetus > Rafetus swinhoei. The sequence continues at coordinate 19,018,673 of CM033444.1, read as the reverse complement.
TTTAAGTTTTTCCAGTTACAGACTAACTCAGCTACCCCTCTAAAACTTTTGAATATTTTCCTTAGTGCTCCTTGTGAGTAACACACTTGGCTGTAATTCAGAAGAAGCTGCAAGAAATAAGAAAGCCATGGGGACAGACACATTTCATTAGCACGCTGATCACTGGCAGGGGATCTATTTGAAACAAAGTGACTATAGAGGTTGCTTTAGTTTCCTTGGCCTCTCTCAACATTTGGGCTAGTCTGCACTAACTGTACTGATGTGGCTGACAAACAAAAGGCATGAGATGGAGACAAATTAATATTTCCTTAGGGAGGAGAGGTGGTGAAGAATGATCTGCATCACAGTATCCCAATGGGCCTCACCTTGGGCTTTGGAGCCTTCCCAAAAGTGGGGACCAGGAATCTCTGCCTCTCCACTTGCCCCCAAGACTCCACCCCTGGCCTTTTTGGAGATAGCAGACTTGGTAATTTCTGAGAGCGTCCAGTGCCAGAGGCTGGATACTGCATGGGAATGCTCTTCAGACGAGTTAAGGGACTAGCATGCACCAAGGGATACTAGCAAGGTGAAATAAAGACTGGCTACGTCCTGAAGGAGTTTGTTTGGCAAACTAACAGAATGGCATGACAGGTAGCTGTCACCCAGTTTGGTACCAATAAGTCTGTATTTTGTTAGAGCAGAGGGCTAACAAGGTGAATCAGTTCTTGATGTCCCAAGAAAGCATCACAGGTGCGTGTAGATTTCACATCTCCCTCCTTCCCAGGGCTGGCTCTGTGTCTAGAGAGGGCTCTGGTCTCAGTAGAGTTAGAAAGGAGTGAGAGGTTGCATAACTGTGCGGTATCAGAATTATGAAATCCCGCAATGTGTGTGAATCACTTTCAGGGGGAGCAGGAACCTCCCAGAAACCACCTGAAGTTCTCAAAACTTCTCAGGATCATTGTCCCATCTGTTTGGTTTATTCAATGGCACCCACCTATTCAGAACATCTGGAAACAACTTGTCTGTGACAGACTGTAATGCCCTGGAGTCATGTGTTTTATTTTACCTGATCAGGGAATTCCCCAAACTGACATGATATCTCAGCTGGAATGGGGAGAAGAGCCATGGGTCCCAGTTCGCCAGGGCTATGAGGAAAGGGAGAGTCTCAGAAACATCTTCAAAGGTGAGGAATTGGTTAAACAGAGGAAGAAATCATCCACCATTTGGCTAAGCAGTTGGGATTCCCACAGAAGTCCCTCAAACTCCCCCAGTTTTGCCTTATCTCGCTCAGATCAGGACTGTGCCAAGCTGGGGTCATAAACCCATAGAAAAAATCACTCATGGATCTCCATCCCTCTGGAGTGACATCTGGCAATGGCTCCCTTTCCTCTGAGGCTGCGTCTATACTACAAGATGTGAGGGGGGGGGGATACAATGTTGCTTTGTAGAAGCTGCATTTTCCTTTGCTCCCCGCTTCATTGCCTCCCTCCCCAACTAGTTATTTGGCTGCAGTCTCACGCTCTCACCTTTTCTGCCCCAACCTCCACCCCCAAACTGCCTCTCGTACCCCACCCAACACCCTCTCCTGCCACCAAATTCCCTTCCAGACCCTGCCCTCCTCACCCTGTCCCGCACCCCACCTCCCACCCAGCTCCTGCATCTCTATCCCACTTGCTGGCAGCCCTCATTTTGAATTCTTCATTTTTGTTCCCGCCCCAGAGCCTAAGGAGGTCCACAAAATCCACTAACTCTGAAACCCCAGAAAAGTAAATCTGGCCTATGTGAAGCCCTGAACCTCAGTCCTCCCTGCCCCTTCCCCTCACCCTTCCAGTAGGGGCTGGAGTGCCAGAGGAGTGAGGTGTCTCAGTTGGAGGCCACATCAGTGAGAGTTGGGGGGTTTTGGAGGAGGTTTTATTTCCTTCTCACTTGTGTGGTGCCCAACTGATTTTTCTGTGGGTCAGTGACCCCTGACTCAAACAGGTTCCCCACCAGTGTTCCCGCTAAGATTTTCCATCCTTGGGCAGATTGAATTTTCTTTTGGGTGGATTGAAATTTCTTATGTGCAACACCAATATTAAAGTAACATATGAATGTGCACCCACCAGTGCAAACAAAAACCGTAGATATAAAAATATGTATTTTAAATAGTCCATAGATGTGAAAGAAAACATATTAAAACAAGGGATAATTAGCAAGCAGCGATGCTTATGATGATTTAATATGAAATCAAATAAAAAGAAAATGAACACTACCCTTGGCTGAAAAAGTAGGTTGTACCCTCAAAAGCTCATGATACTATTTACAGGAAATCCCCGACTTCTGACGGCCCAAGTTACAACCCCCACCCCCACATTTACAACCATTTTTTTAAGTGTGGAAAGGACTGAAAGCCCTCAACTTACGTCCTGAGCCCGCATTTACGATGGCACACGGCACCTATCATAAATGATGATTCGAGTTATGACGCCCCTGACTTGCGACACTTCCCCAGGAACCAATTGCGTTGCAAATTGGGGGCAGCCTGTACATATTTTTGTTAGTCTAAAGTGCTACTGGACCATTGTTTTTTAAAGTTTATTTAGTTACAGACTAACATGGCTACTCCGCTGAGACCTTGGAGTACACGTATTGTCATCCTTTCTAACAGACAGATGCATGTTTCAAAGATCTTGCAAATAAGGTTTCATCTACAAAATACCTAGCCCAACACATCTGGCCTTAATGCAATATAGTTTATCATGTATTAATTAGTAATACAGGATTTTTAAAAAATCATTAAAATCAGAGTTTTAGATATCTGCAACACTCAAAAAAATTATGTAAAAAAGAATCTTTTTCTTTCTTACCTTAAGCTATTAACACACAGGGGTGGGCAATAATTTTTGATGGGGGGGGGCCACACCAAGAATTTGGTAAGTGGTTGAGGGCCGCCCTCTTCCATGGTATTAATGGAGAAGATGTGGGGGTCTGGGATGGAGGTTGGATGTGGAAAGGGGGATTGGGGTGTGGAATCTGGGAGGGAGATTGAGTGAAGTAGGAGATTGTGACCTGGGGCAATGGACTGCGGTAAGAAGGGTGTGCAGAGTCTGGGAGGAGGTTGTAACCTGGGGTGGGAGGTGCAGGGATTTGGGCTCTGACCAGAGATAGCGGATTGGGGTGCAAGGTCTGAGAGGGGGTTGTGACCTGAAGAGAGGGGGTAGAAGGGGATGCAGCATCTTGGAAGGTGTATGGGGGCTGGTGCAGGGTGCAGAAGCTTTGGGTTACAGCTGAGGGTTGGGGGACGGAGGAAGGGGCTGGGATGCCAGAGATAGCTCTGGCTGCGAGACCTTATCTGGCTCCCAGCCAGCAGCCCAGCAGGTTTCTTAGCCAGGGTCCCTGCCTTCCAGCCCCTGTACATGCTCAGGGGAGCTGCAGGAGCCACATTTATTACTATGAACTGAATGCTGTAAGGCTGGGGGATGACGGGGGAGAGGCATTTCCCATGCTGCCTGTCTGTCAAATAGGCGGCTGCTATTGGTCAAAACTGGCCAATGGGAGCTACTGGGGGTAGGGCAGCGTGAGAAGCCTGTCTCCCCTCCCTCCAGGCTCTCAGCATTCAGAAACACACATGGCTCTGCAGCTGCTTCACTGAAGGCTGCGTCTATATTACGAGCCTCTTCCGCAAGAGGAAATGCAAATGGAGTACTCATTTGCATATGTCGCACTCTCATTTGCATTTCCTCCTCGGATCCCTTTTGCGCAAGAGGTTTTTGCACAAAAAAGTGCTGTGTAGACGGCTCCTTTTTGCGCAAAAAAACCCTTTTGCGCAAGAGCCGTTCTTCCTCATTTTTAGTTTCACAAAAAATACTGAACGTGGCAGGAAAAAAATTGATTGCGCAAAACCCCTCCCCCCCCAAAAAAACCCCCACAACCATACCAAAAAAAAAGAGTCATGGCCCAGAGGAGTCCAACCCCAACCTCCACAAGTCTGCTCCTGCACACTCCCCCTTGGCCAGACACTCTCCCTTCTGGCCAGGCACTCTACCCCAACTCTGCTCCTGCACCCTCCCTCCTGGCCACACATTGCACCCTCCCTTGCTCTTGCTCCCTCCCCCCTAGCCAGATACCCTACTCCCAGCCTGCTCCTGCACCATACCTCCCACCCAGACCTCGCAACCTCTCCGTCTTCTGCTCCCCACCTCCCTCCCAGATCTGGAAAAACTACACATATGTCCACACTGCAATTGCATTCTTTCAACAGAAAGTTGAAAGAACACAAGGGTTTTTCTGACGGCGACAAACCTCTTTCGACGAGGAACAAGCCTTTTTCTGAAAGAGTTCTTTTAGAAAAAGGCATGTGTGGACGGGGAAGAGGGTTTTTTTTCAAAAGAAGAGGCCTCCAGGAAAAAGCACAGATGCCCAAGTGGCTATTCCATCCATAGTAATCACAACTTAAATGCGAGATAGCGTCCAATCAATGTGGACGCTCTCAAAAAAGCAGATCACTTTTTTCAATGGGCTTTTGCTGTGTGGATGCTCTCTTTCAAAAGAAGTTTTTCTGGAAGATCTCTTCCAAAAAAGCTTCTTCCGAAAGAAGCATGCAGTCTAGACATAGACTCACTTTCACCAGGCTGGGGTAGGGGGTTTGGGTGCAGGCTCTGGTCTTAGGCCAAAGGGTTCGGGGTCCAGGAGGGGTTTCAGGGTGCAAGTTCTGTGAAGGAGTTTGGGTGCAGGGAAACCCAACGTCTGGGGCAGGAGGTTGGGTGCAGGAGGAGCTCTTCTGCTTTTTTTTTTTTTTTTTTTGCGGAAGAGCAAATGTGCTCTTTTGGAAGCCCCTGTATTCCTCATTCCATGAGGAAGAAGGGGGCTTTCAAAATAAGGTTTTTTTTTCCTGAAATTTGGCCTAGTCTAGATGGGAAAGTATTGGAAAAAATATGGAGCGTTTTTTTTTGCGGAAGAGCAAACACGCTTTCGGAAGCCCCTGTATTTCTCGTTCCACAAAGACTAAGGGGGCTTTCAAAGAGGCCAGTCTAGACGGGTCAAATTTCAGAAAAGCCTCTTCCGACAAAAGTATTGTAAAAAATGAGGAGCGCATTTTGTGTATCTTTTTCCGATAGATCCTCGCAGTCTAGACGTACCCTCTGAGAGATGCCTTCAGGGTCAAGGATCCATCACCCCCCCAATAATGAGCTGACTTCAGCAAAACCTAGTAAATAAACAAGGGTGGGCTAATAATATTCATCACATGGTTATGTTTATGCATTACATGTGTGTTTGCATTACCAAATTAGGATTTATAGGATGATGTAATGTATAGGAGTATTTGCAGGCTAACTCAGATAAAAGGGTATGTTTGGGCTCCCTTCATCACTCACTCACATCCCAGGTAGGAGGGATCCGAGATGGAACGAGTATCAGCAGTAAAGGTGCTGTTACCCCATCAGCCTCTGGGTCAGCCTGTTCTTTTTCTAACAATGAGAAGGTTGAGAGTCGAGCTGCCAGGAATCTGTTAGAGGGCTTATCCCTTCGCCCTCAATTTTCCCTGGTCCTACTTGCATGAGTGGAGAACAGCAATCCCTGAAGCCCAGAGATGAAAACAATTTAATGTTTATTGGGGTTGGACTCCAGCAAGCATGTATCCAATTTCCTTTCCCTTGTTCCCTTCACACCCACTTCCTCTTTGCCCCAATGTCTACACTGAGGGTACATCTACACTGCGGGGTTTTTCCGGGATACCTCCAATATCCCAGAAAAACTCTGCTGCATCCAGGGAACGCATTTGCTCTTCTGCTTTTTTTTTGTGGAAGTGCAAACACACTTTTTCGGAAGCCCTGTCTTCTTCATTCTATAAGGAAGAAGGAATCTTCTGAAAGAGGGGGATTTTCCAAAATTTGGCTCAGTGTAGACAGGCCAAATTTTGGAAAAGCCTCTTCTGAAAAGCTACACAAAATGCAGAGTGCATTTTGTGTAGCTTTATCTCAAAAAAAAAAAAAAAAAAAAAAAAAAGCTGTAGTGTAGACCTAGCCTAATAGTCTCAGCTATACCTTAACCCCGTGATCACCAACCAGTAGATTGGGATCTACTGGTAGATCTTGGCATCTCTGACAGGTGATCTTGACTGGTTTGGCCAAGAGGCTATCAAGTGCCAGCACTTCAGCTGCCCTTCCCCCTGCTGCTGTGCACCTCCTGCCCTTTGCCTTGGAGCTCTCTCCTCAGGAGCCTCCTGCTTTCTGTGCAGGGCAGAGGAGGAAGAAGAGGGGCGCTGATGTCAAGGTGTCCCCTCTCCCTCCCTGTATCCTATCTCCACAGAGCAGAGAGGGGGCACCACAGGACTTGGGATGGAGTTTGTTGGCTGCTTTTGGGAGTGGTGCAGGGCCAGGGCAGGAGTGAAGCTGCCTTAGCCCCACTGCATCAGCACCCAGGAGCCACCTGAGGTAAACAGTGCCCTGCTGGAGCCCACATCCTGAAACCCTACCCCAGTTATGAAACCCTTCCTGGACCCCAAGTCCCTGCCCTAGCCCCGAGTACCTCTGCATCCAAACACCCTCCCAGAGCCTGCACCTAGAACCCCCTCCAGCACTCCAACTGCCTGCCTCAAGCTAAGATCATAGCCCCTCTCACACTTCAAATCCCTTAATCCAAGACCAGAGCCTGCATCCCAACCCTCTGCCCCTGCCTGGTGAAAGTGAGGGAGGATGAGGGAGGAAGGGAGGATGGAGTAAGCAGGGGCGGGGCCTCGGAGAAGGGGCACAAAGGAGGTGGGGCAAGAGTATTTGGGTTTGAGGTAGATCTTGGATTGCACTTAAATTCAAAAAGTGATCTCATGCTTAAAAAGGTTGGAGACCACTGCCTTAACCAATCATTCTAGTGAAATTTAACTAGCCAATTGTCACATATTATAGCATGATTATCTAATCAGGTATATCCCATTACCATTTATACCCAGCAACATTCATTATACATCAGACAGAAACAATCAAAGAATCAGACAGAGGCAGTACAGAGAAACAATAGAGAGGTGGGGAGCATGACAACAAAATTGAAAAAGAAATAAGAATTTCATAATCCCAAATACTGATAAGTTATCCTAAACTCATGAACATAAGAACGGCCATACTGGGTCAAACCAACGGTCCATCTAGCCCAGAATCCTGTCGGCCGACAGTGGCCAATACCATATGCCCCAGAGAAAGTGAACACAAGTGGTAGTCCTCAGATGATCCCTCTCCAGTTACCCATTTCCAGACAAGAATCAAGCTGGTCCTTGCCAGACAGAAAGTATCAGCCTCATTTTTCTTTAAATCTTCTAGGCTCTTCCCTTTATCTGGAGGTGATTGACTAGATGGCCTTTCTCATAGCCCCAAATTGCCATATTTCATTGGAAGAGGTCTGGAATGTGTCAGGACTTGACGGCATGTTTCCCAGCTTATGGCTGTCTCTGCTGCTTAGGCAAAGGCCTCAGACTGTCTCATACAGGCAGACTGTGGTTTTGTTCCTTTGTTTTAATGCCCTGTAATTAGCACAATGGTAAGATTCTAAAGAACAGGCCTTCCAAGCTCTTACATCTCATGAGGGATGAGGTGCACTAGAAGGCTTTCCCACATGCAGAATACTCTTCCCCAGAGCTTCTCTGAGGTTTATTAAGGGCTGAGCTCTCACTGAAATGTCCCAAATTCAGGGTGTTTAAAGAGTTCTTCCCTGGATTCTCTGGAGGACAAGGACTGATCCCCCACAGAGGCTTTCCCTGCCCTTGGCAATTCATAGGTGTGACGTTATTGGATGTTATGAACATATATAACATTGTTGCAACCATTGTTATATGCTTGCACCAAATCTTCTGCAAAGTGGGCCTAGTGAGAGGACTTCAGAAAGCTTATGATTTGTTGATTCTGTTTGTGACGGGGTGAGGTCACAGGAGACCCCTTGGGGGTGCCTCCCGGAGGGCTGACAAGGCCACTGATGCTCACCTTCCTGCTCTTTGGAACGTCTCACCACTCGGTCCTGCTGGGCCCACAGCCAAGGCACCGAGCTGAGATCACTGCCCCTTTAGGAGCAAGTACAAACACTGAGGGTACATCTAGACTGCTTTCCTCTTCCAAAAGAGGAAATGCAAATGAAGCACTGATTAGCATATTCTCGCACTTCATTTACATATTCTTTTCCGACCCTTTTTGCGGAAGAGATTTTTTTCACCAAAAAAAGCAGTCTAGAGGTGGCTTTTTCACGAAAAAAACCCCTTTTTTGAAAGAACTCATAAACCTCATTTTTGAGGAGTACGGGTTCTTTCGAAAAAGGGGTTTTTTATTTTGCAAAAAAGACGCATCTGGACTGCATTTTTTGGAGAAAAACCTCTTCTAAAAAAGGGGTCGGAAGAGGATATGCAAATGAAGTGTCACATATGCTAATCAGCACTTCATTTGCATTTCCTCTTTCAGAAGAGGAAAGCAGTCTAGATGTACCCTGCATCTCTTCAGGTCCAAGGAAAATGCAGTTTAGGGCCCAGCTTCCTAGGATACCACTCCCCAAATCAGATCAGAACCACCAAATGAATTATTTAGGTAAGCCCTCTTTAACAATGTAAGGGGGAATGTACACACTGATTGCTCCCCTAGGTAATAATTATTTACACTGGATTTGATAGAAAATAAAAGTGATTTTATCAAGTACAAGCAGTAGGATTTAAGTGGTTATAAATGAAAATAGGCAAAGTGGATTACAAATTCAAAATAACAGAAAATGTTTAGCTAATTCTACACTGAAACCTCAGTACAAACTTGTTACAGGTTCATTACAAACTCACCCTAAACCGTTTCTTTTCCAGCTCAGCCTTCAAACCAGGGAAATCTCCTTTTCCCTGGGGCCTTTGGTTCATTCCCCTGGGTGTGCCAGCCAAAGACCCCCAACTCCTAATTTCCTATTGTTTTTAATGATTCCCTTTTTGCATGGGAAGTCACCTGGCCAGTTGGGGTTAACATGTGATTTCCCCAGACCAACCAGTGCTAAGACTTAAAGGACAAAAAACATTTTTTAACAGCTGGTCATCAAGGCATTGAAGGTAACACCTGTGATGGCTTTCGTTCATACATTTAAAAACCACAAAGCATTCCACACTCCATGGCTACGTCTAGACTGGCGCGCTTTTGCGCCAGAGCTATGCAAATGAGGCTCAGCGTTGGAATATCGCTGAGCCTCATTTGCTTAGCTAATGAACCGCCATTTTCACGGAAGAGGCTCTTGCGCAAGACGGGGCTGTCTACACTGCCTTCTTGCGCCAAAAACTCCTTTGCGCAAAGCCGTTATGCCGATTATTTTCAGGCATAGCGCTGCGCAAAGTTTCTTGCAAGAAGGGGCAGTGTAGACAGCCCGTCTTGCGCAAGAGCTCTTCAGCAATGGCGGTTATGCAAATGAGGCTCGGCGATATTCCAACGCTGAGCCTCATTTGCATAGATCTGGCGCAAAAGCGCACCAGTCTAGACGTAGCCCATATGTCTAATTTTACACACAAGAATGATACATACACCAAAATGAGATAAACAGATCGAGCGGATTAAGACATGAAGATCGATAGGTTACATAAAGCAATTTGTCCCAAGCATCTTTGAGTTATGCATATTTATGTCCATAAGTCCATTTCATAAAGCATGAGGGGGGGGATCCATCACACTGTTCACACTTCTCATAAGCATGTATCATTTTTGTATTTGAAGTTATGAGGGTTGCCAGGTGTCTGGTAGCGAACCGGACAGTCTGGTATTTGGACTTTGTGTCCGGTAAACAAATAGAGAAAATACCGGACATATAAATGTCCGGTATTTTCTAATTAAGGAAGTTTTTCTGCTTTTCCCAGGCCTGGCTCAGTGCCTGACAAAAGCCTGCTTGGAACACATGGCAATTAAAGGGGCCGTGACTGCATTTCGGCCTGACCTCCCAAATCCCCACTCCCCGGCGTTTTTTTTTTTAAATCCGGTATTTTTTTTAAACCATCTGGCAACCCTAATGAGTATTGGCTATGTACTTGTATTTCACATGTTTGCTTCTGGGAGATTATGAACAGGGTTCACTCACCTCTCATGAAAGTGTCACTAGTCAAATGAATAGCAGTACTTGACTGACAATCCACCTCAATCCACAGTTGGAGACTTTGCTGTGTACCTTAACACCAGGATGTAAGCCATGGCTATTGGCCTAAAAAGGATTGAGTTATGCATGGACAGTTGATTTGCACATCTCAAACTCCATTTTGGGAAGTACTTTCACATAAGGAGAACAATGGATTTCCCTCCACATGGGTAAGGGTAAAAAGAGGGCCCTAGAGGCTCCTATGATTTTATCTTCATTCCATTTAATCACTTCAGGAGCATCTTTGCTATGAATTGAGTCCAAAAGGACTTATGACCCAGCCTAACAAAGGATGTATCCCAGAAATGTTTAAGATAGCAGTTTATTCCACTTCTGCTACAAGCCTGCACCAGGATCTTTGTAATTGGTTTATGTAATTTGTTTCTATTAACAATTACACTCTCACTCTAGTTTCTTTCTTGCTTTTATTAATAAACCTTTAGGCTACGTCTACACTGGTGCGTTCTCACGCTAAAACTCTTTTGCAGAAGAGTTTTTCTGCAAAAACTCTTCCAGAAGAGAGCGTCTACACTGGCATGTGCTTTTGCGCAAGAGCATCCATGCCAGTGTAGATGCTCTCTTGCGCAAGAAAGCTCTGATGGCCATTTTAACCATAGGGCTTTCTTGCGCAAGAAATTCATGTTGCCTGTCTACACTGGCCTCTTGCGCAAGAACAGTTGCACAAAAGGGCTTATTCCTGAGCAGGAGCGTCAGAGTTCTGGAGCAAGAAGCCCTGATTTTATACATTAGAACGTCAGTTTACTTGCGCAAGAACACGCTGCCAGGGTAGACAGGCAGCAAATTTTTGTGCAACAGCAGCCGCTTTTGCACGAGATCGCGCCAGTGTAGACACAGCCTTAGATTTTAGATTTTAAAGGATTGGCACAGCATGCTCTTTGGGGTAAGATTTAAAGTATAAATTGATGTGGGAATGTGGCTGATCCTCTGGGATCAGAACCACCTGTTCAGATTTAGTGAAATTGTTTTTCATAACCTCTCATCTGTGCATGGTGTGATGCTGGTTGTGGCATAGGAGAAGCTGACATGTCTAAAGGGATTGCTTGTGTGTCTTCTTGCTGGACAGTGCAGCAAACAGCACTCTTTATGATTGGTTTGGTGTGCAGTATACTGGAGGATCCTCCCAGTCTTGGGCTGTAAATAGCCCTGTCTTGACCCTCTCAGCAGTGCCCCCAGAAAAGCTGTTATATTACAATAGGGTGTCTCTCATCTTTGGGTTGTTCAATATAATAGAAAGTATGAGCAATGACAAACTTCTCCTTGAATAATATGTCACTTTTCTCACCTGACAGATATTCAATGAAGTATCAGCTTCAATTTAACCTTTGCCTGCCGTCAGAGCAGATGTAGGGTTTCTCTCCTGTGTGTGTTCTTTAGTGAATGACATTTGAGGTACAACTGAAGCTTTACCCACATTCAGCACAGTCAAAAACAGGGCTGGAGAACCTTTTTGGGGTTAGGGGCCACTAACCCACCAACATATCAGTCAGGGGATGGACAAAAGTGAGAAGCACACACACAAAGCCCCTTGCCCAGCTGTGGCCACCCCTTCCTCCCTAAAGGCACCCCTTTCAGGGAAGGGGCTGGGGAGAGGGTTTCCCTTCCCTTCCCTCCCACTCCTGCAAGGGACTCCCCTCTCCCCCTTCCCTCCTGGGCCCTGCATGCCTCTACAACAGCTCCAGCCTTCTGCAGCTGCCTAGTGTGTGTGGGGAGAAGAGGAGGGAAGGCAGTAAGCACAGAAACAATGGAGCTCTTGTTTACTCAGGCGCTCCAGCACATTGAACTTTCCCCCTCTAGCCAGGTCTCCTGAGCATCTCTTCCATGTGCAGGAGAGGAACTGGAAATGTCAGGCCCATGCTGCAGGAGAGGCTGGGGGAAAATTTTCAAACAGGCCCAGGAAGCCCCTGCAGCGTTTCATGGCCGCTGGACTCTCCCCCACCCCTCCAAGAGCCAGATTAAATTGTTTGGCACGCTGGACAGTCCCCACCCCTGATCAAAGGATGTCCCTCCTCCCAGTATGGATTCTCTGATGTGTAATTAGGTTTGCATTCTGACTGAAGCTTTTCCCACACTCAGGGCAGCTGAAGGGTTTCTCCCCTGTGTGGGTTCTGCGATGATTAACAAGATGTGAGCGCTGACTGAAGCTTTTTCCACAGTCAGAGCAGTCAAAGGGTTTCTCCCCTGTGTGGATTCTCTTATGTCTAACAAGTTGTGAGCTGCCACGGAAGGTTTTCCCACACGCAGAGCAGTTGAAGGGCCTCTCGCCAGTGTGGATTCTCTGATGACTAATAAGACTTGACTGCCGAGGGAAGCTTTTCCCACAGTCAGAGCAGGCAAACGGGGTCTTCTCTGTGTGGATTCTCTGATGTTTAGTCAGCTGTGGGCTCCTACAGAAGCTTTTCCCACACTCAGAGCAGTTAAAGGGCTTCTCTGCAGTGTGGATTCTCCTATGTCTAACAAGGTGTGAGCTCCTAGCGAAACTTTTCCCACAGTCAGAGCAATCAAAAGCATTCTCCCTTGTGTGGATTCTCCTGTGTCTAACAAGCTGTGAGCTCCCACAGAAGCTTTTCCCACAGTCAGCGCAGTAAAAGGCCTTCTCTCCTATGCAAATTCTCTGATGACTAATTAGACCTGAGTGCCTACTGAAGCTTTTCCCACAGTCAGAGCAGTCAAACGGTTTCTCCCCCTGTGTGGACTCTCTGATGTGTCACCAGGTGTGCGTTCTGACTGAAGCTTTTCCCACAGTCGGAGCAGCTAAAGGGCTTCTCTCCTTTGTGGATTCTTCTGTGTCTAACAAGGTGTGATCTCTGACTGAAGCTTTTCCCGCAATCAGAGCAGTTATGCGGTTTCTCCCTTGTATGTATTATTTGATGGCTAGTAAGGCCTGAGCGCCAACTAAAGCATTTCCCACAGTCGGAGCATTTGAAGGGCTTCTCTCCTGCGTGGGTTCTTTGATGTTCTATAAGAGTTGCAAGCTGAGAGAACCTTTTCCCGCTGTCAGAGCAGTTGAAACTTTCCTCTCCTGAGTGAATTTTCTGGTGTAAAAAAAGGATCATTTTCAATCTGAAGGCTTTCCCACATTTATCGCAAGTGTAGGGTCCCTCTCGATGGGGAATTTTCTGTTGAATAGCTTTTGTATTTCTTTTCACCCCTCTGCTCCTGTGAGTGAATTTACCCTGTCCCTCCACTGGACAGTTTCCCTGCTGCTGTTTTAGGCTATGCTGACTCTCACGGGTCTTGTCAGGACTCTGAGAAACATGCCCTTCAGATCTTCCCAGAAACATCCCATGTGGAGTCACTTGCTCCAGTCCTTCCTGCTGAAGACTCTCCCCATTGTTCTCACTCGTCGTCCCATCACCTGCTGGGATGGAGAAAGAATCCAGACAGGAGTCATTCTCTGTACTGAGCTGAAAGGAAAACTCTGACAGGGGAAGAGAAAAGGGGGAACACACCCAAATAATGACCGGAAAGGTGAATAATCATGAGCTGAATTCATCCTTTTCCTCCACAGCCCTTCCCCAGAGGAGAGACCCCATCCCTTCCCCCGCCCACCCTCTGACTGGAGCTGAAGACAGGCTGAAGTGCATTTTCATCAAGGCTCACTGACACAAGCAACACCTCCTATGAGGACACAGAAATTGATTTCTGAGTCAGTTTAGTGGATTTCTCACCCCGTGGGTGTGTGATGATTTCTCCTTCCTCAAAGCCCTGGAGCCCTGGGATCCACAGCTCCTCCCCTCACTCCACCCAGGAAATCACATCAGCTTTGGAGACTGGAAATCCTGCTCGGGGAGCAATTAATCAAGTTCTGATCTTGTTCATTAAGGTCTGTGCCATTACTACTTCCAGACCCAGCATCTCAATCACCCACCTGGATATGCTCCTTCCCCCTCTTGCAGAGACTGGGCTCTGGCTGGTACAAGATCCCAGGACACACTCACCTGCAGTAAAGGTGCATTCCCCACCCTGCCTCAGGAATGGCCCAGTTTATTCCCCAGGGGAGCCAAGTGCTCTGCTGCACTCTCTAGGGCAGTGTTTTCCATTTTTATTTGGCCACAGAACCCTTTAAAACTCGAAAGAATTTTGCGGAACCCCTAATAACAGTCTAATATATGGAGCTGAAAAAGTAGACCACAAATAAGTAAGGATAAAAATAAACAAATGCTAAATAAGGTCATGAGATCAACATTTAGATTTAAAAACAAAAATCACATACAGTAGAGTCTCGATTATCCAACCTAAATGGGACCGGAGGATGGTCAGATAAAAGAATTTTCCGTATTATCCGACATTCCTTTAATACAGTAATTAATTTTATAAATTTGAACTTTGTAATACCTTGTGAGGTCCAGTTCTAAACCTCCTGAATCTGCTGCCTTGACCAGCCCTTGTATTTCTCCCCAAACGGGAGTAAGAGCCAGGGCTCTGCCTTGCGGCGGGAGCACAGCCTTTGCCCTGCACCACTCCATGTCCCCTAGCGATGACGTGACGCAGGGCAAGATGCTTGCCGCTTTCCTCAGAAACAGGAAAAACAGGGGAAAAAAAGCTACTTTGCTGACGGTGAATTCTTCAGCCACAAGAGGGAGCTGCAGACCTGCCAACCAGAGCTCCTGCCCAGCTCTGGGAAAGCAAGGGAAAGCAAGGCCATTGTCCAGTGTCCCTGGAGCCCCTTGCCATGATGTGACGGGAGGCACGTTGGATAACATGGAATGTCGGATAAACAAAGGTCGGATAATTGAGACTTTACTGTAACATTAATTTAAAAAAATCATAACATATTATTGTAATGGAATTTTCTCGTGGAACCCTTATTTTCACTTTGCTGAACCCCAGGGTTCTGTGGAACACCATTTGGGAAACAGTGCTATAGGGTACAACTCAGTTGCCCCTGTGGCCTGTTCCATCCCCCCATCCCAGGGTAGGACAGGAACACACTGCTCAGGAGGTGAGCTCTAGTGAGGTCTTGCAGGTCTGACACTGAGACCCACAAGCAGGGCTCAGACTGCAGTTGCCACATGGCAGGTCACTAGGACTTGGAGAGAAGGCCTGTGTTGGCTGTTCGGCTGCTCTCATAGGGGGAGAGGGAGGGAAGAGACTTGAGCCCATCACCCTGTGGTCCCCAGGTGAATGCCCTATCCCCTAGGCCACTCAGTAACCCACCCCATCTCTTTATCTTCTGGGCATCCCTTATCCTTCCGAGCCAGCTCCTGCTCTAGGACAGCTCTAGCTCCCCAAGGGCTCTGTGCACAAAGCTCTTGGCTGGGGGGGCTCGGCTCGCCCTGTTCTTTGGCTCAGATTCCTTACTTGGATCAGGAGGCGGCAGAGGAAGTTGTCTGAGCAGTGAGATGAATCCTTGGCTGGATGCGTCAGACCCTACCTATGCTCTAGACTCCTGACCCTGACTGCCTGTGTGGGCCCTGCCAGCTGCTCACAATAGCTGCCGCTCCCATGGCTGGCCATAGCAGCATTGGGCTGTGCTGCTTCTCCAGGGTGTGTGGCTGTTACTGTAGCTGAGTTCCCCCTCTGCTGCCTCGGTTCTACTCTGCCAGCAGCAGCAGCCTCTTTGTGTGGTTCCCCAACCTTACTCTCATGGCCAGCCTGGCCTGCCATTTGTTGCCCCTTCCCCTTGCCTGACATTTGTCCTTTGCACTTGTGGGTTGGGTTGGTCGGTTTGGTGACTGGTCCTCATCTGCAATCCCATTTCCTTAGAGAGGAAATGCTTTAGTTAATTATGCTAATTAAATCAGTTATTGGGAACCAATCTTACCACAGTTCTGCAATCTTCTCTCGATAGACAATATTGAAATAGATAAAAGTGTGTGTGCACTTTTTTGTGTAACTCTGTAATATAGCCACAAATTGTGTCTAGGCCATAGTTGTAGTTTTGCTAGAACACAGGTGAGCCACGTGACTGCAAGCCTGACAACACTGGATAAAAGGTAACTATATCATAGGCAGTGTTCTCTCTAAGATTTTTCACCCTTGGGCAGATTGAATTTTCTTTTGGGTGGATTAAAATTTCTTATGGGCAACACTAATATTGAAGTAGCATGTTAATGTGCACCCACCAGTACAAACAAAAAAACATATAAAATATATTTTGAATAGTCCATAGATGTGAAAGAAAATATATTACAACAAGGGATAATTAACAAGCAGCAATGCTTATGATTATTTAATATGAAATAAAATAAAAAGAAAATGAACACTACCCTTGGCTGAAGAAGTGGGTTGTGCCCATGAAAGTTCATGATACTATTTATATATTTTTGTTAGTCGAAGGTGCTACAGGACCATTGTTGTTTTTTTAGTTACAGACTAACACAGCTAGCCTGCTGATATCTTGGAGTACATGTATCATCATCCTTTCTAACAGACACATGCAGGTTTCAAAGATCTTACAAATAAAGGTTTCATCCTACAAAACAGCTAGCATCACACCTAGTACTTGCTACTTCTGATGTATAAGAGCCAGAACTCTACCAGATAGCAAAAATCTGGCCTTAATGCAATACAGTTTACAATGTATTAATTAGTAACACAGGATTTTTAAAAATTCATTAAGATCAGAATTTTAGATATCTGCAACACTCAAAAAAAATTATGTTAAAAGAATCTTTTTCTTTCTTACCGTAAGCCATTAACACAGAAGTGAGCAATAATTTTTGATGGGGGAGGGGGGGAACACGCCAAGAATTTGGTAAGTGATCAAGGGCTGCACTCTTCCATTATATTAATGGAGGGTGTGCGGGGGGCCTGGGATGGAGGTTGGGTGCAGAAAAGGAGCTTGGGGTAAGGGATTGGGATGTGGGGTCTGTGAGGGAGTTTGGGTGAAGTAGGGGATCGTGACCTGGGCCAGGAATGCAGGAAGGGGTGCAGGAATTTGGGCTGTGACCAAGGATAGTAGATTGGGGTGCAACGTCCAAGAGGGGGTTGTGACCTGAGGAGGGATGTAGGAGGGGATGCAGTGTCTGGGAAGGTGCTATTAACAGGCAGGTCAAAACCGGCCAATAGGAGCTACTGGGGGCAGGGGCAGCATGAGAAGCCTGTCTCCCCTCTCTCCAAGCTCTCAGCATTCAGAAACACACACGGGGTCCTGCACCTAGCTCTCCTGAGTGTGAGCGGGTGCAGGGCAGGCAGGGAGCCAGCTGAGGCTCTCGTGGCCGGATCCGGCCCACAGATCATCTTTTGCCCAGCCCTGGAGTGGAGGCTGGAGCAAGCTTCTCCATTTATAGCAGGCGGCAGCAGCAGCAGCAGCAGCTGCTGCTCCTCTGAGAGGGCAAGTGCCCTGTCCCCCTTTCCCAGCCGATCTGCTGAGCTCCCTGCCTGCATGGGGAGCTCTGAACCTCTGAGCGGGGCTCAGAAGAGGGCTGTGCACCCACACAGGCACACAGTTTACAGGCAATCTTGATCACAGGATGTTTAATTGTTGTCAAGAAACAGTCATTAGTAGCATGCAAAGGCATCCATAATTATCATCTGTCACAGTGGCATTTCTATCTGTAAGTGTAACACACATGATGAGAATGGGAACGAGTAAAGGTGGCAGTTGGTTGACTTTAGAGCAGGGCTACTCAACTTTGGAAGCCCCGGGCGCCACAATGACACTCACAGCACATGCCGAGGGCCGCAACTTAAATGTGGTTGCATACACATGCAAATAGATATGCAAATAGCTTCTTTTACACAATGCCCTGGCGCTCCCGGCACCTCCTCCCAGGGGGCTAGAAACGCCGACACCCTGTACCCGTCTGTTCCAGCCAGCCCGTCCGCTTATCTTTCAGTGCTCACCCTGCCTGGGAGACGCCTCGCTGTTGTGGAGCATGTTCCCAGTAGAGGCCATGTTCAAAGGATCTTACCCGCAGGCCGTGTTTTGAGTCCCGTGTAAACCCAAACCACATTGAGGGCTGCAAACAAATGGGCCAAGTGTTGAGTAGCCCTGCCTTAGAGGAAAAGTGGATTGGAAGATACACATCATGGCATGCACGCAAATATGTTAGTACTGGAAGAATCTGTAGTTGCTTTAAGACAAATTCTATAAAAGGAATCAGAGGAGCAATCTGCACAGCTCTGCCCTTGGTAATGGACTACAATTAAATGATTAGACTCGGGCAGTCCACACAAGGTAAGATTCTGCTTTTACTCAAATATTCTTTTCCAAAGTGCCCCATTAGGTAGTCTGGAGACTTAGGTTCTCGCAGTTTGCGCATTGTGCAAACTGGGAATGAGGAGTTAGTGCTGTGTAAAGGGCAAAGAGCAAGTGAAGGCCTGGGGGCAGAGACTAGAGTACTGTGGAGAGAAGTTGCAGAGTTAAATGAATAGGAAGAGAGAGTATCAGGTTTAATGGGCTTCAGAGATTCTTTTCAGTCAAAAGTAGTTTCCAGCCTTGTGTAACAAGAGATCTCTAGTAATGGGGGCACGGATATCTCTGAACGGAATTCAGATGAGGGGCTACATGACCTGAACACACATGAATTTTCAAGTCTCAGTAAGTACTTGTGGTTAATTGAGGATATGTGCTAAAGCAGAGCTACTCAACACGCGGCCCACAGCCTGTTTGTTTGCTGCCCATGGTGCAGTTTGGGTTTACACAGGGCTCAACACAGGTGGGATCCTTTGAACATGGCCTCCACTGGGAACACGCTCCACAATGGTGAGGCATCTCCCAGGCAGGATGAGCACTGAAAGACACAAGCGGATAAGCTGGCTGGAACAGACGGGTACAGGGTATCGGCATTTCTAGCCCCCAGGGAGCGCTGCAGAATTGTGGGAAGTGCTTTGTATTCATGCCGGTCAGTGTGAAAGCAGCTATTTGCATGTATATGCAACCACACTTAAGTTGCGGCCCTCGGCATGTGCTGTGACTATCATTGTGGCCCCCAGGGCTTCCAAAGTTGAGTAGCCCTGTGCTAAAGCCTGTGGATGCAACTTCTGTCACAGCTGCAGGTAAGTAGAGAGACTGAAAATTTGGTTCAACAAATACACTAGATTTTTTTCTCCCCACTGCTCCATGATATACAAGAAAACAAACAAACAGAGAATCACCACCGCTAATATATTCCAAGGATAAGGCATTACACAGTACCGCCAAAGGAACAGCCTGGGTAGGTGGACTGCAGAGTGACATTAGTGAGGAAATGAAATTTTCAGATACTGTAGCACGGTGGGAATATGCCCAACAAGATGAGCTCAGACTGCAACTAAAGAATTGGAAAGTTAATACCCCAAGAGGGGCCATGCCTGGCTTTGTCCCTGCATGCCAGGAGAGGCCGGCCTGGTATTCCTTGTGCACACCAGGAGGGGCTGGGCCCAAGTCATGCTGCCCTAGTTTTTTCCACCAGGAGGGGCCAGGCCTCAGCCCAGCTTTCCCTCCAGCCGCTGGGAAGGGAAACAGAGGGCTGGGTCTGTAGGCAGCTCTAGCCCTCCACGTGGGCCCTGGGAAGGTCTAAACTGGGGGTGGGTGGGGCATGTTTCTGTTGTCCCACAGGGGGGGAAAAAAAAAAAAAAAAAAAAGGCTTTTTTATAGGTCTAGTAAGAAAATAGGTTGTGACCTGGAGGGAGGGGCTGCAGAGTGTTTGGGTGATGACCTGGGGCAGGAAGATGTGGTGGCCTGGGGCAGAGAGTTGAGTGGAGGGAGGGACTGGGGTGCCAGAGGCAGGCTGTGATCAGGAGGTGCTTACTTAGGCGGTTGCTGTCCATTAGCCCTGCAGGACGCTGAGGCTGGCAGTCCCAAGTTACTCAAAATGACTGGCTGCTCCCTGTGGCTCTCTGCACAGAGAGGGAGAGGGGGAGGCATCACACAAAGCCCCCAATTCTCAGTAAAATTTCAGCTCTCATTGGCCCGTTTCCAGACAATAGGAGCTGAGAGATTTTGCTGGGGAGGGGGGCAGGGGCAGCACATGAGCCTAGTACTTTGCTTCTTCTGCAATAAAGTCAGTGAGCATCTTAGCTCCAGAATGGAGCCTGTTTCTTTCTTTACCAATGACCCTGAGCTGTGCTGCATGGGGAAGCCGCATGCTCTGCCAGTGCGGCTGGCATCAGAGCCCCGGAAAGAGCTGTCCTGAGCAGCCATAACGACGCTCTGTGGCACTAGCAGCAATTCAAACGGCACTGCAGCCGCTACGGCAAGCAAAGCTGATCAGTCACAGCAGCACCTGGGATCTCTAGTGTCAATCAGGACTCCGCTGTGCTATTGGGGTGCTTATATGGAGTTGAGCATCTCCCCTATTTAATGTATGTATCCTTCCCCAGCCCTGTGAAACAGGGACACACTGTAATAGCTATTACAGGGACAGGGGACTGAGCCATAGGCAGTCTAAGTGACTTGCCAAGGGTCTCACTGGAAGTCTGTGTCAGGGCAGGGAATTAAATGCAAGTCTCCAGACACCACGTGCAATGCCTGAAACACAAGAAAAGCTCTGCTCACATTAATCTACCACAGAGCTGCCCCCCCAAAGAATGCCGGCAGTGCATGAACTGCCACATCCACCCTCTCTCAGCCCCAGCCCCTCTCACTGGCAGGGGGGGGGGGGGGGGGGGGGGGGGGGTGTCAGCCACAGTCAGGAAAGTACTCAGGGAACCGCATCCTTCTTCCAGCAGCTCAGCCCACTGGCATAAGGGGGATCCTGCAGGCACTAACAGCAGCTGAACCCAACCTCAGAACTCTGGTACCTGCCGTTCCTGCCTGGGCCCTTCCACTGACACCTCCGGCCAAGGCACAACATGGGCAAGATGGTAGGGAAGCACATTGAGACCTTGGCTGTGGAAGAGCAGCACCATTTTTATGTCCCTGAACCTGCTTCCTCTGGGAGGGCATGGAGGGGACAGTCTCTCACACAGGAGCCAGGATTATTGGGGCTGATACTCCTGACATTGGGGGCAGGGGGTAATGAGGGACCAACCCAGCTGCTCCAGAGCCCACCCAGCCCCTGATACCGGAGGGGACAGGAATCCTTACCCAGCCAGCTCACAGCCTCAAAGTTCTCCTGCATCACGGCCCAGTAGAGGGCTCTCTGGCCCGAGTCCAGCAGAGCCCATTCCTCCTCAGAGAAATACACAGCCACCTCCTCGAAGGTCACCGGCTCCGCCACAGCCATTTCCTTTCCCTGGCTCTGCAGGCAGGAGGCTGAGCTGGAGCAAGACATGGGTGTTCCTGTCAGAGGAGAAAGACAATTGGAGACATTTCAGAAGGGACTTTAATCTTTTCCACCCCTCATTCTTCCCAGAATCCATCCCTGGTGACACACATGCTAGACTCTGCCATTTTGGGCAAATGCTTGAGTCTAGATAGTCTATACATGGCACACACAAGTGAGATCCCAAATCTACATTCATTTCTCTCAGTACCTGGCTTGAGTTTCAACATTCCTGGGCCTGCAACAGTGGAATTCAGTTCTCAGCGCCTAGTGTTTTCATTAAACAAGCCACTTATTCTGCTGCCTGAACATGGATGTGGGTGTCTAAACGTAGGCCCCTAGTCTTTCTCCATTTGTTTGTAGCACAAACTTTGGTTCTCTCTTCAGGACTAAACTGACAGAGATTTTATAAACCCTCTTCAAAACACAGATTAAAATACATTAATACAACTATTCAGATGCTTATTGTTAAACACGTGTGGACTGTGTTTGCAGGAGGAGGTCCTAAAATTCATTGCTGAAACAAAAGACAGGACTATGCAGCACTTTAAAGACTAACAAGATGGTTAGTTAGTCTTTAAAGTGCTGCATAGTCCTGTCTTTTGTTTCAGCAAGACCAGACTAACATGGCTACATCTCTATTACTATTCTAAAATTCATTGATTGACAGTGTCTAAAGGGATCATTAGTCATGTAGTCTGACCTCTTCTGTGGCACAGGCCATTTCACTTAGCCCAGCTACCCAGCCACAAGGCTCTATTTCTCCAAAGTATGTTTTCTAGAAAGTCGTCCAGTGTTGGTTTCAAGACATCAAGAGATGGAGAATCCACCACTTCGTTTGGCCATTTGTTTCAGTGGCTAATCATCTTCCCCATCAAACATTTGTGCCTCCTTTCTAGCCTGAAATTGTCCGGCTCCAGCTTTCAAGTATTGGTTCTCATTGAGCTGTATCCACTAGACTGCTGAGCCCTTGGGGATCCAGCAGTTTCTCTCCATGAACACACTGATACAGTGGGAGCCAGTCAGCTCTCTGCCTACTTATTGTTTGAAAACAACCCCATATTTAAACTGAACTGACTGAGATTGAAGGTGCTGTACTTTGTGTGCTTCAATTTCACACCTTTAGCATTGCACCCCATAGACAGACCCTTAATGCAGCTTCTCCATTACATGCGCAGACAGGGAGCTGCCCACATTCAGATGTAAATAGCTGTCATGGCAAAGCAGCAGGGTTAGCCCCACAATCTGCATCAAAGCTCTTAAGATAGTAACAATAATGTTTCATTGTGCATCTGAGTCAGCGTTATAGTCTGTGACCTCATTGCTCAGCAAATGTGTTTTACAGACATGAATGAACATGCATTAGCTGTTACCCTGCAGAAACATTGAGGGGGGAGCCACTTTTGGTGAGGTCAGCACCACCACCCCCCCCTTCAGACCATTGCAAAAAAAAAAAAAATGCATTTTTTTTTAAAACCCCTGGAGTTTGGCAACACAGAGCAGGAGGACTGTCGGAGTGAAGAGCACCGTTGGAATGTATTGTAACAGTAGATGTAGCACACATAGAAACTATGACGCTGAAATATGAGATTAGAAGTACAAATATTTCAGTAAAATTCTGAATATTTATCTATGCAATGAAGTAATAAAACTGAAGTGTGCACCTCAGTGTTTGCAGAGCGGGGGATTACTTACAGAAACGCAGATTTTTTCTAATAAGTTTGCAAGTACCAAATTATTTTCACAAGTCTCTCCTCGCGGACACATGTAATTATCTGCCCTGCAGTGAATATTCACAGGGGAGCAAAAATCTACCCCCAGTGGCCGGCGATGCGACAAAGCACCAGGGCTCGGGGTGACCGTATTTCCCGCTGCTGAACACCGGACACCTGGAGAAATGACCTCGACCCCCGCTGAGCTCATTGGACGCCACCAGCCCCGCGCAGCGCAAAGCTCCCAATTCGCATCAAATCCCCGTGAAACATAGTGACGGTGCAGCTGGCGCCGGCTGCTCTCCCGGGCTTCAGGGTTCACACGGCGAAGGGGACCCCCCCCCCCCGCACGTCTCGCTTGGTTGCTCGCTGCCCTCGCCCGGCACCTGGGACCGGTCTCCCTGGGGCAGCGCGCGCGCCGGGCATGAGATGCGGGCGGGGCTGTGTTGCGGGACTAGCTAGGGGAGCAGCCGCCCCCCACTGCGGGCGGGTGGTTTGGCCCCTGCACAGCCCCCCCCGGCTCCGCGCGGTGTTTGCCTTTGCCCGGGGCGCGCGCCTCACCTGCAACCCGCGGCCCGGCTCCCCCGAGAGCTCCCGGTCTGAGCTAAGTCCTGGCGCTGGGACGAGAACCGGCGTCACCGACCTGCTGCGCAGGCGCGGTTTTACCCCACCTGCCCCTCCCATTCCGTATCATCCCGACCGCGTTTTCAGCGCGTCTTCCCGCCAGTCACTCCCGGCCCCGGCTCAGGCCCCGCCCACCCCCGCGCTGCGATTGGCCCCTGGGCGGAGCCCCTCTGACTCCGCGCGCCAGCCTAGGGAGGCGGTAGCCCCCCCCCCTCGTCGCGGTCATTGCGCAGGCGCCGCGCGTCCTGTGGCGCGAATTCTGAGGGAGCCGTTGTTGCCGTTGCTCGCCGCGCGGCTGTTGGCGGAGGAGCAGAGGCGAGGCCGGGAGGTGCCTGGGGGCTGGGAGCAAGGGGAGAGGGCAATCGGTGGGGAGAAGAAAGTGCGAGGGGGGCAGGTTTGGGGGCGTGGCAGGCGACCTCTCAGATGGAGGGGCTGGGGCAGATAAATCACTGGGGGCGACAGCGGGGAAGGAGAGTTTTGCCCTGGGACCCAAATCACAGGCGCTGTGTGTGTGTGTCTGTCTGTCTGGAGGAGGGCGGCTCCTTGTCACACACGTGGGGGGAGATATTAAAAACCAGCTTGGTTGAACAATGTGCGTGTGGCTCGTTCTTGTGCTTTGGGGGACAGGGGCTGAAATTGCAGCCAGGGTGGTTTAGGTCGGACATTAGGGAAAACTTCCTGCCTGTCCCGGTTGTTAAACACTGGAATAAATTGCCTAGGGAGATTGAGGAATCTCCATCTCTGGAGATATTTAAGGGCAGGTACCTGTCAGGGATGGTCTAGGCCAGTGTTTCTCAACCTCTTTTTTTATAAAGTACCCCCTTTTTTAAAAAAAAATTATAAGTACCCCAAGTACCTACAGTTTTCAGACACACACAACTTTTTTCTATCATTGCAACACATTTGTTTAAACAACTTAATCATAGCTGGGCGGGTGATGAAATTTTTGGGTGTCAAAAGTACAAAAATAATAAAGAGCTGTAAAACTTAAAACAAAAATTCAGTTTTCTCCAAATTTCAGTTGTGTTGATGTACCCCTCAGACTTCTCTCGAGTACCCCTGAGGGTACTCATACCACTGGTTGAGAAACGCTGATCTAGACGGTGCTTGGTCCTGCCATGAGGGCCGGGGACTGGACTCGATGGTCCCTTCCTGTTCTATGTTTCTGTGATTTCCCAGTGTAACCCCCCTTTTTCCTCCCTGGGTTATTCCGGAGCAGGTCACACTCACATGTGTGCCTGGGCACCTGATGTTTTTAACATAAAAGGAGATCCTGAGTACCCCAGTAGTGATGTTGTTTAGTTGGGAACTCCCTATCCACCCCCTTGCTGCAGTCTCCTGCTCCTAAAGAATATATAGTGGCGGTGCCTCCACCTGGCTGGCCCTGTACACACTTAATGATGTGCTTTGGGAGCCTCCAGGAATAAAATTATTCCAGTAATAACCTGGAACTAACTCCCAGACAACAATTATAAATAAGATATATCTAATTGATTAAATTAGAATTAACCCACCTTTACTTCACAACTTAAAGAAACTGGGTTTAACAGATTAAAAGTGAAGAAAATCAATTAAAAAGTACACGGAAAGAAAGGAAACGTATCCATCTGTTATTTGCACTGCCACCATTTATCCCACCCCAGAGTGTGTACCCCTCTGGATTCAGAGTCCCAGATGCTTGCATGGACACGCTTGAAGGTCTGCAGCTAGAGTGGAGACAGCTCTGCAGGTTCTGTGTGTGTCAGTCCAGGCAGGCAGCCAGCTGCAAAATCTCTCTGCCACTGGAACAGGCCCCACCAAATGCCAGCAGCAGGGCCGGCCTTAGGCCGATTCAACCTATTCCCCCGGATCGTGCCCCGCGCCCTAAAGCCGCGGTCCCCAACCGGTCGATCGCGATCGACTGGTTGATCGCAAGGCCTCAACCAGTGGATCGCAAGGCATTCGGGGCCCCCCACCCCTATTCTCCCGCTACCCCCGAGAAGCCCCACTACCTACCTCCAGTGTAGTGCCGGCTTCCCTGGGGTGGACGGAAGTCCTTCCTGCAGCTTTGTGCCGATTCTGGAAGTGCACTGGCTGCTCCCCTGCCACAGCTCTGTAGCATGCCAGGCACGCGGCAGGGGGTGTCGGCCCCGGAGGAGGAGCGTGGCGCCGGCGGCTTCCCGGCAGCACTGTGACAGCAGGACTCAGGAGGGGTGAGTCAAGTGCAGGGATTTTGTCTGCGCTGTGGGAGGGGGTTTGGCCCCGGGGCAGGCACGAGCGGGGCTTTGGCCCCGGGGCAGGCGCGAGCGGTACTTTGTCCCTGCCGCGGGAGGGGGGTTTGGCACCGCTGCGGGAGAGGGTTTGGCCCTGGGGCAGGCGCGAGCAGGGCTTTGGCCCCAGGGCAGGCGCGAGCGGTACTTTGTCCCTGCCGCGGGAGGGGGGTTTGGCCTCCGGGCAGGCACGAGTGGGGGTTTGGCCCCGCCATGGGAGGGGGGTTTGGCCCCGCCGCGGGAGGGGGTTTGGCCCCGGGGCAGGCGCGAGCGGGGGTTTGGTCCCGCTGCGGGAGGGGGGGTTTCACGCTGCCGCGGGAGGGGGGTTTGGCCCCGGGGCAGGCGCGAGAGGGGCTTTGGCCCCGCCGCAGGAGGGGGTTTGGCCCCGGGGCAGGCACGAGCGGGGGTTTGGCCCCGCCGCGGGAGGGAGTTTGGCCCCGCCCCCCCGGGGCAGGTGCAGGACTGCGAGAGGGGTTTTGGATGCGCTGTGGGAGGGGGGTTTGGCTGGCTTCCCTCTGGGGGAAGGGCGGAGAGCGGAGAGAATCCTGGGATGAGGCTGTGCAGGGGACTCTCTGCCCCCACTCTCCTCCTGTTCCCTCTCCCCACTCCCCTCCTGTTCCCTCTTCCCAGCCGCAGAAACCTGTCCCCGCTGGCCCCCTGTTCCCTCTCCCCTGCCGGCCCCCTGTTCCCTCTCCCCTGTTCCCTCTCCCCAGCTGCAGAAACCTGTCCCCACTGGCCCACTGTTCCCTCTCCCCTGCTGGCCCCCTGTTCCCTCTCCCCATCCACAGAAACCTCTCCCCTCCCGCCCCCCTGTTCCCTCTCCCCTCCTGGCCCCCTGTTCTGTCTCCCCAGCCGCAAAAACCTGTCCCCAGTACTATGTCCCCTGCTTCTACCAACACAGTTGAGGCCACACAGGTGAAGCTTGGGGGGGGGGTTGGAGGAGGGTTTTTTTTTTAACTCAAAACAGGTTCCCTGCCCTTCTCAGAAATAAAGACAATGCAGAAACTTTTTGTGTTTGACATAGTATTTTATTTAAAAATGAAGCCTAGCCAACAAACCCCCAATTGGGGCCAAGCCCCCATCTGGCCACAGCATCATTGCACTCCCCTTTCCCCCAGATCCTACATCTGAAAATCAGTTGTACAACTATCAAAACAAATTATTTTCCTAATATGAAAGTGAAAATCTATAATTAATATTCTTTTAGAACGTTGTGACTTCTATCAATATGGGAAAGAGATCAAGAGACATTGGTAGAAAGTACCCAAGTGGGAGTAAGAAAAGAGCCATATACAAGGCAAAGGCAGTTGAAACACAGAAGCAAATGGGTGCAGATCTGTTTCTACTGTTGAGCCAGAAGAGCTCAGTGAAGATGCAGATATGGTTGAAAATTCTTCAGTAGAACATACAACACAGACAGAGAACAACGGCAGTGATAAAGAATTTGAAGAGCCAAATCAGTCTGAAGAAGACACTCAAGACAGTGAAGGTGAAGAGAAGACTACAAAAAGGGTTGTAACTAATGCTGAAGATACTGAGGGTCAAGAATGCGTTTCTGATAATAAAGATGCAAGTGGTTTAGATCCAGAGCAGAAAGGCAACTTCAACTCTGCTGACCAAATAGAAATATCTGATGATCCTGCAACTTGGCCAGAATACATTAGCCAGCATATCAGGGAGTATTTAGTAAAACAAGGGCCGGCCGCCTAAAATTATTGTAGACTTCCCCTAAAAATAAGATTGGGAAACACTTTTCAGAGTTTCACTGCAAAAGGAAACTTTCAAATGGTGAAATTGTAGCTCGTCCATGGGTGATATACTTAGTGTCAGCTGACAAGATCTTTTGTTATTACTGTAAGATTTTTTGCTCTAATGTGACAAGTTCATTAGCATCTAATGGTTTTAATGACTGGTCTAATATTCATACAAGATTGGCTGAGCACGAAAACTCAAAAGGACATTTACAAGCTATGCTTAGTTGCTGCGACCTTCAGCAAAGGTTATCTGCTGAAAAAACCATTGACTCAATACAACAAAAACTTATTGACCAAGAAGCAAAACACTGGTATCAAGTTTTTGAGAGACTAGTCACTGTCGTTCAGTTGCTAGCAGAACGAAACTTATCATTTCGTGGGTCTGATGAACGGCTGGGAACATCATACAATGGAAATTTTCTTGGAGTTATTGAATTACTGGGAAAGTTTGACCCAGTGATGCAGGAACATTTGCGAAGAATCAAGAAGACAGAAATACATGACCATTATTTAGGAAAAAACATTCAAAATGAACTTAGTATTGTAGGGAATGCTGTTAAACATGAAATAATAGCTCGAATTAAGGCTGCTAAGTATTTTGCTATTATACTGGACTGCACTTCTGACATTAGTCATCAAGAATAAATGTCACTGACAATTAGGTATGTGGCTGATGGTGTATCACCAAATATTCCGGCAGGAGTATATGAACATTTCATTAAGCTCGTAGTAGTAGAAAGCAGCACAGATGAATATTTGTACAATATCCTTTTAAGGGAACTCAAAGACCAGGGATTAGACATTGCAAATATCCATGGGCAGGGCTATGACAACGGTGCAAATATGAAGGGAAACATATCAGGTGTACAAGCACGACTTTTGAAAACAAACCCAAGAGCTTTTTTTACACCACGTGCATGTCACAACTATAATCTCATTTTGGGAGACATGGCCAAAACATGTCCAGATGCAATGAGTTTCTTTGGAGCCTTGCAGCGTATTTACATTCTTTTTTCTGCATCTACTAAAAGATGGACTATTTTTAGAAAACATGTTACTGGCCTTTCTGTAAAGCCTCTTTGCGAAACACAATGGGAATGTAGAATGCAAAATGTCAAAGCTCTGCGGTACCAAGCAGGGGAGTTTTATGATACACTCGTAGAGGTAGCAGAAACAATTGATGATGCTCAAGCAAAAAGTGAAGCTGAATCACTGGCTAGTCAAATGAAGGATTATAAGTTTTTGGTTTCACTAGTTTTCTGGCATGATTTATTTTTTCAAGTGAATTTTGTGAGCAAAGAGCTACAGAGTGATACAATGGATATTTCTGCAGGAATTTTTTCATTCGAAAAGCTTTGTAACTGGTTAAAAACATACAGAGAGAAGGGTTTTCAAGAAGTGTTAATTGGTGCCAATGAACTTGTCAAAGATCTAGATGTGACTCCAGTATTCCAGACTAAACACTTGTGCAAACGAAAAAAACAATTTGAGTACGAGTCTGCAGATGAGCCTTTTTCTGATCCAAAAGAAGCTTACAGAGTGCAATGCTTCAATCAAGTGTTAGACAAAGCTTTACAGTCACTTGAACCAAGGTTTGAACAGTTACAGAAATGTGAGTTTATTTGGATTTTTATGCAAATTCAAAAATCTTCCCAAGGACACCATATGGAAATCTGCTGCAGATCTGGAACTCGCATTGACAGATGTGAAACTAGTGCAGGAAAACGAACAAGTTTCAACTGTAAAATCAGTTGACATAAATGGCTACATGCTTTGTGAAGAACTGGAAGCATTAAAGCCAATTCTTCCGTCTGATTGTAAAACCCCCCTAAAAATGCTTCAATTTCTTGCATATAATAACCGATCAGCAGCATTCCCAAATTTATTTATAGCAATTCAAATCTTACTGACTATTCCGGTAACTGTAGCCTCAGGAGAGAGGAGCTTCTCGAAGCTAAATCTAATTAAAACATATCTGCAATCAACAATGCAGGAAGACCAATTAAACAGTTTGGCAATCATGTCAATTGAATGCGAAGTAATGAAGAGCTTAGAGTTGGGCAATATACTGAAAGATTTTGCTGAACAACAAGCAAGGAAGATAAAGTTTTAAAAACATATAGGTGAGGTGTACAATAAAGTCCCCTCTTAACCAACTTGATATTTATAATATATGACGCAATGTACCGAAACTTTTGTGTGTGTGTGTGTGTGTGTGTGTGCGTGCGCACGTGTGATTTTTTTTTTTTTTTGTGCTCAACAAAAAATCCTGGGTGCCGGGGGCCCCGCCAAAACTGTTCGAATTGGGCCCCGCACTTCCTAAAGCCGGCCCTGGTCAGCAGCTCTGGTTCCCTAGGCAGATCACTCTGGCTCTCATTGCACTCTGAGTCAGGTTGTCTTTTGTGCTCCGTTGCAGGCAGCACTTTTCCAAACAGCCCAGTTACTCATAGTCACCTCCTGTGTAGGTTTATGTAAGCTCTTCCCAGCCACAGGCACAGCCAGGATCTCTCCCCTCCAGGGACAATCAACAACCTGCTAGATCCAAGCCCCAGCAGTTAACAGTAACAAACTCTAGCTGCAACACAACAGCTCCTGGCTGGGAAAAGGCTCCACACCAGCAGCCTGGTTCCTCTCTCCAAAATGGAGCCTAGCTTAACTCCCCTTTAAACCTGGGACGCTGCTCACCCTGACTAGTGTGCTGGGCAGGAGGCAAAACTTGGCAGCTTACAAAGGCAGCCCCCAGCCACTGAATCTAACTCCCTTTGGAGAGGTGAGGCAGGGAAGTGGTGCCTGCTTCAGGCACTGACCCCGCCCAGTCCTGGCAAGTGGACACTGCCCCCCCCCCCGCCTGGCGCTGAGGAAACCCTCTGCCCCCCCCTTTGTTGTTTCATGCGCTGCAAAGCTCCTCCCCTCCCCCCATCCCACTGGTTTCAGTTTTATCCTGGCAGGGCTGGATCTGCGGCACGGCTCTGGGAGGCAGCAGCAGCCAGGCCTGGCCTGGGAAGCCCAACCCTGCTGGGCTGGGGCTTGGCCAGGCACCTCCTGGTCTGAGCTAAGCCCGGATGCTGGCTCGTGACCGGAGTCACTGACCTTTGCATACACAGTCGTTCCCTGCCCCCCCTCCAATTCTGCACCATCCTGGCCAGGTTTTCAATACATCCCATAACCCCTGTCAGCTAGGCACAGTCCCAGGGCAGCCCCTTCCTGGCTTTGGCTGCTGCTCTGTGTGCCTGTGGGACCCATGGTGCTGTGATCCGGTGTAAATGAAGTTTCACTCTGCTTCACGGGTTGTGGCTTTGCTGACCCCTATTGCTTGTAATGCTGGGGTCACAGTGTGCAGTAGCGGGGGGCAATTTCTGCTTCATGTTCTTATCCATAAATCCTCCTGGATGTGATGAGCATTAATTGCTAATGACGCTTGCTGATTAACATCCTGTGGGATCCAAGTGCCCCCCATGCTCACACATGCTGGGCGCTTGTTGGGAGGCTGTAGGGGACGATCCTGTGTCTGCTGCTGGGGAGGGGAGGTGCTCTGTGCTCTGCTTTTTGCTGTGGGGTTGGTCCTTACAGGCCTGGCTGCCACCAGAATCCTCCCCAGGCCTTTGCTCCACCCATGGGGCCTGTACCTGGCAAATGCCACCAGGTGGCAGCAGGGCAGAGAGAAGTGCTGTGGGCTCTGACAGGAGGAGTCAAGGCACTAGGGCAGCTGGACCTTTCATAGCCCAGCCAGGAAGTTGCCCTCTGCCCTGCCCAGCGCCCTGGGCAGGGAAATAAAAATCCCTCTCTGCCCCCCACCTGCCTTTGCACACTCAGCAGGGGGCTCATCCACTGGGACAACTGTTACCCCCTCTGCCCCTCCCTGCGTGGGGCAAACTTCCTCACAAGCACTGGCCGCCTCTCCCTCCTGAGCCAAACCCCAGCTCCTACCTCCTTTCTGATTTTCCCCTCTACCCCCAGTTCTGCCTCACCCTGCAGTCACTTGCTCCCCGCAGCCTAGTAATTTTCTACCCCCTGCTCAGACCCTGCCTGTCCAGTACTTTGATTTGCCACCTGAACCCCTTG
Organism: Rafetus swinhoei; assembly: GCA_019425775.1. Lineage (NCBI taxonomy): Eukaryota > Metazoa > Chordata > Testudines > Trionychidae > Rafetus > Rafetus swinhoei. The sequence continues at coordinate 18,987,042 of CM033444.1, read as the reverse complement.
TTAATACTTGTAAAGACCCACCTAAGGGCAGAATGAGGGAAACAGCAACAGCAGCTGGAAGGAGAGGTCAGGGTGAAGGTGGGGGTGAGGATGCTGGCTCTCGGGGGTCATGTCTGGGATGGGTGCAGGCACAGGGAGGGGGCTCAGTGCAGAGAGGGGAGTTCAGGGTGCTGGGGGGGGGGTGTGCATTGCAGCCCTGCATTTGGTGGCTTGTCAGCAGAGGTGCACAAGGGGGGCCTTTCTGCCACAGGGATTGCCAACTGTCTGGTGGCAGAAACTAGTGTCCGGTATGTGAAGAGAATAGTTGAGAAGAAATCCTCAGGGCACAGGGCAGGAGCAGTGTTATTGCTCAAGGCTGGGGTGGTTTGTGTGTAGCAGACTTCAGTGTCTGAGCGGTGCCAACACTCGGTATCTCCTGTTACTGGGCTGGACTCAGTCTGCTGCTGTCCCACAGTGCCCATGTGCTCTGACCCCCATATTTCTGAAGCTCTGCTAAAAGGAGGACACTCTCTGTGTGTCACTGGCTGCTGGGACCCGGCCTGACAGGCTGCAGGGGTGACGCTGTCAGACACACACAGAGCTGGGGATGGCATCACGGGCTGGGAGGAGATGGATGCTGGCCTCCCAACAGTTGAAGTGCAATGGCAGGTGGGGCAAGGACAGGCCAGGAATAGTCCTGAAGTGCAGACAGCGATTGGTGCTGGATGCAGCAGAGAAGCGGGAGCCAGTGGAGAGCTCCAAAGGGAGGGGGAGGGGCTAGGAAATTGCTCTTTGCAGCAATATCCTCAGCAGATAAGAGCAACACAAGGTCACATTTCTCAAGGCAGCAAAACCAGTGACCCAGGCATTGAGGGGAAGAAACCCCGGAGTTTAGCTGTGAGCGGTGACAGGAGGGGCGGTACCTTAGTGACACCATCCAGAAAGAACCAGCCAGATTGAGCCAGAGCTGAAGTATGAGGACCAGAGAAAGGTCTCGGTGAAAGGTGGCGACCAGTGGAAGGGTCTGAGGGAGACGGAGGACATGCAAACGTTCCCACCTGCACATCTGCTGCCCTAGAGCTAGATTCTGACCCTGGTTCCTTTGGCCTCAGCTGCCAGCCAGTGTCTGGGCCTTGCTCGGTTCTGCCATTGGCAGGAGACACTGATTGTAGGAGTCAGGTGTTTCTTTGGTGCAAACTTTATTATTTACAAACAACATCCGCACATTCCTGTGCCCTGAACAGGGTAGAAAAACAGCAGCTGGCAGCTCCCTTACTCAGAGCCCCATATCTCTTTGCAGGGAACCCTGGGCCTGAAGCCAGCTCTGTCCGTCTGTGTCCTACCAGGCTCCCACTCACAGCTGCTTCTCCTGGCCTCTGCCTCACGCACACACCAAGCTGCAAGCCAGTCCCCAGCCTGCACCAGGGAAACCCTCTGAGGCCTGCTTCACACTTACACTTAGATCAGTGGAGCAATGTCACTCAGGGCTGTGAAATATTTTGTGCTGTGATTTCCCCAGCTACATGGACCTAACTTCAGTGCAGTCAGTGGAATTCTGCCAGTGACTTGACTACAGCCTGTCAGAAAGGTGTGTTAACTAGAGTGACAGACAATCCATTTCTTTCTATTCAGGCAGCATATATACCAGGGGTGGGCACTCATTTTTTCAGCCCCGGGCCATCACAGAAGGGGCGGGGCCTAAACAGGAAGGGGGGCCTAAATGGGAAGGGGCAGGGCTACCCACCCCCAGACCATGATTGGTCTGGGGTGGGGGAGCCCCTTTGCCCCCCCCTTCCCACTAGGCACCTATGCCCTGGAAGAGGCTTGGCATGCTCCCCCAACCCCAGGCCAATCAGGGTCTGGTGCGGGGGAGCGTGGGAAGCCTCCTCCCGCCCTGCGAGGAGCACATGGCACTTAGAAGTGCTGTGGGCTCCTCACAGGGCTGGGGCAGGACAAAAGCTTCACGTAGCTCCCCTGTCCCCAGGCCCTGATTGGCCTGGGGAGCACACAAAGCCCCCTCCCCCCGTGAGCAGTGTGCAGCACTTCAAAGCGCCACATGCTCCTGGCAGCACGGAGAAGGCTTCAGGCGCTCCGCTGCTCCCAGGCCCTAATTGGCCTGGGGGCAGGGGAGCAGCAGGGCCTCCGCGAGCTAGATCCATCCACTTGGCGGGCTGAATCCGGCCTGCGGAGGCCCTTTTGCCCACCCCTGATTTACACTATGGTACTTCTGCTGCTCTAGAAGCAACAAATGCACTGTGATGGATAGGAGGGGTGCTGGCCTCCTAAAGAGTTAAACTTCAGTAGCTAAAGGTGGTGTTGGCAGGGAGCCAGAAGAACCAATGGGATACAGTGCTGAAATTTAAATTGTAAATATATACCTTCAGCTGTTTTCTCTGTGTGATTCTAAGTAAAGGGCTGGAGGGAGCAGATGCAGTGCTCAAAATTACCATGCCTATAAGAAATATTGGACATGGGAGTGAACTGGGCCTTGAAGTATGGATCAGCACGGATCGTGAGTAGAAGAAAACGTATCTAGTCACTATCAGGGTATTTTTCTTTGTTTTGGTTGTTTGGTTAAACTTCTGTGTGCGAATCCATGCCTTCCCTCCCCCATTCACTATCTAAGAGTTGTTCCCAGAGATGTTCTCTGTGTTTTAATTCGCTTTACTCAGTTGCGCTGTAGCACCTAGCAGCTAAGTAAGCTTTATCAAGGATATCTTTTTTGTTTTGTTTTAGTAAAAATCATCTTTTTAAAGTGATGATTTGATTCTTGTGTCTTGGAAAGTAACAGGGGGTCTCTGTGTGTGTCTGCCTAGCCTGAGAGTTCAGCTACCAGAGACTGCAGTTTTTCTCTTTTTTCAAGCTCTCTTGGGCAAAAGAGCTTGGGGTACCCCTGGGTAAGGAATTCAGGCATTCCCACCTGTTTTTTGAGGGGTTAAATCACTTGGTGGTGGCAGCATTTGCTTTTTCTCAGAGCTAGGGCATGTGTGACTCTGGAGAGTTTTTGTAAGCAGTGCCTATAGAGGCAAAGTATTTAAGCTCTCTTGCAAGACCCTACCTTCCGCACTCAGAGTGCCAGAGTGGGGAACAGCCCTGACAAGCACAGAAATACTCTTGTTCTTCCTAAAACATAGGTTGGCCCAGCTACATCGCTCAGAGCTGTGAAAACCATCACACCTTTTTGACGTAGGTAGGTCAATCTAATCCTTGATGTACTCACAGATGGGTGAATGGAAGAATTCTGTGTCATCCTAACTATGGCCTCTCCCAGCAGTGAGTTAAAGGCATTGATGGAAACCCCGTTGCTATCGATGTAGCAAGTGTCTTCACAGGCCACTCCTATTAGTTATTGGATGAACCGCACAACCCTGTTCTTTGATCTCCCTCCTCTACCCTCCGGCTGGTGCAGTGCCTCCAGCTTCTCCCCAAATCTTAATTATTTAATTCTGTGTCCTTGCCAACCACATTCCTGCCTATCCCCAACCAATTCTGCCCTCGCCCCCACATCCATTCTGCCCTCTGCCTCTCCCTCAGTTCTGACCCTGCAGCCCTCTCATCTGTCCCACAGAGCCCCTCTTCTCTTCCTGAAGCTCCAGGGATTCTTTTCCCCCCCCACCCTTTCCCCACCTCTAGTGCTCCAGGGGCACAGAGAGGAGCCTAAAGACTGAGTAGATGGGAATCTTCCAGGTCAGCGGTTCCCAACCACCAGTTCATGAATCGCTGGCTGCCAGGCTACAGCGGCTCTGGTGTCCGGGGCTGGGGTACACCGCCCCTCGCCTCGCCTCCCCTCCCACCACGGCTGTTGGGAGAGGCGTGTCCTGCCCCATCTCTCAGCTAATCAGTGCCAGGCAGGGGTGGGGTCTCCTCCCACTGCGCAACAAACCGCTGTTCCATGGCCAGGAGAAGAGTCGAGGTGCTGGGTGGTGTACCTCGGCCCCCAGAGCCTCCGCGACGAGGGCAGCAGTGCAGGGCTAGGTGTGGGAGGGGGGGAGGCAATGAATATGCAAATAAAATGTTGCTAGTCTGCCAAAAGTTTGTGAATGGTTTTGCCAGTCCACAGTATAAAAATGGTTAGGAACTATTGCTCCAGGTCATAGGATGGACAGGGGCTACAGAAGCCTATTTTTTTTAATTCCTACTGGGCTTCCCCAACCCGTCTCAGTGACACTGTTTGACCCAGGATCCCAAGTCCTCCTGCATCATAGAAGACAGCAGCAAACAGGCGACCTGGGATAAGATCGACATCTCTGCCTTGCTCCCTCAATGCTCTGTAGGGTTGGATATAAACCTGAAGCCACCTTGGGGGTCATAGAAGCTGCATGACTGAAAGTCCACAGGAATTGATCACAGAGCCTGGGCTATCTGAGGCTAGAGCATCTGATCTCCAGGTCCCTAGTAGGATGTTCTTTTCCCTCGCTCCTGCCCTCTTGCTATCTAAGGGCACAGGCTGAGCCAGGCTCTTCGCCCCACCCAGAGCCAGGGTCGGATTCTCTCCCCAAGGAGGGAGCCAGGTGGGAAAGTGAAGATCGGGGCCTCGTCACCAGCATCGATAAATGTCACCTGCCCCTGGTCACAGTCCAGACAAACCCGGGCCCTGCTGGGGGCCCGGCTCAGGGTCAGGAGGGTCTCTTTAGGTGAGGTGAGAGCCCAAAACTGACTCAACACATACCCCACAGCCCAGACACCACCCTCAGGGCTGAGGCTGATTTCTCCCTTCCGACTCACAGACTCTCTGGCCACCCCCACTGCCCAGTATCCCCCACCCCTCACCTCCACCTCCCAGCTATGTCTCCCTGAGGTGAATCCCTCACAGCCCAGCACACAAAGCTTAGTATCAAATCTCTCAGGGGTGTCGGGCAGTGGCTGCCGTGTCTGTTCCCATCTCACACTTTTCCCATCCTCAGACAGGACAAGCTGTGGATGGGCCGTGTCTGGATCCAGAGTCAGAGTCGCTGGGGAGAGATAATCAGAGCGTGAGGGGCAGAGCTCAGCTTTGGAGGGTGGGGGGCAGCTGGGGCCATTTCTCACCCTCCCCAGCAGCCCTGTTGTGGATGGGACAGGCCTGGGTCCTGAGACTGAGTGGAGCTGTCACTGCAGTTCTTCAGCCTGGGCAATGGGACCCCACTTCATAAGTGTCCCATTTGTCTGCAGAGGCTTTGGCCTCCCCCTCCCCCAACCCCCAGCTCGGGCTGCTCCATTCCCAGTGTCAGACCCAGCGTGGAAGGTTTGCGTGAAGTCAAAGCAGAGGAGGCAGGTACCAGCTTCTGACCCCAGATGCAAATGCCGGCCCCTAATGCAGCCTCCACTACCAGGCCAGGGGCGCAGAGGGGAAGATGCAGCGCGGGGGAAGAGCTGCCTAACCCCAGAGAGCAGGGGGTGGCATTGGATGGGGCATCCCAGAGAGAAGGGAGGAGCTGCTAGCATCACAGGGAGGGCGTCTCCCCAAGGCAGGGAGCAGCTCCAAGGGGAGAGCCCAGCCCTGCCATGGGGAAAGGCCGGCTGGGGGAGAAGAGAGATGGGGAGCCCCCTGCATGGGAGTAAAGCAGAGGGAGGTGGCAGCCTCAGGGCAGAGAGCTCCCTGCAGGCGCTGCTCAGGGGAGAGGGTTTCGGGGCAGCAGCCTGGCCAGGAACTCAGGCCCATGGCTGGTGCCAGGAGCGCTTGTGTGACGTCAGCGTGGGATCCCCCCTGGAGTTCCAGAACCTCGGTAGAATTGGGGGGCACGAGGTCCCACAGCCCGTGGCCTCACCTCCTTCATGATCCCACCCCATTCCTTCCAACTGAGGTCCTGTTCCCTGGCCAGGCTGGAAGCCTGGGTTGCTGTGCAGAGCCCCTGACCCTCCATCTGCCCAGGGCCAACGACTGGGGCCCAAGAGCAGCCCCTGGTCCATGTCCCCACTCCCGAGAGTGCACCACCCAGGGCAGGCGGAGGGTCCCGGGCTCTTCAGGGCAGCTTGGGTTAAATGGGGGGCAACCCAGCTCTGGCTTCTGGCCTGGCCAAGGGGCAAGGGCTGGGGGGGAAGAGGAGCAGGGGTGGGGCCTCTGAGAGGGGCCAGCACTGGGAAGAGGCTGGTGCCGCAGGCAGGGGCTGCAGTTCATGGCAGGGGGAGCTAATCAACTGCCCCATCACAAAGGACAGTCACTGCCTGCAAAGCTACAGGGCTTGCAGTTTGGAGGAGCCAGGTGGCCCCCTGCCTCCAAACTATGCCCAGGTTAAAAAGCAGGGAGGTCTGGCCACCCCACTGTTCAAAGCGGGGCAGTGTGGCCAGTGTTCCCCCTAACATGTGTGTCCACGTGGAGAATGACTTGTTCGGTGCCCCAATATGGAGGTCATGTGTCGCAGAACAAAAATCATTCTACACATGGATGGTGTGTGGCAGGGGTGGGATTGGGAGGAGGGCTCTAAATGGGAGCGCCAAGCTGGGGCAGGTAGGTGGGGTGCAGGAGGGTGTGTGGGGTCGGGATGGGGGCTGGCTCTGGGGTGGGGATGAGGGATTTCGTGTAGGTGGGGCTCCAGCCTGTGGGTGGCGCTGGGGGTTTTGGAACACTGGAGGGGGCGGCCAGTGGAGGGAGGGGTTGTGGTGCTGGAGAGGGTGAGGGCTCTGGGGGAGCCCTGGGGATGAGGGAGTTGGGATGCAAGAGCGGGCTCCAGGTTAGGGAGGCGCTCTGGGCTGGAGGTTGGAGTGTACAAAGAGGGATGGGTTCTGGATGGGGCTGTGGGCTTTGGGGTGGGGCCTGGGATGAAGGGATTGGGGTGCAGAAGGTGGCTCCAGGGTTCACAGAGGGGCTGGGGGGGCGGGGTTGCGGGGACATGGGGGCTCTGGTTTACCTGGCTGGCTCCTGGTCAGCAGTGCTAAGGCCGGTTGCTTGGTGCTTGCCTGTCGTGAGGCATCACGCTGTGCCCTGGAAGTGGCCAGCAGGTCTGGCTCTGGCGGGGGGGAAAACAGGAAGGGGGCATGAGTCTGAGACACACTGCCCACTGCTCTTGCTCGCAGGCACCGCCCCAGCCCCCATTGGCCGATGGCAGTGTGGGACCAACACTCAAGGCAGGGGAGCACCCAGAGCCCAGTGACCTCCCACCTAGGAGCCAGAGCTGCTCTGGGCTACTTCCCCGCCGGCCCCGGCACAGAGCCGTCACTGGAGATGTTTTCACTGGAATTCTCTCACAATGTAACAGCCAACTCCTTCTGCCAACTCACCCGGTCGGTGCGCTCCCAGGGGTTCCCCTCCGTGTGTCTCCAGTGCAGAGGGCAGAGTGGCTGGTGGGGGAAGGCGAAGAGAGGGGAGATTGCCTGCAAAGCTCCAGGCCTGCCCGAGGCCAGCAGCTTGTGGTGTCAACATGGCCTCTGCCCTCAAACTATCCCCATATTAAGAAGTTAGGGGGCCCGGTCATCACATCTTTTGAAGTGGGCAGGTCATGGCCCCCGGTTCTCCTGATCCAGGACCCTGGGCTAGGTTTAGGGCTGTACGTGCCACAGTCGCTGTGGGTTTGGTTGGTAACTTTGGCTACAATGTTAGGAAGATGCTTTCACTGGAATTTTCTCATCATTTAAAGACAATCTCCACCTGCAACCTCACCCTGTCTCAATGCTCCTAGGGATTTTCCTCTTGCTCCCTCCAGTGCAGACGGCAGAGTGTCTGGCGGGGGAAAGGATAAGAGAAGTTAGATTTCAGGCTCTCGTATTTATAGCAGCCCTCCCCCCCGAACAGCTAGAACTGCATTTAAATTATGACAGAGCAAACAGAGACAAACTCAGCTACTTAATATGAAAAAATCTGAAACCTGCTATTTCTCATTCAGGCATTCCCCAATGGAACCAACATCTCTGCCGCCTCACACCCCTCCCAGGACAGACAAGCCATGAGTGAGATTTAATTTTCTCTCCTCATCCCCTCCCACCCTTCAGACTTGGTTTCTCTCATTCACTTAGTTTCTTCAGTCATCACCTAGGCCCAGATCCTGAAAAGACTTTGGCATCAAAGTAAATGTTATCCACTTTGGGCTTTTTCCCCACTAAAGGGATGCTCAGAGTTTGAAAAATCCCGGGTTTGGTTGCGAGCTGTGAGGCTATTTAATCAGCATCTCAACAGCGAGCAACGTGACGGGGCCTCGTCTTCCACAGGCACAAATACGAACAACAATAATTCATTTTATTCCTGGGGAAACTGAGGCAGGGGCAGGTTGGCTCCATGGGCCAGATTCACCCTGTACCAGCCCAGGCACGGCGGGGAGGCTGTTTGTGACCCCGCTGTTCAGCAGTTGCAGGGGCTGGTGCAGAGATTGGCTCAGGCTCAAGCAGAGTCACATCCCAGTTATAATGGCCCCATGTGCCTACGCCAGAGAGCCAGAGGTCCAGCTCTACACTACCCACGTCCCGCTGTCCCTCCTCCCCCTGCCTCATCCTCTGCCCTCCCCAGCCCCATCCTATCCCCAGCCCTCTAAGGGGCACATCTCTCCCCCTTGTCCATCCCTGCTCCCTCGGCCCTGGAGCACCCATCCTGATGCTCTCTGTTTGTGGGAGAGACATGGAGGGGCTCTGCATGAAGGGACTCGGGTAAATTTGGCCCTGAATACTGTGATCATTGGTAAGTCAGGAATTTATATGAACCATCCTGACGCTCGGGCCCTGCTCCATCTGCTCCACTTCTCTGCTTTGTCCTAGTTATTACCATACAAATTGAGAATTGCTACAAGGGTCATTTTTTTTATTTATAAGTTTGGAGAAACTGAGATAGGGTTGCCAGATAGTTTCAACAAAAATACCGGACACACTTGACATTACATCACAATCTACATTACGTCTTATTTAGAAAATACCGGACATTTCTATTTTCTCAATTTGTTTCCCGAACAGAAAGCTCAAATACTGTACTGTCCAGTTCAAAACCGGACACCTGGCAACCCTAAACTGAGATTGTGCTTTTGTATTGACTGGCTCTGCTTTGGCCTGGTGAGCAGTGTGCTTGACATAAGGGAAATGGTGCCTTAAGTGCCCTTGTTATTAAGTGCTGTGTTCCTGAGTTACTCGGTGGGATATAGATTTTTTTGATCACAAGGTGCTTACAGACAACAGACCCCCAATGTGTACTCCCAAGGATTAGTGAGCAAAGTCCAGAGACCCCCATGTGGAGAAGTGAGCTGTGCACTTCCACCTGTGATAGGTGGTAATGAACAAATCAGAAAAGAGAATGACTTGAAAATTGTTTGGACAGCAAAAGCCCTGGCAATTTAAAAATTCATGCGCGTGCAGTGCGTGAGTTATACAAGATACTTACTGTTCATAACACACAAAGGTGTTTGGAACAGAACTAATCAGTGTATAATCTGGCTGTATGTAACATGTCAGACATCGTAAGGGGTAGTCGGAGCATCACTGGAGAAATGCATCATGACCCGCCTATGCCCCGGGAGAAGATAACTAGGCAGTGTTTCTTTCTGTGTGTCTGTCATTTCTCACTAACAGGCACTGCAATAGTGAAAAATGATTTTTGGAACAAATAAGGGGTTAAATTTATCAAACTGAATGTCTTCGACCCTAAGTCTGTGCCATTCTCACCACGCCTCAGTCCCTTCTAGGTACCTTTGAACTTCCTCAGTGTCTCCGACAGCGCAAGAGTTTTCTGGGAGAAACCACTGACTCGCTCGTCCAGCTCAGGAGAAATCTCCTCTGGCAGCTGGAACTGCCCCGTCTCACTCCTGGAGAGAAACAATGTCACAGGGTGACACTGCATTGAGTGACTCAGTTCTTAAATTCTTGCTAGTCAGTAGCTGCTCTAATGTGCCTAAGATTTAGAATTCCTCCAATTCTCCCAGCCTGAGAGCAGGAGCATCACAGCCCATAGCCATGCAACACTCCCCTCAAAAGTCCCATTAATATTCTTGAAATCCAGCCTGGAGAGACCAGCTCTGGGGACAAAAGGGGAATTGAGTTTCCATGGGCAATTCACTCCTTGGCCTCCAGGCTCTGAGGGACAGGATGTTCCCAGGTGAAGGGCTGTAGGAATCTGGGACTAGACTGAGACACCAGCTCCCCCCTCCCCAGCTCATGCCACACAGGTCTCCAAACAGCCCCGGGATGGGAAAGACTCTTGATCCTTACTGCCCTGGGCTGAATGGTGCCCAGTGCCCAGCAGTGACAGGCCCATGTTCTATCCCCACAGTCCGGAGGCAGCCAGTCCCCAGGGAGGTGACAGCTCTAGGAAACACTTGAGGTCAGACTGTGCCCCTGAATGGAGAATTCCAGAGTCTGCTGTGCCAGGGTGAGACCCTCAGGCTGAAGTTGATCAGGGAGATTTGTGCCCAGCCTGTGCCCTTCCCCTCACATCTGGCTGTAGAGCCCTGGGGATGTGGTGCTCACATCAGCTCCAAGCTCCTCCCCAGCATTGTGCAGTGGGATGGGGGCGAGAGAACCACGTACCTGCTCAAGGTGCTTCTTGCATCCTGCAGGAGAGAGAGAGAAAAAAAATCTCAGCCCCATCGGGCACACACAGGGGCTTGAGAAGGGATTTTGCAAACATGGGGAAGAGAGGACCTGCCCTGGCCCCTGAGCGAATGCAGCTTGGCCATCTCTAATATCTGTATGCGTGTAACTCTGCAAAGCAACAACAGTCACTCACATATCAGCAATGCACACGCCGAGTTACACCCAGATCTGACGATGTGACCCTAGTGCTTGTGATTCAAGTGTCTCTGTGGGGATATGGGACGCTTCCAGGTCCTGGAACACGGAGTCAGAGTTTCTTACTGTGTTTCTCCCTCAGTCTCACCTGCAGGAATTCACTTGCTGGCTTCTGGCACTTCCCCTCCAGCTCCCCGATCAGCTCGCTGAGACGGGAAATCTGCACGGAGAGTTTCCTGACAGCATCAGTCTGGAGCCTCATAAGCTCCTCCTCCAGCTTCTTCAGCTGGGCCAGCAGGAGTCGCTCTTGTTCCTCCAGGAACTGCTGCAGCTGCTGAAACTCAGCCACAATCTTCTGCCTCTCAGCTTGTGTCTGTTTCTGTATGAAAACAGAGAAAGGGCCGGTCAAGGGGCATGGATGGAGCCCGGGGCCCTTTCACGGGGAGCTGAGTGTGCAGCAGGGAGAACTTCTTCATGAATCCTCAGATTTCTGACATTTGACTCTTCCCTGTGGGCACTAGGCAGAGGAGTCTCTCCCAGCTTCCCCTTTAAGGTTCCCCGTAAGCTGCGCTCCTGCTCACTCGTGCAGCAGTTTTCTGAGCTCTGCTCAGAAGTTCAAAGGTTCCGAGCAGGCAGGGAGCTCAGATGATTTGGGGGGGAGCATCTTGCTGAGCAAACCGCTAAAAGGAGCTTGAAGCTAGCTCCCAGAGAGGGTAAAAAGGGAGATAAGGAGACAATTAGTGGCTGGGGAGGGAGGGAAAGTAGTAAGTAAGTAATTAATTGGCTGATGAGGAGTCAGAGGGGAGGGGAGTTTCAAGCATCTCTCTGCAGGAGGAGAGAGAGGCAGAAACTCAGCACTCCCAAGCCTCCTGGGAAGAAGGAGGTAAGGGGCTGACTGCATGGGGTAGGTTGGGGAAAGAGACGGTGGGTGGGTGTTGGTATCTGTGCAGTGAGGTGGAGGCAGGGGACAGTTTGTTGGGGGGAGGGGGGGGAATCTGACTAGCTGCAGTCCTCTGACTGGATTGGGGGGGGGAAGAGCAGACTGCAAGGGAAGTGTGTGCGTGCCAGGACATTTGCATGACTGCATTTCAAACAAAGTTTGCATAAGGTGTTAATGGCTTAAGATAAGAAAGAAAAAGATTCTTTTAACAGAACATTTTCAGAGTATTGCAGATATCGAAAACTCTGAACTTAATGATTTAAAAAAAAAAAAAAAAAATCTGTGTTAATGCAATACAATATACTGTATATTAATTAGTAAGGCCAGATCTTTGCTATTTGGTAGAGTTCTGGTTCTCATAAGTCAGAAGTAGCAAGTACTAGCTTGAGCTGTTAGAAATGTTGATACATGTACTCCAAGGGTAGCGTTAATTTTCTTTTTAATTTAATTTCATATGAAATATCATATGCATTGTTCTGTGTTAAATATCCCTTGTTGTAATATATTTTCTTCCAACTCCTGCCAGTCGCCCTGGAAATTAGTTTTTGTCTGTTCGCTGGATGCCTCCCTCTTGCTGGTGTCTCCCCATGTCCTCACTTCCCTCTCTCTCCAGGACCTGTGTCACTCTTGGACTGCGGTGTCCTCTTCAGGCCACTGCCCTCCGGCAGTGCTCACTCCAGTGTCTCTCGACCCCCTTCCAGGGCGGGGTGGAGGGGAGTGTTTATCAGTCTCTGCACTCCAAGGTCCTCTCTTCCAAGGGAACACCCAGTTCCCCTGTACCCTCCTTGCCTCAATGACCCACTACCAATCTTCCTCTAGCCCCTGCCCCAGAGGCAAACTGCACTCTGTAATAGTGACTCATCATTGGCAAGGGGGTGTGGACCTGCTGCCTTTGCCTACTCTGGCTGGCTCTCTGTAGCCCTACTAGCCTCAGGCCCTGCAGCCTGGGAGCTTGCCTTACTGGAGCTTCCCCAGCACTTGTCTACCTACAGGAAGCCTCCTGCTTTCTGGGCAGCCAGGTCCCTCCAGACAGAACAAGTCCTCCCTTTTTCCTGCAAGGAGCCCTTCTTTATACAGCCCCCAGCTGGGCCCCAATTAGCAAGAACTGCCTCAGGCCCTCACTCAGGGCTGGGTTTTGCCCTTTAAGAGCCAGTGCAGGGCAGATGCCCTGTCACACACACACATATGGACTGCTTAAAATGATGTGTGTGTTTTGTTTGTATTGGTAGTGCACGTGCGCACACACTCTCTCTTTCTCTCTCTCTATTGGTGGTGCACATAAGAAATTTCAACCCACCCAAGGATAGAAAATGTTAGAGGGAACACTGGGCCTGTGTCCCTCTGAAAGGGACGGTTCCCTGCCTGTCATGGGCAGCATGTTCTGTTATTCATGGATGTTGGGAATTCACACCCAGGGCAACAGGAGGCAGGATTCCCGCTGCCCGTCCCTGCCAATTCATAACCACAGGCACCTACCAGATACTCCTGGCTTCTCCCCTCTGCAGTCGCTTTCCATCCCAGCAGCTTTTCTCTCTCCTCCCTCAGAGTCTTCAAATGGGCCTCAAATTTTTCCTGAATGAACAGAAATGAGTTGGACGGTTTCACTTTGAAGGCTGAGTGAGGTGTGGAACAGGTCATTTTCCCACCAGCCCCCCAAGATAACTGCAAGTTCTAATCGCCGTGTGACAGAGCCACCAAAAAGATGAAACCTTAGTATAGACTGGGAATACGTCGTAATCGGACTTTTGCAAATTTGACACTGTTGCCCTGGTCTTGAATAGAGACATGAACTGGTTAAAATACTACAAATTCCATTTCCCCTGCTTTTGAAATCCACATTTTCACATCAAAAACTATGAATGAGACACATCCAGCCCACTTAATTAGTTTCATTGACACAGGTAAATGCTTTTGCTATTTTTATATATATACACACACACACACAGGGCTCAACAAAGTATTGAATCTACTCGCCCGTGGCGCAGTAGACTTCAGCCAGGCACCACGTTCATTTGCGGCGTGCACATGCGCAATGTGGGTCTTGCGCATGCGCAGTGCGGGGCTGGCGAGCAGCTTTCGCCGCCGTTCGTCAAGCCCTGTGTGTGTGTGTGTGTGTGTGTGTGTGTATATATATATATATAAATAAAATATCTTAGATTCTGTTATTTTCACTCCCACTCACCTGATGACATTGGTTTTACTCACGAAAGCTCATGATACCATCTACATGTTTTGTTAGTCTTTAAGGTGCTACTAGACTATTTGTTGTTTTTTAAGTTTTTCCTATTACAGACTAACTCGTCTACCCCTCTGAAGCTATATTTTATTTGTTAGTCTTGAAGGTACCACAGGACTGCTCATTGTAATCTGACTTATTACCAATTCAGGTTCATGTACTTTAGTAATTTCTGAGCGATCTCAATCATCACCAAGCTTTATTGGTATTTGTGAATGGATTAATGGTACTGTGTGTCATTAGGGCACTGGAGTCGCATGGGATGAATCAATAAACCTGTGTTTGAGACGGTTTAATTAACGAAGCAACACAAATCCTAGACGCCACCAGGGTTTGAATATGGTCCTGAGGCCTGGGGACAGCACTGGTTGGACAGAGCTAGGATAATCACCAGGGCAAAACCCATGATACATCGGGAGCCCATTTGTCTGGCTTTAAGCTGCCAAGTCCCAGTTTTGTGGGGCTCTGTCCCTATCCGGTGGGGGCTCAGCCCTGGATGTGGCTTTGTCCGGTGAAAAAGAGACAGGAGGAGCTTAGGATGCAGGAGGACACCTGTGAAGGTGGGGGCAGAAGGGGTGGCACCTCCATGCAGAATGATGCAGGTAGAGGCGTACTGAGAAAAGTGGAGATGGTTCCATGCAGGGTGACTGATACAGGTGGGGATGGGCCCAGGCAGGCTAGCGTGGGCATGTCCTGTGTTCTGCGGATGCCTCAGTGGCCATCCTAGACAGAGAGATTTGTATAAATAACAGATGGGGGTTTGCCCCAGTGTCGTCCTAACCCCTGTCAATGGCAACACCCTCTGGCCAGGTACCCACTGTCCCAGTCCCTGATACAGCTCCCAGAAGCAGTGCATTCTGGGAGATTCTCAAAGTCTGCCTGGTGGGGCTAACAGAACCATGTTGGCTGGTTTGTGTTCACGTACCCACTAGCCCAGGTCAGACTGGCACCGAGCAGCTTCAGCCTGGGGTTAATTTTGCTTCAATCCAGTGGGATCCCAGTGGTACCTGGCATGGCCCTGCACTGCCTGGAGCCCTGTTGTGGGTGGATTTAAGGTGCTAGGGGTCACACACAGCATCCAGCCCAGTTATCTTCGGCTGCAGCACCTTAGTTTAACCCTTCATGGAGGAGCTCAGCATCCCAGTGGGAAACCTTCTCTTCCTGCTGAGCCTGGGCCTTTATCAAGGCATCTTTCCCTCCTAACTGACATATTGCATCACTGGGGCTGAGGTGGCAGCATGGCCTAGTGGTTAGGCCCAGGGACTTGGTCTGGAGAAACTGGGGTTCTATGCTGACCTACTGGGTGACAACTTCCCCTGCTTTGTGCCTCAGTTTCACTTCCCACCTTTTGCCTACCTAGACTGTAAACTGCTCAGGGCAGGGATTATCCCTCCCTGTGTTTTGTGCCGAGCCCAGATCCCATTTGGGGTCCATAAGGGCTACTGTGATGGAAATAAAAATAATAATAAATTCTAGCAATCAAATCTGTAACAACAGCAGCTTCTAACTCCCCCTTCTCCACTCTGAAGGCAGCAGACTCCCATAGATCAGCCTGCCGTTGATTGCATATGCCTCCCATTGGGTATAAAGGGCCCTAGTTTCACCAATAGGGGCTGGGATCTAGAAGGGTTCAGCTTTGCAGAGAAAAGCTGCCCACATCTGGTCTCTTTAAAGACTTCAGAGGGGGTAGCCCAGTTAGTCTGGAACAGGAAAAACTTCACGCACAACAAACAGGTTCGCAGCACCTTAAAGACTAACAAAACATGTAGACAGGATCATGAGCTTTCCTGGGCAAAACCCACTTCTTCAGACAACTGGAGTGTTAAAAGTCCAGATCCAAGAATAAATAAGGGAAGGGGGAGGGAAGAAAGGAGGAGAAAGGAGAGAGAGGGAAAAAAAGACAGTGACTATATTAAAAAAAACAACAACAAAAGGTCTGGTAGCACTTTATAGACTAACAAGACATACAGATGGTATCATGAGCTTTCGTGGGCACAGCCCACCTCTTCAGATGACCGGAGGGCTGGAAGTCCAGATCCAATAATAAATAAGGGAAGGAGGGAAGTTGTGCCTCTGCTGCCACCAGCCAGAGCATTTCTTTTGTTACAGCCTTTCTCCTTCCAGGAAGGCTTCTCAGAGCTGACGAATCAGGGAACAGGCAGGGAAATTAGCCTGCAACTAAAATCCAAAGGCATTAACCATTAGACAGAGCAGCCGCTCCTTACCTTGTACTCCTGAGCAGCCTCCTCTATGGGCACCGCCCTGTGCCCGCAGTGCGCCCGGGACTCTCTGCAGACCTCGCAGATGGGGGCTTGATCCTCCTCGCAGAACAGCTTCAGCGCCAACCGGTGCTCCCCGCACACCCCGGCCCCGCCTGTGTCCTGCGCTGACGGCAGACTCAGCTGCTTCACTAGTTCCACCACGTTGGCCAGCTGCCTGTTGGGCCGGAGGGCTCCCTGCTGCACCGGGTCCCTGCACTGCGGGCAGGGGGTGGCCGGGCCGGGTCTCTCCCAGCACTGGCTGAGGCAAGCCCGGCAGAAATTGTGCCCGCAGGCTGTGATCACCGGGTCCCTGAAATACTCCAGGCAGACGGGGCACGTGGCTTCCTCCTGGAGACTTTCCACGGGGCTCGCTGCGGCCATGGCTCCCTCCGGGCTGGGAACGCACCAGGGTGAGTTTCAATTTCCTGAGCGCAGACTCTGCCCCGCCTGCAGCGGCCAGGGGGTGGTTCCCTGCCTGCAGCTGGGCGGCCGCTGGGAACTGCAGCCCGGGAGGCTTTTGTGAGAAATGTCCCTTTTGGGCTCTGGCCCTGCCGTCGGCCCCTGGGCTGGTGGGGAAGAGCCCTGGGGCGTCACATAGACAGCAGCCCCCTTCCCCAACACGAGCCTGGATTACAAATTCTGTGGGTAAAGAGGGATGATAGTCCAGCTTCCACAATCCTCTTCTTAATAACACCAGGGGGCGGCTCTCCCTGCCCGCCCCATGGCGCGCCAGCCCCGGCTCTCCCCGCCTCCCCACCCCAGTCTCCCGCCCAGGCCTTCCATCCCTACCCACATCCCCTCCTTTCCTACACCCCCATCCTCCCTAACCCATCCCTATCCCCACTCCCTCCTCCATGCCTACACCCCATCCTCACTGAACCCTCCCCATTCCCTCCCTTCCATCCCTACCCACACCCCCATCTTCCCTAACCCCTCCCCATTCTGCTCCTTCCATCCCTACCCCCACCCCTTCTCCGTTCCTACACCCCCTATCCTCCCTAACACCTCCCCATTCCTTTCCTTCCATTCCTACCCACGCCTCTCCATTCCTACACCCCCATCCTCACTAACCCCTCCCCATTCCCTCCTTCCATCCCTACCTCCACCCTCCTCCATGCCTACACCCCCATCCTCACTGAACCCTCCCCATTCCCTTCCTTCCATCCTTACCCACGCTCCCTCCTCCTTTCCTGCACCCCCATCGTCCCTAACCCCTCCCCATTCCTCCTTCCATTTCTACCCCCACCCTCCTCCATGCCTACATCCCCATCCTTCCCCAACCCATCCCTCTCTGCCCCCACACTGCCCATCCTGTCTCCATTCTGTATCCCCCTCACCCCACCATCTCCCTTTACCATAGCACCCATTCACACATACACCCTGTCTATCCCGCTTCCTCCTTCCCCACTCCCACCCTGCCCCCTCCCATGAATGGGCAACCTGATCAGTGAGGGAGCAGCACCTGCAGGTTGGCAGCTGCACTGAATGCTGCTGGGCCTCCCCTTTGTGATGCCTCAGGGGTTGCTGGGCTGCAAGCTCCACTGGGGCAGCTCCGGGCTGGGCTCAGGATACAGCCACTCGGGGGTGTGGCGAAGGATCGGGTGGCTGGGGATGCGGGGCGCCTCGGCCTGCGCTTGCCAAGTTGAGAAGGGGGGATGGGAGTTGGTGATGGGGAAGGGCTGAGGACATGGAGGATGGAAAGAGGGCTGGGGGGCCATGTCATGAAGGGGGGGCTCTCTGGGAGCCACTATGCATAGGCAGGCACCCCTGCCCTGGCCAACGCCCACCCCTCAGCCCAGCCGTGTTGGTAGCCCCTCTGAATGCAGCTCCCAGGAGGGGTAGAGCACGTGGCTCCAGCCCCCCTAGATAAAGATGTGTGGCTCCGCCCCCCCTGAGGAAAAGGGCATGGCTCCTGTTCCCCCCACGAGGAGAAGGGCGCGTGGCTCCTGTCCCCCCCATGAGGGTGGAGGGCACGTGGCTCATGGCTCCAACCTTCCCCCTGTAAACACGTGGCTCCAGCCCGCCGCTGTGAGGGGAGAGGACATGCGTCTGGTGGGTCTGGCCTCCCCGCAGGAGAGGGGCGTGCAGCAAAAAGCCCCGGGGAAGTGGGAGGCCAGGAGCCACACTGGAGTACCTGGGAGGGAAGAGCGAGGACGGCTGAGGGTGGAGGGAGAGGCTGTGGGTCGACAGAGTGGGGGTGATGACATCACTGTCGTCCAGCAGGAAAAACTTTTTTATAGGTATAGTAAGACAAAGTATTGATATGTTTATTTTCAGCAATTTTTATACTTATTTATTACAGTTTTCACAGTTGCTAAAAAAATGTGCGTTTTAAGCATTTAAAACCAATTTTTATCCATTTGTGTTTTCTAATTGTTGGGAAATTATGGGGGGATCAGACACTGTTTTGATCAGACAGTAATTATTTAATGAGAGGAGAGACAGACTCAAAACATCGAAGCTTTATAACCATTCACATGCAGATTGTCCACATCACATGTCAAAATAAGCAAAGTGAATATTTGTAAATCAAAGTCTAATAAGTTCTCATGAAGGATTGTTCTTACTGTACCCCTTGGTAAATTTTAATTATTATCAATGGGAGTATTTTTTTTATGGTTGGTGTGTATGGAGTGAAATTGACATTTAGTGGCATCTGCAGATAAAGTCTGCTCCTTCCAAATCTAGGGATATGAAATTCACAGGCCAAAGCATTGGTTAAGCTGGTACCAATGTTTCAAAGGCCTGATTGTCATACACTCTAAGGCTGCTCTGGCTTAGGGTAAAGGAGCTGCTGTGTCACCCACGCTCATGATTTTATAATGAGTCTTATGATAATTGGTGGGTTTGTTAAAGCCCCAGCCTCTGGAAGCCTGTGATAAGGTGAGACCCATGGGTTTTGTTTCTTAAGCAAAGAAAGTTTCCCCATATTTTTTTATATTTAAAAAACCCCCTGTAAAAATTGTGATCTGAGTGCAGCCTAATGGTCTGAGAAGGCAGAGGGTGAATAGAAAGAACCCAACATTTATTATTTTATTAGCTGGAGTTACCCGGCGTTGCTCGGTCCCGCTCCCCGCCAGCCGATTCGCTCCCCGGCCCCCACCAGCCCTGCTTCCTGCTGGCTGGTTCTCCTCCTCCCGATCTCCCTTGGCCAGCCCCGCTCCCGCCGGCTGCCCCCTCACCCGATCTCCCCCAACCAGCTCTGCTTCCCACCGGCCGCCCCAATCTCTCCTGGCCAGCCCCGCTGCCCCAATCTCTCCCCCGGCCAGCTCTGCTTCCCGCTGGCCGCCGCCCCTTCCCGATCTCCCCCAGCCAGCCCTGCTACCCCGGTCCCCTCCGACCAGCTCTGCTTCCCGCTGGCAGCCCCTCCCCTGGCCAGCCCCGTTGCCCCTGCCCCCCACTTCCTCCTGGCCAGCCCCGCTCCCCTCCCGGCCGGTTCCTCCCCCAGCACAGCGGGTTATTTTTTATTTTTACAGGTTGAGATTGGGCCTGATCAGGTCCAAAATACCTTAAAACCTTCTCCTGGAGGAAAGGTTATCCCATGGAAAGTTTGGTTGCGGTAGGTCTTATAGTGTCCAAGTTATTAGAGCACAAACATTCTCCTTTATATATTAGATTTGAAGTCTTGTGGTTTTCATTTCAGGTGTCCTGACTCATGAGCTTTAGAAGTTCGGCGCTGCCCAGGCTGTGAGAATTCAGGCCTTAACTCTGTTTCTGCTGCCCATGGAAAGCCACCAGATCCAATGCCATCAGTTATAAAAACAGATCAGTTAAGAGAAAGGGAAAAAGAGAGGGCAGGGCATGGGGTGGGGAGGTGCATGGAGCTGGTTGTGGGCCCAAGCAGCAAACAAGCACAACCCCCCTGGATTGTGGTTGAACGAAAGAGAGAATTGAGAATATTCATTTTTTCTGTAGTAAGCCTTCAGCGCCTTTGCTGGAGCAGCCCGACCTGAGAACATGAACTGATCCCTGACCAGGCAGCATGGCCTGTGTCACAATGTCCAAACCCAGGAGTTTGGCTGGAGGACACAGGAAGTTTTTGCTTCTCAAACACAGACACTCTGGGCGTTTCCCGCGTTACCTTCTGTGCATTCCGAGTTTGCTCTGCTCACGCCCCCAAACTGCTCTGCGCAGCCAGGAGAGCGAGAAAGTGGCCGTGGTTAAGGTGAGCGCTGAGGTTGTCACGGAATCGCAGGAGCTCGGGCGCTGGGGCGTTAGGAGAAACACCAGCTAGGGACAGAGCCTGGGTGAAACCAGCAAAGTCTGGGACAGCCCCAGGGGGATGTGTTGGGGATGGGATGGGGACAGGAAACAGCGGCACTGCTGACTGTAGGTCCTTATCTGGCCCCCTTCCTGAGCCCCTCCCACCTGCCAGTGAGCTGAGTCTCAGGCCGGGGTCCAATAAGTCAGTTGTGTGAGTTCAGACAGAGCAGGGCCCTGAACCTGGCTCTGCTCAGGGTAACTTATCACCTTTGCTGGGCAACCCTCTTCCTCTGTAGGGACCCAAACCTCTCCCCCTTCCCCACAATCTCTTTCGGCACCTGCTCCTTGCCTGTGGGGAACTGAAGGAAAACCAGTGGGGTGGGGGTGGGGAGCGGGCTGTGGGCAGATAACTCTCCTCCCTCTCCCAGCAGCTCCCCCAGGGTAATGACCTGGATGGAACTGATCCCTGTAGGATAGTGCTACTGCTGGTAGCAGTTTCTTACAGGAGCATTTCCCTATGGTTGTACAAATGAGAAAGTGCTACTGCCCAAGGGGGGAGATTCAGGGACTGGGGGCGGCCAGTGGGAGCTGCTGTTTTGCTTCTGCCCAGCGCCCCAGTGAGGCCAAGGAGCGCCCCGGGTGGAAGGGGCGGGGCTGGATTTAAACCCCGCTTCAGGGTCCTGCCTGGTTCTCAAAACAGGCAAATTGTCCCGTGTTTTCTGTCCCCCCGCAACAGCGCTGGCGGGTCCTGCTGCTGCCAGATTCCCGCTCGCTGGCTCACCAGCTGCGAGTGGGGGAGAGGCAGTGGCTGCTCCCCCAGCTGATCCATTAGTGCAGCCTCTGCTGTGTGTCTGCGTCAGCCAGCAGGGCCCCCCCATCCCGTTTCCGTCTGGCACTGACTGCGCTGCAGTAGCAATGGTTGGTCCATGCGAGCAAGTGCCAGGCGGCAGCCAGTGACTTGTTCCCTCTGTTGACCCCCCCCCGTTGGCCCTTTGCATCCTCCCTCCCCTTGCTGCCCTCTCCCTGCTCTGCCCCTTCATGCCCCACAGCCCCCCTGCTCCTCCATTGCCCCCTGCGGAGCACAGCCCTACCCACATGTTGCCTCAGGGAGATGCGATCCCAGGTACCAGGAGAGGGGAGTGTGTCCTGGGGCCCAGTAAGGCAAGCAGGGAGGAGCGCCCCAGCCAGCTCATTTGGTCACCTCACCCATGTGAGAGAGGTGTACCGGGGTGTGTGCACGTCCCTCTGCTGTGTGAACCCTAAAGCCTTAAAGATAAGAAGGCTCTAGCTACACAATAATTATGTTTAACAGGAACTTGATGTTAATTTGGACCTAGGGCCGGCTCCAGGCACCAGCAAACCAAGCAGGTGCTTGGGGCGGCACATTGGCAGGGGCAGCATTTCGGCCCACAGGAGGAGCAGGGCGGCGGGGAGCCCCGCGGAGGCCGCCCTGAGCTGGGAACCCCGCACCTGGCTGCTCGGAGCCTGCGCCTGGCCCCGGAGCGCTGGGAGCTATGCGTGGGCAGCCCCGGGTACTTCCTTGGGGGCGGCTGATAAGGCTGAGCTCGGGGGCCTCTTTTTCACCTTCGAGAGTGTGCCTCCCCCCCCACCTCCGACGCCCTTCCCGCAATTCCCCCCCACCTGTGTTCTCTGCCCTGCAACTCCCCTGCCTGTGAACCCCCCTTGACCGGCTGTCCCTCCCCATCCTGTGTGCCGCTGCCCACTATTCTGCGACACCCCCCCGGCCACCGCCCCCGTCTCTTCTCCTCCTCGGCTCGGCCTCTGCCCAACAACCCCACCTCCTGGCCCACTGCAACCCTGCTGCCAGCGGTGGATATAGGGCAGGGTGAGCGGGGCGGCTGCCCCAGGCCCCGTGCTTTAATAGGCCCCGCACCAGCGCCGGTGTTTTAAACCTCTCATCCGCCCTGCTTAGAGCAGGGTCGGCAGCCTGGGGCCCGTGAGGGAGCCCGACGCGGTGCTTTGGAACCTTGAGCCCCACCCCCACCGCAGCAGGCAGCCCGCGAAGGCGCTGCAGCGGCCGGAGCAAACCCCGCTCTGGTCAGGTCCGGCCGCGAGGCAACAACAGCCCTACCCCAACACAGAACAGAACAGCGCGGCAGGGCCCTTTGTGGCGCAGGAGCTGCGAGCCGGCAATTTGTGCATTTGACGCTTTTTTTTTCTATTTTTTTTCTCCAAAGGGGGGCCCGGAGAAATTGTGCTGCCCTGGACCCCGCAAAACTCTCATCCGCCCCTGCCTGCTGGGACTCCGTCTTCTCTTCTCTCCCCTCCTCCTGCCTCCCACCTGGATCCCCATGTCTGGCTCTCTAAACAATCCCCCCTCCCCCTACTCTCTGGGCCCTGTAACCTCCCCCCCCCACACACACACACACCTGCCCAGGAACCCAGCCCCCTTGTGCTGTGTCCTGACAACCTCACCCCTGCCTGGGATCCAGGTGATTCTCCCTCTCCCTTTGCCTAAGGAAGGGGAACTCTGGTGTTCCCAGTGCTCATGTCCCCAAGTTCCTCCCTGGACAAAAAAAAGGGGGGGCAAAAATTTTTTTGCTTGGGGCGGCAAAAAAAACCTAGAGCCGGCCCTGCCTATACATACTCAGCAGGGCCAGTGGGCAGGCTGCTTGCCTGGGCTGTGCTGAAGGTCCAGGAAGGGAGTGAAAAGATGCAGGGTTTTTTTTGAGGGGTGGGGGACTCCTCCATCCTCCCCCCAATCTCCATCCCTCTTGGCAGATCACCTGGGCCTGAGTCAGGACCCACCTTTGGGCTGCAGCCCATAGTTTGGAAACCCTGCCCTGGGGAGAACTGCCTGAATACAGCTACCTTGTTCTTTCCCTTCTGGGATGTGCACCCTCCCCCAGCTGTTAACATTACCAGTGGGCAGCATTTGGGCAGAGTTAGCCCTTTACGGGCAGATTGAAGCAAAACAGGCATTGAGTGTCAGGCTGACAAGTCAGGACGTGGGTGCTGGCATGTACCCTGTTCTGGGTGGAGTTAAAGCTCCCTTGACATAGCAGGGAGGATGCACTCTTCATTTAGCACAGCTGGAAGGAGGTTTCACCTAGAACAAGCTGAGAGGGTCTGTGCCCAGGAACTAGTGCCAGGTAGCCACAGGACTAGGCTATTGCTCTGAGGAGGGGCATGTGAGCTGGGAGCAATGCAGCCCAGACATGGAGGCAGAGCAGGAAAACTGAGTGAGTCCATGAGCATGAGCGACAAGGAGTCCTGTAGCACCTTATAGACTAAGGCTGTGTCTACACTGGAGCGATCTCGCGCAAAAGCGGCCTGTCTTGCGCAAAAACTTGCTGCCTGTCTACACTGGCCACGTGTTCTTGTGCAAGTAAACTGACATTCTAATGTATAAAATCAGGGTGTCTTGCGCAAGAACTCTGACGCTCCCGCTCAGGAAGAAGCCTTCTTGTGCAAGAGCTCTTCTGGAAGAGGCCAGTGTAGACAGGCAACATTAATTTCTTGCGCAAGAAAGCCCTATGGTTAAAATGGCCATCAGAGCTTTCTTGCGCAAGAGAGAGTCTACACTGGCACGGATGCTCTTGCGCAAAAGTACATGCCAGTGTAGACGCTCTCTTGTGGAAGAGTTTTTGCAGAAGAAGTCTTCCACAAAAGAGGTTTTGCGTGAGAATGCCAGTGTAGACGTAGCCTAACAGATGTATAGGAGCATAAGCTTTCGTGGGCAAAGACCCGCTTCGTCAGATGCAGGTGAGCATGGTGTGTCTTGGGTGCATTGGAGGCTTGGAGCTGAAAGCGGGGAGGCGGTTCTGTTATTGGTTCCTCCTTGTGTCTAGTGAAGCAGACGCGTGTATGTTCCTTGTAAATATACACGATTGCCTCAATGGAAATGGCAGACTCCTCTGGCCTCCATCTCCCCGAACACCCCTAGGGCCAAGGCAGTAGCAGCTTTATCGTGTAGCTTCATTGCATGTCTATCAAATCTACCTGGTTTGGATCCCAGACTCACTGTCATCAGGCATGCAGGGCTCAGATGGAAAGTCCTGGCTTCGTGTTACCTCCCTGGAATCAGTTGCTCTAAATGCAGGTTCCTGATTCCCTGATCACTAATGCCGAGGGGAAATGGCAGGGCTGGGAGAAGCAAGGTAAATGTGGGCCTAAGGTTTGAGTGACATGGGTACAGCGGGGGGGGGGAGGGGGTGCTCCCTTTACACACAGTAATCGCCCTCTGGACATCATTAAACACCCAGCCAGGGTCACCATTCAGAGTTTATTACAGGGATTTACCAGGCAGAAGCTTACAGGGGAATGGGATGAAGAGAGTAGAGGCTCTGCAGAGACTGGAGAGGGGCTGGAGCTCTGTGCCTGGGCTCATATTGTTGCCCTTCTCAATGGCGCTGGCTCCCGGGGAGGAAGAGCTTGTCCTGCCAGCCTTAGCACACGTCTGTTGGCTTCACCAGGATGAGGGAGGCCTTGCACTCCCCACTGTTACAGAACCCGGCCCAGTAGATATAGCCTTTCGCATTCAGCAGCACATTCTGGCACTTGTCGTACCACCAGCCTCCATAGCTAGTTGCGCAGTTCCAACTGGTTTGGTCCTGATCCTGATCGGGTGTGCTAAACTTCATGTTGTCATGTATGCCCCCCGACGCTGGAATGATAGGTGGTGAGATAGTCCTCGGCGCCCCCCAGGTATCTGCCCAGCCGCAGCGGGTACCCGCTGGCTTCATCCTCCACACGGAAGATGTCGTACTCCGCAAAGCGGGGTGTTGTTGGATTTGTCCTCCACGACAAAGCGGACCTTGTAGGTGTTCTGATGTGTGAGCAGGAACAGGTACTCGTTGCCCATCCAGTAATCCTTCTGCACATTCCCAAAGCCGTACTTGTAGGTGCTCCAGGACTCCAGCCAGGTGATCTCTGTATTATGAGAATTTCTCTGGACCACGGTCCAGCCTTTGCCTTCGGTGTCCATGTCGCACCACACCACCTGAGGGGGAGAGCCTGCTGGCTGGATGACATAGATCCCGCTGGGGCTGTCTAGGGGAATGCAGCTGCAGTCCCTGGGGAACCCTGAAATGCCACAGACAGTGGGGTTAAGGGGCTGTTGGAAGAGCGAGCCAGGGGTTTCAGAGACAGACCCTGAGTATTTCACAACTCTACAGGCTCTGCCCTGACCACAGAATCCGGCTCCAGATGGCAACCTTTGTTTTGTGTGAAATGAGTTTCTTTCTCTGCTGGTTTTGAAGAAATCCTCCCAAAGATGAGTCGGGGTAAGCCTGTCCTGTCCCCTCCTGGAGTCTGTACTGCTGGGGGAATAGCTCCAGCTGGGGCTGTTCCACCCATCTTGGTGCAGATTGAATTGTGAAACCGACAAGTGCCAGTGTAAATGGGAGTGGCAAAGAGCTGAAGGGAGACTGGCACCAGACTGCACTTGGCATTCAGCCTGCTTTAAACACCCTACTCCCTCTGGCGCCTTGGAAACTTCCAGCCAACGTCCTGTTGAGGGGCTTGGAGGGGTGCCTAGAACTGTCTGGGTACAACGATAACACCGTGGTGATAACGGCCCTGCCCCTCCCCAAAGTCCTCCCTTGAACCTGAGTCCCCAGCTCCCCTCCCTCCCCAGCTCAGCCTCCCTGTGTGCCCCCGACCCAGCCCCTTTATGTGCCCCTCCCGTCTGGCCCCTTCCCCATAGCTGAGCTGAGGAGGAGGAGCTGCTGAGCACTACAGGGGGCTGCCTGTGGGGCCAGCTGAGAGCCCTGCCTTCCTGGGCAAGCCCCTGAGCAGCTCCCAGCCCAGGAGCAGTTGAGCCTACTCCAGAGCACTACTAGCCCCAGGTAGCTACATGTGCAGCAGCCTCCTCTCTGCTCAGGTTATCAGTTGGTGAGCAGTCGGGGGAGGTGGGGCCAAAGCAAGGTGAGATTTGAGCAGCCCAGAGCCCAGGGGAAGCTGATGCCTGTGCCCTCTATCACCGAGGCAGGCTCTGGACTGTCTGGGACTCCTCGGTTAGGCTGGTTTAGTGTATGGGGAGTTTACACTTATCATAGAATCATAGAATACTAGGACTGGAAGGGACCTCGAGAGGTCATCGAGTCCAGTGCCCTGCCCCCATGGCAGGACCCAGTACTGTCTAGACCATCCCTGATAGACATTTATCTAACCTAATCATAAATATCTCCAGAGATGGGGATTCCACAACCTCCCTGGGCAATTTATTCCAGTGTTTAACCACCCTGACAGTTAGGAACTTTTTCCTAATGTCCAACCTAAACCTCCCTTGCTGCAGTTTAAGCCCCATTGCTTCTTATTCTATCCCCAGAGGCCAAGATGAACAAGTTTTCTCCCTCCTCCTTGTGACACCCTTTTAGGTACCTGAAAACTGCTATCATGTCCCCCCTCAGTCTTCTCTTTTCTAAACTAAACAAACCCAATTCTTCCAGCCTTCCTTCATAGGCCGTGTTCTCTAGACCTTTCATCATTCTTGTTGCTCTTCTCTGGACCCTCTCCTTGATGGTGAAATTGAAGCGTAGCAATCGGCCAATCTGGGGATTGCACCCTGGTTCCTACAGTGACTCTGCCCTGAGCTGGTTCTTCAGCCCCTCCAGGCTCACAAAGTGAAGCAACAAGCAGCAGCTCCCACACCCCAGCCGGCCCATTCCCAGGGGCTGGAGGCCTCCAAAGGGGATGGGCCTGCTGCACTGGGAGGACTCCGCTTCTCTTTGGGCCCTGCGCTGGCGGAGGGTGGCTAGAAGGTACATTCAATGGACACGTGAATACAGGGATTGCACATGGGCTAGGCCTACATTATAGGCTTTTTTCAGAAAAAAAGAATGTGCTCCGCAATTTGCGCAGCTTTTTCTGATTGCTTTTCTAGAAGAGGCTTTTCCGCCATTTGGCCACATTTAAAACAGGGCCAAATGGCGGAAAAGCCTCCTCTTTCAGTGGAGCCCTTATGCCTCATAGAACAAGGTAAACAGGGCTCCCCGAAAGAGCGCCTTTGCTCTTTGGCAAAAAAAAGCAGAAGAGCAAACGAGTTCCCTGTATGCGGTGGAGTTTTTCCGGGATACCTCTGATATCCCAGAAAAACCTCGCAGTTAAGATGTACCCTGGGATAGGGGAGAGGAGCATAATCAGGTCCACGAGACCCTGATCTTGAATATGGCTGATGCTAGATGCTCGCCTCTTGGTCCTCTACTCACCTTTCTTGACTTTTAGGGCCCCAGTGCCCCTGCATGGGGGCTATGCAAAGTAGTGTCAGCACTGACAGTATCAAGAGAAGCAGGAGTGAGTTGGTCTGGAACCCTGCAAGGAACAGAAACCACTGGACATGAGACAGGGGAGAGAGTTTTACAAGTGCCTAATGACTCAATGAGACTTAGGCACATAAGTGACTTAGCCGCTTTTGAAAATGTTACTCAAAGATTTAAGGCACCGCAGGAGGTGGCTGGATGTTCAAAAGGACCCAGCATAGTGGCTCAGCAACCCAGAAATGGGGCCAAGCTACTATTCACTTCACCCACCCACACCTCTGCCACTCTTGAGTCTCTGCAGCTCCCAGCACTGAGCCCGGTCTCCTGATGGAATGGAAAGCTCTTGCTCAAGGCCAGTGTTGGCAAAGGGCCCCCTGCTTTCCCAGCTCCTTGGCTCCCCGCAAGGCCTCCCTTGCACCCTTGCACAGTGTGAAACCAAAAGAATTCCCCAGGTCCCAGAGAAACCAGCTGCCCCCAGACAGCAGCAGAGATGTGCCAAACAGAGCCATGAGCATCACACTGGTCTTGTTCCTGCCAGTCCCTGACCTCTCTGCTTGCCAGTCTACCCTGCTCCATGGGGTGACGCATGGGAGCCGCTCTTGCCTGGTGTACAGCTGCCATGGTAGGATGTGTCTGTCCCGTCTTCTCAAATGGTAGATGGGGCAGTAACGCAGGTGGCCTGCTTATGGTTTGTGACTCCAGAACAGAGGTGAAGCAGAGACACCCGAGGAAGGTTCTCCAGACCCCCCCGTGGCTGGAGCAGTGTGTTGTGTGCTTCATTCTCGTTTGGATAAAGCTTTCTGTGGTGAGGAGGAGGAGGGGTACGTGTGCACCTGGACATAGGTGGCAAGTTACATGGGCTGGAGGTGCTCAGGCACCATGAACATAGAGGGCTGGGGGCTCCGCTCCAACAACTGCAACCCAGCTTGAGTGTCACTGTGATGAACAAATGGATATAAACTGGCTATCAGGAAGTTTAGACTTGAAATTAGATGAAAGTTTCTAACTATTAGAGGAGTGAAGTTCTGGAACAGCCTTCCAAGGGAAGTAGTGGGGGCAAAAGACCTATCTGGCTTCAAGATTAAGCTAGATGGGTTTATGAAGGGGATGGTTTGATGAGATAACATGATCTTGGCAGCTAAGTGACCTTTCACTATCGGAGGTAAATAGGCCAATGGTGGGATGATAGGAGTTACTATAGAGAACTTTTTCCTGGGTGTCTGGCTGGTGAGTCTTGCCCACATGCTCAGGGTTCAGCTGATCGTCATATTTGGGGTCAGGAAGGAATTTTTCTCCAGGGTAGATTGGCTGAGGCCCTGGAGGTTTTTCGCCTTCCTCTGTAGCATGGGGCACGGATCACTTGCTGGAGGATTCTCTGCATCTTGGGGTCTTTAAACCATCATTTGAGGACTTCAATATCTGAGATATAGGTGAGAGGATTATTCCAGGAGTGGGTGGGTGAGATTCTGTGGCCTGCATTGTGCAGGGGGTCAGAGTAGATCAGTGTTTCCCAATAGGTGCTCCGTGGAACCCCGGGGTTCCGCAAAGAGAAAGTAAGGGTTCCGCGAGAACACGGCATTGCCCCGCCCCCTCTTAAAGAGACAGAGTGTATTTTGCAGGGTTTTTTGTTTGACCAATTCTGGCAGGGTTTTTTTGTTTTGTTTTGTTTTTGTTGTTTTTGCTTGCCAAATTTTACCCTGGGAACCCTAGGGGTTCCTTGAAATTATTTTAAGCTGAAAAGGGTTCCATGGCCAAAGAAAATTGGGAAACACTGGACTAGATGATCATAATGGTCCCTTCTGACCTAAAGTCTATGAGTCTAAGTCTAAGGCTAAGTCTATGAATTCAGAAGCTGGAGCAGCCCAGCCTTGCTGCAGGGAGTTGGTTTATAAACAGAGGCAGGGGGATTAAGGTAACAAAAGGCTTTATTGTTAAAGTGAACTAAGGCTCCTGAGCTGGTCCCAAAAAGCATTGTCAGGTTCTCCAGTCAAACGATAAGAACCTAAGGGTGGGCGCATAGAGGAGTTTTGTTGGGCAGTTTAGAGGCAGAGTTTGAGGGGGACTAGATACACTTAACACAGTGGTCACCAACCAGTTGATTGGGATCTACTGGTAGATCTTGGAGCGTCTGACAGGTGATCCCGACTGGTTTGGCCAAGAGGCTACCAAGCGCTGGTACTTCAGCTGCCCCATCTCCCAGTCTTGTGCATCTTCTTCCCTTTGCCTTGGACCTGTTCCCTCAGGAGCCTCCGGCTTTCAGTGCAGTGCAGGAGAGTGTGAGGGATGGTCATGCCAAGGTGCCCCCCTCTTCCACCCCGTATTCTATCTCCACAGAGCAGAGAAAGGGCACAACAGGAGTTGGGAGGGAGTTTGCTGGCTGCTTTAGGGAGTGGTGCAGGGCCAGGGCAGGGGTGAGTCTGCCTTAGCCCCACTGCACCACCAACCAGGAGCCACCTCAGGTAAGCAGGGCCCAGCTGGCACCCACATCCCAAAACCCTACCCCAGGCATGAACCCCCTCCTGCACCCCAAGCCCTGCCCCAGCCCTGATCACCCCTGCATCCAAACACTCTCCCAGAGACTGCACCTTGAACCCCCTCCAGCACCCCACCTGCCTGCCCCAGGCTCAGCTCAGATCCCCTCTCACACTCCAGATCCCTTAATCAAAGACCAGAACCTGCACCTCAACCCGCTGCCCCTGCCTGGTGAAAGGGAGGGAGGATGGGGTGAGCAGGGGTGGGGCCTCAGAGAAGGGGCATGAAGGAGGTGGGGCAAGGGTGTGTGGGTTTGAAGGAGATCTTGGATTGCATTTACATTCAAAAAGTGATCTTGTGCCTAAAAAGGTTGGCGACCACTGACTTGACTTACTTCACATTCTTTAAACTTCTTTAAAATAAAACCAAAACCACCTGATTTAAAAATAAACATCAAGAAAGGACAAGCTCTAGGAGTACAAAGAGGATGTAGGCAGAAGCCCAGCAGCAGGGGAAACTTTTGGGAAAGGGAGCGTATACAGGAAGGATGGGCTCCACATAAACCAAAATGGAACCAGATTGCTGGCACTTAAAATTTAAAAAATTGTAGAGCAGTTTTTAAACAAAGGACTTGGGGAAAGTCGACCGGTGCAGAGGGCAAATGGATCAGACAGAGACATTCCTTAGAGGAGAGTCTATAAATGGAGATTGTCTATGTCCTAGTACAGAGGAGAAGATGGAAGATAAGAAGATCTGGGTTAGATCATGTGAGAAACAGTCAAATGAAAAGAGTCCCGTTCAATCCCATCATGTAATAGCAGACAGATAAATAGTGACAAGTTTTTAAAGTGCTTATATACAAACACTACAAGTATAAATAATAAGATGAGTAAACTAGAATGCCTCGTATTGAAATAACAGGTCTCACAGAAACTTGGTGGAATGAGGATAATCAATGGGACAAAGTAATAACCAGGGTATGAAATATATTGGAAGGACAGAACAGGTTGTATCAAATGAAGAAAGCATAGTATCAAATGAAGTAAAAACCTTAACGGAACCAATCGTGCCATCGAATCTTTATGGATACTAATTCCATGCTCTAACAATAAGACTATTGCAGTAGGGATATATTACTGATCCAACTGACCAGGACGGTGATAGTGACTATAAAATGCTCAGGGACATTAGAGAGAGACCATAAAAATCCTCAATAATAGTGGGAGAGTTCAACTATCCCCATATAGAGATCTTAAATGACTGCTTCTTGGAGAAGCTGGTTCTGGAACCCACGAGAGGCGAGACAGTTCTTGATTTGGTCCTAAGTGGAGCGCAGGATCTAGTCCAGGAAGTTACTGTAGTTGGACTGCTTGGAAATACTGACCACAATATAATTAATATAATTATATTTTCCCCCCTGTGGTGGGAAAAACATCACAGAAGCCTAACACTGTGGCATTTAATTTCAGAAAGGGGAACTACACAGAAAGGAGGAGATTAGTTAAACAAATTTAAAGGTACAGTGCCAGAAGTGAAATCCCTGCAAGCTGCATGGAAACTTTTGAAAGATGCTATAATAGATGCTCAACTTAAATGTATGCCCCAAATTTAAAAAACAACAAAAACACAGTAAGGGGTCCAAAAAAGTGCCATTGGGGCTTAATAGCCAAGTAAAAGAAACAGAGAGAGGTAAAAAGGCATCATTTAAAAAGTGGAAGTTAAATCCTAGTGAGGAAAATAGAAAGGAGCATAAACTCTGTCAAATAAAGTGTGAAAATGTAATTAGGAAGGTCAAAAACTATTGAAGAGCAGCTAACCAAAACTCAAAAAAGTAATTTCTCTCTCTATGAAAAAATGTTCCTGTAGGACAACAGAGTGACATCATCATGTCACAGAGTCCGCAGGCTGGGAAGGGTAGGCACGGGTGGGTAAAGCCCAGCTCCTAGCCCCACTCCTTCATCCCTGGAGCCAAGCCCCATCCACTGCCAGCCCAGACCACTATGGTAGGCACGAGGAGAGCCGGGGCTATGGCTCTGTGGCCTCAGCCTTCCCCCGGCCACCAGGGTAAGATCTACCTCAAACACAAATACCCTTGCCCCACTTCCTTCCCGCCCCTTCTTTGAGGCCCTGCTGCTGCTCCTCCCCTTCTCGGAGGCCTCACCCTGCTCACTCCATCCCCCTTTCTCCCCAAATCTCATTTGCTTTCACCAAGCTGGGGTAGGGGGTTAGGGTGCAGGCTCTGGTCCTCAGCCAAGGAGTTTAGAGTGTGGGAGGGGCTCCGGGCTTAGCCCAGGGTGGGGGATGGGGTGCAAGCTCTGGGAAGGAGTTTGGCTACAGGGGGACTCACGTCTGGGCCAGGAGGTTGGGAGGAGGTTCAGGGCTGGGACAGGGGTTCAGGAAGCAGGATCTGGCTGGGCACTGTTTGACTGAGATGGCTTCTGGGTGGTGGAGCAGTGGGGTTAAGGCAGGCTTACCCCTGCCCTGGCCCTGCACCGCTCCTGAAAGCAGCTGGCATGTACAGCGATAGCTCCATGGTGCCATGTGCTGCCCCTCATCTACCGGCAGTGAGCCCACAGCTGCTACTGGCCACTGTTCCGCGTTATTGACCAATGGGAGCTGCAGGAGTGGTGTCTGCAGGCAAGGACAGCGTGTGGAGACCCCCTGCTCTGCCTCTCTCAGGGGCTGCAGGGACATGCCAGCCACTTCCAGGAGCAGCAATTACCACCGGGATAATTAATCCAGCTGCAACAGGGTTGGCATTTTAGAACTCGCTCCTCAAAGAATTAAATTGAAGCAGAAGAGCAAAATGAAAATGAGGAAATGCACCGACCAGTCAAAACCCCCAAATAAAACACTTTGCAAGCAGTAAAAGTAGTGACAATGATCCCCAGATATGTGCTGGGTGGGGAGATGGGCGAGGGACAGTGTGTGTGTGTGTGAGAATGTCAGACGCGCACACAGTGTGTGAGAGTGACAGAGATTTGCACTGCCAAGCTCCCTCCATCCCCTTCTCGCTGAGTGGAGACAGGGTGCAGGGGTGAGGGGAGGAGGGACACCCTGACAGCAGTGCCCCATCTCTTCTCCCTCCCACACCCTGCACAGCAAGCAGGAGGCTCCCAGGGGGGCAGCTCCAAGGCAGAGGGGGGGAGCAGCATGACAGTGGGGGGAGGGGCAACTGAAGTGCTAGCGCTTGGTAGCTTCCTGGCCAAACCAGTCAGGATCCCCCCTGTCAGAGGCTCCAAGATCTACCAGTAGATCCCGATCGACTGGTTGGTGACCGCTGCTGTAGAGAATGTTTTCAGTGCTTGCTGTCAAGCCTGTTTTAGTGTGGTGTTGCTCAAGAGAGAAAGTCAATAGCTAAGGCCCGCCAGTAACCCTGACAAAAATCATGGTGCAAATGAATTAAAAAGAGAAAGAGAGAGCGAGAGCAGGGTACATCAGTGGTGCACAACCTGTGGGTCACAACCCCCTTGGGGGGTCGTGGCGTTTTCATCCGGCCGGCCAGGGGCCGGGCCCAGCCGCGTGCGGCACTTTGATCCAGCCGGCCGGGGGATGGGCCTGGCGGCCCCCGCGGTGTGGGGCTCGCAAATGAAAAAAGGTTGTGCATCACTAGCGTACATGGCACATGGAAAAACACGGTTACAGTAGAAACACTTCTTAATAGACATATTTCATTAGAAACACCTTATTTGTGGTGACAAAACCTGAACTCTCAGGAAATGTCCCAGCCCAAATCATTCTGAGAAGCTGCCATCAATGTCAGGTTTCATTGCGAGAGAGATGAGTAACCCCCGGCAGGCAAAGGGCTAAGGCTTTTGGAGGAGAAAGATTTCAGTGAGTCTCACAAGCCTGAACTAAAATGTTTTGATTTAAGTGAAATAACAGTCTGGGGTCAACCAGCCTTCAAAACATGCTCCCCATTTCTTGACACTGCCCTCTAGCAGCCATTTGCACTGAGCAATCATTGTGGTCTGGTGGGAGGGCGACTGATCTTAAACTCAGAGGGCCTGAGTTCTACCTCTGACCATGGGAAACTCATTACACTGTTCTGTGCCTTAGTTTCTCCTTTTGTAAAATATTGCTTATGTTAGTTCCTTGCTATTCTAAAGTACTTGGGCCACAATCCCCGAGGGTACTTGGGGCAGGGAGGGAGGATTCCTGCCTAGGGTCCAGCAGCATGCTGAGGAGGGGACCCCCACAAGGTTCTTGGTATACCATGGTCTGGCGGGGAGAGGGCACTCTGTACCAGCCAGGGGTCACTGCCAGACTTGTAGCTAGCCTGGCTTACCCTGCAGCATGTGCTTGCTGGGGAAATGCTGCTCCATTTCAAAGAAAAAGCAGCATGTACCTCACTGTGCCGGTCCCTTGTGCCTTGGCCTGTAGGTTTGTGGAAGCAGAGGGTGCACCAGCGTTTCCCTCCCCGCTATGCACCTGTCCGAACTGGGGAGTGGAGCTGAGAAGAGCGCAGGCTGCCCACTCTGTGCCAATAGTTGCTGCATCTGGGCAGGTTCCCGAAGGCTCCTGGAGCCCCAGAGGAGCATGCCCTTGCCCACTGCACCTCCCCATGTGCCAACACCGCCTGCAGCTCTGGCCTCATCACCAGGTTCCGGCCCCACATTTCCAGGCTGCATGAAATGCTGGGCATCTCAATAAAACTCACCCATCCCGAGGCTGCAGCTGAGCAGAGTTAGCAGTCTGCAGTGTCCTATGTCCACCTCAGAAACCAGAGCTGGGATGCCCTCCCTTTATGCAGAGAGCACCACTCCACACCCAGCTTATCTTGCTTCTTCAACTGCTGGCGCCCAGCCTGGCCTGTGGGCCAGGGAGAGCACCCCTGGAATGTCTGCCCCTTCTGTATTTACTGCAGATACCAGATTTCTTGGGCTCCCCCATTCCCAGGAATGCCAGGATTTCGGAAAACAGGCCGGGGTAAGCCAAGGATTAATTTATCAGCAGGACTCAGCGGCGTACTACTGCCTTTCAGACACAGAGAGCACTAGATGGAGAAGATTAAGCCAGTGGAGATGGTGGGAATGGGGGCTGTGCAGAATGTGATTGGGAATGTAACACTTGTGCCAGGTGATTAGAAGCAGCAAGGACTGAATTCAGGATTTAAGGGCTCCTCTTAGCATTGCGAACCAGAACCAGCTGGAAACCTCTCTCTCCGAAATCTAGGAAACTAACCACCACACCCCTAAGAGGCGGCTCCCCCCTCACAAGCCCTAACATGCGAGGAGGAGAAAAATGCAGTGTGAGTGGGGGAGACACCATGCGGTGGACTGAACAGTTATGGGAACTGTGAGTGAAAAGCCCACCCTGCAGTGTACTGCGTAGCAGATTTTTGCATCAGTTTCCCACCTCAAGGTGAGACAGTCCAAAGACCAAATATCCCTTTGGTGCACCCTTCCCTTTCCCCTCAGCGCACCCCACACCAGGTTCACTGGCCAAGTTCAGCCGCGTGTCCAAGCGTAGAGGGCACTGCTGCTGCCCCATGCTGCCACCTCTGCCTTCAGCTGCAATGCCGTGCTCTTGGGGCCTCTGGTCAGGAGTGAGTCCAGCTCCCTGGAAACCCCCTTGTGCTGTGTGCTCCACTGCACCCCCCATGCCACCAGCTCAGAGTTGGCAAATGTCATTGAGGAGCCTTTGGCCATGATCTTTGAAAAGTCGTGGAGATCGGGGAGAGATCCTGGATGATTGGAAAAAGGCAAATGTAGTGGCCCATCTTCAAAAAAGGGAAGAAGGACGATCCAGGGGAACTATAGGCCGGTCAGTCTTACCTCGGTTCCTGGAAAAATCATGGAAGGGATCCTTAAGGAATCCATTTTGAGGCACTTGGAAGAGAGGAAAGTGATTAGGAATAGTCAGCATGGATTCACAAAGGGCAAGTTGTGCCTGACCAATCTGATTAGCTTCTATGATGAGGTAACTGGCTCTGTGGATATGGGAAAGTCAGTGGGTGTGATATACCTTGACTTTAGCAAGGCTTTTGATACGGTCTCCCACAATATTCTTGCCAGCAAGTTAAGGGAATGTGGATTGGATAAATGGACGGTAAGATGGATAGAAAGCTGGCTAGTAGGCCGGGTCCAGCGGGTAGTGATCAACGGCTCGATGTCAGGATGGCGGTCGGTTTCTAGCGGAGTGCCCCAAGATTCGGTTCTAGGACCGGTTTTGTTTAATATCTTTATTAATGACCTGGATGAGGAGATGGATTGCACCCTCAGCAAGTTTGCAGATGACACTAAGCTAGGGGGAGAGGTAGATACGCTTGAGGGCAGAGATAGGGTCCAGAGTGACTTAGACAAATTGGAGGATTGGGCCACAAGAAATCTGATGAGGTTCAACAAGGACAAGTGCAGAGTCCTGCACGTGGGACGGAAGAATCCC
Organism: Rafetus swinhoei; assembly: GCA_019425775.1. NCBI lineage: Eukaryota > Metazoa > Chordata > Testudines > Trionychidae > Rafetus > Rafetus swinhoei. The sequence continues at coordinate 18,950,724 of CM033444.1, read as the reverse complement.
AAGCATTGTTACAGGCTGGGGACCAACCAGCTAAGTAGTAGTTCTGCAGAAAAGGACCTGGGGGTTACAGTGGATGAGAAGCTGGATATGAGTCAACAGTGTGCCCTTGTAGCCAAGAAGGCTAATGGCATATTAGGTTGCATTAAGAGGAGCATTGCCAGCAGATCCAGAGATGTCATTATTCCCCTTTATTCGGCTCTGGTGAGGCCACATCTGGAGTATTGTGTCCAGTTCTGGGCCCCCCACTACAAAAAGGATGTGGACGCATTGGAGAGGGCCCAGTGGAGGACAACCAAAATGATTAGGGGGCTGGAGCACATGACCTATGAGGAGAGACTGAGGGATTTGGGTTTGTTTAGTCTGCAGAAGCGAAGAGTGAGGGGGGATTTGATAGCAGCCTTCAACTTCCTGAAGGGAGGTTCCAAAGAGGATGGAGAAAAGCTGTTCTCAGTAGTGACGGATGGCAGAACAAGGAGCAATGGTCTCAAGTTGTGGTGGGAGAGGTCCAGGTTGGATATTAGGAAAAACTATTTCACTAGGAGGGTGGTGAAGCACTGGAATGGGTTACCTAGGGAAGTAGTGGAGTCTCCATCCCTAGAGGTGTTTAAGTGTCGGCTTGACAAAGCCCTGGCTGGCTTGATTTAATTGGGATTGGTCCTGCCTAGAGCAGGGGGGCTGGACTTGATGACCTTCTGAGATCTCTTCCAGCTCTATGATTCTCTGCACTGCCTCCAAAACCAGCAGAACAGTGGTTTCAGCTGCAGGGAACTCTGAGAAGAAATCAGGACTTTTGGCTGAGTCCAGGGGGAGCTCTGTCTTTAAGCACTGGGAATGTCCAATGTTTCGCTGTCCCCTTTCAACAAACCCTCACACGAGGTGGGAACCCCTCCTCCAACTTTCAGTTATATTTGGTGTCACTAATCCTGCCTTGCCACGTGAGGTTATGAGACTGAAACCCCCCCCACACACCCCGGTTTTACTATGGGTCACAGTCCCATGACGAGATGCATGAGTGGGCTGGTGAGCTGGTGCAAGCATGCAGTGCACCTGCTGCTGCTGGACCACACTGAAGATGTGTGGTAGGGTGACTGCCCCACACTGGCTGGAAGGGGTTAAAGCAGGCTGGAGGGGGAACCTGCACAGAGCCCTGGCCAGTCAGGGAAAAGCTTTTAAAAAGCCGATCAGGGTCTACCTTGCTGGGGCAGCCCTGGATAAAAGGAGCTGCCCAGCAGAGAGGAGGCAGTTTGGCCCTAAGCAGGGAAGGTGTGGGTTCAGCGTCCAGAGCAGTGCTGGGCAGGCTCCAGCCTGGTCCCTGCCAAGCTGCAGCCTTGCCACTAGAGCCAGGAGGGTGCAACGGGTCACAGGGGAAGTGTCTTGGGGGGAACAGAAGGCAGTGGAGGGAAGTAGAGGGGCAGGACAAGGCTGCTGCCAGAGAGACCCTGTGTCAGGGCCATAGTAGTGGGTGGGCCTGCCCCCACCCCTTTTCCCCTTGTACTGTGTCTAGCCACCATTGCTGTGTGGCCTGGAAGGATTGTGGCTTGCCCCCTGAGGTCAGGGGCTAGACTGAGGCTGCAGTTGGCCATGGTGGCAGCCTGCTGATGACCCCTGGGAAGCAGCGAGAGACTATTGGGGTGGGCACTGCTGATGGGTTTGCTCCATGGCAGTGTCCTGAAAAGGACACAGTGGTCTGGGAGAGAGGCGGGTCTGGAACTGGAGTGAGGATGGGGAAACGCCAGCCAGAAGGCGGTGCCCTGCCGATGAAAGGATGAATTCCCCAGATCTGCCAGCAGGAGGTGCTGTGGAATCCTCATCCTATGAGCATTGTCACTACACTTTCCTATTGTTTGACTGTGTGATCTCTGTCTGGTGTGTAACTGTTTCTGTCTGCTGTATAATTAATTTTGCTAGGTGCAAATCAATTAAGGTGGTGGGGTATGATTGGTTAGGTAATGTTGTTATGATTGGTTAGTAAAATTATACTAAAACAATTGGTTAAGGTAGAGCTAAGCAAGACTCAGGTTTCATTATATAAACTGGGGTTCAAGAAGGAAAAGAGGAAGATCATCAGGAGTAACAGAAGGAAGAAAAGGCTGGAAGAGGACCTGGGGGGAGGGGGAAGACCTGGAAAAGAAGAACTCCCCTCTGAGACACAGCCTAAGAGCAGAGAGACTGATATTGCCTGGCCAACAGGAGAAGTCTGCCTGCCTTTATCAGGATTGGTGAGCACGACACTGTGTGCTTAGCATGTGCATTCTGCTTGTTTGGGAATTGTCAATAAATAGAGGATAAGGACATTACTGTGTGAGGCTCTTTCAAGTGGCTAAAGATCCTGCCAACCCTGTTACATCCTGAGCCCTAGGAATTGGGTAAGGGTGGGTGTGTAAATTCACAGGGTTGCACCTTGAGCCCTAGGAACTGGGTAAAGGTGTGTGTCCCTGCAGTGAGAAAGGGATAGAGAAATTTGCGCGGGTAACAGAGCTTCCTGGCTCCAGAGAGAGGGAGGGATGGCAGCACTCACCTGCCAAGATAAGGAAGCCCCACCCAGAAACCACCTCCCCAGTCAGAGCCTTCACCCCCTCCTACACCTACCCTCCTGACTGAACCCATAACCCCTTTCCTGCAACCGGAACCCTTCCTTTTGGGGCCCACCCTGCAGCCCCACAAAATCTAATAGCCCTGAACCTCGAGAAGAGGCCATCCGGCCCTGTTTGAGACTCACAATGGAGAAAGAGGACAGGAGCCCAATGTCCAGTCCTCAGTGTGAGCTGGAGTGGGCAGGAGGTGCTAAGGAGAGAGCAATCAATCCAGAGAGTGGTGCATTGAGCAGCTGGGGAGAGCAAAAGGGACCCTGAGCAGAGGGCCCAATGCAGGGAGACAACCCCAGCCAAAAGGGGCTTGCAGGCTGGACTGGAGGCAGATCATCACCCCTATGGGCTGGGGGGGAGGAGTTCAATGCTGGTTACAAAGGTCCTGGTGCTTAGAGCAGGACGGGGTGTGTGTTGTGCTTAAAAGAAGCACCCGGGATGTTTTTAAGGGGAATAAGGCAACACGCCACATTTATTGAACATCCATAGATCAATCAATACTTATCACGCATAGGATACATCACACTCATGCACTCTCTCACACACACAAGCACACTCCATCTTGTTGTTACCAAAAGCTGCTCCCCCTAACTGCACTGGCCAGTTGAGTTAGATGGGGGAGGGGTGGAGCTGGGCTTCTGCCGATCTGGATCGATGCTCTCATGTTGACAAGACGAAAACCCGGGGTCCCTCTGCAAGATGCCTCATATTTATCCCTCTCATGCAGCCAATTAGACATCACCTCGCCTTTCTTAATGCTGCTTCAAAGAGAGTTCTTCCAAGGGCAGGCACTTGCTGCTTGACTCCCAAAGCCTCTGTATGTCCAGTCTTCTTAATGAGCTCACTTTACAGGTATTGTCTTGGATCTGGCTCCCAGACCTTCTCCACCCTTGCAACTGCTGCTGGAGGTGCTGTGGTGCTGAGTCCCACCCCATGACAAGAGGATTACACTAGATTTGTTTAGCAACTGCCAAAACCTCTGCTCCATGTCATCGCCTTCTGCTGATTTAGCACCTTTGGCTGCTGCCCTGGGTGTGTGTCCAGCTGGCTTTTACATAAGGTGCATAAGAGTGAACACAAACCCAGGAGAGTGGTTGTGAGTTACTGCTGAGTTGTTGGAGGTGCTCCCAGGCAGGCAGGGTCCTGGCTGGGACCGAGAGGGCAGGAACTAGTCCATTAGTGGGAACAACTCCACCCTGTCCGCATGCCTTGTGACCGTCCAGCCTACCAGCATGTGTCACGCCACTGAAATGTGCGACAGGGGAATGCCTGTACTTCGTTGCATGTCAATCACGTTTGCCTAGTGTGATGTGCAATGAACATTTGATCATTTGGAGACCAAGTTTGGGCGGGGGGGGAAGAACCCAGACCCAATCAAGCAGGGATTGAAGGGGTGGAGGGAGAGATGCATATTCCTATCTATAAGTCAATTCTCATAAAGCGTGGGGGGGGGGGCAGCCGCAGCACCTCATTCCCCTGCCTCCCACCTTTCTTCTGTACTTTAATGTGCAGCCCACAGTTGGCTCCACTGGCATCTCTGACTCCCAACAGCACCCAGGCGAGCAGTGTCTGCCCTGCCCTGCAGGTTCCCTCATAGGGAATGGTTCCAGGGAAAAGCCTTATCTGGGGGGAGGCTGTACCAGACCCACCCGGCCAGGCAGGCTCCCAGGTACTCTGCAGGGGCTGATAAGGCTCCTTAGCACAGCTTCCCTCCAGACACCTAACAGCTCTACAGCAGGGCAGTATCCACAGAGCGCTGCAGGGCGGGGGCTGGGGAGGAACAGCACCTGCCCCCCCTGTACAGCAGGTGCTATAAGTGCCAACCCCATTCTGCCTCTGCTAGACGGCCTCTCTACAGATCCTGGGACAGACGTGCTGTAGGCAGGAATGGGTAAGGGCTGCCTTGGTGAGTCAGAGGGCCTGTGGGGTAGAGCTGGACCCTGCTACTCTGCACTAGGGCCAGGGACATGGGGGTGAGAAGCTGGGCTTAGAACCTACCAGCAGATGTGGGGCTGGAACTCAGCATGGTGCACTCCCATCTCCCCGGGGGGGCAAGGAGCAGAGATACCTGGCCTGAAAATTATGTACCCTCTAGCTGAGACTCTGGGGCAGACACACCAACTCACTCCAGGGCCCAGACACAGTCTGCAGAGGTGTCTCCTCTGCCAGCCAGTTCAGTCCCGACCCCACCCTTGGCACGGCCCAGCAGCGGAATGCGGGCGCAGTGACGGGCAGGGGGACAGCGACCAGGGCGGGGCCTTTGGGGATGGAGGAAGCAGCACTAACACATATGCCAACCATCCTAGAGAGGTGGTGCAGGAAGACAGGCTGCTGCCCTGCGGGTTACTGTCTGGCAGGACACAGAGATGGAGGTGCTTCCTGAAGGGTGCCTGCTGCTGCAGGTTAGCCATGGGCCCCCATAGCCACTAGCCCATCTGCGGAGCCCAGCTGGTGAGTGTCATGGCTGGCGCCTGCCTGCTGCCAGCAGCCCCTGATTTCCTGAAATCCTGGCCGCCCTCCCCGTACCTTTCTGGGGCTCTGAGTGCAACTGGCCAGTCTCCTCCCCCAACCTTCCTGGGGTTCTGAGTGTCCACCCAGGACCCTGTTCCCTGAAGCTCAGTGCCCACATAACCCTCAGTCCTCCCCCCTTCCCCCCAAGTAATGTTTCCTCTAATTTTCTGCATCCATGTGTGGAATAATTTTCATGTGCACCCAGGCATGTGCGGATGTGCACCATGAGTAGAAACACATGCTGTGTGCGCTCTGCCCATCGGCTGGGCAGCATTGGAATCTCTCCTGGGTGGCTACCGAAGTGCTCAGCTTACAGCGAACACTGGCCTGGACCCTACCCCCGGCCTGCCCCCTGGCTCTTGTTTCCCATCTAGCCTCTCCTCAGAGCCCTGCTCCCCAGGGCCTTAGTGCCCACCCAGCCATGGTCCCCATTTTCTCTTTTTCCCCCACTCTTCCCCTCTGCTCCAGTAGTGCCCATGGCATAGGGGGTCTCTGTGGGGCAAGCGGTTGGGAACATTTCTCCAGGGTAAATCCCAAGCTCGCCTGGGCCTCTCCCCGTTGTGGTGTCTGTCCCAATGGGACCAATTCCTTGCGTCTCCTCTGTGCCCGAGGGGCAAGGGCAGCGGTGCCAGCTTGTGTGGGAGCCAGCTCTGGATTGCACCGGTCCTTGGCAGCGGGAATTGGGAGCCTGGCTCCTCAGGGACAGGTTTGCGTTCCCAGCTTCTCCCCCGCTCTTCCCTTTTGCAGCTGCCTGGATCCCTCGTCTCCTGCTCCTCGCCAGCCTGTTGGCCCTGCCAGCCCCAGGGCTGGCCCTGGAAATACACAATGGGAACATCTTCAAGGGACCGACCCACAGACTCAGGAACCACCCAAGGGCCCTGATGGCAGGTGTGTTCTATCTGCTCCTCTAGCCCTCTCAGCAGCCACAGGGTCCCTGCCAGGCCTGGGAGCCCAGCACAGCTCTGCTTGGCTGGCATTATGCGGGGCTGAAGCCACTGGAGGAAATGACACTCCGAGCTGCGGGCATTCGAGGAGGGAGGGAGGTGGCGGCACACGGGGCTGGGTGGTTGCAGAGCAGGGAGCAGCATGGGAGAAGACAGATGGTGCTGGCTGCCTGGGGCAACAGCGGTGTATGGAGAAGGGGGGCAGGTGAACACAGCCCTAGTGAGAAGGTGGCAGATGGGAGGAGGCAAGAGTGCCCTGGCAGCATGGCGACGGGTGCTGTATTAACACCGAGTTTGAGCTGGGCAGGGCCAGGCACGGCTGCGTGGGAAGGAGTCTGCTGCAGAGCCAGGGACAGGACTGGAAGCTACAGGCTGGTGAGTGCAGAGCCATGGGCATGGCTGGGGAGTTGAGAGGCTGCATTTGGCCCATGCTGGAAGGGAGCAGACAGGAGCCAGGTAGAGCTGAAGGAGGGGGCGGGGGTTGCAGAAAGGGGCGGAAGCACCACTAACACTTTCCACCGTGGCACCAGGGAGACTGGCAATGGGCTCTGAGCCTTCCCATCACCCAGCTCTCCCCATTCCTGCCCCTGCATATGAGGGCGAAGGAAACCTGCGGCAGCGCAGAGACAGTGACCTGCAGCTACCGGAAGGCTACGGTAAGTGTCTCCCGGGCCGTCCTCTACACACCCTGCAGAAATGAGCGACTCAGGCAGCTTCTGTCTGAGGAAGAGCAAGGTGATGGGGCTGTGTGGTCACACCTGGCCCCAGGGGAATCCCAGGCATTACACAGGCCCCTAGGAGCGAAGAAGCTGATGGCAGATTTTAGGTTGTGAGGGAGGTGGGCTCCATCCCAACCCCTCCGCCCACACAGGCAGCAGCTGGGTAGCCAACACCAGCTGCCCCAGGGATGGAGCTGGTTCACAGGGTGGAGGAGAAGCTTTGGCTGCAAATTGTGTGTGTGGGATGGGCCCATCCCTCAAGTTTGTACGGGCCTAAAGAAATGGTGCTTGGGTGCTGGCTGGGACCACACTGAGCCGTTTCTCCCACTGCTACAGGTGTGGGGAGGTCGCGGCGAAATGCTTGGCAAGATTATTTGAGAGTTAGGCAGTGGGGCGTGTCTGTGGCTCCAGTGCACAGGCCATGTTAAAGAGCTCTTGGCCCAGCCATGAGCTAAGGCTGGACTGGACCTGCTGCTGTAAGATACATTTGCCCCAAGCCATGCGTTGCTGTTAGCTTGCAGTGTCCAGCACATTGTGCTGCCATGGTAAACATCTCTAAGAAAGCCCCTGCAGGTCATGGACCCGGGTATGATTATCTTCCAGGATACACACATAGCTAGTTAGAGAATAAGCTGCCAGGAGAGAGTGTGGCAAGAGCTCATGCCAGAGCTGGCCAGGAGCTTCAGGCTCCGTGTTTGCATCCATTGTTGCAGCATTTTGAAAATGTGCTTGCAAAGAGATGGAGTGTCAGAGCAGACACTAGGGTCGGAGATGTACCGGAGGGGCCCGTTCTCACTGATTCAGGATGGGATGAGCAAAGCAGGGTTCGCTACAGCAATCTCTTCCTTGTGCACAGTCTTTCCCAGGGACTGCAGCGAGATTACCTGGAACAGGGTCAGTGGTGTCTTCATTATCCAGCCCACTGGACTCCACCACATCGTTGTTTAGTGTGACTTGAACAGCACCACTGAAGCCTGGACAGTCCTCCAGAGAAACCGGCTCAACACACAGCTCACCTGGTCCGAATCGTGGAGCACCTACAAATATGGCTTTGGTGACGTACACAGTGACTACTGGCTGGGGATGGAGTACATCTATCAGATCGCCAAGCAGAAGGTGTACCAGGTCAGGTTCATCATCCACGATTCTTCTGGCACCATGAAATACGCAGACTACAACCTCTTCAGTCTGGAAGATGAGTCCAAAGGCTACCAGCTGCGTCTGGGCTCTTACTCGGGGACTGCAGGGGACGCCATGACTTCAAACAGTGCTAGTTCTGTGCATGACAGCATGAAGTTCACCACTAAGGACCTGGATCAGGACACTTACAGCGGGAACTGTGCGTCTAGCTATGGCGGGGGTTGGTGGTACTCGGCTTGTTATTCTGCTCGACTGAATGTCAAAGGGAGCATCACTTGGGGCAGTTTATGTTCTGGGAACTGCCAAGCCTCTGCCATCCTCATCAAACCAGCTTCTTACTGTTAGTTGCCCCTTCCCCACCCTGCAGTCTGCAGTAAGACCAGTCCTTGCTCCCCGAAAGGAGGGAAAGGGTTAGCCTGGGGCACAGTCAAACATCACCCCCATGGGTGGGTGGGGGGAGAAGTATCATGGTTCATATTTATCCAAAATAGGGCAACTTTCTCTTTTCTTTTCCTCTTAATATTTTGTAAGCTCATCTCTACTGGGCCCTCATGCTTTGTGTTGACTAGATTTAGTTATAGTCACAATCAGAGCAATCCTTTGCAAAGCTGCCCCAGGGAGAGGAAACGCTTAGATCCATGGGGCGCTGCAGTGTTGTCTGAGTAGTGTGCAGTTCCAGAGCTCACTGGACTGAGAGATCCAGACGCACAGAAGGAGTTTGATATACACACGCACTCTGCTGCTCATTAAGAATTAAAGCGTCAGAATAAAAAGGCATTTTGAAAAAGTGGGGGGCCTGGTTCTTGTGCCACATCCTCTCTGCTGTGCTCACCTGGGCACCAGAATGTGTAGAACCCACCCCAGTATTTGCAGCCTTCCTGCCTCGAGGGAGTTGGTCTCCCAGACCTGGCTGGGCTAGTCACCCCCCAGCCTTTGGCTCCTGCAGATTCCTTTATGGGAATTTTCTGCAATGACCTAGTAGGATTTTGGAGCCAGGCCTGCCTGTCTGGAGACATCTGGGTAGGTGTAACCCAGGACTGAGGGGCCCTTTAATAAGGTGCCTAGAAGCAAGTAGGTCTTAGTACAAAGCTAACTGATAGCAGACAATTTTCCACTGGCTTCAGTGGGCTTTGGATCAGGCCTCTACTGTAAGGCTGCTGCCTTTCCCCGTCGCTCCAGGCTCCCATCCACGTTGGGCCTTTCTAAGGGGCAGAGGTGCTTAGGCTTGTCTCTCGTCTGACTGCTTCCGAGCAAATTCCTTTGGGGGCCACTTCTCCTGGGCAACCCCTGGCTTAGAGCCCCTTGCTGGGAGCTAAGCAGAGTCCGACTAGAGGAGGGGAAGAGGCAGGAGCCTCAGTGGAGCCACTGAGCCCAAGAGTCAGTTTTGGCTGGTGTTGGTGACAGGTCACTGTGGTGCCAAGTGCCGGGAGGCTGAAAAGCTCTTAGCATGAGTAGGGGTGAACCTAGGATGGGGGGAGGCACGTCCCCAGCCCCACCTGTTCTGCCTGAGACCCTGCCCCTGCCACCTAGGGCCCCTCTAGCAGCTGGGCAGCCCTCCTCCCCGAACATGGGCTGACAGTGGCTTGCCCCCCAGAGCATGTGCGGCCTGTGGTTCTACCCCTCCGGAGCACCCCAACCCCCCTGCCCCAGCCTGGAAACCCCTCCCATACCCAAACTCCCTCCTGGAGCCTGCACTCCACCTGCCCCCCAATCTCCTGCTCTGATCCCCCTCATACACTCCAAGCCCCTCGTCCCTGGCCCCACTCCAGAGCCTGGATTCCCAGGTGGAGCCCTCAACCCCTGCATCCCATGCCCTGTCCCAGTCCAGAGCCCCGTCCTGCACCCCAAACGTCTAATCCCTGGCCCCATTCCAGAGCCCACACTCCAGTCCACAGCTCTCCCTCCCTCCTACATCCCAACCATCTGCCCTGGACCACGGAAACTTAGTGAGGATGGGGGAGAGTGAGGGATGGTGTGGGGCGAAGGGCAAGGGGTGGAGCAGGGGTGATCAGTTTTGTGCCATTAGAAAGTTGGGGTCATTTCTGAGAGCAGGGGACTAGGATGAAGGTGGGTCATGTCTTGTGGTCCCTGCAGAGAAGCAACATTCCAAGCAAGTTCCCAAACTCCCACAAGAGAGCCCCAAGTATTAGACGTTGGGCCATAAGACGTATCCTGCAGCTTCTCTTCTCTGCAGCAGCTGCCCCTTGACTTCATGCAGGGCTGGACTAAGGGGTGGGCTAGCTGGGCAGCTGCCCAGAGCGCCAACCTACGGGGGGCGCCCGGGTCCTGGCGGGCTGCAGTGGCTGCCCTGGGTGCGGGCTGTGTTAACCCCCGCAGCACCGGCCAGCAGCGCCCTTCCCCCCGCGGCCACGTGGCCCGTGCACCCGGAGGCAGGGCCGTGCGCCCCGGGGGCGGCGCCACGCGACTGGGGCCCGGGGCGCCAAAATGGCTCGGGCCGGCCCTGACTTCATGGGCAAGGAGAATTCAATTTGCTCAGGCCAGACCCTCTCCTCATGCAGTCCAAGGCCATGTCTACACTCCACAGTGTTGTCCACTCAAGGCAGCTTTCAGCAGCCTCGCCACAGGATGCGCACATGTTGCATTGCACCTCCTGTGGCTGGAGATCCCCTCCCCACCTAAAGCCTCGTGATGAGAGGTGCAGAGCTTAGGGCAACATAGGCCACATCTTCACTTCCCGGAAGATCAGTGCAGCAGCTAGGACTGGGAGCTCTTCCCAGAGTCAGGGGGCTGATGTGGACGGTCACTATGAATTCCCTCTCACACGCCCAACAGCTCCTGCTCTGCTGCTTTGTTTGCTGGAGGCTGTGGCCTGTGGATGGATCCAGCTGCGCTTTGCTCTGCCTACCAGCCAGGGGCTGCAGTCGGACTCAAGGGCTGCTCAGTGAGCGGAGGGGCTCTGACCTCCACCTTGCTGGTTAGACAGCTGGCCCCTCTGGTGAGCTCTGCCCGCATACAGCAGGGACAGTGTTTGGCTCCGCTCTTCCAGACAAAAGGGATCCGTGGCCTCAGGCACCCATCAGAATCCCTCCCCACCCATAGGTGTTCTAGCCACAACCCAAGAATGATGCAAACTCCTGCTCTTTGCCCACTAGCTTTATCCAGGCCACGTACCCCCTCCTGCCCCCCTTGGCAAACATCAGTGCAGTCAGGGTGACCCCTCCCCAGCTTTGGCTTTGCCCCGGTGAATTCCCAAGGGGGCTCTCTCAAAAATAGGGGCCCCAAGCACAAAACTGGGTCTCCTTATACCCAGTGTCCCAGTCCTCTCCCCCTGCTCTCCAGGAGATGGCAGCAGAGAACATGGTGCTATTTAAACCAGGCGCCGCCTTGCTCGTTTAGCTCCTCTGCTCTCCCATCATGGGTGCCCTCGGAGAGCTCCCGGTTACCTCCCCCCTCTGGTCAGCTTCAGGGCTGGCACATTCCACCTGCCTCCGAGTCCTAGGGGGGGAGGCCAGAGTGGGCTCAGCTGATTCTTGTGGCCCCAGTGCAGCGGCTTCACTTCTGGTGTCCAGACCTACTGTCCCGATCCGCTCATCAATTTGTAATGCCTCTGCCTGGACCAGGTATAACCGGGCAGGGGGTGTCCTCCCTCTGGAGCCCCTCCTCAACTCTGGGCCTGGGAACCCGCCGGCTCACATCACTGGACAGGCAGAGCTTTCCTAGAAACCAGACAGGCTTCAGCAGGGGCTGGACTTGGCTAAAGAGAGAAGTTTTCCCCTACGAATGCAGCTGGAACATTCCACTCCCCTTCAGTCATCTGGTGCACAAATCCTGGACCATCTTCTGCTGCTAAAGCAGTCGGGACTTTCGCTTAGTGAGTCTGATGAGCGCACCTACCTGAGATTTTGGCTTTTCGTCCCCCTAGTCAGGGTGCCTTGGCTTTCCCTGATGCACCAGTCCAAGGAATCCATACAGACTCATTGCACCTCTCTGCCAGTAAGATGCATGCCACCCTCCTGGGCCTTAAACTTAGTTTTCCCTTCACTTCTGGAGCCCCCTTTGTAAGCTCTGGCACACGGGTCTCTGCATCATTTATCAACCAGAAGATTTCCCTGGTGTTGCCTGGGTCCTCAGGGCAGGGGCTGGTGGTGCAGGAGTCAGGGCAGGGACTTGGGGAGGTGGGGAGGACAGGGCAGGGTGGGGGGCATGGGGCTGAGGAGGAGTCATGGTGGGAGATTGAGGAGGGAGGGACTCGGGGTGGGGGGGTCCTGGGGCCCATCTGGCAGGGCCTTCTCTCTGACACCTTCCACGGGGGGCGGGGGGGTTTCTGTCTCCTCCCAGCTCTCCCGCTTCTCTCTCCCTAGCTCCCCTGACAGGCAGGACTTTCTTTTCCCCCCATCCGGCAGGGGCCTTCTCTCTTCCCCCAGCCCTCCTGGATGGCAGGGGCCTTTTTCTCCCCTCTGGCCCCCAGCCAGCAGGGGCCTTTCTTCCTCTCCACTCCCTCCCTCCCCCCAGCACTGTAGCCAAAAGTTCGGGGCCGGGGGAGGGGTTGAGGCAGGGAGGCTACTTACCAGGCCTGATGGCAAGCCCCAGCCTCAGCTGGCCCTTCTCTTGGTGGTGTGGCTGCCCCCAGCAGTCACTCTGCAGTATAGCTCTCTCCAGCATTCAACACCCCCAGTGGCCCCTGTGAGTTTCACAGCCCTCTGGACAGCGGTCCCTTCCCTTTCCATGTTATGGAAAACATTTCCATTCCAGGGATTTCCTGCTTTCTTGACACAACCAAACCCTGAACTTGCTTTAAGTTAGGAGAAAAGGAAGCTGCATACCAAATTTGGTGTTCATAGCTCTTACCATTTGGGAGAGGTTCTTGAACAAATGGATACACAGAAGGTGCTGCAGAACTATTGGTTTTTAAGTTACAGCCTAACTCGGCTACCCCTCTGGGACTTACAGACAGATGCTCTCATATATATATATATATATATGATCACTGGAGCCTCTTCCAGGGGAGGAAAAACATTCGGCTGACAGTATTTTTCTGCTTAGAAATTGAGACGAGGGGTTTGACAGAATAGGGCTCCTGCTGCTACTCTAAGTACAGTGACCATATTTTCTGAACCAAAAATAGAGACATGTTAGCCATGCCCCTGGCCTCATTAGCCACACCCCACATATCCCTTAGGCCCCACCCACCTGTCACTTGAAGTCCCACCCCTTAAGGTAGTACTTCTGGGATCGAGATGGACATGTGACCGGAAGTAAACGGTATTGTGAGACTCCTCTAAGAACTCCTCCCACCATCCTCTACCAGTAGGGATGGGTTTGGGCCCCATAAGAGCCCCCCCCCCATGCATCTATACTGCAATTGCATTAATCCTGCTTGCATTGCATTACTTCGGGGAGAGGGGCAGAGGCCGGGAGTGCCTCTATTTCAGTGGTTCTCAAACTTTTTGGCCTGTGAACCACCTGGCTCAATGTAAACCTTTTCACGGACCACCAGTTGCTAATGGAAACTTATTGTTAATTACATAATTAAGCCCGAGCCATTTTGCTAGTGCTGCAGTTAGGGAGAATGGTTTAATTTAAATTATTGAACAGATTAAGCGGTTTTTAACTTTCTCGTGTTGGTTTATCAAACTTCATTTTAAATAAAGAAAATATTAATGTATGTCCAACACAAAAGGTTTCAATGTTTTCTTTATTTGTGGCAGGGGCAGGGAACCTTTTTTCCATTTTTGCGTTGGGAGCCACTGACCCACAGAAAAATCAGCTGGGGAGCACAGAAATGAGAAGAAAAAAGAACTCCTCCAAAACCCCCCCCAATGCTCACTGATCTGGTCCCCTCACTCCTCTGGCGAGGAGGGCGAGGGGATGGGACAGAGAGGAATGAGGTTCAAGGCAAGGTTGTCAGAGTGCGGTTATCAGGCTAATCGTGTAGTCAATACAATTTATATCAACTACACGATGAGTCGATAAGCGCCGCTCTGCAGCGCCGCAGCGGGGGTAGCTTCAGGAGCCGGCTCGAGCTGGGACTCCGGGAGCCGCCCGCGCTGCAGCTGTGCATTTAAATGTAGTACGAGCCGCCGGATTCCTACTACATTTAACATGCAGAGGCGCAGCAACCAGCACGAGCCAGGACTGCTCCGTCCCGGCTCTCACTGAGTCCCGCAGCCCCTGTTCTTGGCAGGCAGCCCAGGCCACCGTGAACAGGGGCTGCTGCCGCTAAGCAACCCCTGTCCACGAGGGGGCCCAGCTCTCTTTTGGGACCCCCATGGACAGGGGTTGCTGCCCGAGCACTCTCTGCCCACAGTGAGCCTCGGCCTGCTGCAGGAAGAGGCCGCTTTGCAGCAGCCTCCCCTATTCCCCCCGTCCCCCTGCTGCCTCTGATAGAGGCAGCGGAGTGAGGGGGGGGAGCAGGTAGCATCGCGAAGACAGTGCTGGGGGGAACCAGCTTTTAAGCTGGCTCCTCCCAGTGCCAGCTCCTATTTCTCCCTCCTTGCTGCCTCTCATAAAGGCAGCAAGGCATGGGAGGAAGCAAGTAGTCCATCCTCTATTCAACTACCCAATAAGCTTTTGCTTATCGGGTAGTTGACTGCTCCCTAACACCCCTAGTTCAGGGCTTCCCATAGGCCAGATTTACTTTCGGTGGTTCTGGAATTAATGGATTTTATGGACCCCTTTAGGCTCTGGGGCAGGGAGAAAAAGAGGAGTTCAGCGTGCGGGACAGGGCTGCCAATGTGTGGGATAGTGATGGGGGTGCAGGATCTGGGCAAGAGGTGGGGCACAGAAGGAGGAAAGGTTGCGAGGTCTGGGTGGGAGGCAGGGTGCGGAGGCAGGCAGGGGGTAGGGTCTCTGGTCAGGAGGGAGGGTGTCTGGCGAGAAGGGAGGGGGCAGGAGCAGTCTGGGGGTAGAGTTTCAGGCAGTAGCCTCCCTCCTTCAATTCAAGTAGGAATTGAAATTAGGGGGGGTGTTCGAATTTACAGGGGGAGTGTGTCAGGGCCGACGAGGGGTGAGACTGTGAGGGTGAAGGTGGGCTGTATGGCACCATAGTTCACAAAACTGGAGGGGAGGGGTTGGGGAAATTCAGGGGGGTATACACCCCCATGGGGGGGTGTAGGGAAATCCCTGGTTTCAGGCCAGGAAGGAGGTTGCAGGAGGGGGCTTAGGGGAGGGTGCAGGAGCAGGCGGGGTCTTGCGCGGCCGGGAGGAGACCCCATGCTGCATGGCCCTCCTGCCACGCAGGGAAGCGCTCTTCTGCAGCTGGAGGAGACCCCGCTCCTGTCTGGAACTGGTTGGCTGAGAGGTGGGGCAGGACATGCCTCTCCCAACAGCCATGGCGGGAGGGGAGGCGCTGGGCAGTGTACACCAGCCCTGGCCCCCAGAGCCGCCATGATGTGAGCAGCAACGCAGGGCTAGGTGAAGGGGCAGGGCAGGCACTGGAGGCTCTAGGAGCGGGGCTAGTGCTGGGTGGCTCTGGATGCTGAGTTATTAGTGGGGGCGGGGGCTATGTGGGCAGGGCTGGCACTGAGGGGCCCTGGGGATGGGGCTAATATTGGGGACTTGCCTGGGGTGGGTGTAGTGGGGCTCTGGAAATAGGAGGCTGGTGCTGGGGGGGATCTGGTGGGGGGATGCTAGGGACCAGCGGGGCTGGCACTGAGACATTTGGGATGGGGGCTGGCCCTGGGGGGCTCTGAGGGTGGGAGGCTGGCACTGGAGGGTTGGGTGTGGGGGACTCTGGGGTCCGTGGCTGGTGCTGGAGGGTAGTGGAGGGGTAGAGGGCTATAGGGCAGAGGTCTCCAACCTTTTTAAGTGTGAGATCACTTTTTGGCTTTAAGTGCAATCCAGGATCTACCTCAAATATAAATACCCTGGCCCCGCCTCCTTCCCGCCCCTTCTCTAAGGCCCCACCGCTGCTCTCGCCATTCTCCTTCTCTTGCCCATCCTCACTCACTTTCACCAGGCTGGGGCAGAGGGTGGGGGAGCAGGCTCGGGTCTTGGATTAAGGGATCTGGAGTGTGAGGGGCTCTGAGGTGCTCCCGGGCAGGCAATTAGGGTGCCGGAGCGGGTTTTGGTGCAGGCTCGATGACAGTGTTTGGATGCAGGGGTGCTTGGGGCTAGGGCAGGGGTTTGGGGTGCAGGAGGAGGCTCATGACTGGGGTAGGAGTTTGGCATGTGGGCTCCTGGGTGGTGATGCAGTGGGGCTAAGGCAGGCTCGCCCCTGCCCTGGCCCACTCCCTAAAGCAGCCAGCAAACTTGCTTTATCCTTAGTCCTGTTGTGCCCCCTCTCTGCTCTATAGAGATAGGATACAGAGTAGGAGGGGGCACATGACCTCAGCGCCCCTCCCTCCCTCGTCTGCCCTGCCCAGCAAGCAGGAGGCGGGGACAGCTCCAAGGCAAAGGGCAGGAGATGAGCAGAAGTGGGGGGAGGAGTCAAATGAAGTGCCTCCACTTGATAGCCTCTTGGCCAAACCAGTCATGATCACCTGTCAGAGGGTCCAAGATCTACCAGTAGATCCCGATCTACTGGTGGGTGACCACTGCTCTAGGGGTTAAGGCTGGCCCTGTGGGCTCTGTGGGCTGGGTTTTTGGCAGTTCGGTTATGTTTTATTTGCATATTCATCATTTGCATCATGAATATGCAAATAAAGTGTTGCCAAAAGTTTATGAATGGGTTTGCCGGTCCCCAGTATCAAAAAAGTTGGGAACTGCTGGTGTAATGGGCCACACTCAGGGCTTTGAATCCTGCAATCTGAGTTCAGATCTCAGGGGGACCTGCTGGTGACATGTTGGTTGGTTTGCTGCCAGTCCTTAGTAAGCAATGTTTTTGGCTTTCTTGTCTTTAAATGCCCCAGAGTGAATCTTTGCCCTCCTGCCAAGTGTGAGACACAATCTTGACCCTCCTCAATATCTAGCCAGGCTGTTAAGTTCTAGGGCTCCAACATACAGCAGCCCCCCCACTGAACCAGCTGGGCCAAACTCCTAATTGTAGTCGGCATCAGTCCCCCAGCTGGGGTGGGGAGGAACTCCCTCTGGGGCATTTGTTGTGCTTAAAAGAAGCACCCGGGATCTTTTTCAGGGAGATAAGGCAACACGCCACATTTATTGAACATACATAGATGAATCAATATTTATCATATGCATAGGATACATCACACTCATGCACTCTCTCTCACACACACAAGCACGCTCCGTCTTGTTGTTACCAAAAGTTGCTTCCCCTAACTGCACTGGCCAGGTGAATTAGATGGGGGAGGGGTGAAGCCGGACTTCTGCCGATCCGGATTGATGCTCCCATATTGACAAGACGAAAACCCGGGGTCCCTCTGATGCCTCATATTTATCCCTCTCATGCAGCCAATTAGCCATCACCTTGCCTTTCTTAATGCTGCTTCAAAGAGCGTTCTTCCAAGGCAGGCACTTGCTGCTTGACTCCCAAGGCGTCTGTACGTCCAGTCTTCGTAATGAGCTCACTTTACAGGTATTGTTTTGGATCTGGCTCCCAGACCTCCTCTACCCTTGCAACTGCTGCTGGAGGTGCTCACCTTTCATTCTCCATTCACACCTCATTCCTTTCAACAGGACAATCAAGGAAAGGGGAGAGCTCAAAAGACATTTTTTCTTACAAGATCTATATATATAAAAAGGAACGTTTCTCTTAATACAAAGTTATAGGAGAAATGTTACCGAGATTCTATAAGAACACTTAAAGATATATCTAAAAGGACAAGATCTTAATACAAA
This sequence comes from Rafetus swinhoei, assembly GCA_019425775.1. Lineage (NCBI taxonomy): Eukaryota > Metazoa > Chordata > Testudines > Trionychidae > Rafetus > Rafetus swinhoei. Next base: position 18,933,126 of record CM033444.1, on the reverse strand, counting down.
GTTATATGAGAGTGATAATATTACAGGGATTTATCCACATTGTCCCCCTTTTGACCCCTCAAGAACAATTCTTGAGTGGGTCACACTTTATATAACTAATCAATGGCAATATACTGAGAAGCAATTTGAGCTTGTGGTTGTAATTCAACAAATATTCTCTTTATCCAACAACGCTTTTAATAAATAATATTTTGCAATAAGATGGAAGTCCAAGTGAGTGACCAACCCTTATGTGTAAAATGTAGTTCCATCATATACATTGCTGCACAGGGAGTTTAAAGAAATGCCTCCTGTATTGATCCCATAAACTCCCTACTAACAATAGCATTGTCAGAGGGGGAAATACTGGCAGTGTACTGCCCCTTACAGTCAGGGATGGGGTTATAATGGCCTTAAACTTCCAATTGTATGCAACATCCAGGCGCATTCAGCTGGCCTTACAGGCTGAAAGTTGATTTAAACATTCCAATTAACACTGATTTTTTTTTGACCAATGTTTTTACATATCTATCCTTTTTGTTTAGTAATTTAACCTTGTGCTTTATGTTTATTCCTTCAAGTTTTTTTATCAGTAGATAAACCTTGTGTTTCATGTATAGTTTTTCTTTTAAATGAACCTTTACCACTTTTTCCAATAGCAAGATTCAAATTTCTTGGCCTCTAACCTTTTGAGATACTGGTTTCTGTAAATACACTCAGAATGCATAATGCTTATTAAACCTTTCCTGCCTAATACAGTATCATTTTTAACACAGTATACTAGCTAGTAAGACAGACAGACAGACATTAGACAAACATAAAACATAAAACAATCTTTCTTGCAACAATACATACATGGTGTTGTAGGGTGTTCAGCTGGTACCAGCTTGTCCTGATTTTCTGAAAGACAAAAAAAAGAACATACTTCTACCCCTTTGGGGGTGGCACATTATTATTTACATACTTTTTCTTTTACAAATATGCTTTCATTCCTCTCTTTGCTTACAATTACTCCTATAGTTACATATTTTTGTTTTGTAGGCAAAACAGGTTTCAATGGTTTCTACCCCTTCTTTTGGGTGAATTACCCCATTGTATAATCATCAAATTCAGGAGGTGTACTTCAGTTTTCTTCTTGTACAGAAGACTAGGTTAGCAAGTTTCTGCTGTGTTAAGTTTACGCCTTGGCTGCGTCTAGACTGGCATGATTTCGCGCAAAAGCAGCCGCTTTTGCGCAAAATCTTGCCGCCTGTCTACACTGGCCATGAGTATTTGTGCAAGAACACTGACTTTGTAATGTACAAAATCAGTGGTTCTTGCGCAAATACTCTGACGCTCCCGCTCAGGGATAAGCCCTCTTGAGCAAGTATTCTTGCGCAAGAGGGCCAGTGTAGACAGCCACGTTAATTTCTTGCGCAAGAAAGCGTCTACACTGGCACGGATGCTTTTGCGCAAAAGCAAATCTTTTGCGCAAAGGCACATGCCAGTATAGACGCTCTCTTGTGCAAATACTTTTAACGGAAAAACTTTTCCATTAAAAGTATTTGCGCGCAAAATCATGCCAGTCTAGATGCAGCCCCAGAGAATAGCCAAGAAGCATTATTACTGTAATTCTGGAGGATTTTCAGTGTGAGTTGTGTTTCCAATGGCCATTTTTCTAAAAGCATTCCTTTAGACTACTTATCTTTGAGATCAATTTGTTAATAGCATCTTTAAATCTTTGCTTATACAGACCCCCCTTTTTGTATCTGTTTTCACATTTAGCATTGTGCAAACATAAATCCTTTTTCTTGCTTGTTTTTAGATCTTGAGATTCTCATTTTTAGGTTTGACTCCTTTTTCCCACCTTTCTTTCTGGAGGGCTACAATTTGAACTTTCTGATCTCAGGTAGTTTGCTGATCAAACTAGCTATTACCTGCAAAGCTTCTTTGTGCTGCCAGCTAGGGCATCTGCACCACAGAACACTTTCTGGCTTGCTTTTAGATTCAAAGCTGTCTGTAGCTTTGTCTTAAAAAGGGACACAATAACTTTTGCCAGAGATTTAGAGTTTTGAGTTTTTACTTTTAAATCCTGCTCTCTCAAACAGCAACTTGAAAAGGAAAGTACAAACTGTTGTGGCTCCTGAAGCCTTCACAGGATTTTGATTTATTAGCAGCTTTTACCCCTTCTACAATATACATGGCATGTCGCAGGAAAATGTGCAATCGTTGTTTATAACATTACTTAGCCATATTAAACTTTGCATAGGGTGTAACTCTTTCTTTTATGCTCACAGGCTGTGTCTACACTGCACCCCTTTTCCGGAAAAGGGATGCAGATGAGACAAGTCGGAATTGCAAATGCAGCGGGGATTTAAATTTTCCCCGCTCCATTTGCATGAACATAACTGCCGCTTTTTCCGCTTTGCGAAAATAAAGCCTTTTCCGAAAGGTCCCTTATTCCTGATTTTAAGAGGAATAAGGGATCTTTCGGAAAAGGGTTTATTTTCCGCAAGATCCACGTCTAGACTGGCGCTTTTTTCCATCAAAGCTCCGAGCCGGAAAAAAGCGGCAGCCATGTTCATGCAAATGGAGCGGGGAAAATTTAAATCCCCGCTTCATTTGCAATTCCGACTTGTCTCATCTGCATCCCTTTTCCGGAAAAGGGGTGCAGTGTAGACACAGCCACAGAGTTTTTCTGTACTTTCATTGAACAACTTGGACTGAAATGGTCTTACTGAAAATAAACCAAACCAATTTGTTTTAAGCCTACAAAACAGTTCACTAACCTACAAAACAGGATTACTGGATCTTGAAAATCTCACTTATTTACAATATATATATATTTACACACAGATACACATACATTCTCTCTGAACCTTTCTTACACTATTTCTACATAGCTGTACAACGATTACATTCCCTTTTATTCATTGGGGTAGTTAACTTCCAACAGAAACCCCCTTAAAGTTCTTTTAGCAGTATCTATAATCAAATGTATGGATTTGAGTCAAATTTGCCTGGATTATTTACAGACATTCTTTTGGAAAAGGGCCCATTTTTCCTTCAGAATGGCTGCAAAGAAATCACATTTTTTTTTTCTGATACCATTTTAGCATTTTCACAACTGCTCAATTCCCTCCATTCTCTGTGGGTTTTCTTTTTCTTAAAACACTTTCTTATCTCTTACAATGAAAACTGGCCTTGTTTCAGATATTACTCTTGTAAGTATAGTTTTAAGGATTTAGGTTTCCAGTACCTGTACTTACTGCTTTTTCTCAGTTTTACCACAAGGCCTTCAATCTATCTTTTACCTGCCTGCTTGTCTGGGCCTGATCCTGTTTTTCTTGCTAAATGGAAAGTGGCTCCTTTCCACAGACTCAGGCTTTGTCCCATTACCAGTTTAGCAAGAAGGGTGGCCTTGTTCACTAAGCCCCACACCTCCTGGTCCTTTTTCTTAAGCATATTCCTGAAAAATCTGAGAGTTGCTTTAACTCTCAGTACCCATCCTTAAGGGAATCTAGCTGTGTCTGGGTACTGAGGGACATGCATTTCTACTTCTCCACTTCTGCAGCAGAGGCTTTTAAATTTTGCAGTTTCATATTTGCATTCTTACAGTCAGTTAATTTGAGGAACATCTCATTACAGGTTTCCCATAGAAGCCAAACTGCAGCTGCTTCCTTTTTCATTGGAGCTAAGGGTTTATATATCCATAAGTAGTTAGCCAATTTGTCTTCTAGGTCTGAAATTGTATGGACATCAGCTAACACTTGATCAGACCAAGGGCTATGTCTGAATTTTTGCAAAATTTGTTCAAAAGGGGTAACATCTTTTACAAATGCCAATTTCTCCGTCTCCTCTCTAGGAGCCTTCTTAAAAGACTGCTTACGTTTAAACATTTTCTAGATTACCCAACCTCCTATTCAGGGCCGGCTCTAGGTTTTTTGCCGCCCCAAGCAAAAAAATTTTTGCCCTCCCCCCCTGGTTTTTTTGTCCAGGGAGGGACTTGGGGACACGGGCACTGCGAACACCAGAGTTCCCCTTCCTCAGACAAAGGGAGAGGGAGAATCACCTGGGTCCCAGGCAGGGGTGAGGTTGTCAGGACACAGCACAAGGGGGCTGGGTTCCTAGGCAGGTGTGTGTGTGGGGAGGGGGAGGTTACAGGGCCCAGAGAGCAGGGGGAAGGGGGATTATTTAGAGAGCCAGACATGGGGATCCAGGTGGGAGGCGGGAGGAGGGGGGAGAAGAGAAGACGGAGTCCCAGCAGGCAGCGGCGGATGAGAGTTTTGAGGGGTCCAGGGCAGCACAATTTCTCCGGGCCCCCCTTTGGAGAAAAAAATAGAAAAAAGGAGTCAAATGCACAAATTGAAGGCTATTTTCATATTAAATGTGAATTGGGTAAATTTGATAGAAAATTTAGTTGGATAATTTTTATTCTAATTATATTGTAATTCATTATTAAACAAAATTCTGCATTAATAAAAAGGAGAGGGATGTCCAAATGTTGAGCAAAAAAAGTGCCCTTCCCCCCCCAAAAATAATCATGGCACCTTTAAATCTCAGACTCCCCATCCCCACCAGACATGGCAGGGCAAGAATGTCCCAGGTGGCTTTCCAGCTGAGAAAAACTGAAAATACCAGACATTTTACTGGTCCGGTATTTTCTGGGGGTTTTTTACCTGACAGAAGCCACAAATACTGGACTGCCAGGCAATACCAGACACCTGGCAACCCTAATCGTAACTCGAGCCTGCATTTACAATAGGCCAAGAATGTAAGTTGGGGGATTTTGGCCCCTTCCCCACTTCGGAAAAAGGTCATAATGGTGGTGGTCGGGGGAGAGGGTCGTAAATCGGGCTGTTACAAAGCAGGGGCCTCCTGTATTTGTGGCAGGGGTGGGAAACCTCTCTTGGGTTAGGGGACACTGACCCCACAGAAAAATCAGCTGGGGACCACACAAACGGGCTGGGGACCAGCAGGCCTGGAGCGGGTCTGACCAGGGGTTTGGACTGTGCCCCAGGGCAGGAAACTGGGGTGCAGGGTCTGGGAGGAGGGTTATGTGGGTGAAGAGATCGGAGTGGGAGCGGCTGGGGGCCGGACACTTCCCTAGAAGCGCTGCTCGCCCGTTTCTCCCACAGGAGCTGCCTGGCCATGTGCTGGGGGATTAAAAGCCTGAGGGGAGCGCTGATTGGTGGGTTCCCGCAGCTGCCGTTGTCCAGGTCCAGCCAATGGGCTTGTGGGGGGGGTGTGGAAGCGGCCATGAGGGACCCTCCCCTGCCGGCTCGCAGCTCCTGCACCACAAAGGGCCCCGCCGCGCTGCTCTGTTCTGCGTGGGGGTGGGGCTGTTGCTGCCTCGTGGCCGGACCCGACCAGCGCGCGGTTTGCTCCGGCCGCTGCAACGCCTGCGCGGGCTGCCTGCTGCGGTGGGGGCGGGGCTCGAGCTTCCAAAGCGCCGCGTCGGGCTCCTTCGCGGGCCCCAGGCTGCCGACCCTGCTCTAAGCAGGGCGGATGAGAGTTTTAAAACACCAGCGCTGGCGCGGGGCCTATTAAAGCACAGGGCCCGGAGCAGCCGCCCCGCTCGCCCTGCCCTATATCCGCTGCTGGCAGCAGGGTTGCAGTGGGCCAGGAGGTGGGGTTGTTGGGCAGAGGCCAAGCCGAGGAGGAGAAGAGAGGGGGGCGCTAGCGGGGAGGGGTGTCGCAGAATAGTGGGCAGGGGCACACAGGCCGGGGAGGGAGAGGGACAGCCGGTCAAGGGGGCTTCACAGGCAGGGGAGTTGCGGGGCAGAGAACACAGGTGGGGGGGAATTGCGGGAAGGGCGCACGGGAGGGGGGATTGCCGGCCGGGGGCGAGGGGAGACACACTCTCGAAGGTGAAAAAGAGGCCCCTGGGCTCAGCCTCATCAGCTGCCCCCAAGGAAGTACCCGGGGCTGCCCACGCAAAGCTCCCAGTGCTCCGGGGCCAGGCGCAGGCTCCGAGCAGCCAGGTGCAGGGCTCCCCACTGGGGGGATGGAGCTCCAGCCCCCGCCGAGCCCCTGAACTCCGGGGCTGTGTCTACATTGGCGTGATCTTGTGCCAAAGGAGCCGCTTTTGCGCAAAAACTTGCTGCCTGTCTACACTGGCCGCGAGTTCTTGCGCAAGAACACTGACGTTCTAATGTATGAAATCAGTGCTTCTTGCGCAAGAACCATGATGCTCCCGCTCAGGAATAAGCCCTCTTGCGCAACTGTTCTTGCGCAAGAAGCCAGTGTAGACAGGCAACATGAATTTCTTGCGCAAGAAAGCCCTATGGTTAAAATGGCCATCAGAGCTTTCTTGCGCAGGAGAGCGTCTACATTGGCACGGATGCTCTTGAGCAAAAGCACATCTCTTGCGCAAAGGCACATGCCAGTGTAGACTCTCTTGCGCAAATACTTTAATGCAAGAACTCTTTACATCTTCGACCACAATACCCAGTCCCCTCTGAATTTGCAACCCATGGACCAGGAGCAAAAGGCCCCCCACCCAAAGCAAAACACCAGCATCCCCTGAGTCAGTTATCCCCTGAGTCCGTTAACAAGGAAGGAGCAAATTGTGAGTGTTTTCGACCACAATACCCAGTCCCTCTGAATTTGCAACCCACGGACCGGGTAGCAAAGGTAGCAAGTCCTGAGCAGTAGCACCGATTTTCATGTATGCATGACAGAAACCGCAACGGTGTCAAAAACGGAGAGTTTCACTATCTGTCGCTGCACCGGGCCCAGAGAGCAGCTCCCCCAGGCTTAGCCTGGCGGCTGCTGCGTCTATTCCCTGCCCGGTCTCCTGGCTCACCGGGCTCCCTGCAGACGGCAGCGGGGGGGAGGGGAGCTGGCGCTGGGGCTCCTGCGTTGTGCAAGGGAGGGGTAACCAGAGCCCCCCCCCCGGCTCTCGGGCCTCGCCCAGCCTGGCTGCAGGGGGATCTGGGGACAGACGGGGGGAGCAGCCCCTGGGCCCAGCTGTGCTGAGACAGGAGCTGGCCGGGGAGGCGGCCGCTTGCAGGGGCTGCCCTGCAGCTGGCTCCCGCCGTGCACCGATTGCTCCCCCCGGCGCTCGCGCGTCCTGCAGCGGGAGCTGGAATTATTGTCTCCCCGGGGGCGGGCGCCGCTGGGCTGGAGAAGGCAGCGCAGAAAACCCGGCCGGGGCGGTGCGGAATGGGGTGGGGTGGGGTGTTTCAGACCGCGCATGCGCAGCGGGTCAGGGACTCCGGTTGAAGGCCAGCGCCAGGACGTAGCTCAGACCGGGAGCTCCCGGGCCACGGGCTGCAGGTGAGGGGCGCGCCCCAGGCAAAGGGCCGGAGCAGCCCCTGCACACCGAGGCGCGTGACCCCTGTGCTGCTGCCCCCGCCGAGGGGGAGGGGTCTGCAGGGGCCGCGCCTACCGCGCGTGGGGTGTCACACAGCTGGGGCGGGGCCGGGCACCTGGCGGGGCAGCGGGGGCAGGAGCCGGGGCCGGTGGTTTGTAGAAAGCTGCTACCTATGAGATTGTGCTACTTAGGGGGCTCTGAGCATGCGCAGTAGCTCTGCTGAAGCCCCTGCCCTTCGCCCTGCCCGCTCCATGGGTAAGTTTTTGCTGACTTCTTCTTAAAAGGGTAAAAAAGGGAGAGAAGGGGTTACACGGGGGGAGGGGTGAAGCGGCTGCAGGCAAGGTTAGGATCGGTGCTGGGGCAAATGTAGGGCTGGTGGGGGAGTAACAGCTGGGAAGGGGAAAGCCTCAGCACAGGCAGGGCAGAAGGGGTGAAAACAGTCACTCCCGTGGGAATGAGGCAGCAATCACAGGGGGGCTATGGCAAGGGGGGGCTTTTTTATTTTGCTTAAACCTGCTTTTTATAGTTTCAAATCAGACGCACTGAGCATGCTCAGTAGGGCTGCTGACGCCTTTGCCCTTCTCCCCTTCCCTTACCCTGTAGAAGTTTTGCTCAGTACATTTTAAAAGGGTTAACGATGGGAAAAGGGGGTTAACGAGAAGACATGAAGTCTGATCATATGTCACACCTTTGTGTTGTCTGCTGCCCGTGGATCACCGAATTGCCACCCATTTGCATTGTAGCTTTGCACCTTTGCAAATGTTATTTCTGTTACTTTAATTGCTCTGTGCGATGCCTGTCACTGTCATGTTTGTTTTTGTTTTCATAGCTACTGCTCAACAACACTTCAGTCCATGGCAATTCTTTCTGTGACTCTCTCCTAGCACTTGCTGCCTTTTATTTTTACTGTGCTGATCCCAGTAGCAGTTTCTTACAGGAGCAGTTGCTCACTCCTGCAACTGCTACCAGTAGCACCTTCCTATAGGGAGCAGCTCTGTACACAGACCTGTATGGAACTGATCCCTGTAGGATAGTGCTACTGCTGGTAGCAGTTTCTTACAGGAGCATTTCCCTATGGTTGTACAAATGAGAAAGTGCTACTGGTAGCACATTCCTACAAGGGAGCAGCTCTCTACATACCACTGGCCCCACCAGGATAAAACTGATCCTGGCAAGGGGGGGCGCACATTTGCAGCACATGTAACAACATGGGGGGGCAGGGGTTTCCCCACTGCCAGGCGGGGGCAGTCCCGTGTGCCAGGGGGGCGATGCCAGTGCCGGGAGCAGGCACCGCTTCCCTGCCCGAGGGGCAGCGCTGCCCAAGGGGGGAGAATCCTGCTGCTGCCAGATTCCCGCTTGCCAGCCCACCAGCTGCAAGTGGGGGGAGGCAGTGGCTGCTCTTCCAGCTGGTCCGTTAGTGCAGCCTCTGCTGCGTGTCAGCGTCAGCCAACAGGGCCCCCCCATCCCGTTTCCGTCTGGCACTGACAGCATTGCAGTAGCAATGGCTGGTCCGTGCGAGCAGGTGCCAGGCGGCAGCTGGTGACTTGTTCCCTCTGTTGACCTCCCCATTTGCCCTTTGCATCCTCCCTCCCCTTGCTGCTCTCTCCCTGCTCTGCCCCCCTGCTCCTCCATTGCCCCCTGCGGGGCTCGGCCCTGCCCACATGTTGCCTCAGGGAGATGTGATCCCAGGTACCAGGAGAGGGGAGTGTGTCCTGGGGCCCAGTCAGGCAAGCAGGGAGGAGCGCCCCAGCCGTGTGAGAGAGGTGTACCGGGGTGTGTGTGCGTCCCTCTGCTGTGAGAGCCCTAAAGCCTTAAAGATAAGAAGACTCCAGCTACACAGTAATTATGTTTAACAGGAACTTGATGTTAATTTGGACCTTCGTACTGCTCAGCTCTGATTGATTCCCATTGAGTATGAATAACTTTATCATGTGTCTGGTATTTGACATAGGGAAATACGGTCACCCTAACCCTAGTGTGTTTTCACATCACTGGCCACATGGGTAGATTTTGCTTCCTGACTCTTTACTACACGGTAGATTTCTTGCGCAAGAAAGCCCTATGGCTAAAATGGCCATCAGAGCTTTCTTGCGCAAGAGAGCGTCCACTCTGCCATGGATGCTCTTGAGGAAAAGCACAGCTCGCACATGGCAGTGTGGATGTTTTCTTGCACAAGAGTTCTTGCACAAGAGCCCTTGCGCAAGATGCTGCCAGTGTAGACATAGCCTAGGGGTCCATCTCACACTGAACCGGCTCGAGTCCCCACCCAGTAGCCTGGGAAATTCACATACCCCTGGGCACCTCTGAGAGGCAATGCTTCTCCACTCGCAAGCACAGAGTCTGAGTGAAGAAAAGAAACTTTTAATGAACGAGAGAGAAGTCACATGGCATTATCTTCGGAAAATACCACAACAGAGTTCACTTACCCAAACTTTCTCCGTACCCCTCTTCAGATGGCCCACTTACAGCTCTGTCCAGTCACTGCAGATCCTGACACATCATCCAGATGACTCCCCCCTCCTTGAGCCTGAGGCTAGGCCACCTTTGTGCTACTCCTGAGGGCTACGTCTACACTGGCAGCTTCTTGCACAAGAACTCTTTTGTGGAAGAGTTCTTGGCAGTAGACGCTCTCTTGTGGAAGAGTTTTTGCACAAGAACTCTTCCACAAAAGAGTTCTTGCGCGCAAGAAGCTGCCAGTGTAGACGTAGCCCTGTAGTCCGCTGGCTGCTCCCGCCAGCCGGTCATTCCCACCAGCCGCTCCACTGGCTGCAATGGGTCTGGCTCCCGGCCAAACCAGTGATTTCAACTCTTTAGCCATCACCTAGGCTGGCAAAAGATTCCAGCTTCCACTGGACTAGCAAAAAGACTCCTCATGGAGTCTGCTTTAGGTCTGTCCTTAAAACCAGGGAGAAAGGGACAGGTTGAGCCAGTCTTTCAGTGCCCATCTGGCAGGCATGAAGCAGGCTGACTCAGCCCTCAAGCCCTTTCCACCCCAACTCAGTTCACTCAACTCTGGCCGGGGGGAGGCTTGTTCCTCTGAGACCTCTTACAATGATGGCATCTCTCCTGCAAGCACTGGTGTCATATTTTACAGTTCCCACATATAGGGGTTGCATGATTTGTGACACCCCCCCCCAACAACAGCCCCAAATTAGTTACAATACATCACATTCCATTCCAACACTGATCCTCCATCAGCCCTGGCTGAATTGGATTTACGTAACCACACCTTGGATTCCTTCCCCATCCTGGCATGAGCTGTATTTACATATCAACAGTTAACAGTTAATTATCTTGCAGAGCTAAACAATTGGAATGAGCATACCCACCCCCCAGGGTAGCTTTCCTTTTAGGTGGCTGATAGCAAGCAGTAGTTTAGCCCCTGCTTACACATGCTCCACTGCTTCTGTCTGTTCCGGCAGGGTGGTGCCCCAGAAATACTGGTGCCCCAGGCAACTGCCTATTCTGCCGATGCCTAAGGACGGCCCTGCCCACCCCTTGTCTGGGGCATGGTGCTGACCTCACCAGAGGTGGGTCCCCCTTGTGTTTCTGCAGGGGAACAGCTAATCCATGTTCATCCATGTCTATACAACACACATTCACTGAGCAATGAGTTCACAGACTATAACGCTGACTGAGATGCACAATGAAACATTATTACTATCTTAAGAGCTCTGATGCAGATTGTGGGGCGAACGCTGCTGCTTTCCCATGACGGGTTTTTGCATCTGAATGTCGGCAGCTCTCTGCTTGTGTGGATGTTACGGAGAAGCAGCCTTAAGGGGCTATCTATGGGTTGTGATGCTAAAAGTGTGAAGTTAAAGCACACAACGTCCAGCACCTTCCGTCTCAAAGATTTCACTGCTCAGTCAGTTCAGTTTCAATATGGGGTGGGTCTCAAACAATAAATAGGCTGAAATGCTGAGAGCTGACTGGCTTCCGCTGTATCAGTCTGTTCATGGAGAGAAACTGCTGGATCCCCAAGGGCTCTTCAGTCTAGTGCAGCAGTTCCCAACCTTTACCAGTTGGGGACCTGTTTTGACAATTCAGGAAAACTTGGTGACCCAGGGCAATTCAAAAAAATGTGTGAATGACTCCTTAAGAGACACCTGGGGAGACACCTGGCGACCCTTTTGAAATGTAATGGCGACCCGTATTTGGGTTCCGACCCATAGGTTGGGAAACCCTGGTCTAGTGGATACGGCGCAGTGAGAACCAAGAGCTGAAAGCTGAAGCCGGACAATTTCAGGCTAGAAAGGAGGCATAAATGTTTGATGGGGAAGATGATTAGCCACTGAAACAAATGGCCAAAGGAGGTGGTGGATTCTCCATCTCTTGATGTCTCCAAATCAACACTGGGCGACTTTCTAGAAAACATGCTTTGGGGAAATAGAGCTTTGTGCCTGGGTAACTGGGTTATATGGAATGGCTTGTGCCACAGAGGAGGTCAGACTGCATCCCTTCTGAGCCTGTGACTCTACAAATTTTAGGATCTTATCCTACAAACACTCACCAAACATGTTTAATGATAAGCACGTGAACAGTCTCTTAGGAGCCAAATATGGCTCACGGCTCGAGCTCAGCTCCTCGGCCCTGCAATGGGGAGCCCATGCTGGCAATCCAGCCTCATGCCCCCTGTAGGACTGGAGCCAGCACCAGCTTCCAGTGGGGGGCGGTGGAGGAAGCCCCGAGCTTTCTTAGATTTTAAAATAAACTTTTAATCTGGGAAGCGTCTCTCTCTTGGTGGACCCAGACGCTGAGATCACCTGAGCGACCGCATCCAGCTGTGCCAGATGGGGATGTGGTACACTTGAGCATGCTGGGTGGGAAGGGCACAGGGGCAGTTCAGGGCTGTGGCTGGGGATGGGATAGTGGGGGGGGAAAGGGGGTGACAGGGTGCTACCAAAGTGGGTCCAGGTGGGCACGGGGGTGCCACCGATCTTGCAGTTGAAACGTGCCGTCCAGCCCTGCACCATGGCCAAGTCCTCCAGCTTGCGGGTGAAGAGCGACTGGAGGGAGAAGCGCATGCTGAATGGGTGCTGCAGGTCAGCTCCTCTGCAAGGCAGAAGAGGGCTGTGAGCGCAGCTGTGCCAGCACCAGGGGCTGGGGGGAGAGCCAGGCCTGGGGGGCTGGTTCGAGCCTAGGGGATCCTGCACCACATGCTCCAGGAGGGGCTGAGGGCTCCCTTTGTCCCTGAGGCCAACCCCAGCAGAAGCCAGGTGCATTCAGCCCATGGATTCCACTGTGCAGGGAGCCACTGGCTAGGGGTGGTTAACGGCTGGGAGCGTTAATGGCTGAGGTCGAGGGGTTAGTGGCCGGGGAGGATCCAGGCTTTGGGGTTGAGGAGAGGCTGGATTTCCTGCTAGAACGGCACATGAGCTTCTTCCGGTGCTGCCTGCAGATCCTGCCCAAGAAATACTCGCCTGGAGACCAGCAGGTACCGGCCAAGCTGGGGAGGCGATGGGAGTGGGATACTGATGCAGCTGCTCCCAGGCTGCCACCGGGCGGTGTGTGTGAGGTTGAGGGGGCCCGTTGGAGCTGTCTCAGGGCCCGCTCCATCTAGGTGCCTTAAGGTGGGTTCTGCTTGTGGCTGGCTCCCAGGCTGGGGATCCCACCGCTGCTCCATTGTCCAGAATCCAGCCAATGGCGCAGCAGGAAGCCATGCCTGGGTCAGGGAGTCTGAGAGCATTGTGGGTGCAAAAAGCAAGTAAGTGCCGCCCAGATCCTACACACCTCGCCCCCCAGCCCTGCCCTGCCCTCTCCCCTCTGACCAGATACCCACCAGCACCCTGCTCCTGCCCCTGGCCAGACACCCACCTGCATCCTACTCCTGCACCCTTCCTGCTGGCCAGACACCTAACCCTAGCTTGCTTCTGAACTCCCATCCCTATCCTGCTCACTGGCAGCTTTGTCCAACACGCTAGACTCCTCATTTTTGACCCCACCCCAGAGCCTAGAGGGGTCCACAAATCCACTAACCCTGGAACCCCAGTCCTCCCTGCCCTCCCCCCCCCCCCCACATGGGGCTGGGGTATCAGGGTAGTGAGGTATCTCAGTTGGGGGCCACATCAATGAGGATTGGAGGTTTCTGGAAGGGTTTGGTTTTTTTGCTTCTCGCTTGTATGGTCCCTGACCCAAAAAAAGGTTCCCCAGTCCTGTCATATATAAAAACAATGTTGAACCCTTTTGTGCTGGACATAATATTTTACTTTATTTAAAAATGAAGCCTGGCCAACAAGCCCCCAGTTGGGGCCCAGCCCCCATCTGGCCACAGCGTCATAACACCCCTGCACCCTCCCCACACCCCAATCCTGAGCCCATCATACACTTGAACCCCCTGCTCTGAGCCCCTCATATTTCCACATCTTTAGCCCCCTGCCATAAGACTGACAGAAGGCGGCCTGAATGCCTGCATGAAGCTGGATTTGACCCGTTAGGATGTAAATGTCAAAGAAATGTGCGAAAAGATGCAGCAGCAGAAGTCCCATTAAATAAAGTGTGTGAGAGCAATGTTTCATTGATGCTGCTATTAATCATTATGTCAATGATCAATAATATTAAGTTGTATATCTTTAGTCATGCAAATGGGCTTTCTTATACCGCTCTTTGTTGACCATTTGTTCTGAATTTTGATGTAGTTTGGCTTTTTGGTTTGAAAAGGTTCCGGACCCCTGGTTTATAAAGACTCTGTTGGTTTAGTCCTGGTGAGAGGGCCTAGGTCTATGCTGCAGAGAAAGGGAGGGGCTTTAAACACAGGCGCCTAAACATAACACACCGTCATCCGTATTCAGACAGCAGAATAAGTGGCTGGTTTATCAGAAACACTGGGCACACAGAACTGAATCTCATTGTTGCAGGTGCAGTAATGTTGAAACTCAAGCCAGGCATTGAGAGAAATGAATATGGATTTGGGATCTAACTTGTGTGTGCTGTTTATGGACTCTCTAGACTCAAGCATTTGCCCAGAATGGCCGAGTCTAGCATGTGTGTCACCAGGGACAGAGTCTGGGCAGATGGGGGTATGGACAGGATTAAAGCTCCTTCTAACATGTCTCCAATTGCCTTTCTCCCCCTGACAAGCTGCAGAACGCCCATGTCCTGCAGAGCCAGGGAATGGAAATGGCTGTGGTGGAGCCGGTGACCTTCGAGGAGGTGGCTGTGTATTTCTCTGAGGAGGAATGGGCTCTGATGGACCCACGTCAGAGAGCCCTCTACTGGGATGTGATGCAGGAGAATTATGAGGCTGTGAGCTGTCTGGGTAAGGATTCCTGTCCCCTCGCGTATCAGGGGCTGGGTGGGCTCTGGAGCAGCTGGGTTGGGTTTGGTTCAGGGTCCCTCATTTCCCTCCCCCCCCCCCCCACACACACACACATTGTCAGGAGTAACAGCCCCAATAATCCTGGCTTCTGTGTGAGACTGTTCCCTTGATGTCCCTCTCCCAGGGGAAGCAGGTTCAGGGACATAACAATGGTACTGCTCTTCCCACACCCCAGGTCTCAATGTGCTTCCCCACCATCTTGCCCATGTTGTGCCTTGGCCGGAGGTTTCAATGGAAGGGCCCAGAGAGGAACGGCAGGTACCAGAGTTGGGGGGGCTGGCTGCTGTTAGTGCCTGCAGGGTCCCCCTTGTGCCAGTGGGCTGAGCCCCTGGAAGGATGGTGCGATTCCCGGAGTCCTTTCCTGACTGTGGCTGATCTGTGTGACATGCCAGTTCCTGCCAGTCAGAGGGGCTGGGGCTGAGGGAGGGTGGATGAGGCAGTTCACATCCTGCGAGCGTTCTGCGGGGGTAGTTGCGTACTAGATAAAAGTGAGGAGCACTTCTCTTGCATTTCAGGCATTGAATTTGGTGTTGGGATACTTACAGTTAATTCCCTGCCCTGACACAGATTTCCTGAGAGATCCTGGGCAAGTCACTTAGACTGTCCATGCCTCAGTCCCTTGTCTCTGCAATAGCTATTATAGTCTGTGTCTGTTTCACAGGGGTGGGGAACGATAAATACATTAAATATGGATGATGCTCACCACCACATAAGCACCCCGGTAGCACAGTGGGGTCCTGATTGACACCGAGATCCCAGGTGCTGCTGTGACTAACAATCTTTGCTTCCCGTAGTGGCTGCAGTGCCGTGTGAATTGCTGCTAGCGCCACAGAGCCTCATTACGGCTGCTCAGGGCGGCTCCTTCTGGAGCTCTGATGAGCGTGCGGCTTGCCCATGCAGCACAGCTCAGGGTCGTGGCTAAAGACACAGGCTCCATTCTGGAGCTGAGGTGCTCAGCCAGGTTTATTGTAAAAGGAGCAAGGTTCTAGGCTCATGTGCCAGCCAATGGGAGCGGAGGGATTTTGCTGGGAGCCAGGGACAGTGTGCCACACCCCCCTCTTCCCCCTTCCCCACCTCCAGGGAGCAGAGCATAGAGCCACAGGGAGCAACCAGCCCATTCTGAGTAACCTGGGACTGCAGCAGGTAGGGAGCCAGCCATGGGGTCCTGCAGGGCTGATGGCCAGCAGCTGCTTAGATAAACACCTCCTGGCCACAGCCTGCCTCTGGTACCCCAGCCCCTCTCTCCACCCAACTCTCTGCCCCAGGCCACTACATCCTCCTGCCCCAGGTTATCACCCAAACCCTCTGCACCCCTTCCCCTCAGTCACAACCAGTGTTCCCTCTAAGATTTTCCATCTGTGAGCGGAGTGAGTTTGGTCCTGTGCGCCAATATTGAGGTCCTGTGTGCTTGTTTGGATGTGAGCCCCTGTGGCACCCACCCGTTACTAACAAATATCTTATGTCTATATATTTTTTGTAAATGTTATCGAAGAAAGAATATTAAACAAGGGCTAATTAACAAGGTGCATGACTTTCACTGTTCATTTAATATTAAATCAAGTAAAAAGAATATTCATACGTCAACATTTTCAGTGGCCATTTGGTACCCTGGGAGCAGCCAGACAGCCAGCATGCAGCCCCGGCTGCAGCTCCAGCCCTGGGGACAGCTGCACCATGATCCTAGTTCAAGCTCCGGCACATGGGGCTTCCACCAGCCACGTGGCCACACCCTAGGAGCAGCTGGGCAGCCACCACGTGGCCCTGGCTGCAGCTCCAGCCCTTCCCTCTGTAATAGGGTACCGTCAAATTTAAACTATGATGGAGTATATAGGGGCATGAACTTTCCAATTCCTTAGCTACTGTCAGAGTTCATTTTGTTGGGCATATTCTCACCATGCTACAGTACAACGTTTCTTAAACTGTGTTCCGCAGCACGCTGGTGTTGGAGGTGTGCCGGCCAGCACAACAGAGTTCAAAATTGCTCAATAACTTTCCCCTAAAACCTTTTTTTTGCTCAACAAAATATCCTTGGTGTTCCTCATTTTAAAAAAATGTTTTGGGGGTGTTCCTCGGTCACAGAGGCACGGATCTTTTGTTATACAAGACTGAAAATCAGTTTTGACTGAAAAGAACCCCTGAAGTCCATTAAACCTGAAACTCTTTCTTCCTATTAATTTAATTCATCAATTAAACTCTTCAATTCCTTTCCACAGTGCTCCAATCTCTTCCCCAGGCCTTCACTTGCACTTTGCCCTTCACACAGCTCTAGCTCCTCATTCCCAGTTTTAACAACGCGCAAACTGCGAGAATCTAAGTCTCCAGATTACCAAACTGAAAAAGAATATTTGAATGAAATCAGCATCTTTCCTTGTGTGGACTGCCCCTCAGTCTAATCATGTAATTGTAGTCAGTTACCCAGGGCAGAGCTGTGCAGAATGCTCCTCTGATCCTTTTATAGAATTTGTCTCAAAGCAACAACAGGTTCCTCCAGTACTGACACATTCACATGGAAGCCATGATGTGTATCTTCAGATCCACTTTTCCACTAAACTCAATCAACCGCCCCCTTTATTTGTTTCTGATCTCATCATGTGTGTGACTTGCATAGATAGAAATGCCACTGTGACACATGATAGTTCTGCCTGTCTTTCCATGCCACTGAGGACTGATTCTTCACCAGAATTCAGCGCCCTATGATCTGGTTACCTTTCATCCCGTGTTGACAGGCCTGCAGTCATAGGACTCGCCTGTGGTCTGCAAAATTACAGCTATGGCCTAGACCCAGTTGGTGGCTATATTGCAGAGCTGGATAAAAGTGTATGTGCCCTTTCCTGTGCATTTCAGTGTCCTCTGTTGACAGAAGACTGGATCACCCAAGGATTCACTTAGTTGCTCAGACAACTTCCTCTGCCTCCTGGTTCAGGTCGAGCATCCGAGCCAAAGAGCAGGGCGAGCCGAGCCCCCCAGCCAGGAGCTTTGTGGGCAGAGCTTTTGGGGAGCTAGAGTCCTGCTGGGTCCTTTCTCTCTAAGTCCTAGTGACCTGCCATGTGGCAGCTGCAGTCTGAACCCTGCCTGAGGGCTTTGGTGTCTGACCTGCCAGCCCTCACTCGAGCTCCCCTTCTGAGCAGTGTGTTCCAGTCCTGCCCTGGGATGGGGGGGATGGAATGGGCCATGTGGGAGACTGAGTTGCACCTGGGAGAGTGCAGCAGAGAGCTCAACCCCCCAGCAAATCAAGTGGCCCATTCCTGAGGCAGGGAAGATGCACCTTTACTGCGAGTGTGTCCTGGGATCTCGTACCATCCAGAGCCCAGTCTCTGCAAGGTGGGGAAGGAGCCTCTCTGGGCAGGGGACTCAGTTTGTGGCTCTGGAAGTAGTAATGGCAGAGACTTTAATGAACAAGATCAGCATTTGGTTAATTGCTCCCCCGAGCAGGATTTCCAGTCTCCAAAGCTCATGTGATCTCCTGGGTGGAACGAGGGGAGGAGCTGTGGATCCCAGATCTCCAGGGCTGTGTGGAAGGGGAGATCACCAGCGACACCCACACAGGTGAGTAATCAGCTAAACTGACTCAGAAGCCAATGTCCGTGTCCTCATAGCAGGTGTCACTTGTGCATTTTCATCAAATCCAACTGACTCTTCAGCCTGTCTTCAACTCCAGACAGAGGGTGGGGGACGAAGGCTGGGTTCTTTGGGAAAGGGTTATGAGGAAGGCGGAACTCAGCTCATGATTATTCAACCTTTCCAGCCATTATTTGGATGTGTTCCCCCTTTTCTATTCCCTCTATGCACCACGCGCCCCGGGCAGGAGGGACCCACCAGCTGTTTGGAACAGCCTCAGGGTCTTGACACAGAACATCTAGGGCCAGATCAAATAGTTTGGTGGGCTGGATTTGGCCTTCTCTTGAGTGGTTATAGCTAAATTAGCCCCCATAATTTTGTATGTGTATTTCGGATTATTTTTCCAGTGTGCATTACTTTGCATTTATCAACATGAAAATTAATTTGCCATTTTCTTGGCCAGTCACCTAGTTTAGTGAAATCCTTTAGAAGTTCTTCACACTCTGCTTTGGTCTTAATTATCTTGAGCAGTTCAGTATCATCTGCAAATTTTGCCACCTCACTGTTTACCTCTTTCTCCGGATCATTTATAAATATGTTGAATAGGATTTATCCCAGGACAGACCCTTGGGGGACACCACTAGTTATCTCTCCATTCTGAAAACTGACCATTTATTCCTACCCTTTGTTAACTGGTTAAAAGACAGGAGGACAGTGAAAGGACATTCCCTCTTTCCTCATGATAACTTACTTAAGAGCCTTTGGTGAGGGGCCTTGTAAAATGCTTTCTGTAAATCTAAGTACGCTATGTCCTCTGGATCCTCCTTGTCCACATGCATGTTGACCCTCTCAAAGAACTTTAGTAAATCAGTAAGGTGTGATTTCCCTATACAGAAACCATGTTGACTTTCCCCCAACAAATTCTGTTCATCTATGTGTCTGAAAATCCTATACTATAGTTTCAACTAATTTGCCCAGTATTGATGTTAGATATGCCCAGTGGTTGCTCCCCAGGTAACAATCATTTACACTTGGCTTGATAATAAAGAAAAGTAGTTTCATTAAGTGTAAAAAGTAAGACTTAAGTGATTGTAAGTGAAAACAGTCAGATCAAAGTATATTGCTAATTTAAACAACATACACCAGCTAATTCTGATCCACTAAGAAACTTGCTACATGCACATTTTTACCTTGAACCGTTCTATCTCAGATAAAATACTTCAAGTTACAGAGTTGATCTTAATTCTGACCTGGGTCTACTCTACAGCTTTTCAGAGTTCTTCAGGATTCTGTGTTTTCAGGTTTCTTCACGTTCATCCTCTTATGGTGGGTGAGACAGTTTCTAAGGCCAGCTGAAGACAAAGGCCTGATTGCTTTCCTTTCCTTACATAGATTTCCCCCAGGTCACGCTCCTCAACCCCATGGAAAAGTATGAGATTCAAGTTGGATTCCAGCACCAGGTGGCATGGTCATGTGACTGTAGGATCAACCACAGTTTGAGCTTACAGGAAAAATTGAGCCATCATTGGTGGTTGGTTTGAGGGCTGAGTCACTAAGTTCCTAATGTATCACTAATGGCCCTCATTAGCACATTTGGAACTATAAACATGCTTACACAAATGATACATGCACAAAGATAGCACATACATGTTCAAGAGACTGTAACTTTAAAAATGATTTATTACATATCCTGTTATGCCTGTCTTGAAGATGCTTTACGAAAATTCATATTCATAAGCCGGTGTTCATGAAGCATGGGGGGCCTGTGACAGTAATTGTTTGTGTATTTTCTCCCCCTTTTCCTGTTGCCCTTCCAGCTCAGCACAGAGAATGACTTGGGTCTGGTTTCTGTCTCTGTCCCAGCAGGTGATGGGATGCTGAGTGAGAACAATAAGGAGAGTCTTCATCAGGAAGGACCGGAACAAGTGGCTCCACATGAAATGTATTTGGGAAGATCTGAAGGGCATGTTTCTCAGAGTCCTGAGCAGGGAGAGACCTCTGAGAGTCAGTGTAGCCCAGAAAGGCAGCAGGGAAACCATGCAGTGGAGGGACAGGGTAAATCTAGTCACAGGAGCAGATGGGTGAAAAGAAACAAAGAAACCGTTCAACAGAAAATCCCCCCATCAAGTGTTACCCTACACTTGCAGTGACTGTGGGAAAAGTTTCCAATGTAGAAAGGTCCTCATTTTACACCAGAGAATCCACTCTGACAAGAACCCCTTCAGCTTATCTGACTATAGGAATAACTTCAGTCAGAACTCAAATCTTATTACCCATCAAGGAAAGCATCCAGCTGAGAAAATCTGTGACTGTCCTGCTTGTGGGAAAAGCTTACATTACATTGCAAATCCGGTGTTACTGAACACCAGAGAAACCACAGAATAAAGCAATCCTTCATCTGCTCTGACTGTGGGAAGAGCTTCACTTGGCGCTCAGGCCTTGATAGACACAGGAGAATCCACACAGGAGAGAAACCCTTTCACTGTTCTGCCTGCAGGAAAAGCTTCAGTCAGCGCTCAGGTCTTGTTAGACACAGGAGAATCCACACCAGAGAGAAACCCTTTCACTGCTCCATCTGCAGGAAAAGCTTCAGTCAGCGCTCATACCTTATTCAACATCAGGAACTACATACGAGCAATACGCCATGTAACAGCTCTGACAGTGGGAAAAGCTCCCATCAGCACTCAAGCCTTATTGATCATCAGAGAATCCGCACAAGAGAGAAACCATTCAACTGCTCCGAGTGTGGGAAAAGCTTCAGACAGAACTCAAACCTGATTAAACATCAGAGAATCCACACAAGCGAGAAATCCTTCAACTGCTCTGTCTGTGGGAAAAGCTTCAGTAGTAGAGCACGTCTCAGTAGACATCAGAGAATCCACACAGGAGAGAAGCACTTTAACTGCTCTGACTGTGGGAAAAGCTTCCATCAGCGTTCAAGTCTCCTTGATCATCAGAGGACCCACACAGGGGAGAAACCCTTCAGTTGCTCTAACTGTGGGAAAAGCTTCAGTCAGAACTCAAACCTGATTAAACATCAGAGAATCCACACTGGTTGGAAACCCTTCAGCTGCTCTGACTGTGGGAAAAGATTCACTAGAAACGCACATCTCATTAGACATCAGAGAATTCACACAGGAGAGAAACCCTTCAACTGCTGTGACTGTGGGAAAACCTTCAGGCAGATGTCACACCTTCTTAGACATAGGAGAATCCACACTGGAGAGAAACCTAGTAAGTGCCCTGTAGCCGACAGAGTTAATTTTCTTGCCTATCATGTTAATAATAATATTGTGTTGATTCAGATTAATTAATGAATATATTAATGGGTAGAGTTAGTATAGAGATAATAGTTAAGAGCTGTAATGCAAGAAATCTGCAAAAGGTCATTATGTAACAGGAAAGGAAATCTGTAACAGGTCATTTACAAGATAAGCTGAAGCTAATGTTTGCACATTTCCATGGTTGAGATACGGGTCTCACTCAGACATGAGTCATAGCTTATTCATAGCTTCCCTGGACTGAAGGGGGTGAGGGGTGGAGACATATGTCTGGGACCTTTCATCCAGATTGCAAAGATGACTTACATATGTTTGGAAAGTGATAGGAAAAACCCTCAGACTCAGCAGCTGCATCATTATGTGGAAAGTCCCAAAATAACTGGTTCAGGCCAAGTTGAGATCAATGATACATTGTCCTATAGGAAAAGGACACTTCAACATTAGAAATATTCCCTACTGAATATGCATCAAACATATCAATGTCGGCGTAACATATTATAAAAGTGGCATCCCATCGTAGGGGCAGGAGGAGAAGAAGATGTAGCCCTTGGAAGATGCCAGAATCATGGCCCCTGGTGATCATGGGGAAGGTGAAGGTAATGAGGAAGATGATGGGTTAACACCTAAGATTGTTCTAGAAGGAATGATGTAAATATATGGTAAGGAAATATGGATGTTCACTCTCTATATACAGAAATTGGGGTGTTTGTGACTGTGCTAACTGTATTAATAAACTATATTTGTAAATATACAAGAGTTCCTATATTGTGAGTATTGCAACTGTGCACATCCGGGTTCCCAAGCTTAGAATAATTGAATTCTGGGCCTGATCCTGGGACACAGGACTTGTCTACCCTAAAGGTGGTAATTAAAAATTGACACATAATCTTAGATCAGGCAACAGCACTCACTGAGGAAAAAGGTTCAATCAGAGTTCTTGAACATCAGAGAACCCACATGGGAGAGAAGCCTTTTAATTGCTCTGTGGGAAAATGGGCTTCAATTGCAGCAAGAGAGGTTTAGGTTGGACATTAGGAAAAACTTCCTAACTGTCAGGGAGGTTAAACACTGCAATAAGTTGCCTATGGTGGTTGTGGAATCTCCATCACTGGAGATATTTAAGAACAGGTTAGTCAAACATCTGTCATGGATGATCTAGATGGTGCTTGGCCCTGCCATGAGGGCAGGGGACTGGACTTGATGACCTCTCAATGTCTCTTCCAGTTCTAATGTTCTATGATGCTATGAAAAAAAAACGGTTACTTACCTTGTACCTGTTGTTCTTCGAGGTGTGTTGCTTATGTCCATTCCACTTAGGAGTGCATGCACTGCGTGCACTAGTTCCGGAAGCTTTTTACCCTTATCAGTACCCGTTGTTCCAGCGGGGTAGCCCCCTGGAGTGGTGGCGGTATAACCGCACATATATTCCCCTGCCGGCCCCCCACCCCCTCAGTTCCTTCTTGCCAGACATTCCGACAAAGGGGGAGGTGGTCAGGGAAGATGTGAGTTCAATTAACTCCCGGGCTGCCAGAAATGTATCTGGCGTTGACAGCTGTGGGACCTCCTCCATGGACAGGTCCTGGGTCTCCGGACTGCTCACCCGTGCCAATGGCATGCTAGAGATGAAGCCTCAGGGCACCCCCCTCTCGGGACGCGCCCCTTGGTCCCATCTCGAGGGCAATCTCCCTCTTTGTGCCTTCTTACGCGCACGCGGTGCCAGGGACTGGGATCGGTGCCTCGGCACTGGCCTGTGCTTCCAATGCCGAAGAGTTCTTTGACGCATGTCCAGTGTCCTGGATCGGCCCCAGTATGCTCCTCACTGACGGTGCTGACTCCGGTGCCAGGGGTTGGAGTGCTGACTCCGTTAGCAGTAGCCTGAGCCTAGAGTCCCGTTCTCTCGCAGTCCTCAGCTTAAAGGACTGACAAATCTTACACGAGTCCGTCAAATGGCCTTTCCTCCAGGCACTTTAGGCCGTCCTTGTGTGGGTCACCGCAGGGCATAGGCTTCGAGCACCGCAGGCAGGGTTTAAACCCTGCCCCCCCCCCTCCCCGCAGAGGGGGGAACAATGGGAATGAACTATCTACTAACTATTTTAGTTTGGGAAAGAGAAGACTGAGAGGGGATATGAGAGCGGCTTTCAGGTGTCTAAAAGGGTGTTATAAGGAGGAGGGAGAAAAATTGTTCTTCCTGGCCTCTGAGGATAGGACAAGAAGCAATGGGCTTAAACTGCAGCAAGGGAGGTTTAGGCTGGACATTAGGAAAAACTTCCTAACTGTCAGGTGGTTAAACACTGGAATAAATTGCCCAGGGAGGTTGTGGAATCCCCATCTCTGGAGATATTTAAGAGCAGATTAGATAAATGTCTATCAGGGATGGTCTAGACAGTACTGGGTCCTGTCATGAAGGCAGGGGACTGGACTCGATGACCTCTCAAGGTCCCTTCCAGTCCTAGTATTCTATGATTCTATAATTCTATTCTAACAACAAAAACCTCAATAACTACACTAAGGAACTATTTACACGAGATAAGAGTGCTAAGGGCACACTTGCGATTGCAAGCCAAGCGTTCCAGCAACCGTCATGGGTGGTCAGAAGGAACTGAGGGGGTTGGGGGCCAGCAGGGGAATATATGCGCGGTTATACTGGCGCCACTCCAGGGGGCTCCCCGGCTGGCCCAATGGGTACTGCTAAGGGTACAAAGCTTCCGGAACCCATGCACGCAGCACGCACACACCTAATTGGAATGGGTGTAAGCAGGCACGCGAAGAAGAAAGATCTTTATTCCAAGTGGTAAGAAAGAAAAGTGCTAGAAATGGGAAAAGTAGCACAGCTTTCCAGTGGCTGCATATTGGGGAAAATTCTTAGTCGCGTGGCAGGCAGCTGCTTTGGCAGGTGGGGCTGGCTGAGTTGGTGTGGTGAGGGGGCTGCTGGGGGGAAGGGGCTGGGACCTGCTGTGGCTGTGTGGCCAGGGGGAGACCTGCTCTGGTGGCCGGGGCTGCCACATGGTGGGGTGGGCCAGGGCCTGTTCTGGCGGCTGGGGCTTGGAACAGGACCTGCCACATGGTGGGGAAGGCTTGGCTGCTCCAGCAGTCAGGAACAGGACCTGCCACATGGCAGGGGGGGGTTGCTCTGGCAGCTGGGAATGTGTGTGATAATAAATTGGGTGCCATGGTGGCATACATACAAACCAGCGCACATGACCTCACTATTGGTGCACAAGACAAAACTCACTCTGCTCATGGTTAGAAAAACTTAGAGGGAACACTGGTGACAGGGTTTGGCTGTGACTCCATTGTAACAAAAACTGACTTGCTGATTTAAACAGCCTGCGTCCCCACCTGGGGTAAATGTTCTAGCCCCTGCGCTCAAAGCTGGGAGGGAACTCTCTCCTTCCACCCTCTCCCAGGCTGTTTGGAGTAGCGGAAGTAGCCTCTGGTAAGACCTGACAGCCTGGGCCTCTACCTGCCTTCCCTTGGCTTGTGAATTGCACTTGGGCTTGAGGGACAGCCAAGGGCCTGGGTGCCTACAGGGAACTGCTGATTGTGGCCTGAAACCTGTCCTTTAAGTTTCTGAAATAGCTGTCAGGAGCATGGCTAACATGATGCCAATTTTTTAAAAAAGGATCCAGGGGCAATCCCTGGTTTTCCCTGTGGGGGAGCCAACCTTCAGTACCAGGAAAGTGGGTGACACCATAGTCAAGTATAGAAATACCCCCCAGAGATGCACATGATTTTTTACAATGCTTTTTGTAAAGAGAAACGATGCCTCACCAATTTATTAGAATTCTTTTAGAGGGTCAATAAATATGTGGATAAGAACAATCCAGTGGATATATCATATCTAGACTTTCAGAAAGCCTTTGACGAGGTCCTTTACTAAAGGCTTTTAAGCAGTGTAAGTAATCATGGTTATGTGGCAGCATTAAACCTGACATTGCTGCAGTTAGCTGCAGTGTCCCCTCTAACATTTTCTGTCTTTGGGCAGATTGAATTTTCTTTCTGGAGGGTTGAATTTTCTTATGTGCACCACCAATATTGAAGTAGTGTGTTGATGTATATCACCAATACAAACAAAACACAAGGGGGGTGTGTGTGTATACACACCCACTATATATATATATATATAAACTATATTTTAAGCCGTCCATATGCGTGAAATAAAATCTATTAAAACAAGACGCCTGTGACTAGTTGCTGTGAGGTACACTTAGGCTTTGTCTACATTGCAGGGTTTTTGCGCAAGAAGCTTTTTGCAGAAGAGATCTTCCACAAAAACTTCTTGCACCAAAGTGCGTCCACACCTCAAAAGCGCATCGCAAAAGCGATGTGCTTTTGCACAAGAGAACGTCCACACTGCATGGATGCTCTTATGCAAGAAAGCATTAACAGAATGGCCATCAGAGCACCTGTGCTTTTTATGATAGGCTCTTTTTGTGCAAGAAACCCTTGCGGAGCATCCACATATGCCTTTTTGCTCAAGAGCTATAGCACAAAAAGGAGTTATGCTTCATGGGGAGAGGAATAACTCTACCATCAAAAGCCCCCTGTCCTGTCAATGTACTGTATTTATTTATTTTTTGTGTGCAAAAACATGCTGAGGTGTGGACTCTCCGCCGGTTTTTGCACAAAAACCTTGTAGTGTAGACATAGCTTTAGTGACTACAAAGGTGCTGTACAAAGGTGGGAACTAGTCTTCTTCCACTGAAGGAAGGGTAGAAGCCCCAGAACAAATTAACACATGGCTTCAGGGTCTGTAGACATTTGCATGTTTCAAAGATCTTGCAAATAAGGTTTCATCCTACAAAACAACTAGCATCACACCTAGTGCTTGCTACTTCTAACTCATAAAAGCCAGAACTCTACGAGGCAGCAAAGATCTGACCTTAATGCAACACAATTTACCATGTATTTATTAGTAACACCAAAAAATTCTGTTAAAAGAATTAAAAAACAATGAATAGTCCTGCAGCACCTTAGGACTATTTGCTGCTGTTTAATATTTTTTCAGCTACAGACTAAAAGAATCTTTTCTGTCTTAAGTCAGTAACACCTATGTGCAAACTTTGTTTGAAATGTAATTATGCAAATGTTATCCTAGCACACACACACACCAGGCTTTTCCCCACAACCCTCCAAACCAGGAGTGGCCAACCCATTAAACGAAGAGAGACAAAACAGTGGTGGAAAAAATGTGAAGAGCTGCACCAGAATTGTTGAGGGAAGAAAAAAAAAAAAGAAGAGCTCCCCACCAGCCAGAGTTGTTGAGCTGCCCCTTTAAAAACTACGGGATAGGATTTTTGGCCACATCAGGCTCCCAGCGGCTGCCGCCGTCTTGCTGACGCCATTTTGCCACACTGGACGGCTCCCTTGCACCCAGTGAACACGGGGCTGGAGGCAATTTGTAGGAACGCATGGGGCGGCTTCGCGAGCTGCGGGGAGGCTTTGCAAGTCGCACTTTCAGGGGCGAAGAGCTGCATGTGGCTTGCGAGCTGTGGGTTGGCCACCCCTGCTCCAAACCAACCTAACAGAGAGGACTGCAGTGAGTCAGACCCTCCAAATAAACTGCCTCCACCTCACTGCACAGAGCCATCACTCCCTCTTTCCCCCACCTATCCCATGCAATCAGCCCCTTTACTTCCCCCCCTCCCAGGCCAGGAGGATTGAAGAAACTGCTGGGTTCGGGTTCTGCCTCTGCCTCTCTCTCTTCTCCAGCAGACGGGACTTTCCCCAAAGCCAATTAATTACTCCCTCCCTCCTCCCAGCCACTCATTCCCTGCTTATCTTGGCTGATTGTCTTCCTTTCAAGCTTGGGGCAGGCAGTGTTTAGCTACTGTTTACAGAGGCCTGGTCCCCAGTGATCAGCTGATCTCCCTGCCTGTGCAGGGAACTTTGAACCTCTGTGCCGGGCTCAGCCCTGCAGCTTAGAGAGAGCTTTGGTTAGCTGTTTTGTATATTCAGCCATTGGTAGCTGAATACCAGATATTACAGAGCTAGGACTAATATTGAGGACGTTGAGAGACAAGGCCAAATAACTGTGTGTTTCCATTTTTGCTAATCACAATGAGACAAAAAGTTAATGTACCGTAACAGGCATGCTTAAACAACTCACCTTGGTGCAAAGTGTCTCTCATGTATACGTGTTGTTATAACTAAAAGGCTTTATAGCTAAAAATTTGCTAAAACTAGATGAATTATTGACCCACTATGGGTCCCTATGATGATTCACTAGACATCACTGAATTTTAGATGTAACTAAAAAAATAATCAAAAATATACTTTGGAGCAATCCAAGGGCTTTTTTCTTCAGGCAAAAACTTGGCACCTAAACTCCCCAGCAACTGGGTGGAAGGAAGGCCCCCAGAAGACCGGCTATCAATCACTCCAAACCATCTCAGACTTTGGGTAACTGTAATGTTTGGAATGCTCTAATCCTGTGCATCTAGCACGTGTGTGTGTGTGTTTGCTTAAAAGTCAATTTTTAAAAAGCTCTCTGGTTGTATCAAGTCATTCGATATTCAGAGGAGCTCTGTCCTCATTGATTTATTCCTGACACTACCTAGCAGCATTTAATTGGCCACTGCTTTGGGTTCTGAAACATCGGGGTAGCAAATGGGGTGAGCCAGTCATGAGAGGTAGAGATTAGCAGACGATTGTGCAAGAGGAGAGGACAGCAGGGCAGGAGCTTCTGTGCTTTCCCTGTGGCCCTGGCTACAACTTGATTCACAGCTACATTCCGGTACTGGGTCTCCCCGCTCAGTCTGGTAGCCTGGTGGGGTGGAAATGTCAGAAGGAATGGGAAAATCTGGGCGGGAAAGAAGGGGGGATGGAAGAGAGAACAATTAACAATGGTTTTAGGAAATAGGTGACTGATTTTGTAGAGGAAGCTGGCAATGGTCTTTGGAAGCCTGGAGCCTTCACCAGCCCGGGGGCCTCCCTGCAGCTTTGTCAGCAAAGAGCAGCAATAATACAACTGTAATTAATTCAAAGCAAAAATTAACACAAATAAATGAAATGTAAAGGAAGAAAAAGTAGCCAGGCTAAAGGCAGAGCCACCCTGAGGGCGCTCAGGTTCCCGAACATGAGGTGGAACAACCACCTGAACCACATGCCAGTCTCAGCCCCAGCTCTGAGCCGCTCCTCCCCCCTACAAGTTTCTCAACCCCTCCTCCCCATATCCAGGTTCTCAGTCCCCCCTCCTGCCCAGTTACTTTTATCAGAAAAAAAGGAAAGACTTATTTTTTTGAAAACAAAACTGTTGTTTTTATAGAGTGTACACAGGGAAGAGGTGAAGGGAGGAGTTGTTGTGGGAAAGGCAGAGGGGGCAAGCCACAGGCCCCTAGTGGGGAGGCCCTGGGAAGAATTATTGGGGTCCCTGCCCAATCAGCCGACAAAAATGTCTGTGAACTGGCTGCAGTGTTCAACCAGAGCTGGCAGGACCATCAAAAAATATCCCTTTCCCTTTATATATTGGGTGGCAGGGTGGTTGGGGGCTCGGATGGGGATGTGGGTTCCATCTATCGCCCTCCCGCAGTTGGGGAAGCCCAGGGTGGCAAATCCAGCCACAACAGGTCTCGCAGGTGGATGATCCTGTGCAGCAGGACAGTGTTTATAGCCCACACCACCTGCAGAAGGAGACAAACAATGACACAAAACGGAAAAACAGAGGGGGTGCCTGAGCCCTTCGGAGGTGCCTGAGCCCTCCCCTACTTTCCCTCCCCCAAACACTTCAGGATCCACCCCCTTTGAAGCTGCCTCCACCCAGGGCTGTGTGAGGGCAGGACTGCCGAACCCCCCGGGGACAGGGCTTCCCCCCCAGCATGTGACAGAGTCTGACACCAAAGCAGGATTTTTTGTTGCTATTTCTGGGGCTGTGAGCAGCTTCCCTGACCCACCCGTCTCATTCTAGAGCTCACAATATCCCTGCAGCTGCCTGTGGGTTTTTTCTAAAAAGGCCACTTGTGAGGCTGGAACCTGTGTTCTGGCTAGGTTAGGGTGGTGCTAATATGGGCAGTGAGGCTCAAAGACGAAAATGATACAGAGCCTAGGTCTACACTACAGAGTTTTTGTGCAAAACTGGCCGTTTTTCTGCAAAAACTTGCAGAGCGTCCACACCTCAAGCGCGTTTTTGCGCAAGTAAAATGAAAGAACAGAGGGGTTGTTCCGGAGCAGGTATTCCTCCTTCTACGAGGAATAACTCCTTTTTGTGCAAGCGCTCTTGTGCAAAAAGGTGTGTGTGGATGGGGAACAGGGGTTTTTGCGCAAAAAGAGGCAATTAAAAAAAGCACAGCTGCCCTGGTGGCCATTCTGTAAACAGCAATCAGGGTTTCCTTTCAAGAGAGCGTCCATGCAGTCTGGCTGGTCTAGAAAGAGGTTTTGAGATGCGCTTTTGCAGTGTAGATGTGCTCTTGCACAAGAAGTTTTTGTGGAAGATCGCTTCCACAAAAAGCTTCTTGCACACGAAGTCTGTAGGGTAGACATAGCCAGACTGAGAAGCTTACAGGGAGCAGGTCAGAGTCTCTTCCTAGACCGGGGGTGCAGCTAGGGTGGGGAGAGGGGCCAGGGGAAACTGGGTCAACCCCAGGGGCACAGATATGGGGGGAACAGGTCCAGCAGAACAAGCCATTTATTCCATGAGGGGCAGAGTCTACCAAAGAGGCTCATCCTATCTGCCCCTGCACTCCAAATGCCTGCAGGACAAGCTGGGAGCTCACGGGGGGGAGGAGAGCTGCCTATTTCTTTCCCCTCCCCAAGTACTTGGCAGCCAGCATGGCACACTGAAATCTGGGGCCAAGTGGAAAAGAGGCAGCTGGATCTTCTTGACACCAGGGTCTCGCCACTCATCTTCCACACCATTGGCAGCCATGGTCCCTGTGATGGATATGAGGAGTGCTGGCATTCTAAAGGGTTAAACTCAGGTGGCTAAGGGTCGTCTTGGCAGGGATCCAGAAGAACCCATGGGATAAAGTGCTAAAATTTGAATTGCATGTAGATACCTGGTATGCTCTTCCTTTGTGGGGATTTCTAAGGAAAGGGCTGAAGGGAGCAGATGCAGGGATCAGAATTACCATGCCTATAAGAAACATTGGACATGGGAGTGAACTAGACCTAGAAGTACAGACCAGCACAGATCGTGAGTAGAGGGGAAAGTGTATCTAGTCATGATCCCAATATTTTTCTTCCTTTTGGCTGTTTGGTTTAAACTTCTCTGTGTGAATCGATTCCTTCCCTTCCCCATTCACTGTCTATGACAGGAGTGAGCAATGGGCCCTCTGTGGGCTGGATCCGGCCTGCCAAACCCGTGGATGTAGCCTGCGGCTGCCCTGCTGCTACCCCACCCCCAGGCCAATCAGGGCCTGGGGGTAGGGGAGCGCACAAAGTCTCCTTGCCCCTGCAAAAGTGTGGGACGTCTAGAGAGACATACCAGCAGTTTTAAAAGAAAGCTAAATATCTAGGGGAATGGCAGGGTGGCCGCAGACCGGGCTGCAAAGAGCTCTTTGCCCACCTCTGGGCTAGAGAGACACACCAGATGCTTTAAAACAGCCGACATATCTCTCTAGCCACCACACACTCTTGCAGGGGCAAGGAAACTTCACACACACTCCCGCCCCCAGGGTGTGATTGGCCTAAGGGCAGGGAGAGCAGGCAAGGTCTCCTCCTGCTAGGCACCCAGAGGGATCGCCAGCTGTTTTAAGACAGCAGGTATTTCTCTCTAGCGGGCAATGCTGGGGAGGGGGAAGACTTCTCATGTTCCCCTACCCCAGGCCAATCAGGGCAGGGAGAAACACAAGTCATCTTCTGGCTCTGGCCCTTCCGCCTGAGACCCTATCCCTTTCGGAGTGGCCAAGGGCTACTTCAGAAATTTCTGAAGTGGCCCCTTTAAAAAAATTATTGCCCCTCCCCCCCCAGCTAAGAGAGTTGTTCCCAGAGATTTTCTCTGCATTTTGTTTTAGTTGCTCTATAACACTTAGCAATCAAGTAAGCTTTATCAAGTATATCTTTTGTTTTGTTAATAAAATCACTTTTTTAACGTGATTTGATTCTTCTTTCCTGGAAAGTAACAGGGGGTCTGTGTGTGTGTGTGTCCACCTACCCAGACTGATCCGTTAGCTACCAGAGAAGGGACCTTGTTTTCTGTTTTTTTCAAGCTCTTTTGGGGCAAAAGAGCTAGGGGTACCCCTGTGGGAGGAATTCAAGTGTCCCCCCCCGGTTTTTTTAGGGTAAATCACGATGTTGGTAGGTTTTTTTTTCCTTAGAGCCAGTGCATCTGTGACTTTGGGGAGTTTGGTAAGTAGAGCCTATAGCGCAGTCATTCTTAACCTGGGGATAACTTACCCCTCAAGGGGTAATTTGGCATATTTCAGGGGGTAGTGAGCTGGTCAGCTACACACACTTCTGATAGAGTAATAACTGCAAAGAAAATATGTATTAATTATATTATTAAATTGAACTAACCCAAAGTAATGACATCAGAAAATCTGTTTAATTTACTTTATTTAACAATATTTTATTATTGTTCCTTCTGAGGTGATATAGTGCAGTGTTTCTCAACCTTTTTTCTAATAAAGTACCCCTTTAAAAAAAAAGTATAAGTACCCCCAGTACCTAGAGTTTTCAGACATACACATTTGTTTATACAACTTAATTGTAGCCGGGTGGGCGATGACATTTTTGGGTATACAAAGTACAAAAATAAAGGGGTTTAAAATTTAAAACAAAAATTGTTTTCTCTAAATTTCAATTGTTGATGTAACCCCAGACTTCACTCAAGTACCCCTAAGGGTACTTGTACCACTGGTTGAGAAACACTGATGTAGTATGAGTCATGCAGTAACAGCGTGCATTGCAGCACAACTAGATCTGACTTGCACAGACATATTCCATTCTGTTACTGTTCAGCTCCTACAAAACCACTGGCAAACCCAATGAAAGATCATTTTCGATTCAGCCTTGGTAGTGAAATCTCTCTCTCTAATAGCATCTGTCGTTCCAGAATTCCAGGTCCGCTCCCCTTGGCCAGTTCCCCTTGCTATCCACGGTGCAGTGGTCTCTGGGGCAGGCTCCAAGATTCCAGTTGATGGCAGCAGTGCCGCCATGCCTTATTACCTACTCACGGCCCCCTCTACATGCGAAAAAGGTGGATCAGATATCATTTTCAAACTGTACTGTGAAAGGGCGCATTTCTGAGATGAGCAAAGACATTTTGAGCGAACCAAACAGCGGATACTTTCCAGATATACAACAGCATCATATGAATGCATGTGATGAATGAAAAGACACCCGCGGAGCAGGGGCCAAGCTAGCGATTTCGCGCGGAGGCTTCTCTGGGCTTTACAATGCAAAGCTGCAGCTGGGGAGGTTTTGCCATGAATCGGCGTGAGCCAAACTGAGCGCCGCCACTTCTTGCCATTGTAAGCAAAATCTATTGACTATTCGTTAAGGGAAGTAATCGCATTTTAACATCCCTGCTCCTGCACCCCACGCTCCTGCTCCTGGTCAAAGCTCCCTTCTGCACCCAGCCTCCACCCCAGACCTCACACTCCTTTCTGCACCCCAAGCCCCTGCCCTGGATGCCCTTCTTCACCCAGCCTCCACCCCAGACCCCACACTCCCTTCTGCACCCCAAGCCCCTGCCCTGGATGCCCTTCTGCACCCAGCCTCCACCCCAGAGCCCACACTCCCTTCTGCACCCCAAGCGCCTGCCCTGGATGCCCTTCTGCACCCAGCCTCTATCCCAGACCCCGCACTCCCTTCTGCACCCCAAGCCCCTGCCCTGGATGCCCTTCTGCACCCAGCCTCCACCCCAGACCCCACACTCCCTTCTGCACCCCAAGCCTCTGCCCTGGATGCCCTTCTGCACCCAGCCTCTATCCCAGACCCCGCACTCCCTTCTGCACCCCAAGCCCCTGCCCTGGACACCCTTCTGCACCCAGCCTCCATCCCAAACCCCTGCCCTGGGTGCCCTTCTGCACCCAGCTTCCATCCCAGACCCATCACTCCCTTCTGCACCCCAAGGCCCTGCCCTGGATGCCCTTCTGCACCTAGCCTCCATCCCAAACCCCTGCCCTGGACGCCCTTCTGCACCAGCCTCCACCCCGGACCCTGCACTCCCTTCTGCACCCCAAACCTCCGCCCTGGACGCCCTTCTGCACCCAGCCTCTACCCCAGACCACACCCTTCTTTCTGCACCCCAAGCCCCCACCCTGGGCACCCTCCTGCACCCAGCCTCCACCCCAGACCCCGCCCCCACCCCAGTGACACCCTGGCAGAACCTGGCCATAGGCCACTTACCAAATACTTACGAGCTCCCCCCCCAGGGCTGGCAGGGGCGTGTCTGACTCTCAGCCAGGGAAATTCCCCCCCCCCGTATGTCACCAGGCTGGGGTCAGTGTCATGTGATCGCTGACCCCCCCAGCCAGTGATTTGGGTCCCAGGGCAAAACCTCCGCCCCCACTGCCCCCAGCGATTGATCTGCCCCGGCCTCAGCCCCCATCTGCCACGTGACCTGCCCTGCCCCACACACCCCCGGCTCCCCGAAGCGGAAGCAGCAGCGACGCGAGGAGCAACGGAACCAACGGCTGCCGCATTACTGGACCCCCCCCGCCTCAGGCCGCGCGGCGCATGCGCAGTGACCGACGCGGGCCTCCCTCTACGCACGCGCGGAGGGCGAGGCTGCTGCGGGCTCGGCCCGGGGACCAATCGCCGCGGGGCTGGGCGGGGACTGAGCAGGGGCAGGGCGGGCCGGGCGGCGGGGGAAGGAAGCGCGCTGAAAACCCGGCCGGGGCGCTACGGACTGGGGTTAGACCGACCGCGCGTGCGCGCGCAGCGGGTCAGGGACTCCGGTGGCGGCCCAGCGCCAGGGCTTAGCTCAGACCGGGAGATTCCCCAGGCCCGGAGCTGCCGCCGCCGCCTCCCCGGAGCCGGGCCGCAGGTGAGGCGGCGGGCGGGGGAGCGGAGCGCGCGCCGAGGGGGGAGGGGCCGGATTGGAGCCCGGCTGCAGGGCCCCGCCCTGTTCTCACCAACCGGCAAAGTGTACCGTTTTCTGCTCCCCCCTTCCCCACCCAGCGCTGGCGGGTCCCCGCGCGCCCGCAGGGGGGGGGGCAGTGGCTGCTCCTCGCTGTCCCGCGGGGGCAGTGGCTGCTATTTCCCCCTCCCGGTCCCGCAGCGCAGTCTCCCCGCGTGTCAGCGCCCGCCCCATACTTGCCTTGATTTCAAAAATGAAGCCCGGCGGCCCAACCAGCCCCCATCGGGCTGCAGCCTCGTAACACTCCGGCACCCCCCCCCCCCACACCCCAATCCTGAGCCCCTCATCCACCTGAACCCCTGCCCTGAGCTCCTCCTGCCCCACATACCCCTGCCTACCTATTCCCACATACTCCTGCCCCCATCCCTACATACTCCTGCCCCCACATACTCCTGCCCCCATCCCTACATACTCCTGCCCCACATACCCCTGCCTACCTATTCCCACATACTCCTGCCCCCGCTTCCCTACATACTCCTGCACCCCCACATACTCCTGCCCCCGCTTCCCTACATACTCCTGCACCCCCACATACCCCTGCCTACCTATTCCACATACTCCTGCCCCCACATCCCTACATACTCCTGTCCCCACATACCCCTGCCTACCTATTCCCACATACTCCTGCTGCCCCGCTCCCTACATACTCCTGCCCCCACATACCCCTGCCTACCTATTCCCACATACTCCTGCCCCCATCCCTACATACTCCTGCCCCCATCCCTACATACTCCTTCCCCACATACTCCTGCCTACCTATTCCCACATACTCCTGCCCCGCTTCCCTACATACTCCTGCACCCCCATATACTCCTGCGCCCCACATACCCCTGCCTACCTATTCCCACATACTCCTGCCCCCACATCCCTACATACTCCTGTCCCCACATACCCCTGGCTACCTATTCCCACATACCCTGCCCCGCTTCCCTACATACTCCTGCCCCGCACATACCCCTGCCTACCTATTCCCACATACTCCTGCCCCGCTTCCCTACATACCTCTGCCCCCTCACATACTCCTGCCCACCCCACATCTCTCCATACTCCTGTCCCCCCATCCCTGTATACCCCTGCATCCCCACATACTCCTGCACCCCCATACCCGCTGCCATAGGACTGACAGAATACTGCTGTAGTCCCCTTACTAAAGGGGCCTCTGACTTTTTCTGGGAGGGTCCTGTGTGCTGCAGTCTAGCCGTAGAGAGTACAGCTCCCCTGAGCCCTTGAGGAAACCTGGAAGAGAGGGCTGGTCTGGGCTTGTCCAGGCATGTTGAGAGAAGGGCTCAGCAGTCTGGGATTCTCCATTTTTGGGGAGAGGGGAGCCAGGCTGCTGTGGAAGATCCATATATTCAGTCTGGGAGCTATTGTGTCGCAGCTACAGCCTGTGACTAGGAGTCTGTGGGTGCCTGGATCTAGCGGGCTGCTGATTGCCTTAGAGGGGAGAGACTCTGGCTGTGCCTGTGGCTGAGGGGGACTACACAAAAACCAGCACACAGGAGGAGGCTGTAAGTCAATGGGCTCTTTGGGAAAGTGCTGCCTGGGCCAGACCTCAGAGCTACAGACTAACTCTGGGTCCAAAGAGAGGCACAGTGAACCAGAGCTGCTGGCATTTGGTGGAGCCTGCTCCAGTGGTAGAGGGATTTTGCAGCTGGCTGCTCAGCCTGGACTCACACACACAGGACCTGCACAGGGCTACCTCCATTCCAGCTGCAGATCTTCAAGTGCACCTGCGCAAGCGTCTGGGACTCTGAGTCCAGAGGAGTGCACACTCTGGGGTGGGATAAATGGTGGCAGTGCAAATGCCAGATAGATAAGTTCCTATTATTTGTGTGTACTTTGTTAATTTTATTTACAGTTAATCTGTAAAAACCTTGTTTCTTTAAGTTAAGTAAAGGTGTGTTAATTCTAATGTAATCAATTAGATGTATATTATTTATAATTTATAATTGTTGTCCTGGAGTTAGATCCAGATTACTGCTGGAATAATTTTATTCCTGGAGGCTCCAGAGGCACACCATTAAGTGTGTAGAGGGCCAGCCAGGTGGAGGCACCGCCATTGTATATTCTTTGAGCCAGGGACTGCAGCCAGGGCGTGGATAGGGAATCCCCAATTAGACAGCATCACCACTGCGATATTCAGGATCTTCTTGTATGTTAAAACCATCAGGTGCCCAGGCCCACCTGTGTGTGTGATCTACTCCTGAATACCCAGGGAGGAAAAAGGGGGTTACACAGCCTTAAAAAACAGTAAATAGTTTAGTAGCACCTTAAAGACTAACAAAACATGTAGATGGTATCATGAGCTTTCGTGGGCACAATCCACTTGACTGCCTGCAGGAAGCTGGATTTGACTCATTAGGATGTAAACTTCAATGCAACATGCGAAAAGGTTCAGCAGCAGAAGTCCCATTAAATAAAGTCTGCAAGAATAGTGTTTCATTGACATTGTTATTAATCATCATGTCAGTGATCAGAAACACTACCTTGTGTATTTTCAGTCATGCAAATGTGCGTTCTGATATGGCTTTCGGTTGACCACTTGTTCTGAATTTGGGTGTAATTTGGCTCTTTGGTTTGAAAAGGTTGCCAACCCCTTGGTTTTAAAGTGTCGGTTTAGTCCTGATGAGAAGGCCTGGGTCTATGCTGCAGAGAAAGAGAGCGGGTTTAAACATAGAAGCCTAAACATAATGCACCGTCATCCATATTCAGACAGCAGAATAAGGGGCTTGTTTATTGGACACACTGGGCGCACAGAACTGAATCCCATTGTTGCAGGTGCAGAAATGTTGAAACTCAAGCTTGGTACTGAGAGAAATGAATATGGATTTGGGATCTAACGTGTGTGTGCTGTTTATGGGCTCTCTAGACTCAAGCATTTGCCCAAAATGGCCGAGTCTAGCATGTGTTTTACCAGGGTCAGAGTCTGGGGAGAATGGGGGTGTGGGAAGGACTAAAGCCCTTTTGAAATGTCTCCTATTACCCTTCTCCCCATGACAGGCTGCAGAACACTGACATCTTGCTTCACCTCAGCCCACGGCCAGCAGAGCCAGGGACAGGAAATGGCTGTGGCGGAGCTGGTGACCTTCA
Organism: Rafetus swinhoei; assembly: GCA_019425775.1. NCBI lineage: Eukaryota > Metazoa > Chordata > Testudines > Trionychidae > Rafetus > Rafetus swinhoei. The sequence continues at coordinate 18,895,582 of CM033444.1, read as the reverse complement.
AGGAGGTGGCTGTGTATTTCTCAGAGGAGGAATGGGCTCTGCTGGACCCAGGTCAGAAAGCTCTCTACTGGGATGTGATGCAGGAGAATTACGAGTCTGTGAGCTGTCTGGGTAAGGATTCCTGTCCCCATGGGTATCAGAAGCTGGGTGGCCTCTGGAGCATCCGGGTTGGGTCTGGTTCAGGGTCCCTCATTGGCCCCTGCTTCCAATGTCAGGACCGAGGTGACCTATGTGTGTCAACAAGGACAGAGTCTGGGGAGAATGGTGGTGTGGAAAGGATTAAAACTCCTTCTGAAATGTCCTCATTTACCCTTTTCCCCCCAACAGGTGGCACAACACCCATGTCTTTCTCCAGCTCAGCCCATGGCTTGCAGAGCCAGGGAAAGAAAATGGCTGTGACGGAGCCGGTGACCTTCGAGGAGGTGGCTGTGTATTTCTCTGGGGAGGAATGGACTCTGCTGGACCCGGGCCAGAGAGCCTTCTACTGGGATGTGATGCAGGAGAATTATGAGGCTGTGAGCTGGCTGGGTAAGGATTCTTGTCCCCTCAGGTATCTGAAATTGGGTGGGATCTGGAGCAGCAGGTGTGGGTCTGGTTCAGGGTCCCTCATTGCCCCCTGCTCCCACTGTCAGGAGTGTCAGCCCCAATAATCAAGGCTCCTGTGTGAGAGTCTGTCCCCTTGACGCCCCCTCTCAGGGGAAGCCCATTCAGGGACATAACAGTGATGCTGCTTTTCCTACAGCCAAGGTCTCAATGTGCTTCCCCACCATCTTGCCCATGTTCTGTCAGTGGAAGGGCCAAGGCAGGAATGGCAGGTTCCAGTGTTGAGGGGCTCAGTCTGGCTGCTGTTAGCACCAGTGGTATACCCCTTGTGCCAGTGGGCTGAGACCCTGGAAGGAGGGTGCTGTTTCTGGAGTCCTTTACTGGATGTGGCTTATCTGTGTGACATGCTGGTACCTGCCAGTGAGAGAGGCTGGGGCTGAGGTAGGGTGGATGAGAAAGTTCACGTCCTGCGAGCGTTCTGTGGGGGTAGCTGCATACTAGATAAAAGTGAGGAGAGCTCTTCTTGCATTTCAGGCATTGCATTTGGTGTTGGGATACTTACAGTTAATTCCCTGCCCTGACACGGACTTCCTGTGAGACCCTGGGCAAGTTACTTAGACTGTCCATGCCTCAGTCCCCTGGCTCTGCAATAGCTATTATTCTTTGTCCCTGTTTCACAGTGTGATGCTTATCAGAAGCTCACGGGACCTTTTTCAGGGAAAAAGGTAATATGCTGTATTTACTGAGAATACAGTAGGAAAAAAGTTACCATATGCTTTATAAAGACAAACACACACACAAAGTCTCTGCAGCTGGCAGAGTTATAGTTGCTGAACATTCATTGTCACACTACTCATTACGCACATTACATAAAACATTATAAAAATCAGTGGTCTACATTGTCCCCCTTTTGACCCCTCAGAAACAATTCTTGAGTGGTCACCATTTAAATTCTCTGTAATTGCTTCAAGACTATGTGCTGAGTCATGATTTGAGCTTGTGTCTTCAATGTGAGATACAGGTTTTTTTCATGCAACAGCACGTACAACACATTAGAACCAACATAACAATCAACGCTGCCAATGAAACACTGATGGGATAGCTATATTTAGAACTGCGGATTCCTGAACAATACCATCTCATTGATGAATACTTATTTCTTTAGCTTCATTTGAAACTTTGCAGATTTCGCACCCTTGATGTAAAACCTGCCAAACCTGCATTAGTTAGTTGTCTAATTTGTTTGTTTGTTTTTATAAATCCCATTATATAGCACTGTTCAACTCCTAACAATAAACCAACATTAATAACATCATCAGCCAATATATTGACATATTTATCCTTTTGTACTGGACAATATACAAGTTCAGTTCTGCTGAATGTGATCACATTACAATATATTGCTAAACAGGGGGGTTAAAGAAATACCCATTTTGTCATACAATGGATTTTAATTCAGCAATGCAGGCACAGCTTCTTTTATCATTGTGTACCTTAGTTATGCTAGCTGATTGGCCAAACACCTATTTTTTAACAACTGAATTCCCACAAGTACTAGTGGACAGATAGTAATACTTAGACTGGGGTGAACAATTACTTATGAAACCATTTGATCTTTATTTAAAGTAGAGTTTACCTTTTTTTTTTTTTTAAACCATGCCATTAATTATTTTCCCCCTTCTGTAACTTTTTTTTTCCACAAAAACTTCATTTCCAAAGGCAACTTTTTTGCATACCTTGTTGGATTATTTCAGTGACAATTGCTGACTTATTTTCTACAGGTTAATGGTAGGGACACATTTTCTTGTATTGATTTTATAGTCCCTGTTACCAATATACTTTTTTCTTCTTGCAATTGCCAAACTGGCAATACTTTAGAAAATAATAGTTGTTTCATTCCTTATTTGACAATTGTGCATTGATGGGCTTTCCCAATTTTTGCATTTTAGCTGTAACATGGCTTAACTTGTTTTTCAATATCTCTATCCAGCACTATCAACTCTTCATCTATTTTTACCTAAAACAATTTCCAATACACTTCCTGGAAGCCTTTCTTTTCACTTTTTCTGGTTACTGCTCCTGGCTGCCAAACAAATTTAATAACCTTTAATTGAGTTATGCCTTCATGGGACCTTTACTGTACTATCCCTACCAGTAATTAAGGAAGGTGTTATAATAGCCTTCCTCTTCTAACAAATTTTATACACTATCTAGGTGCATTTAGCTGGGCTTGCAAGCTGGAAGTTGATTTAAAACAGTCCAATTAACACTGATTCTTCTAAGTAACGAATGTTTCCACATGTTTATATTTTTCTTTACTCCTTTAACCTTGTGCTTCATGCATGTTTTGCCTTTACATGTGCCTTTATCACCCTTGCATGTCTTCCTATTATAAAGACTGGCATTTCTTGACCATTGCCCTTCTGAGACACTGATTCTTGTAAATACATTCCAAAATGCTTATTATTCCTTCTCTGCCTAATGCAGTGTTGTTTTTAACACAATACACAACAATGCTAGCAATGAGACAAATACCTTAAGACAAACACAGTTTTTGTTGCAACATTAGATCCATGGTATTTTAGGTTGTTTTTCAACTGGTACCAGTTCTTTCTGATGATCTGATAGACAAAAAGAACATTTTCCTGTCCCTTTGGGGGGGTGGCACATTATTGCTTAAAATACTCCTTTCTTTTACAAATATCCTTGTTGATTCCTCTGCTTTGCCTGGAATTATCCTCATACTTGTGTACCTATGTTTTTGTTCCATAGCCAGGCCAGGTTTTAATGGCTTCTGTCCTTTAAAGGTTTAGGGTGAAATATTTCACTGTTTAATTGTTAAACTCCATGAAGTGATATCCCTCAATTTCTTTTGTATACAGCAGACCAGCTTTGTAATAGTTTTTCTGCTGTGTGAAGTTTTAAATTTATTCACAGGTAGTAACTGAGAAGCTTTACTACTATAGTAATTTTTTTTCTTTCCTTAGCATTAGGTGTTTATCAATTACCATTCTAGCATGCTTAAAAGATTTTTTTTCCCAAAAGAGAATCATATACATTGATACAGGATCACTTATTAACATTACATTTATTCCAGTGTTAAATAGTAAGATTAGCATCAGATCAAAAGTGGGCGTTTATAAATAGCTTGTTATATACCAGACCTTTTATTTGGACAATTTACTTTTGAGGACAGTGTGTGTTAATATCCTTTCGAAATCTTTGCATAGGTTTAAATATACTTACATTTTTGGAGTTGGGGTTAATTAAAAGATGGGGTGTCATGCATACAAGCCAGACCCTCTTGTTTCTCTTTTCAGATTTCAGCACTGTGTATACGCAATTTTTTTTTATTTTGCTTGGGGTCAAATTATTCCCTTTTACTCTCAAGTTTGACTCTCTCTTTTACCTTTTTTCTGGATTGGAGGGTCAAAATTTGAGCCTAGTTGGTTTGCTGACAAGGTATGTTCATTATGGGCAGTTTTTGCCTTCCCCTATTAGCTAGTTTGTTTCCACTCACACAGACAATTTCTGACATGCTTTTAGATCCAAAGCTATCAGCAACTCAGAGTCTGTCTTAAAAAGGGACACAGTTAAGTTCCACCAGAGTTCTGATTACCTTTTACTTTGAAGTCGGGCTTCCAAAACATACAGCAAAAACACAACCCATTGTGGCTTCTTTCTGGACAACGTGAGGTGTCTCGCAGATTTTTGTCTCCTATCAAAGTAACAGTCTTATTACTTAAAACCACCTTAAGGCTCGCTATTCTTGACATTATCAAAGTAACAGTCTGATTTTTTTGTTACCCAAAAAACAAGAAATCCAGAATTTATTCTCATTTTCTTGGTTTTGGCTGCCCCAAGTAACAGCCACAACTTGATCTATAACAAGATATTGAACCTTATAAAGCATTGAGGTACCTTAAGGGTTAAATGCTGAATACCAAAAACCAAACAGTAATTATCTGTGTCTGGCAAAAAGTGTCTTGTTAGTTTTGCAACTTTGAATGAAATGGCATTATTGAAAACAAAAGAACCAATTAATTTAAAGCCTGCAAAACAGATTCACAAACCTACAAAACAGGGTTGTTGGTTAGGTCCTTAAGAAACCTCACACACATTTTGTGTGTGTGTGTGTGTGTGTGTGTGTGCGCGCGTGTGTATATATGGCTCAACAAATCCGCTTATCTACTCGTACAGCCGGTCGCCCCGTTCACCGGCGGTTCGCATATGCGCCGTGTGTGTATAAATATAAAAACACACACACACACAGAGAGATGCATATATACATACATACATTTTCCTTTACTTAACATGTCTTACAGTAATTTAATTATTTTTACTCTACAGCCACTCCCTGAGTTACGAACAAGTTACGGACTAACATTTGGTCCGTAACTCGAAGTGTTCGTAACTCGGATCCCATAGAGTTACATGGCAACCGCGCTGTTCGTAAGCGCGGATCGCCATTCGTAACTCGGATCCACATTTACGACCGCTTTGGTCGTAAGTGCGGATGGTCGTAAGTGGAGGTGGTCGTAACTCGGGGAGTGGCTGTACTTTAATTCTTTTTACACCGCTGTACATAGATTGCATTTCCTCTTATGCATTTGAGCAATTAAGTTTCAATAGAACCTCTTATTTTCTCTTAGTTAAATTTAATTAAAGTGTCCATAATCAAATCTTTAATTCAGATTGTCTCTTTGCCTCGGTTATTTACAGATTATTCCTCAGGGAAAGGGCCCATTTTTCCTTTAGAAAGGCTGCAGAGAAACCAATAATTCTTTTTCTATAACACTTTTCCTTTTTAGTATTTTTACAACATTTAACTGCTCAGTTCCCTACACACTCTGCATAGTTAACTTTTCACTTTTTCCTTCTCCTAACTTACTTGCTTATCTTTCCAAAATGAAAACTTCATGGCTACGTCTACACTGGCATGAATTTCCGGAAATGCTTAAAACGGAACAGTTTTCCGTTATAAGTATTTCTGGAAAAAGAGCGTCTACATTGGCAGGATGCTTTTCCGGAAAAGCCCTTTTCCGGAAAAGCATCCGTGGTAGACGCCTTTCGGAAAAAGCCCGATCGCCATTTTATAATCGGGCTTTTTTGGAAAAGACTACTGTGCTGTCTACACTGGCCCTTTTCGGAACAGTTTTCGGAAAAAGGACTTTGCCGGCGGGAGCAGCATAGTTTTTCGGAAAAGCAGCTGATTTCTTACAGTAGATCGTCAGTGCTTTTCCGGAAATTCAAGGGGCCAGTGTAGACAGCTCGCAGCTTATTCCGGAAAAGCGGCTGATTTTCCGGAATAAGTGGCCCAGTGTAGACACAGCCCATTAGTTTGGACATTACCACTCCAGGTTTTATTCCAAATATCTGAATTTTCAATGCCTGTAGTTACTGCTTCCTTACTTCTGCCACAATGCCTTCAATCTCTCTATCTTTTGCCTGCCTGCTTTTCTGGGCCTGATCCTGCTTTCCTTGCTGGACTGCCCCTTCCATGGACACAGGCTTTGTTTCACTGCTGGTAGCAAGGAGGGTAGGCTCCTCAACAAGCCCCCACATCTCCTGGTCCTTTTTAAAAAAAAAAAAAAAAAGTAAAGCATATTCCTGAAAAATTTGAGTGCTGTTTTAACTCTTGGTACCCATTCTTAAGGGAATCTGCCTGTGACTGGGTACTAATGGACATACATTTTCACCTCTCCACTTCTGCAGCAGAGGCTTTTAAACCTTGCCATTTTATATTTGCATTCTTATATTCAGCCAATCTGAGGAACCTCATTACGGGTTTTCCATAGGAGCCAAACTGGCTGCTTTTTTCTTTTATTGAGGGTAAGTGTTTGTAAATCAGTAAATCTTTCCTAATTTATTCTCAAGGTCTGTATGGCATAAACATCAGCTATGTTTGTCATACCATGAGCTATGCCTACATTTTTGCAGTATTTGTTCCAAAGATACTTCTCCTCTTCATGAAGGGTTTCTGAATCTTTGCACCAATGTGCCCAGCAATCTTTCCTCTTATTTGTCTTGTACCCTTAAGACCCACTACAAGGTAGAATGGAGACGCTAAGCTTTGTTCGTTTCTGGGTTCAGCCCTACTACGACTCAGAGTATAAACACCTTTAAAATATTCAATTATTCCCCAATCTGCTGGGTTGGAGAATGGACAACTAAATCCCTCTCCTTGATCGACCATGCTTTGACCAATGGTGTATATACCTTTAAGACAATTCCTCTTTTTCCTGGAGTGAGAAATCTAATTCTCCTCACTTCTTTACCGGGCCTTCTATCACCTGGGGTGTGCGCACCTCAATGATCGATTACTTCAGTAACCCCAAAACAGTTCTGCAGTACTTTCTTCTTTTACCACTATTCCATTGGTTCTCAGGAACAACAGTGTATGCTATCCCCCCTTGCAGTTCTCTACCAATAATGTTATGCTTATAAGCAGGGCTCGACAAAGTATTGAATCTACTCGCCCGTGGCGAGTAGATTTCAGCCGGGCGCCCTGTTCATTTGCGGCGCCCGCATGCATAATGCGGGTCTTGTGCATGCGCAGTGCGGGGCTGGCGAGCGGCTTTCGCCGCCGTTCATTAAGCCCTGCTTATAAGAAGCACACGGGATCTTTTTCAGGGAAAAGGCAATATGCCGCATTTACTGAGACTACAGTAGAAAAACAGCTAGCATATGCTTTATAAAGACACATACACAGACAGTCAGTTTTGTCATTGCTTAAGGTTGCCAGTCTGTTGTTCACATTAACTTATTGGCCAGGCAAGTTAAACACAAGGGGTGAAAGCGGGACTTCGCTCAGTCCAGACCAACACTCTGATGTTGACAAGATGAGATCCAGAGATTCGTGCAAGATGCTTCATCTTTTATAGGACTTTTCTCCCATTCAGGTCTATGCATTTTGCTTTTTCAGCTCTTAATCACCATCTGTTCTGCTTAATATCTGTTTATCTGGGAGTTCTTCATACGCTGACATCAGTATGTTGGTGTCTCCTTCCCAGTGTTGTTTCAAGGCTGTCTTTTTGTAACGGGGCACTTGCTTCTTAACACTCCAAGGCCATCCATATGACCTCCATCAATCTGCTTTGCAATAGGCCTCAATTTATGGTACCTTGATGCCTCTGAGTCTTATAGCCCCCTCCCCTCTTCCACTATCTGGACTCTAAAACCGCTGGGCCTATAAGTTCTCTCACCAAGCACTCACATTCCAAACTCTCTCACTCCCCCTCCCCAGGAACTACACAGTCATTCCACACATGGGACTAGGGATACAATTGTTCATTCAAAAGGTCTCAATCTAAATCCTAATACAAAACTTCCATAAGTACAAACTTTTAATTCATTCCATATATTTTCTTTATAACACAATCTAACTCCTAAGAGCAACAGTGTGATCCTGCTGACTCACAAGGATCCTGCTGACCTCTTTCTGTTTTGACATCAGATACAATCACAAGCAGTTTGCCTCATGGCTCTTTATTAAGGGCATAGAAGACTGCACTTCCCCATGCACCAGAGAAGGGCGGCCGGCAGAGTTATAGTTGTTTAACATTCATTCTTACACTACCCATTAAGCACATCGCACACAACATTATAAAACTCAGTGGTCTACAACAGGATTGGGGAAGGATAAATCCATTAAAGAGGGGAGATGCTCAGCTCCATATAAGCACCCTGATAGCACAGTGGGGTCCTGATTTACACTGGAGATCTCACATGCTGCTGTGACTGATAATCTTCACTTTCTGTAGTGGCTGTAGTGCCGTATGCTGCTCCTGCCCCCCCCCAGCAAAATTGCTCGGATCCTGTTGGCTGGAAACCGGCCAGTGGGTGCTGAGAGATTTTGCTGGGAGCCAGGGACAGTGTGCAACACCCTCGTCTTCCTCCCCACCCCATTCCTGGTGAGCAGAGCATAGAGCCACAGGAAGCAACCAGCCCATTTTGAGTAACCTGGGACTGTGTCAAGTAGGGAGCCAGCCTTGGGGTCCTGCAGGGCTAATGGCCAGCATCACGTTAGTGGGGGATGGGAGCTGCGAGCCCTTTCAATTCCTGCTATTTAAAGGGCTCGCTGCTCCCGGCCTCACTGCTAGCACGTTGCCTGGGAGCCAGAGACGCTATAGCCCTTTCAACTGCTTCTGTTTCAAAGTCTCATTGCCTGGGAGCCAGAGAGGCGCAAGCCTTTTCCACCAGTGTTCCCTCTAAGATTTTCCCCCCAGGAGCAGAGTGTTTTGCCTTGTGCACCAGTACTGAGTTCATGTACGTTTGTTCGGATGCATGCCACTGTGGCACCCAAGTTTATTAATATCTTTTATAAACCTCTCCCTTATCCCTCTGCTGACATGTTTCCCACCCTCCCCTCGCCCTATCTGATCCCCCAGTGCCTGGTGTCCCCCACCCCTCATCCTCCTCTGCTGTCCTGGCTCCTGCCCTTCTCGCTATTCGCAGGCCTTTGGGGACCTGCTCCCCCATCCTCCTTGACCCCCGCCCTTCCACCTGTGTACACTCCTCCTCTAGCCCCACTCTGATCATCTGTAGCTACCCCTCCCCACCCCCTCTCCTAACACCTCCCTCTACCCACCTGCCCTGTCTCTCTCTGTCCTCTGGTGCCTGTCGCTCCACTCTACATGTCTGCCCTTCTGTTTCACCCCCACAGTCCGTTGGCACCTGCACCTTCCCTTACCCCTGCACCTTCCTGGTGCCTTCCCCTTCCCTGAGTGCCCCGGCCTTCCTTGCCTTCTTTCTCCCTGGTGCCCACCCCCTCACCGCCTTCTGCCCCAGTTCCCCTCACACACAATTTGCTCCATTCCCTTCCTTCCTCATGCCCACCCGTCCTTTCAACACCTCTTCTCCTGGCACCCATTCCTCCCCTCTCCTCTTCCTCCCTCTTGCCCCCATTGCTCCTCTCCTCTCCCAGCATCACCCTGACCCTTCCCCTCCCTCCCTTTTTCCTCATTGTCTCCTCTTGGCTCTCTGGAATTTGTCTCTCCTTCTCCTTGTCCCTTGGTACCTTCCCCCCACCTCCCCTCAGAAGCCCCTTTCTCTCCTCACCCCCACCACCCTTTAGTTCTCCTCCTGCCCCTTCCCTAACCTTCTGCATTCGATGTGGAAAGCAGTTTGAGGGGGCTGGAGACAGGGCCACAGGGCTGTTTTTAGTACCGTGGTCCCAGCCCCAGAAGCCCCCGCAGCCCCGGCCCCAGCAGCTCCTGGGGCAGAACCACATGCCAGGGCTGGAGCAGAGGCTGCCTGCAGGGCTATTTTTAGTACCGTGACACCAGCTGTTCCCGGGGCAGGCCCGTGTGTGGGGAACGGAGCAGAGGCTGCCTGTGTAGCTGCAGAGGTGGCACGAGCCCTTTCAACTCTTGCTATTTAAAAGCTCCGCCCCTTCTGCCTGAAGCCCCACCCCTTCCGGGGCAGCCCCCAACCACTTCAAAAAATTTTCAAGTGGCCCCCATTCAAAAATTATTGCCCACTCCTGTCTTGAAGAACAACCAGTTGCTGCTTTGAGAGATGTCCCCGTGGGTGCTCTACATAAGGTTGGTGCACCGCTGCGGTGCCTCAGAGCGGAGATTTTATAGTAGTGTCCCTGGGGCTGCACAGGCGCACACCAGCAGTCGCACACTGTTAGGCTGCAGGCATCGCGCATGCGCAAGCCCCCCGCCCCACTCTGTTTCTTCTCTACTGCCTCCAGCTACACACTGACTCAGCAGTGCTCCCTACTTTCTTCGCCTTTACACGATTATACTTTTTAAAACCAGTTAAATTCATTATAGTAGTTTATTAGTTAGTTTTAAATAGTTCGTTAAGCAGCGGGGATCCAAGAAGCCTGCCAAAAAGCAAGCCTGCTCAGCACCTTAAGGGGCTCTGGCACCGAAACAGCCATCTCTCTCCCTCTGGAGCCCCCAACAGAGACAAACAGCGCGCATGTGTTAAATCGTGCTCTGAGGTGACAGGCTTCAGGTTGCCTGCCTCATTAGCTGCAGCACCATCTAGCAATGATACAAACTTGCTGACGCAGCTTGAGAGCACGGTGCGGATTACATTCGCAGGCACCTCTGCACCGAGGTATGATTCAGCGCCTCAGCCTCTGTGCCTCCGCTACGGCACCAACAACATATGTTGGGCACTACACTCAACACAGGGACTTATTAGTCTCATTCACTTTTAACTCACCATTTTTACAACCTGAGTGCTCTCCTGCTATGTTAACATCACAGAGATCACTCTCTCAGGAAAGATTTTAATCTGAATCTGATGATGACTTCTCTAAGGGTTTTTCACCAAAGAATTCTCCTTACACAGCTCAGAGTGTTTACTCTCTCAGATTTGGGAATATGCCTTCATAGTATGGCAATCCCTGGGTATCAGAAATACCAGCATGGCTGGAAACAACGCAGAGTGCAATACTCTCCCCTCCAAACAAATACAGGAAGGGGACCCACTCACGCAGGAGGCTACAACCCCTCCTGACCTAAAAGCCCCCCCTCTCCATTGGAGAGGGGATCTCTGGCCCCAGTTTCAAACGACTTCAGACGAGGCTGCATGTTTCCAAGATCTTTTTAAATGTGTAGCTGCTGAATTAAATATTCCTCTCCAAGAGGTGGTAGAAAATCAATACGACCTAACAGACATACTGCACTCAGTGACACCATCAAAGATAGCATTGCCAATTAATCCAGCAGAAATGGAACCGGCAAGGACGCTGTGGCAAACCCCGGTGTCAATCTCTTCTATGGCTAAGAGAACTGATAAGAAATATTATGCCCTACCCAAAGGTTCAGAATTCCCTTTTTCTCACCCAGCACCTAATTCTCTTGTGGTGGAAGCTGCACAACAAAAATCCAAGCAGCAACAATACCAGTCTACTCTATTGGCCTGCAATAGCAAAAGGCTTGATGCATTCTGGCACAAAATATATATATGACCTCTGCTTTACAATTTCATATTTCTAATTACACAGCTATATTGAACAAATATGATTACAGAAATTACACCAAACTGAATGACTTTGCTGCAGACATTCCTGAGACTAAGAGGCAACACTACAAAGCACTGATATCCGAGGGTCACATGATTTCAAGAACAGCATCACAGGCCGCCTTAGATGCTGCTGACACGGCTGTATGTTCTATAGCAACATCATTAGTAATGAGAAGGGCATCATGGTTTAGTTCTACTCCACTCCCCAGGGAGATTCAATCTACAGTAGAAGATCATCTGCCTTTCGACGGCCAGAAGTTGTTTGCAGCTAATACCAATGCAATTCTCCACTCCAGGAAAGACTCCAGAGTGACGCTTCAGTCTTTGGGGATCCTCAACCAGGCATCTAGTAGAAGACAATATAGGTATCAGCCCTATCCGAGACCTCGATACCCTCCATATACACAACACTATAATAAACCACCAGGAGCAGAACAGAGGCAGAAACCACCACCGTTACCTTTCCTCTACCAATTCCCAACAGTCACGGCAGTCCAACAAGCAAATTTGATCATCAGGTCGAAGGTCTAGAGAGCCTCTCACCTATTCCAATGCTGTTGGAAGAGATTTGCTTGCATCATCTCTGATTGTTGCCCTTCTTCAACAACCAGCAATGTATAACCTCTGATAAATGGATCCTGCAGATAATTGAAAAAGGCTACCTTATTCCCCTTGTGTCCATACCCTCTCTCCACCTCCTTCTCTGTCCCTTTTCAGGGACTACTCTCACAAGATCCTTCTTCAAGAAGTAGAGCACCTCTTACACACTGGGGCGATTGAACCAGTCCCCACAAAATTTGGAGGCAAGGGGTTCTGCTCCCATTACTTCTTGGCAGAAAAAAGATCAGGCGGTTGGAGGCCCATTCTGGACCTTTGAGCCCTCAATAAATTCAAGATGGTAACATTTGCTACCTAATTACCAGTGTTGGAAAAGCATGACTGGTTCCCGTCCCTTGACTTGCAAGATGCATACTTTCACATTGCTGTCCACCCTGCTCACAGACTTTTTCTTTGTTTTGTTGTAGATTGTATTGGTAATGTTGAGAGAGTGCTTCCATTCGGGCTCTCTACAGCCCTGAGGGTCTTCTCAAAGGTGCTGGTGGTTGTCACAGTGTACCTGAGGAAGCAAAGTGTTATATTTCCTTACCTAGATGACGACCTCCTCAAGTTGCTCTCACACAACGATTCCTGCCATTCTCTGTCGGTCACATAGCACCTATTTCAACACCTGGGCCTTGAGATGAACGAAACCAAATCAACGCTCTCTCCTACACAAAAGATACAGTTCATAGGAGCATGCCTCAGTTTGACAACGGCCACTGCTTCCCTACCTCCAGGCCATTTTCAAAAAATTGTGGCCTCAGTAAATACCTTACGGCCCAGCTCCCGCACAACAGCACTCAAATGCCTTTGGCTGTTGGGGAACATGATAACGTGCAACTTCGTAGTCGACAATGCCCGTCTGCACATGAGATGTTTACACAGCTGGCGGGGACAGGCGTACAAACCCAATGTCCATCCACTATCCAAATCCCTAGCCCTTCCCGGGATAGTAAAGGAATCCTTACACTGGTGGCTGATCCCACGGAACCTGTGTTCCAGAGTCTCCTTCCACCCACCAGAACCGTCCGTCTGCATGCCAACAGATGCATCTGGTACACGATTGGGAGCCCATTTATGGCATCATACCTGCCAGGGCCTGTGGTCCAGCACTGACAAGAACATGCACATAAACATCCTAGAACTGCGAGCAGTCAGGAATACATGCATCAAATTCCTCACATTCATTGCCAACAGGCACGTCAGACTGTACATAGACAATGTCGCAGCAATGTTTTACATAAGCAGAGCTCAGCAGAGCCTGATCTCGAGCACTTTCCATGGAGACCATACCACTTTGGAACTGGTGCCTGAAATACAACACAATTATCACCGCAGTGCATCTTCCAGGCACCCTGAATACAATGGCAGATGCACTCAGCAGAGCCCTCCCGGTCGAACATGCGTGGCAAATGAACCCGCATATATTGGCAGACATCTTCTGCTTGTGGGGTCACCCTACCATAGACTGGTTTGCTACGAAGTCCAACAGCCAATGTCCCCTGTTCTATTCCAGGGCGGGAATAGGCAAGGGATCAATGGAAGATGGCTTCCTCATTGCATGGACAACTCACCTATTCTACGTGTTTCCTCCTATACCCCTATTGAACAGAGTAGTTCACAAGATAATGAGGGACAGGGCTCATCTCATACTTAAATCACCAGCATGGCCATGCCAGCCATGGTTTCCCTTCCTAGTAGCGATGTTCCATGTGTCACCGATCCACTTTACCTTGCATCGGGGATCTCTTTCTTCACCTGGGCTCCCACAACAACCATCCGAACCTCCACTCACTACACCTGAAGGTGTGGCTCGTGGATGGTTCTTTTATCTAAAGTTGACCTGCTCACAGCAAATACAAACAGTTCTTCTACACAGTAGGGTGCAGAGCACGCGCAAGACTTACCTTCAGAAATGGAAAAGATTCTCGAAGTGTTGTGTTTGTCACCAGCTGGTTCCTTCAACATCCTTCTTCCCCCTCAACCACACGCCAACTCTTTAGAGATGAAAATGCATACCCTTGACCTGCGCAGAGCGCTTTCTTTTTACCTGCAACAAACAAGACCTTTCCAGGCATCTCCCAGACTATTTGTTTCAATAGGAAACCACAATCAGGGCCAGGCCATCTCACCACAGAGACTCTCCCACCTGATCTCAGATTGCATCAAGCTTTGCTGCACGCAGTCAGACATACTGCCTCCTGGTAGCATAAGGGCACACTCAACCAGAGCCATGGCTACCTTGGTAGTGTTCCTCCATAAAGTACCCATAAGAGACATCTGGGCAGCTGCCACGTGGTGCTCCGACCACACGTTTGCAAAGCACTACGCACTTGCGCAGGAACCTCTTTCCAACCTGAAACTAGCTAAGGCGGTTCTTTCCACCGCTTTTTTGCCAGATCCAAAGTCCCTACCTCCCTAAAAGGGAAATTGCTTTGTAGTCACCTAATGTGGAGCACCCACTGGGACCTCTCTCTCTCCCTCAAAGAGGAGGAGGTTACTCGCCTTGATAGTAACTGACGTTCTTCAAGATGAGCGTCCTTATGGGGGCTCAACAAACCCTCACTTCCTCCCCTCTACTTCAGAATCCTGGCCTTCCCAAGCCATGGTTTCGGGATCAAGAAGGAATTGAGGAGTGGGCGAGGGAGGGCTCGCACATGCACAATGCCTGCAGCCAAACAGTGCAAAACTGCTGGTGCGTGCCTGCGCTGCCCCAGGGACACTGCTATGATATCTCCACTCTGAGGCTCGGCAACAGTGCACCAATCTAATGTGGAGCACCCACGGGGACATCTCTTGAAGAAGAACCTGGAGTGATGACCTAGGGTAGGGAGTTGATTTTGGGCCAGATCAAATAGCTTGGTGGGCTGGATTTGGCCTTTGGCTCATATTGTACCCAGACATGCTTAAGAGCCACACCCAATTGCAGGAATTATTGAAGTTTGGGAGCATTTTACTAATCTGTTGCAGATGAGCATAAGTGCTTGATATTAGGTAACATGAAGGTTTATGTGAAAGCTCTTGTGTGGTCCTGTTTGTGCCAGCCAGCTATCGGTCTCTCCCAGCCAAGGGCACCGCAGACACTGAATCAGTTTCAGCTCCAGGAGGGCTCAGCTATAAGACTTCAGTAGCCAGGAAACCAACTCCCAAAAGTGGCCAACACCCCCACATGAATCTCTTACCACATGTGTAAAAATGTTACACAGAGAAAGCTCATAAGTTCACCTGCTTTTCCATAAAAGAGGTAAGAACATAACGTAAGAATATAAGAACAGACAGACTGGGTCAGAGCAAAGGGCCATCTAGCTCAGTGTCCTGTCTGCTGACAGTGGCCAATGCCAGATGCCCCAGAGGGAGTGAACAGAACAGGGAATCATGAAGTGATCCCTCTCCTGTGATCCAACTTCCAGCCTCTGACAAACAGAGGCTAGGGGGACGCTGTTCCTACCAATCCTGGCTAATAAATACTGATAGAGGTTAGGTCTATGAATTTCTCTGGTTCTTTTTTTAATCCTGTTATCGTCCTAGTCTTCACAACACTCTCTGACAAGGAGTTCCACTGGTTGACTGTGCATTGTATGAAGAAAATCTTCCTTTTGTTTGTTTTTTAAACCTGCTACCTATTAATTTCATTTGATGACCCTAGTTCTTTTGTTATGGGAACTATTAAATAACTTTTTCTTATTCACTTTCTCCATTCCTGCCATGATTTTATAGACCTCTATCGTATCTTCCCATAGTCTCCGCTTTTCTAAGCTGAAAAGTCCCATTCTTTTTAATGTCTCTTCATATAGCACCCATTGCAAACCCCTAATCATTTTGCCCTTTTTGGAACCTTTTCCAATGCCAATATATATATTTTTGGGATGAGGTGCCCGTGTCTGTATGGAAGTATTCAAATGTGAGCATACCATGGATTTATATAGAGGCAATAAGATATTCATCATCTTTTTGTCTATTCCTTTTGTAATGATTACTAAGATTGATTGTTTGCTTTTTTTGACTGTTGGTCCACATTGAGTGGATGTTTTCAGAGAATTATCCACAGTTACTCTAAGATCTCTCTCTTGAGTGGTTATAGCTAAATTAGCCCTCATCATTTTGTATGTGTATTTGGGATTATTCTTTCCAATGTACATTTGCATTTCTCAACATGAAAATTCATTTGTCATTTTCTTGGCCAGTCACCTAGTTTAGTGAGATCCTTTTGAGTTTCTTCACAGTCTGCTTTGGTCTTAACTGTCTTGATCAGTTTAGTATCAGCTGCAGATTTTGCCACCTCAGTTTACCCCTTTCTCCAACATCTCTGAAAAGGATCTGAATAGGATAGGTCCCAGTGTGGTGGACCCTAGGGAGACACCACTAGTTAGCTCTCTCCTTTCTGAAAACTGATTGTTTATTCCTACCCTTTGTTTACTGGCTAAAAGACAGGAGGACAATAAGAGGACATTCCCTCTTACCTCATGATAACTAACTTAAGAGCCTTTGGTAAGGGGCCTTGCCAGATGTTTTCTGGAAATCTAAGTACGCTATGTCCTCTGGATCCTCCTTGTCCGCATGCATGTTGACGTGAGTAGTAAGGCATGATTTCCCTTTACAGAAACCATGTTGACTTCCCCCAATAAATTATGTTCATATGTGTCTGACAATCCTATTCTTTACTACAGTTTCAACTAATTTGACCATTATATATGCACAGTGGTTGCTCCCAAGGTAACAATTACTTACACTTAGCTTGATAATAAACAAAAGTGGTTTAATTAAGTATAAAAAGTAAGACTTATGTGATTGTACATGGAAACAGTCAGATCAAAGTAAATTACTAATTTAAACAACATACACCAGCTAGTTCTGATCCACTAAGAAACTTGCTACATGTGATTTTTTTTTTTTTTTTAATTTAAACAACTTTTATCTCAGGTAACATACTCCAAATCACAGAGTTGATGTTGATTCTGGCCTGTGTATACAGCTTTTCAGAATTCTTCAGAATTGTTTTCAGGTTTCTTTCTCTGCATCCTCTTATGGTGGGCGAGGCAGTTTCTCAGACCAGCTGAAGACAAGGACCTGATTGCTTTGCTTACATAGACTTCCCCCAGGTCATGCTCCTCAGCCCCATGGAAAAGTATGAGATTCAAGATGGATTCCAGTACCAAGTGTTATGGTCATGTGACTTTGTAGGATCAACCAGAGTTTGGGTTTACAGGAAAAATGGAACCATCATTAGTGCTTGGTTTGAGGGCTGAGTCACTAAGTTCCTAACGTATCACTAATGGCCCTTGTTAACACATTTAGAACTGTAAACATACTTAACATGTTTAACTTCACATATAAGAATGATACATGCACAAAGATAGAACATGCAGGTTCAACAGACTAACTTTAAAAATGGTATATTACATATCCTGTTAGGCCTGTCTGGAACATGCTTTATGAAAAGTCATATTCATAAGCCAGTTTTTATGAAGCATGGAGGGCCTGTGACAGCAGTTGTTTGGGTGTTTTCTCCCGCTTTTCCTGTTGCCTGTTCAGCTCAGCACAGAGAATGATTTTGGTCTGGTTTCTGTCTCTTTCCCAGCAGGTGATGGGATGCTGAGTGAGAACAATGAGGGGGAGCCTTCATCAGGAAGGACCGGAACATGTTTCTCAGAGTCCTGAGCAGGGAGAGACCTTTGGGAGTCAGTGTAGCCCCCCAGAGAGGCAGCAGGGAAACCAGGGACAGGATCGTCAAGGAATGCATCCAACTGACAAAATCTGTGACTTTCCTGCTTGTGTGAAAACCTTACGTTACAAATCTGGTGTTACTGAACCCCAGAGAAGCCACAGACTAAAGCAACCCTTCATCTGCCCTGAGTGTGGGAAGAGCTTCACTTGGCGCTCAGGCTTTGATAGACACAGGAGAGTCCACACAAGACAGAAATCTTTTCAGTGCTCTTCCTGCAGGAAAAGCTTCAGTCAGCGCTCAGACCTTATTCAACATCAGACAGTACATACAAGTGAGGTGCCATATAACAGCTCTGACAGTGGGAAAAGCTCCCATCAGCACTCGCGCCTTACTGATCACCAGAGAATCCACACAGGAGAGAAACCATTCAGCTGCTCTCAGTGTGGGAAAAGCTTCAGACGGAAGTCAGCCCTGATTAAACATCAGAAAATCCACATGGGGGAGAAACCCTTCAGCTGCTCTGACTGTGGGAAAAGCTTCAGTAGTAGATTCCATCTCATTAGACATCAGAGAATCCACACAGGAGAGAAGCCGTTTAGCTGCTCTGTGTGTGGGAAAAGCTTCAGACAGAAGTCAGCCCTGATTGAACATCAGAGAATCCACACAGGAGAGAAGCCGTTTAGCTGCTCTGAGTGTGGGAAAAGCTTCAGATGGAAGTCAGCCCTGATTGAACATCAGAGAACCCACACAGGAGAGAGACCCTTCAGCTGTTCTGACTGTGGGAAAAGCTTCAGTAGTAGATTCCATCTCCTTAGACATCAGAGTATCCACACAGGTTGGAAACCCTTCAACGGCTCTGACTGCAGCTGCCTCGGTAAGCACTTTCTGGCCAGCCTGCTTCTGGCACCACAGTCTCTCCCTCTACCCAACTCTGTGCCCCTGGTCACCACATCCTCCTGCCCCAGGTTATCACCCAAACCTTCTGCATCCTTTCCCCTCAGTCACAACCAGTGTTCCCTCTGAGTTTTTCCATCTGAGCGCAGAGTGAGTTTGGTCTTGTGTGCCAATATTGAGGTTGCGTGCACTTGTTTGGATGTTTGCCCTGTGGGCACACACATAGAGACATAAGATATATTTTTTAAAATGTGATGAAAGAATACTAAACAAGGGCTAATTAACAAGGTGCATGACTTTCAATGTTCCTTTAGTATGAAATCAAATAAAAAGAATATTAATACTTGAGAATTGTCAGTAGCCAATTGGTATCCTGGGAGCAGATCGACAGCCATCACGTGGCCCTGGCTGCAGCTCCAGCACTTTGTTCTGTAATGGGGTACCATCAAATTTAAACTAAGATGAGTATATAGGGGCATTAACTTTCCAATTTCTTAGCTACTGTCAGAGTTTATCTTTTTGGGCATATTTCCACCATGCTACAGTATCTGAATTTCATTTTCTCACTAATGTCACTTTGCCATCCACCTACTCAGGCCGTTCCTTTGGTCAGACTGTAACAGCTTATCCTTTGAACATACTATCTGTGGCGATTCTCTGTTCGTTTTCTTGTAGATCATGGGGCAGGGAGGGGGCAAACTAGTGTATTTGTTGAATCACATTTTCACTCTCTGTATTTCTCTGCAGCTGTGACAGAAGTTGCATTGTGACGGACTGGGCCGACTCTGGGCACAGCTGAGGGCGTCCGCTCAGGGCGAATTGCTCAAATTTGGGGCTCCTTACAGCCCCCAGACTGGTGACCTTCCCAAACAGGCCACAAACCAGTCCCACAGAGCGCTTCAGCAGCCTGCCTGAAGCCTCACGAGCAAAACCCCTCCGACACCCCAGCAATATCCGTGCCCCAGGTGGCCCCGGGCCTCATACACCGGTGGGGGGGGTCTTAGAACCCAACCCCACCTACCCTGAACAAGTTCTGTCCGGTTCCAAGAAACCAGCCACAGATCCCTGGTCAATTTACCCTCTGGATCTTACCCACAAATCACGCTCAGCCAATCCTTTAGTATCTAACTTCTAAAGGTTTATTACTACAATAAAGAAAAGCAGGAGAGTAAGGTTGTTAAAGGATAGTACATTACATGCATCGAATCTCCCAGTTCTCGATGCAGGCTCTAGCAGAGATGTTACAGCTGATGGCTTAAAAGTCCTTGTTGCGCATCCTAGGATCAGGATGGGTCCACAGTTCTTTCCAGCTCTTCGATCCCTGCACTGCTGCCTCTGGGATGAAGTGCTGAGCTGAGTACCAAGATGGAGTCGACCACATGGACTCTTTATACATCCTTCCTGGTCTCTTCTTGGCTGCAGCAGGTCACCTGGCCAGCGGCCTATCCCTGTGTTCCCTGCTGGCAGCCCTCAGGTGTCAGCCCTCATTCTTTAGGTGTGTCCTTGGCCCATTGAGTGCCATTGTCCCACAGGGCCTCGCTAATTAGCATGTCCATAGGCCGGGCTCTGCCCAATGCTCAACCACATGCAGAGAAATACTCAGTATCCACACAGATTACAGATTCCTAACTCTACACACAGACATTATACAATCACATGACTAGCGTACATAGGATTAGCAGACAGTGAGCTTCTATTCAACACCCCACATGGCCCCCTTTTATACCATTTTTGGGGCCAACACCCCCATCTATGGGTGCAGCAGTGATCTGGCTGCTTCCCTCAAATTCGGTAATGTGACATGCATCAACAGGCTTTTGCACATACCATCAATTAACCCCAAGTGCTTACTGAGATTTGAAAATCTATTTTTGTCCAGGTCATGTAGCTCCTCATCTGAATTGTGCCCACAGATATCACCAGTCACGGGGGCACGGATCTTTTATTAGACAAGGCTGACAACCACTTTTGATTGAAAAGAACCCCAGAAGTCCATTAAACCTGATACTCTCTCTTTCTATTATTTAACTCTTCACTTCATCTCCATAGTGCTCCAGTCTCTGTGTTATGCTTATAAGAAGCACACGGGTTCTTTTTCAGGGGGGGAGGCAATACAGCGTGTTTATTGCGAATACAGTAGAGCAGTGGTCCCCAACCTTTTGGGGCCGCTGGGCGCCCGGAGGCGGGACCACACAGGCGCCTGAGGGCGGGGCCACCTATACACCACACGCCCGTGCCGGTGCCACCCATGCGCCACACTGCCGGGGGCCACCGCTGCTCCTGTGCCGCGCGCCCAGGAACTGGCAGCACCCATGCGCCGCGCGCCTGGGGCTGGCACCACTCCTGAGCCACGCACCCAGGAGTGGGGATGCCCATACACCACACCCCCGAGGCCGGCACAGCCCATGTGCCGCGCACTTGGGGGCGGCGCCGCCCATGTGCTGTACGCCCGGGGCCGGCGCCGCCCCTGTGCCGAGCACCCGGGCTGGTGCTGCCCATACGCTGTGCGCCCAGGGGCCGGCACCGCTCATACGCCGCATGCCCGGGGCCGGCACAGCCCTTGCACCGCGTGCCCGGCGGGGGCGTGGCCAGCCCCAATCACGTAGCGGGCGCACAGAAATGGCCTGGCGGGCGCCTTGGCACCCACGGGCACCGTGTTGGGGACCACTGCAGTAAAGAAATACTTAGTATATGCTTTATTAAAACCAACACACTGACAGGTACTACAGATGGTGCATAGTTACAGGTCAGTTGTGGCTCAAGTCAGTCTTACTGGCCAGGCAAATCTATCTGAGTGAGGAGTCAGGGTCTTTTGAACATGATTCGAGGCTCCTCCGAGGCTTGGCTTGCAGGACCGAACCCAGAGTCCCATGGCAAGAGCTTCCCTTTTTATATATGAAAATTCCCATTGGAGTCTATGGGTTTTGCAGTGTCATGCTGCAGCCATCCACCCTTAGGAGGTGTTAATCTGTGTTCCTTTGATGGTGATTGTCAGGTTTCCTATCGTTGTGTCTCACTCTTGGGGGGGGGGTCTCTGCCTGTCTCCAGGGTTTGTCAATGCTGCTAATTCAATTCAGCCTCAAGACACTATGCATGCTTCCTTGTTATCTGCAAAGTTTCCACTTCTTCTTGATCACTTGGGCATCTGAGATGGCTTTCACTAACACACTCCCTGCACTCACACCAAACAACTATATAGAGTTTCAGACAAGATCAGTAGTTACAAGTGGTGCTACTTAATTTGTAATACTTTACAGGGAGCAAGGCCTTGCAGTAAACATTATTTCTCTCTCTGCATCTCTCATGATAGAATCTACAGAACTTATAAGCAAGTCATTACATCAAATTCTTATGCATCATACTTATAATCAGGGCTCGACAAACTGCTGAATCTACTCGCCCATGGCGAGTAGATTTCAGCCAGTCACTCCGTGCACCCCGTTCGCCGGCGCTTCGCGCATGCGCAGTGCCAGTCTGGTTCATGCACGGTGTGGGGCTGGCGAGTAGCTCTCGCCGGGGTTTGTCAAGCCCTGCTTATAATCAGTATTAAAATATACATTTTTGCTACATCTGACCCAATCCTTCACTTGCTCTTTGCCCTTTACACAGCACTAACTCCTCATTCCCAGTTTTAATATTGTGCAAACTGCAAAAGCCTAAGTCTCCAAATTACTAAATGGGGCACTTTGGTAAAGAATATTTGAATGAATATTTGAATCTCCACAGTGCTCCAGTCTCTGTGTTATGCTTATAAGAAGCACACGGGGGTGGAGGGAGGCAATACATGTAATTTTAGTCAGAGAGCAGACCACTCCTCTGACTTCTTTTATAGAATTTGTCTTAAAGCAGGGGTGTGCAAAGGCCTCTCAGAGGGCCGGTTCCAGCTTGCTGAGGGCTTTCATCCGGCTTGAGTGGCTGTTTCAGGCTCCACCCCTAGCATGTCACCTGGGAGCCAGAGCCCTGCAAGCCCTTTTCACTGCTTCTACTGGAAGGACTCATACCTTCCCCGTGCTTGTCAGGCAGCTGTGGGGAAGGTGCCAGCCCTTTAAATACAGGTAGTGGAAAGCACAGCACCTGCGCTACATACTAAAAATGTTAGTATCTGTTTAGTAACATACTAAAAATGTTAGGTCTGACCACTTCCTTTTAAGAGCCGGTCAGCCACACTCACCACTCACATTCCTGCTGGAACAGAAGGTGAGTGGCGGCAGCCTGGTGGGTTCCTGGCGGCTGCCCTTTTGCTCTGCCTGGAGCTGGGGGGCAAGAAGTGACACTGTTCCAGTAAGGCTGCTGCAGCTGGATCAACCTCCCCTCACATGCCCCAGCTCCAGCTGGAGTAAAATGGTCACTGAATGCGGCCCATTCTGAGGAGGACCCCAGCATCATGCGCCTGCCCCTTTACTCCAGCTGGAGCCGTGGCCGCCCTCAGTGCTATTTTTAGTACTGCGAGGACTAGGACAACAGTACTCAAAATAGCTCTGCGGGCAGCCTCTGCTCCAGTCACAGCACACAGTCCTGCCACAGGAGCAGCTGGGGCTGTGGGGGCTTCTGAGGCTGGGACCTCAGCCCCATGGAAAAGTATGAGATTCAAGATGGATTCCAGTACCAGGTGGTATGGTCATGCCCGTGGCGAGTAGATTACAAGCTGCACAGCCGGCGCAGCCCAGTCTGTGCATGCGCAGACCGCAGAACCGCGCGGCTGGCGAGTGGGGCTTGCCGCCGCTTGGCGAACCCTGATCATGTGACTTTGTAGGATCAACCAGAGTTTGTTTAATAGGAAAAATTGAACCATCATTGTTGATTGGTTTGAGGGCTGAGTCACTGAGTTCCTAACGTATCACTAATGGCCCTCGTTAGCACATTTAGAACTATAAACGTGCTTAAACTTCATATATCTAACTTCACGTACAAGAGTGATACATGCACAAAGATAGGACATACAAGTTCAACAGACTGTAACTTTAAAAATGGTATATTACATATCCTGTTAGGCCTGTCTTGAAGATGCTTTATGAAAAGTCATATTCATAAGCCAGTTTTCATGAAGCATGGGGGGCCTGTGACAGCAGTTGTTTGGGTGTTTTCTCCCACTTTTCCTGTTGCCTGTTCAGTTCAGCACAGAGAATGACTTTGGTCTGGTTTCTGTCTTTTTCCCAGCAGGTGATGGGATGCTGAATAAGAACAATGAGGGGAGCCTTCATCAGGAAGGACTGGAACAAGTGACTCCACATGAAATGTTGGGAAGATCTGAAGGGCATGTTTCTCAGAGTCCTGAGCAGGGAGAGACCTCTGAGAGTCAGTGTAGCCCAGAAAGGCAGCAGGGAAACCAGGGACAGGACCATCAAGGAATGCAGCCAACTGAGGAAATCTGTGACTGTCCTGCTTGTGTGAAAACCTTACGTTACAAATCTGGTGTTATTGCACCCCAGCGAAGCCACCGAACAAAGCAGCCCTTCATCTGCCCTGAGTGTGGGAAGAGCTTCACTTGGCACTCAGGCTTTGAAAGGCACAAGAGAGTCCACACAGGAGAGAAACCCTTTCAGTGCTCTATCTGCAGGAAAAGCTTCAGTCGGCACTCAGGCCTTGTTAGACACAGGCGACGCCACACAAGAGAGAAATCCTTTCAGTGCTCTACCTGCAGGAAAAGCTTCACTCAGCACTCATACCTTATTCAACATCAGGCAATACATACCAGTGAGATGCCATATAACAGCTCTGAGAGTGATAAAGGCTTCCATCAACCCTCAGGCCTTATTGATCATCAGCAAACCGATGCGAGAGAGAAACCATTTAGCTGCTCTGAGTGTGGGAAAAGCTTCAGACATAACTCAGGCCTCATTGATCATCAAAGAATCCACACAGGTGAGAAACCCTTCTGCTGCTCTGACTGTGGGAAAAGCTTCATTAGAAGATCACAGCTCCTTAGCCATCAGAGACTCCACACAGGAAAGATTCCATTTAGCTGCTCTGCATGTGGGGAAAGCTTTTATCGGCGCTCATGTCTTCTTACTCATCAGAGGACCCACACAGGGGAGAAACCCTTCAGCTGTTCTAGCTGTGGGAAAAGCTTCAGTCAGAGTTCACGCCTGGTTCAACATCAGAGAATCCACACAGGTTGGAAACCCTTCAACTGCTCTGACTGTGGGAAAAAATTCACTTCAAACGCACATCTCGTTCGGCATCAGAGAACCCACACAGGAGAGAGACCCTTCAGCTGCTCTGACTGTGGGAAAAGTTACAAGCAGAAGACCGACCTTATTAAACATAGGAGAATCCACACTGGAGAGAAACCTAATAAGTCCTCTGTACCTGACAGAGTTAAGTTTCTTGCCTATCTTTTTAATGATAGTATTGTGTTGATTGAGATTGATTAATGAATATATTAATGTGTAGTTAGCATAGAGGTAATAGTTAAGAGCTGTAAGGCATGAAATCTGCAAAAGATCATTCTGTAACAGGTCATTTGCAAGATCAGCTGAAGCTAAGGTTAGCACATTTCCATGGTTGACACATGGGTCTCACTCAGACATGGGTCATAGCTTCCCTGGACTCAAGTGCGGAAGGGGACTTGTGTGGGACCTTTCAACCAGATAGCAAAGATGGCTTTTGTATGTTTGGAAAGTGATAGGAAAAATACCCTCATGCTCAGGAGATGCAAGATTACATGGAAAGGTCCAAAGTAACTGGTTCAGCCCAGGTTAAGTTGGACACAGCATGTGTTAGATGACCATCAAAGGCCCATAGTAAGGAATGGATGTACATAGTAATAAATTGAGCTCGAGACATTGACCTGTAAGAAAGGGACATTTCAATATCAGAAACATTCCCTACTGAATATGCATCAAACCTATCTATGTCAGTGTAATATATACAAGTGGCATCCTAACCTAGAGGCACAAAGAAAAAAAGATGTAGACCTTGCACGGCCCCTGGTGATCATGATGTAATGAGGAAGATGATGGGCTAACAGCTAAGAGTGTTCTAGTAGGACTGATGTAAGTATAGGGTATGGAAATATGGCTGTTCATTCCCTTTATAAAGAAATTGGGAATGTTTGTGACTGTGCTAACTGTATTAATAAACTATATTTGTAAATATTCAAGAGTTCCTATACTGTGTATGTTTGGAATTGTGCTCATCAGGGTTTCCAAGATAGAATAATTGAATATTGGGCCTGATCCTGGAACACAGACTTTTCAACCCTAAAGATGGTAATTAGAAATTGACACACAATCTTAGATCAGGCGACAGCACTGACTGAAGAAAATGGTATAATCAGACTTCTTGAACATCGAAGAACCCATGTGGGGGAGAAGCCTTTTAATTGCTCTGTGGGAAAATGGGCTTCAATTGCAGTAAGGAAGGTTTAGGTTGGACGTTAGGAAGTTTTTCCTAACTGTCACGGATGTTACACATTGGAATAAATTATCATGGGAGTATTGGTAGCCATAAACCAAATATTGCATCACCTCACCCCTGGCACAGCAGCTTCCAGGGTTGGTGGGATTAGAACCCACCACCAAGTGCTCCAGGACCAGGTGCCACCAGAAGACCCTGCCCACTGCCTTCACCTTACCTGGATGCCTTATCCTGCCCACCTTCAGCCTGGCACCCACTGCCTCCTTGGCTGGGTGGAGATGGGGGCCAGGCACCTCCCCCGGCTGGGGGAATTAGAACCCACCTCCCCCGGCTCTGGGGCCAGAGGCATTGTCCACGGGGCCACTGGAGGACCCAGCCCAGCACCCCACCTTCCCTGGCTGGCTTATCCTGTCCACCTTCAGCCTCACACTGGCTGCAGCACTTGTAAGATGGAGGTTGGTGCTTGGCAGCTCCCCGGGCTGGCGGCATTCAAACCAGAGGTGTAGCAAGAGTGTTATGCACCTGGGGGTGAAGGCAAAATTTGTGCCTCCCTGCCGCTGCCATGTGGGAAGGCCCCGAACCTGGCACACAGCTGAGCCCGACCCTGGGTGGGGGGGAGCTTGTACCATGTCTTACTCCCAGCCAGTGCCGTAACTAGCTAATTTTGTGCCTGAGGCAAGACTATAAAATTGCACCCCTTCATGTTTATATATTCATAGTAGTTATTTTGTAGAAAAAGGGAAAATACATAAAAATTAATTTTAGTTTACTAAAACTTCTTTTGCAAGAAGCCACAGTCACTGGCAAGCAGATAAATATTTGCAGGGTGATTTCCAAATTTGGATAAGATTCAGCCAGATTATAGTCATGAAATTAAACTGTAGAAGGTTCAAACTAGTTGCAGATGAAACACTTGGCAACAGTGCTAACACCTGATGTTTAAAACTGAATCTCTGATGAAATTTGAGGCATTCAAATCACTGTCATATTTAAAACTTAAATCTACTGCTGCTTTTTGAAGATTAGCAGTATCCATTTTAACAAAAGAATTGACTGGAAAAAAAAATCCTGCTTCAATTCTTAAACTTAAATTCAATAAATGGCTCACACTCCTGGTTAAAATAGTTATCTTGAAAATATGTTTAAGGGATCTCCACAGGTGCCTCTTCTGGGAGACCACTGAAGGACTGGACCCACCCCCTGTTCCCCAGATGCCTTATTCAACCTGGCACCTGCTGCTAGTGTTGCAGGGTAGAAGTGGGTAGCTGGTAGCTCCTGGGGCTGGGGTGATTTGCACCCCCCATCCCCAGCTTTGGGGGCAGGTGCTTTGTCTGTGAGGCTGCTGGAGGGCTGAGCTCATCCCTGAATGCCTTATCCTGTAGGCCTTTAGACTGGCACCTCTGCAGTCAGGCAGCATGTGGGGCTGGCAGGATTTGAACTTGCCACCCCTTGTTCTAAGGGCAGGCCCCTTGTCTTCAAGGCTTCCAGCAGACCAGGTCTACCATGCCTCCTTGCCCAGCTGCCTTTTTTCTACCTACCATTGACCTGGTGCCTGGGGGCTCCCATGCACCTCACCCTGCTCCCCCAGATGCCATATCCTGCCCACCTTCAGCCTGGCACTCACAGGAGCCCAGGGAAGATGGAGGGATTTGAGCCCATGACCACTGCTGCCAGAGGCTGGTGCCTTGCCTGCCTGCCTGCCAGCCCACCCCCCACTGTCTCTGGATGCCTTATCCTGCCCACTTTCATCCCTGACACCCTGCTGCAGCCTTGGGAAGATGGAGGTGGGTGCCCAGCAGCTTCTGGACCTAGGGGCAGATTTGAACCCACCACTCCCAGCTCCAGGTGGCATGTCCATGAGGCCACCAGAGAGTGCAGCCCACTATCCCAACTTCCCTGGATGCCCTTATTCTACCCACCTTCAGCCTGGCACCTGCTACACTCCTGACAGGGTGGAGGCTGGGGCCAGGCAGCTCCCAGGATTCGAGAACACCACCCCAGGCTTCTGAGGGAGGCACCTTATCACCCCCTCCCCCCAATGTCTTATGCTACCCACTTTTAACCTGGCCTCTGGCTCCAGCCCTTAGAATGTGGAGCAGGATATCTGGAAGCTCTCGTGGGACCCAGCCCACTTCCTGGATGCCTTATTCTGCCCCCCTTCAGCCTGGCACCCGCTGAAGCCCTTGGTGAGAGTGGGCACCCCAAAAGAAGGTCATTGCACTGGAGTGGGCTCCCTGAGAAAGGGCTGTCTTCACTGCCGCTGGACTGGGGTGGGCTTCCCAGGAGTGCGCTGCTGCACTGGAGACAGGGGGTCCTGCCCTGGGACTAAGTGTGGGCATGACAGGAAGCTTTGTCTGTGAGGGCACCAGAGGACCCGCCCCTCCCTACACCACCTGCAGCAGCCTTATCCTGCCCACCTTCAGCTTGGCACCCCTTCGAAGGTGGTGACCAGCAGCTTGCTGGATTTGAGCTCACCCCCTCCAGCTCCAGAGATAGAAGCCTTATCCATTAGAGGACCCAGCCCTCCACCTCCACCTCCAGCCTTTCCCAGATGCCTTATCCTGCCCACCCTCAGCCTGGTGCAGCCCTGGCAGGGTGGTGGTGGGTGCCCTGTGGCGATTTGAGCCCACCACTCAAGAGTGAAGCCTTATCTGTCAGGCCACCGGAGCATCCAGCCCACCACCCCTCCTTTCTCTGATGCCTTTATCCTACTCCCCCCTAGCCTGGTACAGTGGAGGTTGGTGCCTAGCAGCTCTGGGGGCTGGCAGGATTTGAAGCCACCACCCGCGGCTGAGAAGGCCAGCACCTTATCTATCAAGCCACCCAAGGATCTAGCCCATCTTCCCTGAATGTACCCTGGTGCCTTTGGCCTCAGCCACCAGCCAGTGTCTGGGGCCTCACTCGGGTCTGCCAGTGGCAGGAGACACGGATTGTCGGAGTCAGGGGTTTCTTTGGTGCAATGTTTATTATTTATAAACAACATCCGCACATTCCTGTCTTCTGAATATGGGAGAAAGACGACAACTGGAAGTTTTTTCACGCGGCACTTCGCCTCCGCTTTCCAGGAAACCCTGGGCCTGAAGCCAACTGTCTCTCAGGCTCTTGCCAGGATCACATGCACAACTATTTCCCTTGGCTCTCTGCCTCACACACACAAGCTGCCAGCTGGTCCCTCAGTCTCTGTGTCCCTAGCCAGCTCCAGAGAAACCCCTCTGAGACCTGCTCCACTCTTACACTTAGATCAACCTCGCAGCACCACTCAGGGCTGTGAAAAAACGTGTGTTGTAATTGTCACAGCTAGATCGACCTGACACGCCATGCAGACAGTGGATTTCTGGTGTTGACTTGGCTATAGCTGCACAGAGAGGTGGGTTAATTAGAACAGTGGGGGAAAAAAATCATTTCTGTCAGTGTAGGAGATGTAAATGCCTGCCACTCATTTCTAGTGGCTATTGGGATGGATGTGCACTCCCCTCTTCCTTGGGTCTCCCTCTCCCAGCCTCACGGCTGGGGCAGAGCCTCCAACTTCCTCCCAGAAACCCAATTCGTTAATCCTGTATCCCTTTCGTGAACAAGTGAGCTTTGGTGAGACACCGCTGAGAGTTTCTAACGTAGGACCAATTGCTGAGAAACTGGGCAGTCACAGCCCGAGGCTGGTGATCCCCCACTTACAGGACACACCAAAGCAGTCAAACGGAGAACTTCTGTTTCATCACACTGGCTAGCAAGGAGTCCTACAAGTGATTCTCTGAGATACTTCAGGTCCTTCATATCAGTGTTTCTCAATCTTTATTTATAAAGTACCCTTTTAAAAAAAAATGTATAAGTGCTCCCAGTACCTGCAGTTTTCAGACACACATGATTTTTCTTCTACCATTGCAACACATTTGTTTAAACAACTTAATTGTAGCTGGGTGGGCAATGACATTTTTGGGTGTAAAAAATACAAAAATAATAAAGCACTGTGAAACAAAAATTCAGTTTTCTCCAAATTTCAGTTGTGTTGATGTACCCCCCAGACTTCTCTCAAATACCCCTAGAGGGTACTCATGCCACTGGTTGAGAAACACTGCTATATATCACCACCAGGAACACTGCCTGTAGGGATCAGCAGTTCTGAAAACCAGTCTCATCAAATAAAAGGTTCTTCCAAACCCAAAGGGCCAGCCACACACCCAGGTCACTATGGGTGTGTCTAGACTACAGGGTTTTGTCAACAAAAGTGGACTTTTGTCGACAAAACTATAGCTGCGTCTACACTACCACCGCGTTATGTCGACAGTAAGTCGACAGAACGCGGCAGTTTTGTCGACGGCGGTAAACCTCCTTTTACGAGGAATAACGCCTTTGTCGACAGAGTTCTGTTGACAAAAGGTAAGTGTGGACGCAGGGAGCCAGTTCTGTTGACAAAGAAGAAGCCCTGGTGGACAGTCTAGCCTTTACAGGTACAGCATGTCTGTGGATCCTGGCCACAGCCTCTTAAAGGCACAGGCACCCAGACAAGCCTTGCTGTCTAGCAGCTATCCAGAGCAGCCGTGCCAGTCATGGCCCAGCCTCAAGGCCCCACTGGCCCTTCTCGGGACAGAGACGAGGACCCACCCAGGGGTACCAAAAGGCGAGTACCATCCTGGTCTGGCCCCGAAATAAAAAACCTGCTGGAGCTCTGGTCCCAGGAGGAAGCCCTGCAGGCCCTGCAAACACGCTGCAGGAATGCGGACTTTTATGAGTGCCTGGCCCAGGGACTGGCCACCAAAGGGCATCACCCCCGCACTATGGCACAAGTCAGGGCCAAAGTTAAGGAGCTGCGGCAGGGATATGCCAGGGCCCGGGACCAGAGCTCCCACTCTAGGGCAGCCCCCACGACCTGCCCTTACTATGAGGAGTTGGAGCAGATCCTGGGCGGTGGGGAAGCCCAGACTCCACTGCATGTAGTGGAGTCTGGCTTATCCCACCACATCATGGACCGACCCCTCCTGAGGAAGGAAGACCAGGCGGGAGCACTGCACCAGGAGGAGGAGGAGGAGGCAGCAGAGACCCAGACCCCAGAGGCCTCCCAGGCGTCCGTGGACATCAGGGAGGGAACATCAGGTGAGTGCTTTGAGGGGTCACCACACATGGGCAGGTTGGCAGTGTGGGGGGCCAGCTAGCCCCATTGCCACTATGGGGCCCCTGGGAGGCTTTCCGGCTGCTGCCCAACTCACACACAGTGTCACGTGGAACACCCCTGAGTCTCCTGTCCAAAGGAGAGCCCCGACAGCCACGGCATGCCCTCAGGGACAACAGGGGTGCACACAGACAGTGATTGTCTCCTCTTCTTTTCCTCCACAGCCGGACCCTCTACCCAACAGGGGAGCACCACACGAGCCCCACCACCATCCCAGACCCATGGCACCCGCAGGCACTGGCGGGTCTACATGGACCTGCTGAGGGAGCACACTGAGGCCCTGCAGGACCTCAACAGGACCCTCCGGCAAAGGACGCAGGCAGAGGCCGAGTGGCGCACCAGGCTGCTGGACGAGCTGCTCTAGCAGTGCACGGAGATCTGTGCCACAATGAGGGAGCTCTTCACCTTGGGCACCGCTCCTCCTGCATGCCAGGCCCCTGCTCCCCCTGCTCCTCTAGCCCCCCCAGCGCCTCCAGCTCAGTGCTTGGTCCTGCCATGAGGGCAGGGGACTGGACTCGACCTCTTGAGGCCCCTTCCAAGTTCTAGTGTTCTATGATTCTCTGAGTGGCCACAGCCACACACAGAGTTGGCATGAAACCATAACTGGGAGGAGCTAACCCCACTGAGTGCCATCAGTGACACTGGGTGAGCGGAGGAGCCTTGGCTTGGTTGTGTCTCGCTGAACATCCAGCCAGTGGCCTGGGGCCAGCAGAGCAACAGCAGTGGAGGTCAGTGGCAGCTGGCATGTGCTAAGTGATAAGGCATAAAACATGAGAACCACGTTGTTAAGCTTGAGCCGACAGGTGATTTTACAGCCACTGTTATCAGCTTTATGGCTTTGCAGCGTAAAGATCACACAGCCCCGGCACATGCACAACAACAGCTGAGAGTTGGAAAGAAGAATATTAACTTTAAACATCATGAAGCTCCATACACAGAAGGGAAAGTAACAATCTTACCTACCCTGTGTCTTCCTGCCATTTTGTCACCTTGGGCCAATCCTGAGCCCATAATCACCATGTGGGCTCAGGGCAGTGGCAGGACTTGGGTGGCCTGGAAGAATCAAGGCAGTAATCCATGAGGCCCCCCTGACAGCCCAGCCCACTACCCCCAGCTGCCTTATCCTGCCCATCAGCTGTAGTGCTGGCAGGGTGCCTAGCAGCTCCTAGGGCTGGAAGGAGTTGAACCCACTACCCCACACACCAGTGCTTTAATTCATGAGGCCACTGGAGGACCCAGCCTACTACCCCCCACCTTCCCTGGATGCCTTATCCTGCCCACCTTTTTAATCACAGGGAGTGGGGGGTGCAGGAGTGAGAGTAGGGGCTGGGAGGTGTGTGTGGGGGTAAGGATGAGAGGTGCGGGGTGCAGGGTGGGGGGTTGGGTAAGTGGTGGGGCTTAGTGCAGAGGGGGTGTAGGAATCAGGGCAGGGGTGGTGGGGCTCAGGGCAGGGGCTGGGAGGTCTGGGGGCTTATCAGGGCTGCCTGCAGTGGCAAAGATGGTGTTGCTCTGGCGGGGGGGGGGGTGAGACACAGTTTCTGGAGCCTCCTGGCATCTCCTCTGCAGGAAGGGGGCCGATGGCGGTTTCCACCTGCTCTGTCCCATGTCTCCTCTGGGAGGCAGTGGTGTCTGGCCCTCTTCCGGTGTGTCCTGGGGTGGGGGGATGCTGGGCTGTGGTTCCCAATCGACCCCTCCTATGTCTCCTGGAGTTGGGATGGGGCTCCTGCATCCCTCCAGTGTCTCTTGGAGGGGGGAGGAGGCTGCCAGGCTGAGGTTCATGCCCCCTCAGTTTGTCCTGGGGGTGGTGGGGTGGCCAGGCTGTGATTTGCAGCCACCCAGCATGTCCTGGGATAGGTGGGGGGCCACCAGGCTGTGGTTTGAACCCCCCAGCATGTCCAGGGTTGTGAGGGGCCTCCCCTCACGTGTTCTGGGGAAGAGCTGGAGCTGGGGCTAGGGCCACGTGGTGGCTGCCTGGGGGGGGGGGGTGGGCCCACATGACAGGTGGTGCTTGGACTGTGGTGAATCTGCTCCTTGGGCTGCACCACAGCCCAGACCCCAGAAGCAGCTGCACCAGGATTCAGCTTCAGCTCTGCCCTGGGAGCAGCTGGGCAAGCATGACACAGCCCACTTAGCAAGTAACATTTTGGTGGGGATGCAGGGCAATGTCCTCTCTAATTTTTTTCATCCATGTGCGGAATAAATTTTATGTGCACTGAGGCATGTACGAATGTGTACCACCAACAGAAATAGAACCCTGGGGCTATGTCTACACTGGCGGCTTCTTGTGCAAGAACATCTTGCCCAAGGGTTCTTGTGCAAGAAGTCTTGCACAAGAAAACGTCCACACTGCCATGTGTGAGCTGTGCTTTTGCGCAAGAGCTCCCATGGCAGTGTGGATGCTCTCTTGCGCAAGAAAGCTCTGATGGACATTTTAGCTATAGGGCTTTCTTGTGCAAGAAATCCCTGCCGAGCGTCCACACTGCCCTCTTACACAAGAGCTCCTGTGCAAGAAGGCTTACACCTGATAAAAAAGAGCGTAACTCTTGCGCAAGGAGCCCTCTCTTACCACGCCGTACTGTAAATTTCCTTGCGCAAGAGCGTGTGGACGCTCTGCAGATTCTTGCGCAAGAATGGCTGTACTTGCGCAAGAAGCTGCGAGTGTAGACATAGCCTAGGTGTGAGCACTCTGTTAATCAGGTGGGTGGCATTTGAATCTCGTTTTCATTTGAATCACTCAAGCGCACAGCTTACAGGCAATACGGGTGCGGGGAGAAAGGGTGCACTTCTTGAGTGCTACTGCAAGTCACCTGTGGGGATGAGCTTGCAGATGTAGGGGCCGTGTGTCTAAGGGGGGACAGCCAGTCTTG
This sequence comes from Rafetus swinhoei, assembly GCA_019425775.1. Classification (NCBI taxonomy): domain Eukaryota; kingdom Metazoa; phylum Chordata; order Testudines; family Trionychidae; genus Rafetus; species Rafetus swinhoei. The sequence continues at coordinate 18,861,501 of CM033444.1, read as the reverse complement.
GCAGAACTCACGGCTGTAGTTTGAGAGATAATATGGGTTTTTCTTTTTAAGTATTTCTGTTTATTTATTAAATAAACTGTTCACAGCTGCACGAAAGAAAGGGTTTTCAGAATTTTTACTTTTTTCTCAATGTAAATTTTCACAGTTGTGGAAAATTAGCGGGGGATCAGACAATGGTTGTGTCAGGCCATAATTATTTCACAACTGGGGACCCTGACATTCAGAAAGTTTAAACTTTGCAACCATTCAAACACAGATCGGGAACATCACATGTCAAAGCAAACACAGTAACTCTCCTTAAATCAAACGCCAATGAGTTTTCATGTAGCATGGTTCCTGTTGTGTCTCCCTGCATTATGATGACCATAGAAGGAAATAATTGTTAGAAAAGAACAGGCGACCCAAAGGCGGAAGGAATAATGAGGCTTGTTTATTGCAGATATTTGTTCCACCTCAGACCCCCAAAATCTTGATCCATGTGAACAACAAATTAAACACAGGTTCACCTTTTTATCTTAGTTATTATGTAAATACACTTACGAATTATATCACCTCTTAAACCCTAATTTAGTAATGTGAACACTCATATAATCCGTAATCATTACCATGAGAGCAATAGAATTATACCCGTCCCTGTTTACTCTTTTACAGCTTTTGAGTGGCTGTCGACTGTTCTCACATCATAAAACTCCTTAAATCAGCAATTTACAAGGGGGAAATACTCTGTGACCCTGAATGTGTGCGTCAGCGCACATAAGGAGTGGATAAGGGGGGAAGAAAGATAGTGTTGCTAACACCCAGAGCATGCATTAAAAGGTACAGCTACGTGCATCTCCATCTTGAGCCAGCAGGGAAGGAGGGATCAAAACAAGTCTGTAAATCAGCAGAAGCAGAGCCTGCATGGGCCGCGCCCCGGTACCATGGTCACAGCTACCAAGGCCCCTTAGTTACCCTTACACCCCCCAACAATAACGTTTCACTGGTTTGCAGGTATGCAACAAAACCCACATTTCTCACCCGTTACTGATCAAATCCAACCCTTGCCAGCCTAGTGCTCTTCAATTCACAGCATGGGCGGTGGGTGAATGAGCTGTTGGAGGAGGCAAACCCCCAGCCACCCCTCTCCTGCCCGCACCCTGCCTCAACAGCGCCCAGAGCAACCCACCTCACAGCCATCTCCATCCTCCATGTGCCCCAAGCCCTACAGTACCCCCAGCCTCAGCGTACAGGGCAGGAAGCGTGGTGGAAGCTCCCCCCCCACCCCGTGCCCAGCAGGCAGACAATATGGGCCCCGCCCACCCCAACAGTGTTTCCATCATGAAGGAATGGCGGGGGGAGGGGAGGAACTGGTCACAGGCAGGAGGCTGTCTGGGGACAGAGTGGGGGTGGGGGCACATCAGACTGTTTGAGGATGCTCAGCCTATACTGCCCCCCACCCACGCTTCACAGGCTAAACACTTGGTTAATCTGGAGTCATCATTTCACAGGCCTGATTCACGTCTACATGAAATCTGCTCTTCCTCAGTGTAAACGGGCCTTAGTGCCCGCAGTGTCACCACCTCTCTTGGTTTCCTCCCACGGCTCCTTCTCTTTGGTGTGTTAAGGCCCCAGGAAGCATGGGATAAGGCGAGACCCTTGGCTTCGTTTTCCAAGCAGTACAAGTTTCTAGCTCTCTCGGCTGCCGAGAAAAAACTGGGACAAAGTGCCCCTAGTGCCGCCTACTGGTCCGAGCAGCCACAAGGGAAAGAGAAACGATCTCATGTTTATGACCAGTGCCATTCCCCCTTGCAAGCCTTTGTCACACCGTTTGATTGCTGGTGTCCCATCAGCATTGATGAATGTCACCTGGCCCCGGGCACAGTTCAGGCAAACCCAGATCCTGCTGGGGGCCTGGAGCTGCAGCAGGTGCCAGGCTAAAGGTGGGTAGAATAAGTGGGTAACAAATTTGGTGGAGAATGTGGGCAGCCTAAGGTCATTTGAACCAGCCCCACTGCATGGCATCGAGTCCAGTCCCCATGAGGGCAGGGGACTGGACTCGATGACCTCTCGAGGTCCCTTCCAGTCCTAGTATTCTATGATTCTATGATTCTCTAAAGCTAGAAGAGCCGACTTCAGGGTGCCCAAGGGGCTATTCCCCACTAGGGATGTTAAATGTTGGTTAATTGAATAGTCGAGTAACTTCATGAATTCTTATCGGTTAGTCGACTATTCTATTGTTCCCAGGGGCAGGCCCAGCAGCCAGTGCACTCCAGCTTTACTCCTGAGGATCCTCCTTGCCACTCAGCACTGCTGCCTCTGTCTCAGAAGCAGCAGCACAGGGTGGCAGGCAGGAGCTGGTCCACGGGGGAGCCTGTTTAAAAACCAGCTCCCTTCGCAGACCAGCTGCCTGTCGCCCCGTGCTGCAACCTCTGATAAAGAGACAGCAGCCCCTGTCTGGGGTGGGAGGTCTGAGCACCCGGACTCAGTGTGAGCTGGAACTGAGCCAGGCTGCCTGCCTGCCCGCTCAGGTCCTAATACACTTTAAATGCAAAGCCGCAACGGGGGTAGGTCCCGGACCCAGCGTGAGCCAAGACTGAGCTGGGCTGCTGGCCAGCTTCCTAAAAAATTTACTGGTGGGGAGTGGGGGAGGGAAATGTGTGTAGTCTTTAGCATTAACCAATAAGCTTTTGCATTATCGGTTAATTGGTTCATCGACTACATTATTACATCCCTTTCCCCCACCCTGCTTGTCTCAAGGACACAGTCTGAGGAAGGATCCCAGCCACACCGAGAGCCAGGGTGGTTTCTGTGACACTGTCTGAAACAGGATCCTCAGAGTCTCCCTGGACCATAGAGGACCGAAGCAAACAGGCTGCACGATCCCTGGGGCCATGAGATCCAATTCTCAGCCTCGCTCACTCAGTGCTGTCTGGGGTTGGACAGGCCAGAGGCTGCCCAGAGCTGAGGCCGGCAGCCGCCTGCAGGGTCCTAGAGAGGACGTGCTAGGCAGTGTACAGGAGGAGCTCATTAAAATCTTCATTGTGTGAGGCTACAGAGTCTGATTTCAGGGCCCATTGTGGGATGGATATTCCCGGCCCCTTACCCCCGGCTCAGGGACAGAGGCTGAGCTGGGATCTCGGGCCCACCCGGAACCAGGGTCGGATTCTCTGCCCAGAGACAGAGCCCGCTGGGAAAGTGAAAATCGGGGTCTTGTCAGCAGCATTGATAAATGTCACCTGCCGCCGGTCACAGTCCAGACAAACCCGGATCCTGTGGAGGGCCTGGCTCAGAGGCAGGCGGGTGGCAGTGGAGGAGAGGGCACAGAACTGATCCTCCCACAACTCCACAGCCCAGACCTTCCCCTCAGGCCTACAGCTGGTCCATCCCTTCCTATTTATAGACTCTCTGGCCACCCCCACAGCCCAGTGTCGCCCATCCCCCACCTCCACCTCCCAGCAGTGTCTCCCCGAGGTGAATTCCTCACGGCCCAGCACACAGAGCCCGGAGTCAAATCTCTCGTGGGTGGCGGGAAGTTGCTGCCGCATGTCTCCCCGTCTCACACTCTTCCCATCCTCCGACAGGACGAGGTCGGGATGGGCCGTGTCTGGATCCAGAGTCACGTTGGCTGGGGAGAGAGAATCAGAGCGTGAGGGGCAGAGCTCAGCCCAGGGGGAGGCTGGGGCCATTTCTCACCCTCCCCGGCAGCCCTGCTCTGCCTGGGACGAGTCTGGATCCCAAGGAGCTGCCTTTGTCCTGGGCCCTTGAGGCTGAGCTGAGTAGTCACGGCGGTTCCTCAGCCTGGGTAATAGTAACCCACTTTAGTAGTTTCTCATTTCCCTGCACAGAGGAAATTCAGCTCCCAGCTCCCTGTATTGGGGCTGCTCCTCTCCCAGTAGCGGAGACACAGTACGCACAGTTTGAGTGGGGTGCGAGTTCTCCTCAGGGATTTAAGTTGGGATTTGCCTAAGACAGGAGGGATCAGGCCCTAAGGCTAGAGAAAGACCATAGAGAAGACTTCCAAGGAGGCTAGGGTGGCTGCAGAGAAACCAGCCAATCACACGCTATGGAGGCCTCTAAGAAGAAGTTGCAGGACCAGAGACAGCTCCATGTCCCTGGAGCCCTGAGCATCAGAGGGACTCCCCATATCCAGGAACCAAAGGCAGGATATTGGAGAAGTGGGATGGGGGAGACCCCCTCTACCAGGGGAAAAGAGAGGGGATGTGAGGGCAGAGAACTCCTCACTCATTCTTCCTCAAAAGGATTGTACCTGTCTATTGAAACGCCAGGGTCAGAGTTAAGGGTGTTTGGGTGCTGCTGAGGGAGAGAGTTTCTGTGTAGCAGCCTGGGCATAAATTCAGCCCAAGGTTGATGTCAGGATCATTTATTTGTTTGACTTCAGTGTGGGATCTTCTCGGTATTTCAGGATTTCCTTTTAAATTTGCATGCATTTTGGTCATGCAAATTTAACTTTAGTTGCAATCCTGTGAAAATTGTTTCTGGGAAATGTCTTGTAATTGAAAGACCTGCAAACTCACCTTGTATGTGCACTCCCAGGGGTTCCCCTCTTTGCTTCTCCAGCGCAGACGGCAGAGTGTCTGGAGGGGGAAAGGAGAAGAGAGTTGAGCTTTCCTGCTTTCAGATTTATAACTCTGAGCTCACCTAGCCTGGCTAGGTGAAACAGGCAGCGAGGCACAAAGAAATGGGCAGAGAGGCACAAAGAAACAGGCAGAGAAGCACAAAGACTCACTTTGTCTTAACTAGAGAGAGAAACGGATCTGAAACTTTCCTTTTCCTCTTTCATTCAGGCATCTCCCAGACACGGAGCCAACAGCCACCCGAGCAGATGGAATCAGTAAGGGTACGTCTACACTTGCACCCTAGTTCGAACTAGGGATGCAAATGTAGGCGACCGAAATTGCTAATGAAGCGGGGCTTTAAATATCCCGTGCTTCATTAGCATAATCTCGCCCGCGCGCTGTTTCGGAGCTCAGCTGTTTCCGAACCAGGAAGTGCGCTCCGGGCCACGTTAGTTCGAATCAAACCCCTTGGTTCGAACTAATGTTATTCCTCATTTTTCACTCCTACATTTGCATCCCCAGTTCGAACTGGGGTGCAAGTGTAGACGTACCCTTACCAATTCCATCTGCTCGGGTAGCTGTTAGCTCCGTGGCTGGGAGATGCCTGAATGAAAGAGGAAAAGGAAAGTTTCAGATCCGTTTCTCTCTCTAGTTAAGACAAAGCAAGTCTTTGTGCCTCTCTGTCTGTTTCTATCCCAAGCTCCCTTCTGTGCCCCACCCACCAACCCAGACCCCAAAGCCCATAGAAAACGCCAAAGTGAAGTGTGCCCCTTGTCCACTTTCCAAACTCCTCATTTCTTGAGGAGTAACATTAGTTCGAACCAAGCAGCTTGATTCGAACTAACGCGGCCCGGAGCGCACTTCCTGGTTCGAATCAGCTGAGCTCCAAAACAGCGTGCGGGCAAGATTATGCTAATGAAGCGCGGGATATTTAAATCCCTGCTTCATTAGCAATTTTGGTCGCCTACATTTGCATCCCTAGTTCGAATTAAGGTGCAAGTGTAGACGTACCCTAAGAGATTTACTTTCCCCTCATCATCCTCTCCGACTCCTCAGACCCCAGCTGCTTTGTCCTATTCTCCGACTGCCTCTGGTCAGACCCTGCGACAGAGGTGATCAAGATGTGGCCTGCGGCCTGCTCTGCCAGGACCCTCAGGCAGAGAGCAGCCCTGCACTTTTTGGCTGGAAACAGCTGACCAAAAGGATCTAAGGGACTGGGCTGGTGGCAGGGTGCAGAGCTTCCCGCCCTCCACCCTATCCTCCGCATTAGGAGTAGAGCCACACAGAGGGAGCAGGTAGCAGTCCTGAGCAGCCTGGGGCTGCGACAGGCAGGGAGCCTGCTTTGGGGTCCTGTGGGCCTGGGAGCTGCCTAGGTAAGCACCTCCTGGCCAGAGTCTGCCTCTGGCATCCCACCCCTTCCTGTATCCCAATGACCTGCCCTAGGCCTTGACCCTCTCCTGCCCCAGGTCACCACCCAAACCCTCTGCACCCCTTCTCTCCCAGGTCACAACTCCCTCCCAGAACCTGCACCCACTCCTGCACCCCTTCCCCAGACCAGAATCCTCTCCTGCACCCACACTCTCTCCCAGACCCTGCATCTCTATCTCCTGCCCCAGATCTCAATGCCCCCCGTCACCCAGACTCCTTCTCAGACTTCACACTCCCTCCTGCACCCCAGTCCTCTATCCCAAACTCCCTTCTGTGCCCTCCCACCATCCCAGACCCCAAACCCTATAGAAAACGCCAAAGTGAAGTATGCCCTTTGGCTACTTTCCAAAATCTTGGCGGCTACATCTACACTGCTGGCTTTGCCAGCAGTGCCTATGCAAATGAAGCACGGAGAGGCATAAGGATCTTGCGCAAAATGGGGTTTTTGTGCAAAAAACCCCACATGTCCACACTGCTTGTTTTTGCACAAAACCCCCCTTGAATAAATTATGCAAATGAAGCGCAGCAAAATGCTAATCCGTGCTTCATTTGCATAGGCATAGTGTAGACAAAGCCAGAGTGGCCCCCACCCAAAATTATTGCCCACCCCTATCTTAGACCCAGGTCCCGGATTTAGCATGAATGTAACTTTACACACGTTGGTGCCTTTGACATTAATGGGATGGTAAGAATTTGCTGGGTTAAGGCTCACAATGGTAAGTCCCTGGGGTCTATTCACACAGCCTCTCCACAATGGGCACAGCGGGGCCCTCGGCCTCCACAGACTGACACACCCGGGAATACAGTCGTTGTACAGTGTGGAAATTGGAGCTGGGAGATAGTCAGCTCCATGAGCCAGATTCACCCTGAGCTCACCCACAGTCACAACACTGAGGCCCAAATTTAGCAGAATGGCCTAATGTTTGGTCTCTCCCAACTTGGGAAGCCCGTGTGGGACCTAGAGAAACTAGGGTCCTGCTCTGGCTGGATCTCAGGACTCCCCCAGCCTGTGCCAAGGTCTGTATGGTGCTCTGTAGCTACACACTAGGGGAGTCTCAAACTGCCCCTCTGGCCCTTGGCCAGCTCAGGGTGAATCTGGCTCATTGAGCTGACTATCTCCCAGCTCCAATCTCCACACTGTACAATGGGAGGCATCCTCATACCTGCACCTTGTTACTCCTGCTCAGTTTCTCCCCTTTCCATCTTTCATTCAATTGATCTGGCCTCTAATTATGACCCAACCAGCCAGAGCCCTTCCCCTCCCACAGTCTCAGAAGCTCACCCCAATTTCCCCTCTCGGTACCTTCGCCCTCCCTTGGAGTCTCCATTGGAGCGACAGTTTTCCATCAAAACTAACGTGTCAGTCTCAATCCCAGCTCTGGAGGAATCTCCACTGGCCGCTGGATCGTCCCCGTCTCACACCTGGAGAGAAAGAATGACACGATGTGAAACTGCATTGAGTGACACTTGATAATTTGTGCTCAGTGCAAGTTGCTGCTCCAATGGGATGGAGTTAGAATCCCTCTGCTTCTGCCAGCCTGAGAGCAGGTGGACCACAAGCTCTGCCAGCCCAGCCTTCCCTCTGCAGCTCCAGCTGATATTGTTCAGCTCCCGTCTGCAGCTGGGGATGAAACACAAATTGAGTCTCTGGGCTCGTTGGCCTCCAGGCTCCAAGGGACGGGAGGTTCCCAGGTGAAGGGCTGTAGGAATCTGCCCACCAGGAACTAGACTGAGACACCAGCTCCCCCCTCTCCTGCTCATTCCACACAGGTCTCCGAACAGCCCTCAGGTGGGAAATAGGGATGAAAAGGACTAGTCAATTGTCCGATAAGCAAATGCTAATCGGATAGCTGAAAGGATAGTCGACTAGTCACTCCCCCCTCCCCCTTGCTGCCTCTATCAGAAAGAGGCAGTGGGGGGGAAGGGGGCGAGAAGAGGGGAGTACTTAAAAGTGGCAGCACCGCACGGAGACCGGCGTCAGGCTCCTCACGGCATTTCAAAGCGGTGGCATCACATGGAGCCTGGGATCAGCTGGGGACTCCAACAGGGGGGAGAGATTTTCTAAAATTGGAGCTGTCCCGAGGCCCTGGCCTGCCCCACCTGTTTCCCAGATAGACCCTGTCCATGGGCAAGCCAGGGGTCAGAGCCCAGGTCCCTCCAACTGCCCAGAGTGGGTGTGGTACCCAAGAGCAACCTCAGTCCATGTCCCTACCTCCCAGGCTCCTTGTCCTGGGTGAGGGGAGGGTCTGACGGCGCAGCTGTGGCACTTTGGCCCCCAGGTCCAACCGCCAGGCCAGGCTGTAAGCTGGAGCTGTAGGGCAGAGAGCCCGAGGGGTGGGGGCACAGGCAGGGGGCTGCCCCCAGGCAGGTGGAGGGGCTGCAGCTCCCCACAGATGCCCCAGGTCCCTGGGTTCGCTGGGCAGGGCTGCACCCACCAGCCTGGTCAGGGGGGCAAACCTGGGCTGAAGCGCAGGAGGCCAAGACCCTTTGGGCCTCTCTGTTCCCGTGCCCCGGTGTCCTGTGCAGCAGAGCCAGGACTGCTTTGCTCATGGTTAATGATCCCCCTGCTGGTGGTGCCTGGCCTCCCAGGGGTGCGCTGGGAACAGCTTGTTCCCTCCATTCCTGGCCTGGCAGCAGCAGGGACACAGCATCCTTTGGTCCCAGGTGCCAGGAACGTGCCTTCTAGAGCGTTCGAGCACCCAGCTCTCCCTGTGAGCAGTGTGGGGCTGGCCGGCTGGGGCAGCATCAGCACCAGGGCTCCCTGCACTTGCTCAGTGGAGGCGCCCGCCGGGGACAGATTTAGGTGGAGCCAGAGATCAGGGAGAAAATCTGGGAAACGGGGCAATTCCGGGGCTCGGAGAGACAGAGTCTGAACAAGGAAGGATGGAATTAACCTGCATCCAGAGTGGGTCCTACCTTGTATGTCTGGGCAGCCTTGTCCTGGGGATGTTAAGGACTAGTGGACAACAAGTCGACTATCCGATAAGCAAATGCTTATCGGATAGTCAGTCGACTAGAGTTGATCTCCCCGCCCTTGCTGCCTCTCTCAGGTAGAGTACTTCAAAGTGGCAGCGCCGCACAGCTGAGCAGCGCTGCTGTGCGTGGAGCCTGGGGCCAGCTGGGGGCTCCTCAGCTGATCCCGGGTGCCGCTGAAAGGCTGCAGGGAGCCCGGGATCAGCTGGGGAGTCCCCTGCTGACCCCGGCTCCGCGTGGCATTTCAAATCGGCAGCGCAGCATGGAGTCCCCCGCTAGCCCTGGGTTCCATGCTGGCGCTGCCGCTTTGAAATGCACAAGAGCCCCCCTGCTGGGGACTCGTGTACATTTCAAAGCTGGCACCCGCGTGCAGCCCGGAGTCAGCAGGACTTCCCACTGGCCCCGGGCTGCACACGGAATTCCGCATTCCTCCTTAGAAATGTGCAACAGCCCCAGCAGGGGCTCTTGTACATTTCAAAGGAGGAATGCAGAAGTGCCTATCGACTCATCGAGTAGTCGATGGAAATTCCATCGACTACTCGACGAGTCAATTAACCTTTTCTTAACATCCTTACCTCATCCAGGACCGGCGCCGGGTGAGATCTGAGCTCGGGGATCTCCAGAAAACCACACCCACGAATTCCCCGGCCTCCTCCCAGAAACGACCCAGAGTCTCTTTGCCTAGTTTGTGCTCCCGCTGTCTGAGTTCTGCCAGGATATTTCAGCCGAAGGAGCAGCAGAGGCGCTTCAGCAGCAGAAGTGCTGCCCAGTCGCTCTGTCAGCTACTTCAAGCTGAAAGGTGATTTTTATAGCCGCTGTTCTCAGCTTTACAGCTTTGCAGCCGAAAGATCACAGCCCAGCCCCTTCAAACAGCAGATAAGAGCTGGGAAAAAGATGTTAGTTTCAAACATCGTAAAACTCCATAGACAGAAGTGAAAGTAATAATGCTACCCATCCCCCACCCGCCATGTGACGGGGTTGCAGTCACAGAGGACCCCTTGGGGGTGTTTCCCGATGGACAAAGCCACTAACACTCACTTTCTTGCTCTCTGGGGCTTCTCACCTCCCTGTCTAGCTCGGCCAGATCTCATGGTCTTCCCCCAGCCAGGGCACAGAGCTGAAATCACCGCCCACCCCAAAAAGCAATACTGACACTGAATCCATTCAGGTCTAAGGAGAATATAGTTTCAGGCACAGCATCCAGGAAACCCTCCCCCCCCCCCAAAAAAAGGGATCAGAACCCCAAATGAATTATTTAGGTAAGCCCCCTTTAACAATGAAAGGGGGAATGTACACTCTGACTCCTCCCCCAGGTAACAATTATTTACACTGGGCTTGACAGTAAATAAAAGTGATTTTATGAAGTGCAAGCTGTAGGATGTAAGTGGCAGAGCAAAGAAAATTGCAAATTTAAAATAAGATGCATGACTAGTTCCAACACACTAACGCTTATTGCAAACATACCCTAAAGCCATTCTTAGTTTTGGTACGTTGAAAAAACAAAAATGGTCCTGTAGCATCTTAGGGTGCGTCTACACTGCACCCTTATTTCGGAATAACTAGCATTATTCCGAAATAACAATGCGAGTGTCTACACAGCAATTCCATTATTTTGAAATAATATTGAAATATTGGACAGCCTATTCCGACTTCTGTAAACCTCATTCCACAAGGAATAACTTGTCTTCTGAAATAGCTATTTTGAAATAGCTGCAGTGTGGACGCTCCACTGCTGCTATTTCGAAATAGCGCCTCCCCAGAGCCATTCTGTCATTTCTCCCCAGTGCTTCCTGGGACTCTAAATTGAGGTAGCAAGTCCACATTAAGGGAGCCTGCCTTGGTCTAGTTTTGAGGCTTCCCTGTAGTGTGGACGCTCTATTTCGAAATAAGCTATTTTGGAATATATCTTCTGGAATAGCTTATTCCAAAATAAGAGTGTAGTGTAGACGTACTCTGAGAGACTAACCAAAAATATATAGATAATATCATGAAGAAAGTATCATGAGCTTTTTTGGGCACAATCACTTCTTCAGATGACAAATATGGAGCAAGAGGCACAGAGGTTCAAATATAAAGCAGAAAAAGAAGGGAGAAGGGGAGGGGAACATACCTGTCAATTAGAGTGACCGTGCTAAATTAAGCTAATAGAGTGGGGCCCTCTACTCAGCTTCATTTTTGGGGCCACCCCAGGGACCTGGCCAAAAAAAAAGAACATTCACGCTTCCTCCCCCTCCCACTTTTCATTCTTTTTTCTTCCTCCTCCTCCTGTATTATAAGTAGTGAAAAGGAAATGAAAATGAAGGGAGGTACTTTGTTTTTGTAGTCTTAACATTTTTTTGCACAGACCACTTGAAAATTGCGGAGGGTCTCTGTGGACCATTTAATGATCTTTTCAAATATTGTTTGTACCATGAGCTAACTAGTCTAAAGTGTCAGAGGGGTAGCCGTGTTGGTCTGTAAGGGCATATCTACACAGCAGGGCTAAAGCCGAAATAAGCGACACAACTTGAGCTACGTCCATTGTGTAGCTGAAGTCAAAACAGCTTATTTCGGCTTTTGGTGCTGTCTACACAGCAGGAATTCCAAGAAAGAGCTCTCTTCCTCCGACGTCCCTTACTCCTCATAAAATGAGGGTTACAGGAGTTGGAGGATGAAGTCCTCCAGCTAGATATTATGTCAAAATGACTGCTTGCTATGTAGATGCAGACTATGTTATTTCGAAATAAAAGCCATTATTTCAAAATAACACTGCTGTGTAGACATAGCCTAGGTGATAAAGCTTAAAAAACAATGAATGTTCCTGCAGCACCTTAGAGAATAACAAAAAATGTAGCTGGTATCATGAGCTTTCAAGGGCACAACCCACTTCCTCAGATGAATGGAGTTAAAGGGGTCCAGAGTTACAAATAAATAGCAGAAAAAGAGGGGATGGGGAGGGAAAGAGAAGGGGGGAAAAAACTCGTTAATTAGAGTGTCTGTGCAAAATGAGGCTAATAGAGTGGGATGAAGTGCCCGATGATTAACTTTTGATGTCATTAGGGTGTTGAACATAGCAACCCATCCAGGTGAGGTCTTTGTTCAGACCTTGATTAAAGGTGTCAAATTTGCATATGAAGGCAGCATTCGAACCAAGGGACTGAGGTCCTTCCAATGATTTGGAGAGAATAAGGAGAGCTTTGACTTGAGCCAGCTGTTTATTCCATCACTGCTACAAGCCTGGACCAAGGACTTTGCAATTGTGGTGTGCATTTGGTTTCTTTGACCAGTTTTAACTCCCACCTCTACTTCTTGCTTTTATGAATTAACCTTTAGATTTTAGATACTAAGGGATTGCAACTGCATGGTTTTTGGGGGGGTAAAATCTGAGTTATATAGTGGCCTGGGCGTGTGGCTGGCCCTTTGGGTTTGGAAGAACCTTTTATTTGATGAGACTGGTTTTCAGAACTATTGGTCCCTACAGACAGTGTTCCTGGTGGTGATATAAAGCAGTGTTTCTCAACCTTTTTTTATAAAGTACCCCTTTAAAAAAATATTATAAGTACCTCCAGTACCTACAGTTTTCACACACACACTTTTTTTTCTACCATTGCAACACATTTGTTTAACCAACTTAATCATAGCTGGGCGGGTGATGAAATTTTTGGGTGTAAAAAGTACGAAACTAATAAAGCGCTGTAAAACTGAAAACAAAAATTCAGTTTCCTCCAAATTGCAGTTGTGTTGACGTACACCCCAACTTCTCTCAAGTACCCCTAAGGGTCCTTGTACCACTGATTGAGAAACACTGATATTTAAAGGACCTGGAGTATCTGAGAGAACCACTTGCAAGACTCCTCGCTAGCCAGTGTGGCAAAATAGAAGTTTTCTGTGTGACTGCTTTGGTGTGTCCTGTAAGAGGAGGATCACCAGCCATGGGCTGTGACTTCCCAGTTTCTCAGCAGTTGGTCCTGAGTTAGATATTCTCAGCGGTGTTCCACCAAAGCGCACCTGTTCACAAAAGGGATACAGGATTAATGAATTGGGGTTCCAGGAGGAAGTTGCAGGCTCTGCCCCGGCTGCAATGCTGGGAGAGGGAGAACCAGGGAAGAGGGGAGTGCACATCCATCCCACTAGCCACTAGAAATGAGAGTCCGGCATTTATATCTCCTACGCTGACCGAATTGATTTTTCGACTGTTCTAATTAACTCATCTCTCTGCGCAGCTGTAGCCAAGTCAACGTCAGAATTCCATTGTCTGAGCGGGGGTCAGGTCGATCTAGCTGTGACAATCAAAGTACAAGTTTTTTCACAGCACTGAGTGATGCCGCGAGGTTAATCTAAGTGTAAGTGTGGAGCAGGCTTCAGAGGGGTTTCCCTGGAGCTGGCTGGGGACACAGAGGCTGAGGGACTGTCTGGCAGCTTGTGTGAGTGAGGCAGAGAGCCAAGGGAAGTAGTTGTGCGTGTGATCCTGGCAAGAGCCTGAGAGACAGCTGGCTTCAGGCCCAGGGTTTCCTGGAAAGTGGAGGTGAAGTGCCATGCGAAAAGACTTCCAGGAGTTTCCTCTCTACCATATTCAGAAGACAGGAATTGTTGGACTTTTTTTGCAAATAATAAAGTTTGCACCAAGGAACCCCCCTGACTCCTACAATTGGTGTCTCCTGCCAGTGGCAGAATCGAGCGAGGCCCCAGACACTGGCTGGTGGCTGAGGCCAAAGGCTCCAGGGTACCACCTGCATTGGGATCTAGCCCCAGGGGTAGCAAACGTGCAGGCGGGAATGTTTTCAGGGAGCCCGGCGGCTCAGAGCCTGTGCAGAGATGCAGGTCGCTGCTCACTGGGATTTCAGCATGTGCAGCTCTGTGTGCTGAGCTGTCCCCAGTGTCCCTGCTCTCCAAGCCAACGCACCTCTCCCCAGAGTCAGACAAACCCCATATGGAGCCCTGGCTCGTATTTCCCCCCCAGCAGCACCAGCCCCACCGGGATGGGCTCAGGACTGGCCCGAGGAGACAAAATGGGAGAAGGAGACTGGGGCAGCTGGGATGGGGTACGTGGTAAGTGGGGGATGGTGTAGCCAGACAGGAACCCCCCCTGCAACATCCATCTTGCTTGCCCCCTTTTAGGTGCCTCAAAGCGCACAGGGCACAGAGAGCAATGAAATCAGCATAGTCTTTGAAGCCTTGACAGAAGGCCCGGATATGCTGGCTGCTGTGACCCTGGATGGCTGTAAACAAGAGACAGAGGGGGCCATCAGCCTTTTGTGAACCCACAAGGGCGGCAGAAACTGCCCTTGGCTGGCACTGTTATTGATACGATCACACAACAGTCTCCGAGGAGAAATCTCCAACTGAGAAAAAAAAATGCCCAGCACTCCTAATTTAGTTATCTTCCTTAAAAGTGTAAATTATGCTCACAACTCCCTTGTAAGAGCTGGTGTCACAAAGACGGACCAGCACAATTTGGCATTTTAGATAAGAAAGAGGATACGTGCCCCTATGGATATAAAGATGGGGCCCAGCAGCACGCTTATTTGAGCTTCGATCCACCAACTACCTGCTTGTCGGGTTATGTGATTGAACTCCTGAGGTCCACCTGGGGATGCCCTGCCTCGTATTCATCTTTCCGAGGAATTGAGTGACCGATACTGGCCTGACACGCTGGAATCGAGAGGCACAGAAGGGGGTAAAAATTGTACCTGTATGTGTTCTTTGTTTAAGTGCATGCATAGATGTAGAGTTTTTTAAAGATTAAGCTGTCATTTGGTACCATTATTTTTGTTTTATATTGTTTTATTTTTCCTTTTTTTTTTTTTTTTTTTAATTTTTGTTGTTGTTTTATTTTTCCTTTGCAACCATTTTAAGATCTGTATTTGCTAGCAGTTAAGAAATAGAGCAATAGCCACTGTAACCACATGCTTTAGAAATCTCTTTAATAAATTTGTAACTGTTTAAGTTTTTAACCTGACTCCTTCAGTTGCTGTAACAGAACCAAGCACAATTTAAAAGAACTCCAGCTAGTCAAAGGGGTAGACGCAGGCAGAGCTGGGTGTTTGGATCATGTCGCCTCCAGGGGACAGATCCGTGGGGCACCTGTCAGCCTTCCCTAGGCTGCCCGCTGCGAAGGGACCGTGTGTCCTAGCAGTTAAAGTCTCGGGTGTAATAAGCTCTCCTGTAAACTTTTGGGGCACCTGTCAGCCTCTCTGGGCTGCCCGCTGTGAAGGGACCCTGTGTCCTAGCAGTTGAAGTCTCGGGTGTATAATAGAACTCACACACACACACCACTCACTACCCCGACCGTCGGCTGACAGATGGGTAGGATTCACTTCTGTCTATGGAGTTTTACAATATTTAAAACTACAGTCCTCTCTCCAGCTCTTAGCTGCTTTTTGAAGGGGCCGGGCTGGGCTCTTTAACCTGCAAAGTCATAAAGCTGAGAATATTGGCCCTAAAATCCCCCTTCAGCTCCAAGTTTACTCCTCACTAAGACCTTGCTGCCAGCTGCCTCTGACCTTCACCCTGGGAGCCCCTGGAGCCCGGATGGTCCCAGGCCCGTGGCTGGAAGTTCAGCAAGACACAGCCAAGCCGACACAGCCAGTGCCACTGGCATCGCTCAATGGGGTTAACTTCCCTTCCTGCCCCCCTCCCATTGTGGTTTCACACCACGACTGGGTGTGGCTCTGGCCACTCACCTCACTGGGAGTTCAGAAGGATGACCTGTTGGATTGTAGGCACATGGACACAGCCCCTGGGAGGAGGGGTTCCCAGCTTGGTACCAGTGCACCCCCTCCCCTCCCACTGCCCCAGCAAGCACCTAGCCAATAGCCGTGATGTTGTAGCAGCAAGGGGGCAGTTTGCGCAAGCTTCTGGGATACAAACTAGGGATGTAATAGTGCAATTGATTAACTGATAGGTAAAAGCTTATCAGTTAATGCTATAGACTACACGCATTTCCCCCTCCCCCTTCCAGTACATTTTTTTAGCAGGCTGGCCAGCAGCTGGGTCTGAGTCTAGGACCTATTGCCCACTGCGGCTCTGCTTTTAAAGTGTATTAGGAGCCAGGCGGGCAGGTAACTCTGCATAGTTCCTGCTCTCGCTGGGTCTGGGAACTCAGACTCTACCCCTTGGACTGGGGCTGCTGCCATCCCATGCTGCTGCCTCTGGTTTAGAAGAATCAGTGTGAGACGACAGGCAGCCTGTCTGTAAGGGGGGCTGGTTTTTAAGCTCACTCCCTTCATGGACCAGCTCCCACCTGGCATCCCACACTGCTGCCTCTGTATCAGAGGCAGCAGTGTGGAGTGGCAGGGGGCTCCTCCAGTTTGGGGCTGGATCACACTGGCTGCCAGCCCCACCCCCATGGATTATAGAATAATCAAATAACTGATAAAAATTTGCAAGGTTAATCAACTATTCAATTAACTGATATTTAACATCCCTAATACAATCCAGCCTGACCACTGCTGTGTGGACAAACCCTGAGTTTAAGCTTTAATATTTGTGCTTGTAATTGCCATGGGGGGATTTAAACCTGGTTCCTCTGGAACATAATGTAGGTACCTCTACTGCTTGAGCTACAAAGACAAAGGGCTCTTAGCTCACGCTGTAGAGCTCCCTTGTCCTTATCTCTTGCTCTAAGCAGTCTAAGTGCCTCCTTTTTCGAGGAATAAGGATCTTGCGCAAAAAGGGGTTTTGGGGCAAAAAGGAAACGTCCACGCTGCTTGTTTTTGCGCAAAAACAGATTGGAAGAAATTATACAAATGAAGCGCGAGAAAATGCTAATCTGCACTTCTTTGCATTGCCTCTTCTGGCAAAACCCATGGGCTATGTCTACACTGGCGGCTTCTTGCGCAAGAAAACGTCCACACTGCCATGTGCGAGATATGCCTTTGTGCAAGAGCATCCATGGCAGTGTGGACGCTCTCTTGCGCAAGAAAGCTCTGATGGCCATTGTAGCCAAAGGGCTTTCTTGCACAAGAAATCCCTGCCGAGTGTCCACACTGCCCTCTTGTGCAAGAGCCCCTGCCCAAGAGAGCTTACACCTGTTAAAAAAGAGCATAGCTCTTGCGCAAGAAGCCCTCTCTTACCACGCCGTACGGTAAATTTCCTTGCGCAAGAGCGGGCGGGCAGTGTGGACGCTCTGCAGATTCTTGCGCAAGAACGGCCATACTTGCACAAGAAGCCGCGAATGTAGACATAGCCGTAGTGTGGACATAGCCATGGTGTGTGGGTTACATTTGTTTGTTTCCTCCCCCCCACCCCGCTTTTCCCTTCACTCCCTCTCTGCTCCTTTATACCCTGCTGCTCCCCATCCCTCGCTTATGTAACTCCTGCTTCGTCATGTTTCTCCAGCGCCTCTTTCTGGCCTCTCCTTTCCCTTCCGCACCTGGGCAGCTGATATGACACCCCTCTCCCCATCAGCAAAGCCATTTCTGAAACACAGAGAATGACAGTCCAGAGCTCAAAGCAGCATTGGCCAAAGCGACTCCTGTACGGGGACTCCAAGAGGAAACCAAATGCCCCGTGGGCCTCATGGTAGCGGACAGAACAAGCAGGCACGGCTTCCGCTGCTCCCTGTGCCGAAATATCCTGGCAAAACTCAGCCAGCGGGAGCGCAAACCAGGCAAAGAGGTGCTGAGTCATTTCTGCGAGGGGGATGGGGAAGCCGTGTGCTCCCATTTACCGCATTTCAACCCTTTCCACATCTCCCCAGCCTGCCCCATGGCTCTGCCCAGTTGCCCTCTGTGGGCCGGAATTCTCTCCCAGATCCACATGATGGGGCTGCTCCCATGCGAGGGGAGCTCAGAGTGTCCTGCCGGGTGGCACAGGCTCCGAGCTTTGCCACTGGCCAGTGCGCTGCCTTCAGGGAGCAGACACAGTGCGGAGCCTTCTTCCCCCAGACCTCCGACAGCCTGGGGTTTGCTGTGCCCTGGGGGAGGGGCTGGGCTTTTGGGGCCTGGGCATCCCTTGACTCCTGCTGTGATATTCAGTGTAAGGGGCAGGCTGACCTGGTGGCCAGGCAGCCTGGGGGCCAGGCAGACTGACCTGGTGGCCAGGCAGCCTGGGGTAGCTGGGGAGGGACTGTCTGTGAGATCAGGTAAAGGCTGTTGCGGTGCCGGAGGAGGTGACACATAATCACTGGTCACTGAGATCGAAGCATAGATCTCCCAGCCAGTGGGAGGTGCCCTGCCCCCACTAGCCCCCCTCCCCTCCCAGCTGGGATTTGGGCTCTGGGACCCCTGCAGGCCAGCCTGGCAGCGACATGCACAGATGGGCCGACACAGGGGGACCTATGTCTGCTGGACGCTGCCACGTAGCCCAAGTCCCAGCCCCAGAGCCCCGGGAGCTGGCTGAGCTGTAGCCGGAAGAGCCGCCAGACAGACACCCGATGGGAGAGGGAACCCCGGCCGTGCCGTGCTGCATGGTGCGTTGTGACCCAGCATCACTGGGGGATGGAAATAACTGAGCTCAGCCTCTTGCCCAGCTCCTGCCACACACTAGAGCAGCACAGCCCCCAGGGATAGGGCTGAGCCATGGGGTGCTGGGCAAGTGGCAGGGGCTGAGAGTTTGCCTGAGACCTCAGGGACCCAGCGTGAGGCACCATCCCAGGGATCTCTCTGACAGGTGTAGAAGGGGATGGGGAGGGTGTGGAGAGTGTCTCAGGGGTTCTGTAGCCCTGTGGCCAAAAACACATGCCTCGCTGTGAGCAGGACTTGAACCTGCGCAGGGACACCCTATTGGATTTCAAGTCCAACGCCTTAACCACTCGGCCATCACAGCTGTGAATACAGTAGGGCCCCAGGGCCAGGGAAACTGCCCCAGGTCACACAGCAAAGTGAGGGCAGGGCCAGAGAGAAAAGCCAACAGTTCTCAGGCTTGCTCTCACCAGCAGACAATAAACCCCCCCAGAGGCAGGGACAGAGCCCGGGGAATTGAGAGGGTGGGAACATTTGAGTTGCAACAGTTTCTGTTGGGCAATCCAAGAACATTAAACAGGTTTGATATTTGAAACCATGAATCCGCGTGGATGGAATTTCTTTGCAAAAATATTTTGTTTTCCACAACCAAAGCGTCTCCAGGCTGTTACCTGCCCTTAAATTGTTTCATCACACCCAGAGAGGGAGACGCTTTCTCTCAGTCACTAGAAAAGACGCCACAGGCTGGGCTAAGGAGCTGCTGCTCTTAGGGTAGGTCTAGACTGAGTTGCTATTTCAGGATACCGGAAGTATCCTGGAATAGCAACGCCACGTTTTTAAATGCGCCCACAATTTCCCAAAATAACAGGCATGCTAGTCTGGTGTCCCTGTAACCCTCGTTCCACAAGGGTTAAGGGATTTGTCAGAATAGTGCCTTATTTTGAAATTTGGCAGTCTCTACACAGCACCAATTTTCAAAACAAGCTCTTTCGATTTAGACTCGGCATAAGCTACGCAATTTGTGCAGCGCACAATAAACTTGGCTTATTCTGACCAAAGGGTGCTGTCTAGAGGTGCCCTTAATGACTTAAACAGAATAAAATGCCGATACAATTGGCTGCTCCAGCTACTACACAGCAGAGCCCCGTTGATCACATCGAATTGGGAAGGGCCAGATCAGATTATTAAAAATCCAGATAATCCAGAGAATGCAAAAGTGAGAGGCTGCAGTGCCATCTAGTGTCCGCAGGCGGAATCTCCTGCTTCTGGCCCTGTGCGTTGTTTGGGGGGTTCACATGGAAAGCTGCACAATGGAAAGGTGGAACAGGGCTCTACTGTACCCTCCCCCCCAGCATCTGTACTGACTCCGGGTGATAGGGCACCTCATACTACACATTGCTGCTAGTGACACCCTCACACGGCTCCTCACAGCTCCCCAGCAGCCCCTGCCATGAGGCAGATAGCAAAGGATAGTTGCACCCAGCTGACAGAGGGGAAAACCCAGGCTGAGAAAGGTAAAAGGCCTTGTCTGACGTCACACAGCCTGTCAGGGGCAGTGCTGGGAACAGGACCCAGAAGCCCTGACTTTCAAATTCACCATCAATCTGGAGCAGAGTTTCCCCACTTTATTTGGCCACGGAACCCTTTTAAACTCAAAAGAATTTTGCGGCACCCCTCATAACAGTGTAATATATGGAGCTGAAAAAGTAGACCACAAATAAGGAAGGATAATAATAAACAAATGCTAAACAAGGTCATGAGATCAACATTTAGTTCAATTGCACATATTTAAAAACAAAAATCACATCATGTTAATTATTATTATTTTTTTAAATCATAAAATGTTGTTGTAATGGAATTTTCTCGCGGAACCCTTATTGTCACTTCGCAGAACCCTGGGGTTCTGCGGAACACAATTTGGGAAACACTGAAAGTGTCACACCCTGACTGATCAGAATGGAGTGACCTCAAATGAGCTACAGACCCACAACAGCCCTTCCCAGGGACTGCTCAGCCAGCATTTTAGAAGCACTGGAACATTAGAGAGAATCAGAAACTGCTCAGTCAACCAATGGCGAGAAGCAGAACAATTCCCCAAGCGTCGATTGGTTCTGGCTCATTTGCTGGGCCTTAAAGAGAACCACAAAGTCCTGAGTCTCCTCCCTGTGACTGCCCCCCTCCCCAGTTCAGCCAATCAGCACTCTGAGGGGCAAGAACAGGTCCCATATGAAGAGAAATTAAAAAGACTTGGACTTTTCATCTTAGAAAAGCGGAGACTAAGGGGGGATAGGATAGCGGTGTATAAAATCATGACTGGTGTGGAAAAAGTGAATAAGAAAAAGTTATGTACTTGTTCCCATAATATAAGAACTAGGGGTCACCAAATGAAATTAATAGATAGCAGGTATAAAACAAACAAAAGGAAGTTTTTCTTCACATAGCGTACAGTCAACCTGTGGAACTCCTTGCCAGAGGATGTTGCGAAGACTAGGACTTTAACAGGGTTCAAAAAAGAACTAGATAAATTCATGGAGGCTATTAGCCAGGATGGGTATGAATTGTGTCCCTAGCCTCTCTTGGTCTGGAAATGGATGACAGAAGAGGTATCATGTGAGGATTACCTGTTGTGTTCATTCCCTCTGGGGGCATCTGGCATTGGCCACTGTCGGCAGACAGGATACTGGAGTAGGTCTGTCCCAATATGGATGTTTTTATGTTCTTAAGTTAAAACTTTCTGTCCTATAATTCTCTGCCCTGGAGGTCTGGCAGCCATGCCCCACAAAAAGGACACCATTGTGTCCTGCTCAGGAAGGCAAGACTAGCGTTTCCTGCCACCCACATTTTGAGTTGATTCCTTACTCCCTTCCTGCCTTAGCTCCCGGGCTGACCTAGTGGCGGAAGTGGACGGGGGCCCAGCAGCGCGGGGAGGAAGTGGAGGGACCAGACCCCGGTGGCAAGAGTCCTGGTGCTACCTGCTTCCCTGCCATCCCAGGCCCGTGGTGCCCCTCACTCCCGACCTGCAGCCCCCTGCTACTACATGGGTACCTGTGCTGTGCTCAGATGCTCAATAAACCCTCCTGTTCTATGCTGGCTGAGAGTCGCTCTGGTCTAGAGAAGAGGGCTGCGCTATTCCCTCTGGGAGTGGGAGGCCCCGTAGCCCAGAGCGAGTGGACTCCACAAGGGGGCACACGGCATGAGATAGGCGGGCTGGAAGCTCAGAGGTGTGATCCCAGGAGGCAGAGGTGCACCTGTGACCCTCGGCTGGCGGCTGCCACTTAGCTCTCCTTGCTTCCCTTCCGCTGCCTCACCTCTCAGGACCCTCCCTCCTACCCCATTGCCGAGATCCGGGACCAAGTGACAAAGAGGCAGCCAGACCCTTTTGCCACCAAGGTCTCACTGCTCCACCTTCTTCCCTGACGTCTCTTTCAGCCACTAGGTCAGCCTGGGAAGGGGAGGCAGGAAATGGGGCAAAGTAGCGAGTCAAGTTGAAGGCGGCTGGGAAAACTCATTTTGCCTTGCGGGGCCACTTGCAAGAGCTTCTGTCATGTGAGCTGCAGCTGAGACAAACACCCTGAGAGAGAAGTGGCAGCCCCAGAGCCGGGGGGAAGGAAAGGGGGAGCAGCTGGGGGGAGTGGTTCAGCAGGGAGAGTGTTAGCCTGATGCTCTGAAGGTCTCTGGTTCAATCTCAGGCTTTGTCAGAAGCCTTCATTCCTGAAGCTAAAACCTTGTTTGGCTCCTCTATGGAGAGCCAAGCTGTGCTTCCTGGAGGGATGTTATCTGCCCTGCTGCTCCACCTAGGGGCCAGAAAACCCTGCCTGACCCAGGGGAGAGAAAACAATCTTTCTCTCAGGCCAGAGTCAAACCTAAGAATCACTTGCTGAGCATCCACCATAGGCCTCTGCTCTGCCAGCTGAGCTATCTAGGGGCTGCAGCTTTGTCCAGGTTGGCCAGTCTATGAGGGTCAGGGGCAGTAGCACAGTGGGTTATCACATGCAAAAGGATCCCCAATTGAAACTGGACAGACACATTTCATCTCATTCTTCGCAGCTCCCCTTTCTGCTCTGCCAGGCACTACTCCTTCTCCTGTTGGCCTGGGCCTGGCATTCCCTCCACCTCCTGGCATGACAGAACACCCCTGGGCAAGCTAGAGGCCTCAGGCCTGTCACCTCTTAGGCTACATCTACACTGCAGGGATTTTGCGCAAAAGCCCGCGGAGTGTCCATACCTCAAATGCGCTTTTGCACAAGTAAATGAACAGTAAAACGGCAGAAGGGAGGGCTTTTTCCGGCATAGTCAAACTCCTTTTACGAGGCATAACTCCTTTTTGTGCTACTGCTATTGCGCAAAAAGGCAGGTGTGGACGCTCCAGAGGGGTTTCTTGTGCAAGAAACCCCTATGGGAAAAAGCACAGGTGCTCTGATGGCCATTCTGTGAATGGCAATCAGGGCTTTCTTGCACAAGAGAGGCCATGCAGTGTGGACACTCTCTTGCGCAAAAGCACATTGCTTTTGCAATGCGCTTTGAGGTGTGGATGTGCTCTTGCACAAGAAGTTTTTGCACAAAAATTCTTGCACAAAAGGCTTCTTGTGCAAGAAGCACGTAATGTAGACGTAGCCTCAGAGGCTTGTGCCTTGGCCTCCTCTGCCCCTGGTAGTTGGCTCTTCTCACTGGCCTCCTGTGCACTGCTTGCCAAAGGAGGCAGTAAGGCAGGAACAGGGGGAAAGCAAGTCCCGCTGAGGCAAACCGCTCAGGCTTAAGCCTCAAGGCCCAGCACAAAACCTTCAGCTGCCTGTGTCGCTTGCCTCCACACAAGCTTAAAGGGAGAAACACATGAGCCAGGCTGGGTCTAAGTTGCCTCTCTCTTCCTGCCCTGTTGGCTGCGCAAACTGGTCTCATGCCTCATCGAGGAAGCGCAGCAGCATCCTGTCTGGTGCCCAGCCTGCACTGGGGCAGACAGGCAGGGGAGCAAGCGGCTAGACAGTGCCTCTGCTCCTACCAAGGTGTCTGTGGGTCTGTGCCTTTGGTTACTCAGCAAAAGGCTGGTGGCTCAAGCCCACCACTAGGAGGCAGTGATGTTAAGCTTGTGCTTCTCAATGCCTCCTCCAGCCCGGCTGGGAGCCTTACACAGATTATTAGGGGCCCTGCTCTGAAGTTCAATCAGGGCAAATGGCTAAGAGACGGGGACACTTAGTGTGTCTACACAGCAAAGTCATTTCGGAATAACGGATGTTATTCCAAAATAACCATGTGAGAGGCTTCACAGCCATAGTGTTATTTCAAAATAACAGACTGCTTATTCCGACTTCTGTAAACCTCAGTCTACGAAGCATAACGCCTCTTTCGAAATACTATTTCAAAATAAGGCATGTGTAAACGCTCCACTTCTGCTCATTCGAAATAGCCCCTCACCAGGGCCATTCTAAGTTATTCCTCATGGGGCTCAAAATTGAGATAGCACATCTACAGTAAGAAAGCCTGCCTCAGACTAATTTTGAGGCTTTCCCTGCAGTCTAGATGTGCAATTTCAAAATAAGCTATTTCAGAATAAGTATTCTGGAAGAGCTTATTCCGAACTAACTGTGCAGTAGCCTACAGCTAGCGTTATTTCAAAATAACTTAGTCCACATCTACGCAGCAGGCAGTTATTTCGAAATAATGTCTAACTACTGTCACGCTGGAGGACTTCTTACTCCGACTCCTCTAACCCTCATTGTACGAGGAGTAAGGGAAGTCGGAGGAAGAGCGCTCTCTTTCAAAATAAGTGCTGTGTAGATGCTCCCAATTTCGAAATGAACTATAATTGATGTCGCTCAATTTGCATAGCTTATTTCGAGTTAAGCCCTGCTGTGTAGACGCACTCTTAGAGTATGCCTATGTTGTGGAGCTATTTCAGGATACTGGAAGTATCCCAAACCAGCTATTTCACATCTTTTGAACATGCCCACTATTTCGAAATAGATTTCAAAATAACGGGTGTGCTGTTCCGGTGTCTCTGTAATCCTCATTCCACGAGCGTTAAGGGACATTTTGGAATAGCGCTGAAATTTGACACCCTCACTTTTCTGATCCAAAGTCAGACACCTTCTCCTTTAGGCCACACAGTCTGGGTAGGCAGGGCTCTCCAAGTGCGTGTCTCAGGCATCTGTGGAGGTGTGTTCAGAGCAATGTCTCCCTCCCTCCTACCAGCTGGAAACAGAAGCAACAGGGGCTGGTTGAGCTCTCAGCAGGGAAGAGAGCTGCAGAGATGGGGCAGGAGGGAGGGTCCTGAGAGGCAAAATAGCTGAAGGGAAACAAGGAGCGTAGGGTGGCAGCTGTCTGGTGAGAGTCACAGATGCCTAGTGATGTGATGGTCCCACGGTGTCATGGGCTGCACTGAGAGCTTTGAATCCTGAAAGCTGAGTTCATAGCTCAGTGGGACCTCCAGGTGAGATGTTGATTGTTGGAAATCCAAACATTTGGATTCCTTATCCTTAAATGCCCCAGAGGGTGTTCCCCCCTCCCCTTTCCTTCCCCCCCCCCCCCCGCTGGGTGACAGATGCCCACTACAGTTAGGTGTTTGGCACAGCTGGTTCAGTGGGGGGGCTGCTGTAGGTTGGGGCCCTAGAACTTAACAGCCTGGCTAGAGATTGAGGAGGGGTTGCGGCTGTGTCTCACACTTGGCAGGAGGGCAAAGACTCACTCTGGGGCATTTAAAGACAAGAACGCCAACAACGTTGCTTACTAAGGACTGGCAGCAAACCCACATGTCACCAGCAGGTCCCACTGAGATCTGAATGCAGATTGCAGGATTCAAAGCCCCGAGTGCAGCCCATTACACCAGCAGTTCCCAACTTTTTTGATACTGGGGACCGGCAAACCCATTCACAAACTTTTGGCGTACCGGCAACACTTTATCTGCATGTTTGCATATTCATTATGCAAATGATGAATATGCAAATAAAACATTACCAGACTGCCAAAAGCCCAGCCCCCAGGGCCAGCCTTAACCTCTAGAGCCCTCTACACCTCCACTACCCTCCAGCACCACCACTGACCCCAAAGTCCCCTGCATCCAACTCCTCCAGTGCCAGCCTCCTGCCCTCAGAGCCCCCCAGTGCCAGCCCCCATCCCAAATGACTCAGTGCCAGCTCCGCCCCCCCGCCGTTCCTTAGCATTCCCCACCAGATCCCCCTCAGTACCAGTTTGCAGAGCCCCACTACACCCACCCCAGGCAAGTCCCCAATATTAGCCCCATCCCCAGAGCCCCGCAGTGCCAGCCCTGACCCCATAGCCCCCCCCCACACACACACTAATAGCTCAGCCTCCAAAGTCACCCAGCACTAGTCCCACCCCTAGAGACCCCAGTGCCTGCCCCGCCTCCTCACCTAGCCCTGCGTTGCTGCTCATGTCATGGCGGCTCTGGGGGCCGTGACTGGGGTACACTGCCCAGCGCCTTCCCTCGCGCCATGGCTGTTGGGAGAGGCATGTCCTGCCCCGCCTCTCAGCCAACCAGTGCCGGACAGGAGCGGGGTCTCCTCCAGCTGCAGAAGACTGCTCCACTGCGTGGCAGGAGGGGCCACACAGTGTGGGGTCTCCTCCCAGCCGCAGAAGACCCCGCCTGCTCCTGCACCCTACCCTAAGCCCCCTCCTGCACCCTCCCTCCTGGCCTGAAACTCTACCCCCAGACTGCTCCTGCCCCCTCCCTTCTCGCCAGACACCCTCCCTCCTGACCAGAGACCCTACCCCCAGCCTGCCTCCACACCCTGCCTCCCAACCAGACCTCGCAACCTTTCTCCCCTTCTGCACCCCACCTCTTGCCCAGATCCTGCACCCCCATCACTATCCCCACATTGGCAGCCCTGTCCCGCACGCTGAACTCCTCTTTTTCTCCCTGCCCCAGAGCCTAAAGGGGTCCATAAAATCCACTAACTCCAGAACCACCGAAAGTAAATCTGGCCTATGGGAAGCCCTGAACTACGGCTGTTAGGGAGCAGTCAACTACCCTATAAGCAAAAGCTTATTGGGTAGTTGAGTAGAGGATGGACTACTTGCTTCCTCCCATGCCTTGCTGCCTTTATGAGAGGCAGCAAGGAGGGAGAAATAGGAGCCGGCACTGGGAGGAGCCAGCTTAAAAGCTGGTTCCCCCCAGCACTGTCTTCGCGATGCTACCTGCCCCCTCACTCCGCTGCCTCTATCAGAGGCAGCAGGGGGACGGTGGGAATAGGGGAGGCTGCTGCAAAGCAGCCTCTTCCCGCAGCAGGCCGAGGCTCACTGTGGGCAGAGAGTGCTCGGGCAGCAACCCCTGTCCATGGGGGTCCCAAAAGAGAGCTGGGCCCCCTCGTGGACAGGGGTTGCTTAGCGGCAGCAGCCCCTGTTCACGGTGGCCTGGGCTGCCTGCCAAGAACAGGGGCTGCGGGACTCAGTGAGAGCCGGGACGGAGCAGTCCTGGCTCGTGCTGGTTGCTGCGCCTCTGCATGTTAAATGTAGTAGGAATCCGGCGGCTCGTACTACATTTAAATGCACAGCTGCAGCGCGGGTGGCTCCCGGAGTCCCAGCTCGAGCCGGCTCCTGAAGCTACCCCCGCTGCGGCGCTGCAGAGCGGCGCTTATCGACTCATCGTGTAGTTGATATAAATTGTATTGACTACACGATTAGCCTGATAACCGTAATCTGACAACCTTGCCTTGAACCTCATTCCTTTCTGTCCCATCCCCTCGCCCTCCTCGCCAGAGGAGTGAGGTGTCTCAATTGGGGGCCAGATCAATGAGCGTTGGGAGGAGGTTTTTTTTCTTCTCACTTGTGTGATCCCCAGCTGATTTTTCTGTGGGTCAGTGTCCCCCAACGCAAAAAAGGAAAAAAGGTTCCCTTCCCCTGCCATAAATAAAGAAAACATTGAAACCTTTTGTGTTGGACATAGATTCATATTTTCTTTATTTAAAATGAAGTTTGATAAACCAACACGAGAAAGTTAAAAACGCTTGATCAGTTTAATAATTTAAATGAAACTGTTCTCCCTGCAGCACTAGCAAAATGGCTCGGGCTTAATTATGTAATTAACAGTAAGTTTCTATTAGCAACTGGTGGTCCGTGGAAAGGTTTACATTGAGCCAGGTGATTCACAAGCCAAAAAGTTTTAGAACCACTGAAATAGAGGCACTCCCGGCCTCTTCCCCGAATTAACGCAATGCAAGCTGGATTAATGCAATTGCAGTATAGTTGCATGGGGGCATGTCTTATAGGGCCCAAACCCATCCCTACCGGTAGAGGATGGTGGGAGGAGTTCTTAGAGGGGTCACACAATACCGTTTACTTCCGGTCACATGTCCACCTCGATCCCAGAAGTACTACCTTAAGGGGTGTTAGGGAGCAGTCAACTACCCTATAAGCAAAAGCTTATTGGGTAGTTGAATAGAGGATGTGACAGGTGGGTGGGGCTTAAGGGATATGTGGGGTGTGGCTAATGAGGCCAGGGGCATGGCTAACATGTCTCTATTTTTGGTTCAGAAAATATGGTCACTGTACTTAGAGTAGCAGCAGGAGCCCTATTCTGTCAAACCCCTCGTCTCACTTTCTAAGCAGAGACATACTGTCAGCTGAATGTTTTTCCCCCCGTAAGAGGCTCTAGGCAGGCAGCAGAAGAGGAAAAGAGGACTGAGGTGGGGTAAATAAAGTGGGGTCCAGTTGTTCCTCTTGGGATTTCTTTGTGTTTCTCTTGTGATCTAGGCGAGGAACCGGAAACATCATTTGACTTTTTCACTGCTTCTGATTGGGCTCAGCCTGGCTGCAATATGCACAAAGAGGCCGACACACGGGAACCTATGTCTGCCACACGCTGTCCTGTAGCCCAGGTTCCAGCCCCAGAGCCCAGGGAGGTGGCTGTATCACTGTTGCAAAAAAGGCAAACATGATTGTGGGAGGCATTAACAGGAGTGTTGTGAGCAAGGCACGAGAAGTCATTCTTCCACTCTACTCTGTGCTGATTAGTCCTCAATTGGAGTATCGTGTCCAGTTCTGGGCTCCATGTTTCAAGAAAGATGTGGAGAAATTGGAGAAGGTCCAGAAAAGAGCAACAAAAATGATTAAAGGTCTAGAAAACATGCGCTATGAGGGAAGGCTGAAAGAACTGGGCTTGTATAGTTTGGAAAAGAGAAGACTGAGAGGGGACATGCTAGCAGTTTTCAAGAATCTAAAAGGGTGTCACAGGAAGGAGGGGGGGAAATTGTTCTCCTTGTCCTTTAAGGATAAGACAAGAAGCAATGGGCTTAAACTACAGCAAGGGAGGTTTAGGTTGGACATTAGGGCTATGTCTAGACTATAGGGTTTTTTCGAAAAAACTTCACCTGTGTCTAGACTGCCATCGTGTTCTTTCGAAATTAAATCAAAAGAACAAGGTGGTTTTTTCGACAGCGGTAAACCTCATTTTATGAGGAAGAATGCCTTTTTTTCGAAAGAGCTCTGGGTGCTTTTTCGAAAGTCTTGTGGCAGTCTAGACCAGCGGTTCTCAAACTTTTTGGGCTCCGGAGCCCTTTACATGCGTAAAAATTTATGCGGAGCCCCAGCGGTCCACTGATTGTACGTGTTGTACCTATCGATGGTTCCAGTTTGTCAACCTCGCAGAGCCCCTGGAGATGTCTCACGGAGCCCCTGGTCTAGACGAGAAACACTGGTCTAGACGGTCTCTTTCAAAAGAAGCTTGTAGTCTAGACGTACCCTAGGAAAAACTTCCTATGGGTACGTCTACACTGCATGGCTATTTTGGGATAGCGGAGACCCCCCGTCTACACAAGCCACCTGTTATTTTGAAATATTTTTTGAAATAACGGGCGAGCTATTTCGCCATCCCGGTAAACCTCATTGCACAAAGGATAAGGGATGGCTTGAAATAGCGCATTATTTTGAAAGTTGGTGCTGTGTAGATGCCCCAAATTTCAAAATAAGCTATTTTGAAATAGTTTTGAAATAAGATACACAATTTGCATAGCGCAACGTGCGCTTCTTATTTCAAGTTTAGGGTGCTGTGTAGATGCACTCTAACTGTCCGGGTGCTTAAACACTGGAATAAGTTGCCTGAGGAGGTTGTGGAATCTCCATCACTGAGATATTTAAGAGCAGGTTCGACAGACACCTGTCAGGGAAGATCTAGATGGTGAGGAATCCCCAGAGGGGCCAAAAGCAAAAGGTTATACTATGGCCTGTTCAGGTGGGCCTCTGGGTCCTCATAGTGTTCGTGTTGTTACAAGAAGCAAAATAATTATGTGTGAATGAGGGGCGGCCCAAGGCCGTGTATTCCCCATCGCTATTAGTGTGTATGGTCCTGCAGCACCTATTGAAGACTTTTTGTAATTTCTTTGGTAACTATATGATCCTTTCTAAAATGTAATCCTGTCTAAAATGCTCAGTGAAGATTCTTTAACAGGAAACAATTGCTGTAAATTGTTTGTTGTGAGTGGTGGATGTGTACATAGTTAAGGATAAGTGTGAAAGCCATCACGAATGCCCAAATGGTAAAGAAATGAGAACTTTAAAGACAACCAGGAGGCTAGAATTAAATTAGCAGAATTGATACAAAAGAGATAACAATGGGAAGCCTGACAATAGTCATTAAAGGATAACTGTGGAAAACCCTGAGAGTAACACCATCATATATATAGTAGCCCAGTGTCTGTGAGTCTGTAACGCTGAAATGCTGGCTGTTCCCTGTGGGGGGCGCTGTTGCTGAAATGCTGGCTGTTCCCTCTGGGCGGCCCATGCTGCATGGGGAGTGCGGGGCCCAAACGACCGCTTGTGCCGCTTGCTCCCCCGCGGCGGCCTGGCTGAGCGGCGCAGAAGTCAGCCGAGTGCCACGGCGGGAGGCGAAGGGGGGCCGGGCGGTGACGAGCGGCATGACAGCGGCTCCAGGCCTTGCCCCCTGGCCACGGCCCCCTTCTCCTCCCGCCGTGGCGCTCAGCTGACTTCTGCGCCGCTCAGCCAGGCCACCGCGTGGGAGCAAGTGGCGCAAGCGACCATTTGGGCTCCACACCCCCCATGCAGCACGGGGAGTGTGTAGCCCAACAGCCATTTGGGCTCCGCGGTCCCCCGAGTGAGAGGCAGGAGGGGGAGGAGAAGAGAAAGAGAGAGACAGAGAGAGAGGCAGGAGGCAGAGGAGAGCTGAGAGAGAGAGAGGGGGAGGCAGTAGGAGGAGGAGAGAGAGAGAGACAGAGACACGGAGCGAGAGACCAGAGGCTCGAGAGAGAGAAGACCGATGTGGAGGACAGACCTGAAAATCCCGTTTTATGACGGGCTAATTGGCTAGTTTAAGGATTAATGATTGCAGCATGACATTGCAAAACCCATAGAATCAAATGTAAATTTCTAATTGCTCTTATTCTAGGGTTCAAAACCTTGTCACATCCAGGGCCAACTGAGGCCTGGGACAAAATACCGGTAAATGTATGCATTGATTACTATGACATTTTGAGACAATTTTAGGGATAACCTAGGGTGATGTTACAGTTAACATGTCTCTGAGGTCTCAAAGGGGTAGCCATGTTAGTCTGTAACTAAAAGAACTTACTGTACATGGGGAAAGGGGGCAGGCAGAAACATCTGGATCTCACTTACTGTGCGTGTCAAAATGATTGCCATTACCAGTGCCATGTTAATCTCTCTCTGGGTATGTCTACACTACAAAGTTAATTCGAAATAACAGCAGTTATTTCGAATTAACTTTAATAGCGTCTACACAGGCAAACCGCCATTTCGAAATAAATTCGAAATAGTGGAGCTCTTATTTCGAATTTGGTAAACCTCATTCTACGAGGAGTAACACCAAATTCGAAATAGCTATTTTGAATGAAGTGCTGTGTAGACACTTAATTCAAAATAGGGGCCTCAGCCCTTCCCAGGGAGCCCTGGTGGCCACTCTGGGCACAACCAGGAAAACTTACTCTCCTCTCCCCAGCCCGGAGCCATTAAAGGGGTAGACCCTGGCCACAGTGCCTGTGCCAGCTCCAAGCCTGCCAGCCCAGAGCCAGCAGTGGCCACCGGGGCCCCTGACCCAGTGGCCCCAAAACATGAGCCAGCAAGCCACTGGCAGCCAGCCCTCCACCACTCCCCAGGAGCAGTCTGCCAGCTCCCAGGAGCCTGACAGGGGCTGGAGAAGGCGGGCGCCTTCCTGGTCCAGGGTGGAGATCATGGATCTTTTTCAAGTTTGGGGGGGATGCCCCCAACCTCCATGATCTCCACACTAGACGGAGGAATGCGGCCGTCTATGGCAGGATAGCTGCCAGCCTGGCCACCAAAGGCCATATGCGAACCCAGGAGCAGGTTAGCATGAAAGTCAAGTTGGTCTGGTGAGACTCCCAACCCTGAGCCCTGAGCTTCCCCTTCCCCTTCTTCCCCTTGCTTCCCCCTTCCAGCTCCCTCCTCCCAGGTTTCCCCCTCCCCTCTTCCACCCTCTCTCTTCCCCTCTCCCACCTCCTTTTCCCAGTCTCCCCAGAGGTTCATCCCCTCCCCAGGTTTTGTTCAATAAACCCAGTTTCTATTTTTGAACATACGTGTCTTTTATTTGACATCAGGAAGGGGGGCTAGGGAGGGGTAAGTGGAAGGACATGAGGGAGGAATGGGGCACGAGTGGAAGGACGTGGGGAGGACCGGGGAGGCTCTGAGGGCTCCTTGGGGTGGTCGCTCTCTCTCACGGCCTCCTGGATCCTGACAGCCACCCGATGGACACCCCGGATGGCAGCCTGCAGCAAGTGCAGCCGGGCTGATGGCAACAACCCCACGAGACACACTGGCATGCCCTGGGGCAGCTCTGGCTCCATGTGGCCGAGTGCTGTGGTGTCCTGAGTGCGGGCACTCAGGGCACTCCAAGACAGGACTGCTTTACTGTTCCTCATCGAGGTAGACAAGCAAGCAGAGAACCCTGAGAACTGTCTGTCCGGGGTGGGGGTAGGGTCCCTTTAAGCACGGAGCTCAGTTAGCCTCAGGCAGCAGCCCCACACACTAAGTCCTAACCTGATGCCCTGCCGGCACTGGTTCCGGCCAGCCTTAACTTCGGTTCAGTGTCCACTCAGTGTGGACGTGCTATTTCGAAATAGCAAAACGCTATTTCGAAATAGTTTTTGTGTATAGATGCGTTATTTCGAATTAGCTTAATTCGAATTAACTATTTCGAATTAAGTTAATTCGAAATAGCGCTGTAGTGTAGACATACCCTTACTCTCTCTCTCTCTCTGTGTATATATATATATGAGAGCATCTGTCTGTAAGTCCCAGAGGGGTAGCCGAGTTAGGCTGTAACTTAAAAACCAATAGTTCTGCAGCACCTTCTGTGTATCCATTTGTTCAAGAACCTCTCCCAAATGGTAAGAGCTATGAACACCAAATTTGGTATGCAGCTTCCTTTTCTCCTAACTTAAAGCAAGTTCAGGGTTTGGTTGTGTCAAGAAAGCAGGAAATCCCTGGAATGGAAATGCTTTCCATAACATGGAAAGGGAAGGGACCGCTGTCCAGAGGGCTGTGAAACTCACAGGGGCCACTGGGGACGTTGAATGCTGGCGAGAGCTATACTGCAGAGTGACTGCTGGAGGCAGCCACACCACTAAGAGAAGGGCCAGCTGAGGCTGGGGCTTGCCATCAGGCCTGGTAAGTAGCCTCCCTGCCTCAACCCCTCCCCCGGCCCCGAACTTTTGGCTACAGTGCTGGGGGGAGGGAGGGAGTGGAGAGGAAGAAAGGCCCCTGCTGGCTGGGGCCAGAGGGAGAGAAAAGGCCCCTGCCATCCAGGAGGGCTGGGGGAAGAGAGAAGGCCCCTGCCGGATGGGGGGAAAAGAAAGTCCTGCCTGTCAGGGGAGCTAGGGAGAGAGAAGTGGGAGAGCTGGGAGGAGACAGAAACACCCCCGTGGAAGGTGTCAGAGAGAAGGCCCTGCCAGATGGGCCCCAGGACCCCCCCACCCAGTCCCTCCTCCTCAATCTCCCACCATGACTCCTCCTCCTCATGCCCCCCCACCCTGCCCTGTCCTCCCCACCTCCCCAAGTCCCTGCCCTGACTCCTGCACCACCAGCTCCCTGCCCTGAGGACCCAGGCAACACCAGGGAAATCTTCTGGTTGATAAATGATGCAGAGACCCGTGTGCCAGAGCTTACAAAGGGGGCTCCAGAAGTGAAGGGAAAACTAAGTTTAAGGCCCAGGAGGGTGGCATGCATCTTACTGGCAGAGAGGTGCAATGAGTCTGTATGGATTCCTTGGACTGGTGCATCAGGGAAAGCCAAGGCACCCTGACTAGGGGGACGAAAAGCCAAAATCTCAGGTAGGTGCGCTCATCAGACTCACTAAGCGAAAGTCCCGACTGCTTTAGCAGCAGAAGATGGTCCAGGATTTGTGCACCAGATGACTGAAGGGGAGTGGAATGTTCCAGCTGCATTCGTAGGGGAAAACTTCTCTCTTTAGCCAAGTCCAGCCCCTGCTGAAGCCTGTCTGGTTTCTAGGAAAGCTCTGCCTGTCCAGTGATGTGAGCCGGCGGGTTCCCAGGCCCAGAGTTGAGGAGGGGCTCCAGAGGGAGGACACCCCCTGCCCGGTTATACCTGGCCCAGGCAGAGGCATTACAAATTGATGAGCGGATCGGGACAGTAGGTCTGGACACCAGAAGTGAAGCCGCTGCACTGGGGCCACAAGAATCAGCTGAGCCCACTCTGGCCTCCCCCCCCCCTAGGACTCGGAGGCAGGTGGAATGTGCCAGCCCTGAAGCTGACCAGAGGGGGGAGGTAACCGGGAGCTCTCCGAGGGCACCCATGATGGGAGAGCAGAGGAGCTAAACGAGCAAGGCGGCGCCTGGTTTAAATAGCACCATGTTCTCTGCTGCCATCTCCTGGAGAGCAGGGGGAGAGGACTGGGACACTGGGTATAAGGAGACCCAGTTCTGTGCTTGGGGCCCCTATTTTTGAGAGAGCCCCCTTGGGAATTCACCGGGGCAAAGCCAAAGCTGGGGAGGGGTCACCCTGACTGCACTGATGTTTGCCAAGGGGGGGCAGGATGGGGTACGTGGCCTGGATAAAGCTAGTGGGCAAAGAGCAGGAGTTTGCATCATTCTTGGGTTGTGGCTAGAACACCTATGGGTGGGGAGGGATTCTGATGGGTGCCTGAGGCCACGGATCCCTTTTGTCTGGAAGAGCGGAGCCAAACACTGTCCCTGCTGTATGCGGGCAGAGCTCACCAGAGGGGCCAGCTGTCTAACCAGCAAGGTGGAGATCAGAGCCCCTCCGCTCACTGAGCAGCCCTTGAGTCCGACTGCAGCCCCTGGCTGGTAGGCAGAGCAAAGCACAGCTGGATCCATCCACAGGCCACAGCCTCCAGCAAACAAAGTAGCAGAGCAGGAGCTGTTGGGCGTGTGAGAGGGAATTCATAGTGACCGTCCACATCGGTCCCCTGACTCTGGGAAGAGCTCCCAGTCCTAGCTGCTGCACTGATCTTCCGGGAAGTGAAGATGTGGCCTATGTTGCCCTAAGCTCTGCACCTCTCATCAAGAGGCTTTAGGTGGGGAGCAGGGGATCTCCAGCCACAGGAGGTGCAATGCAACATGTGCGCATCCTGTGGCGAGGCTGCTGAAAGCTGCCTTGAGTGGACAACACTGTGGAGTGTAGACATGGCCTTGGACTGCATGAGAAGAGGGTCTGGCCTGAGCAAATTGAATTCTCCTTGCCCATGAAGTCAGGGCCGGCCCGAGCCATTTTGGCGCCCCGGGCCCCAGTCACGTGGCGCCTCCCCCGGGGCGCACGGCCCTGCCTCCGGGTGCACGGGCCACGTGTCTGCGGGGGGAAGGGCGCTGCTGGCCAGTGCTGCAGGGGTTAACACAGCCCGCACCCCAGGCAGCCACTGCAGCCCGCCAGGACCCGGGCGCCCCCCGTAGGTTGGCGCTCTGGGCAGCTGCCCAGCTAGCCCACCCCTTAGTCCAGCCCTGCATGAAATCAAAGGGCAGCTGCTGCAGAGAAGAGAAGCTGCAGGATACGTCTTATGGCCCAACGTCTAATACTTGGGGCTCTCTTGAGGGAGTTTGTGAACTTGCTTGGAATGTTTCTTCTCTGCAGGGACCACAAGACATGACCCACCTTCATCCTAGTCCCCTGCTCTCAGAAGTGACCCCAACTTTCTAATGGCACAAAACTGATCACCCCTGCTCCACCCCTTGCCCTTCGCTTCCACACCATCCCTCACTCTCCCCATCCTCACTAAGTTTCCGTGGTCCAGGGCAGATGGTTGGGATGTAGGAGGAGGAGAGCTGTGGACTGAGTGTGGGCTCTGGAATGGGGCCAGGGATTAGACGTTTGGGGTGCAGGACGGGGCTCTGGACTGGGACAGGGCATGGGATGCAGGGGTTGAGGGCTCCACCTGGGAATCCAGGCTCTGGAGTGGGGCCAGGGATGAGGGGCTTGGAGTGTATGAGGGGGATCAGAGCAGGAGATTGGGGGGCAGGTGGAGTGCAGGCTCCAGGAGGGAGTTTGGGTATGGGAGGGGTTTCCAGGCTGAGGCAGGGGGGCTGGGGTGCTCCGGAGGGGTAGAACCACAGGCCGCACATGCTCTGGGGGGCAAGCCACTGTCAGCCCATGTTCGGGGAGGAGGGCTGCCCAGCTGCTAGAGGGGCCCTAGGTGGCAGGGGCAGGGTCTCAGGCAGAACAGGTGGGGCTGGGGACTTGCCTCCCCCCATCCTAGGTTCACCCCTACTCATGCTAACAGCTTTTCATCCTCCCGGCACTTGGCACCACAGTGACCTGTCACCAACACCAGCCAAAACTGACTCTTGGGCTCAGTGGCTCCACTGAGGCTCCTGCCTCTTCCCCTCCTCTAGTCGGACTCTGCTTAGCTCCCAGCAAGGGGCTCTAAGCCAGGGGTTGCCCAGGAGAAGTGGCCCCCAAAGGAATTTGCGCGGAAGCAGTCAGACGAGAGACAAGCCTAAGCACCTCTGCCCCTTAGAAAGGCCCAACGTGGATGGGAGCCTGGAGCGACGGGGAAAGGCAGCAGCCTTACAGTAGAGGCCTGATCCAAAGCCCACAGTAGCCAATGGAAAATTGTCTGCTATCAGTTAGCTTTGTACTAAGACCTACTTGCTTCTAGGCACCTTATTAAAGGGCCCCTCAGTCCTGGGTTACACCTACCCAGATGTCTCCAGACAGGCAGGCCTGGCTCCAAAATCCTACTAGGTCATTGCAGAAAATTCCCATAAAGGAATCTGCAGGAGCCAAAGGCTGGGGGGTGACTAGCCCAGCCAGGTCTGGGAGACCAACTCCCTCGAGGCAAGAAGGCTGCAAATACTGGGATGGGTTCTACACATTCTGGTGCCCAGGTGAGCACAGCAGAGAGGATGTGGCACAAGAACCAGGCCCCCCACTTTTTCAAAATGCCTTTTTATTCTGACGCTTTAATTCTTAATGAGCAGCAGAGCGCGTGTGTATATCAAACTCCTTCTGTGCGTCTGGATCTCTCCAGTCCAGTGAGCTCTGGAACTGCACACTACTCAGACAACACTGCAGCGCCCCATGGATCTAAGCGCGTTTCCTCTCCCTGGGGCCGCTTTGCAAAGGATTGCTCTGATTGTGACTATAACTAAATCTAGTCAACACAAAGCAGGAGGGCCCAGTAGAGATGAGCTTACAAAATATGAAGAGGAAAAGAAAAGAGAAAGTTGCCCTATTTTGGATAAATATGAGCCATGATACTTCTCCCCCCCTCACCCACGGGGGTGATGTTTGGCTGTGCCCCAGGCTAACCCTTTCCCTCCTTTCGGGGAGCAAGGACTGGCCTCACTGCAGACTGCAGGGTGGGGAAGGGGGCAACTAACAGTAAGAAGCTGGTTTGATGAGGATGGCAGAGGCTTGGCAGTTCCCAGAACACAAACTGCCCCAAGTGATGCTTCCTTTGACATTCAGTCGAGCAGAATAACAAGCCGAGTACCACCAACCCCCGCCATAGGTAGACGCACAGTTCCCGCTGTAAGTGTCCTGATCCAGGTCCTTAGTGGTGAACTTCATGCTGTCATGCACAGAACTAGCACTGTTTGAAGTCATGGCGTCCCCTGCAGTCCCCGAGTAAGAGCCCAGACGCAGCTGGTAGCCTTTGGACTCATCTTCCAGACTGAAGAGGTTGTAGTCTGCGTATTTCATGGTGCCAGAGGAATCGTGGATGATGAACCTGACCTGGTAGACCTTCTGCTTGGCAATCTGATAGATGTACTCCATCCCCAGCCAGTAGTCACTGTGTATCACCAAAGCCATATTTGTAGGTGCTCCACGATTCGGACCAGGTGAGCTGTGTGTTGAGCCGGTTTCTCTGGAGGACTGTCCAGCCTTCACTGGTGCTGTTCAAGTCACAGGTAAACAACGATCTGGTGGAGTCCAGTGGGCTGGATAATGAAGACACCACTGACCCTGTTCCAGGTAATCTCGCTGCAGTCCCTGGGAAAGACTGTGCACAAGGAAGAGATTGCTGTAGCTAACCCTGCTTTGCTCATCCCATCCTGAGTCAGTGAGAACGGGCCCCTCCGGTACATCTCCGACTCTAGTGTCTGCTCTGACACGCCATCTCTTTGCAAGCACATTTTCAAAAAGCTGCAACAATGGATGCAAACACAGCCTGGAAGCTCCTGGCCAGCTCTGGCACTCTGAGCTCTTGCTCTCACTCCTGGCAGCTTATTCTCTAACTAGCTATGTGTGTATCCTGCAGATAATCATAGGGTCACCTGCATGTGGATGTTTCACTGATGTGCACATGTGCTGCAGCACAGCAGCATGCTTGGGGGGCAAATGTATCTTACAGCAGCAGGTCCAGTTCAGCCTTAGCTCTTTAATGGCCTGTGCACTGGAGCCACAGACACGCCCCCACTGCCTAACTCTCAAATAATCTTGCCAAGCATTTCGCCGCGACCTCCCCACACCTGTAGCAGTGGAGAGAAGCGGCTCAGTGTGGTCCCAGCCAGCACCCAAGCACCATTTCTTTAGGCCTGTACAAACTTGTGACATGGGCCCATCCCACACACACAATTTGCAGCCAAAGCTTCTCCTCCACCCTGTGAACCAGCTCCATCCCTGGGGCAGCTGGTGTTGGCTACCCAGCCGCTGCCTGTGTGGGCAGAGGGGTTGGGATGGAGCCCACCTCCCTCACAACCTAAAATCTGCCATCAGCTTCTTTGCTCCTAGGGGCCTGTGTAATGCCTGGGATTCCCCTGGGGCCAGGTGTGACCACACAGCCCCATCACCTTGCTCTTCCCCTCAGACAGAAGCTGCCTGAGTCGCTCATTTCTGCAGGGTGTGTAGAGGGACGGCCCGGGAGACACTTACCGTAGCCTTCCGGTAGCTGCAGGTCACTGTCTCTGCGCTGCCGCAGGTTTCCTTCGCCCTCATATGCAGGGGCAGGAATGGGGAGAGCTGGGTGATGGGAAGGCTCCTTAGAGCCCATTGCCAGTCTCCCTGGTGCCACGGTGGAAAGTGTTAGTGGTGCTTCCGCTTCCCTTTCTGCAACCCCCGGCCCCTCCCTTCAGCTCTACCTGGCTCCTGTCTGCTCTCTTCCAGCATGGGCCAAATGCAGCCTCTCAACTCCCCAGCCAAGCATAAGGCTCTGCACTCACCAGCCTGTAGCTTCCAGTCCTGTCCCTGGCTCTGCAGCAGACTCCTTCCCACGCAGCCGTGCCTGGCCCTGCCCAGCTCAGCTCGGTGTTAATACAGCACCCGTCGCCGTGCTGCCAGGGCACTCTTGCCTCCTCCCATCTGCCACCTTCTCACTAGGGCTGTGTTCACCTGCCCCCCTTCTCCATACACCGCTGTTGCCCCAGGCAGCCAGCACCATCTGTCTTCTCCCATGCTGCTCCCTGCTCTGCAACCACCCAGCCCCCGTGTGCCGCCACCTCCCTCCCTCCTCGAATGCCCGCAGCTCGGAGTGTCATTTCCTCCAGTGGCTTCAGCCCCGCATAATGCCAGCCAAGCAGAGCTGTGCTGGGCTCCCAGGCCTGGCAGGGACCCCTGTGGCTGCTGAGAGGGCTAGAGGAGCAGATAGAACACACCTGCCATCAGGGCCCTTGGGTGGTTCCTGAGTCTGTGGGTGGGTCCCTTGAAGATGTTCCCATTGTGTATTTCCAGGGCCAGCCCTGGGGCTGGCAGGGCCAACAGGCTGGCGAGGAGCAGGAGACGAGGGATCCAGGCAGCTGCAAAAGGGAAGAGCGGGGGAGAAGCTGGGAACGCAAACCTGTCCCTGAGGAGCCAGGCTCCCAATTCCCGCTGCCAAGGACCGGTGCAATCCAGAGCTGGCTCCCACACAAGCTGGCACCGCTGCCCTTGCCCCTCGGGCACAGAGGAGACGCAAGGAATTGGCCCCATTGGGACAGACACCACAAGGGGGAGAGGCCCAGGCGAGCTTGGGATTTACCCTGGAGAAATGTTCCCAACTGCTTGCCCCACAGAGACCCCCTATACCATGGGCA
This sequence comes from Rafetus swinhoei, assembly GCA_019425775.1. NCBI lineage: Eukaryota > Metazoa > Chordata > Testudines > Trionychidae > Rafetus > Rafetus swinhoei. The sequence continues at coordinate 18,821,742 of CM033444.1, read as the reverse complement.
CTACTGGAGCAGAGGGGAAAAGTGGGGGGGAAAGAGAAAATGGGGACCATGGCTGGGTGGGCACTAAGGCCCTGGGGAGCAGGGCTCTAAGGAGAGGGTAGGTGGGAAACGAAAGCCAGGGGGCAGGCCGGGGGTAGGGTCAGGCCAGCGTTCGCTGTAAGCTGAGCACTTCGGTAGCCACCCAGGAGAGATTCCAATGCTGCCCAGCCGATGGGCAGAGCGCACACAGCATGTGCTTCTACTCATGGTGCACATCCGCACATGCCTGGGTGCACATAAAAATTATTCCACACATGGATGCAGAAAATTAGAGGAAACATTGGTTGGGGGGGTGGGACTGAGAGCTTCAGGGAACAGGGTCCTGGGTGGACACTCAGAATCCCAGGAAGGTTGGGGGAGGGGACTGGCCAGGGGCACTCAGAGCCCCAGGAAGGTACAGGGAGGGCGGCCAGGATTTCAGGAAATCAGGGGCTGCTGGCAGCAGGCAGGCGCCAGCCCTGACACTCACCAGCTGGGCTCCACAGCTGGGTTAGTGGCTATGGGGGCCCATGGCCAAGCTGCAACAGCAGGCACCCTGCAGGAAGCACCTCCATCTCTGTGTCCTGCCAGACAGTAACCCGCAGGGCAGCAACCTGGCTTCCTGCACCACCTCTCTAGGATGGTTGGCATATGTATCAGTGCTGCTTCCTCCATCCCCAAAGGCCCCACCCTGGTCGCTGTCCCCCTGCCAGTCACTGCGCCCGCATTCCGCTGCTGGGCCGTGCCAAGGGTGGGGTCGGGACTGAACTGGCTGGCAGAGGAGACACCTGTGGAGGGCTGGCTGCCAGTGGCTTGCTGCTCATGTTTTGGAGCCACTGGGTCAGGGGCCCCGGTGGCCACCGCTGGCTTTGGGCTGGCAGGCTTGGAGCTACCCCTTTAATGGCTCCGGGGTTGGGGGAGAGGAGACTAAGTTTTCCTGGTTGTGCCCAGAGTGGCCACCAGGGCTCCCTGGGAACTGCTGGAGGCCCCCTATTTCCCACCCCCATGTCCCTGGCCCTAGTGCAGAGCAGCAGGGCCCAGCTCTACCCCACAGGCCCTCTGACTCACCAAGGCAGCCCTTACCCATTCCTGTCTACAGCACGTCTGTCCCAGGATCTGTAGAGAGGCCGTCTAGCAGAGGCAGAATGGGGTTGGCACTTATAGCACCTGCTGTACAGGGGGGGCAGGTGCTGTTCCTCCCCAGCCCCCGCCCTGCAGCGCTCTGGGGATACTGCCCTGCTGTGGAGCTGTTAGGTGTCTGGAGGGAAGCTGTGCTAAGGAGCCTTATCAGCCCCTGCAGAGTACCTGGGAGCCTGCCTGGCCGGGTGGGTCTGGTACAGCCTCCCCCCAGATAAGGCTTTTCCCTGGAACCATTCCCTATGAGGGAACCTGCAGGGCAGGGCAGACACTGCTCGCCTGGGTGCTGTTGGGAGTCAGAGATGCCAGTGGAGCCAACTGTGGGCTGCACATTAAAGTACAGAAGAAAGGTGGGAGGCAGGGGAATGAGGTGCTGCGGCTGCCCCCCCCCGCCCCTCCATGCTTTATGAGAATTGACTTATAGATAGGAATATGCATCTCTCCCTCCACCCCTTCAATCCCTGCTTGATTGGGTCTGGGTTCTCCCCTCTTCCCCCCCCCCCAAAAAAAAAAAAAAAAAAAAAAACTTGGGCTCCAAATGATCAAATGTTCATTGCACATCACACTAGGCAAACGTGATTGACATGCAACGAAGTACAGGCATTCCCCTGTTGCACATTTCAGTGGCGTGACACATGCTGGTAGGTTGGACGGTCATAAGGCATGCGGACAGGGTGGAGCTGTTCCTGCTAATAGACTAGTTCCTGCCCTCTCGGTCCCAGCCAGGACCCTGCCTGCCTGGGAGCACCTCCAACAACTCAGCAGTAACTCACAATCACTCTCCCGGGTTTGTGTTCACTCTTATGCACCTTATGTAAAAGCCAGCTGGACACACACCCAGGGCAGCAGGCAAAGGTGCTGAATCAGCAGAAGGCGATGACATGGGAGCAGAGGCTTTGGCGGTTGCTAAATGAATCTAGTTTAATCCTCTTGTCATGGGGTGGGACTCAGCACCACAGCACCTCCTGCCGGCAGGTCTGGGGAATTCATCCTTTCGTCAGCAGGCCACCGCCTTCTGGCTGGCGTTTCCCCATCCTCACTCCAGTTCCAGACCCGCCTCTCTCCCAGACCACTGTGTCCTTTTCAGGACACTGCCGTGGAGCAAACCCATCAGCAGTGCCCACCCCAATAGTCTCTCGCTCCTTCCCAGGGGTCATCAGCAGGCTGCCACCGTGGCCAACTGCAGCCTCAGTCTAGCCCCTGACCTCAGGGGCAAACCACAATCCTTCTAGGCCACACAGGAAGGCTATGTCTATATTGGCAAACTTTTGCACAAATACTCTTTAACACAAGAGTTTTTGCGTTAGAGTATTTGAGTAAGAGAGCGTCTACACTGGCATGTGCGTTTGCACAAGAGATGTGCTTTTGCGCAAGAGCATCCGTGCCAGTGTAGACGCTCTCTTGCGCAAGAAAGCCTGGCCATTTTAAACATCGGGCTTTCTTGCGCAAGAAATTGATGTTGCCTGTCTACACTGGCCTCTTGCGCAAGAACAGTTGCGCAGAGGGCTTATCCTGAGCGGGAGCGTCAGAGTATTTGCGGAAGAAGCACTGATTTTATACATTAGAACATCAGTGTTCTTGCGCAAGTACTCACGGCCAGTGTAGACAGGTGGCAAGATTTTGCGTAAAAACGACTGCTTTTGCGCAAAATCTTGCCAATGTAGACGTAGGCCAAGGGTGGCTAGACACAGTACAAGGGGAAAAGGGGTGGGGGCAGGCCCACCCACTACTATGGCCCTGACACAGGGTCTCTCTGGCAGCAGCCTTGTCCTGCCCCTCTACTTCCCTCCACTGCCTTCTGTTCCCTGAGACACTTCCCCTGTGACCCGTTGCACCCTCCTGGCTCTAGTGGCAAGGCTGCAGCTTGGCAGGGACCAGGCTGGAGCCTGCTCAGCACTGCTCTGGACGCCGAACCCACACCTTCCCTGCTTAGGGCCAAACTGCCTCCTCTCTGCTGGGCAGCTCCTTTTATCCAGGGCTGCCCCAGCAAGGTAGACCCTGATCGGCTTTTTAAAAGCTTTTCCCTGACTGGCCAGGGCTCTGTGCAGGTTCCCTCCAGCCTGCTTTAACCCCTTCCAGCCAGTGTGGGGCAGTCACCCTACCACACATCTTCAGTGTGGTCCAGCAGCAGCAGGTGCACTGCATGCTTGCACCAGCTCACCAGCCCACTCATGCATCTCGTCATGGGACTGTGACCCATAGTAAAACCGGGTGTGGGGGGCAGTCTCATAACCTCATGTGGCAAGGCAGGATTAGTGACACCAAATATAACTGAAAGTTGGAGGAGTGGTTCCCACCTCGTGTGAGGGTTTGTTGAAAGGGGACAGCGAAACATTGGACATTCCCAGTGCTTAAAGACAGAGCTCCCTGGACTCAGCCAAAAGTCCTGATTTCTTCTCAGAGTTCCCTGCAGCTGAAACCACTGTTCTGCTGGTTTTGGAGGCAGTGCAGAGAATCATAGAGCTGGAACAGACCTCAGAAGGTCATCAAGTCCAGCCCCCTGCTCTAGGCAGGACCAATCCCAATTAAATCAAGCCAGCCAGGACTTTGTCAAGCCGAGACTTAAACACCTCTAGGGATGGAGACTCCACTACTTCCCTAGGTAACCCATTCCAGTGCTCACCACCCTCCTAGTGAAATAGTTTTTCCTAATATCCAACCTGGACCTCTCCACCACAACTTGAGACCATTGCTCCTTGTTCTGCCATCCGTCACTACTGAGAACAGCTTTTCTCCATCCTCTTTGGAACCTCCCTTCAGGAAGTTGAAGGCTGCTATCAAATCCCCCCTCACTCTTCTGCAGACTAAACAAACCCAAATCCCTCAGTCTCTCCTCATAGGTCATGTGCTCCAGCCCCCTAATCATTTTGGTTGTCCTCCACTGGGCCCTCTCCAATGCGTCCACATCCTTTTTGTAGTGGGGGGCCCAGAACTGGACACAATACTCCAGATGTGGCCTCACCAGAGCCGAATAAAGGGGAATAATGACATCTCTGGATCTGCTGGCAATGCTCCTCTTAATGCAACCTAATATGCCATTAGCCTTCTTGGCTACAAGGGCACACTGTTGACTCATATCCAGCTTCTCATCCACTGTAACTGCCAGGTCCTTTTCTGCAGAACTACTACTTAGCTGGTTGGTCCCCAGCCTGTAACAATGCTTGGGATTCTTCCGTCCCAAGTGCAGGACTCTGCACTTGTCCTTGTTGAACCTCATCAGATTTCTTGTGGCCCAATCCTCCAATTTGTCTAAGTCACTCTGGACCCTATCTCTGCCCTCAAGCGTATCTACCTCTCCCCTAGCTTAGTGTCATCTGCAAACTTGCTGAGGTGCAATCCATCTCCTCATCCAGGTCATTAATAAAGATATTAAACAAAACCGGTCCTAGAACCGAATCTTGGGCACTCCGCTAGAAACCGACCGCCATCCTGACATCGAGCCGTTGATCACTACCCGCTGGACCCGGCCTACTAGCCAGCTTTCTATCCATCTTACCGTCCATTTATCCAATCCACATTCCCTTAACTTGCTGGCAAGAATATTGTGGGAGACTGTATTAAAAGCATTGCTAAAGTCAAGGTATATCACATCCACTGACTTTCCCATATCCACAGAGCCAGTTACCTCATCATAGAAGCTAATCAGATTGGTCAGGCACAACTTGCCCTTTGTGAATCCATGCTGATTATTCCTGATCACTTTCCACTCTTCTAAGTGCCTCAAAATGGATTCCTTAAGGATCCCTTCCATGATTTTTCCAGGAACCGAGGTAAGACTGACCAGCCTATAGTTTCCTGGATCGTCCTTCTTCCCTTTTTTGAAGATGGCCACTACATTTGCCTTTTTCCAATCATCCAGGATCTCTCCTGGTCTCCATGACTTTTCAAAGATCATGGTCAAAGGCTCCTCAATGACATTTGCCAACTCTGAGCTGGTGGCATGGGGGGTGCAGTGGAGCAAACAGCACAAGGGGGTTTCCAAGGAGCTGGACTCACTCCGGGCCAGAGGCCCCACAGAGCGCGGCATTGCAGCTGAAGGCAGAGGTGGCAGCATGGGGCAGCAGCAGTGCCCTCTACGCTTGGACACTCGGCTGAAGTTGGCCAGTGAACCAGGTGTGGGGTGCGCTGAGGGGAAAGGGAAGGGTGCACCAAAGGGATATTTGGTCTTTGGGCTGTCTCACCTTGAGGTGGGAAACTGATGCAAAAATCTGCTACGCAGTACACTGCAGGGTGGGCTTTTCACTCACAGTTCCCATAACTGTTCAGTCCACCGCATGGTGTCTCCCCCACTGACACTGCATTTTTCTCCTCCTCGCATGTTAGGGCTTGTGAGGGGGGAGCCGCCTCTTAGGGGCGTGGTGGTTAGTTTCCCAGATTTCGGGGAGAGAGGTTTCCAGCTGGTTCTGGTTCGCAATGCTAAGAGGAGCCCTTAAATCCTGAATCCAGTCCTTGCTGCTTCTAATCACCTGGCACAAGTGTTACATTCCCAATCACATTCTGCACAGCCCTCATCCCCACCATCTCCACTGGCTTAATCTTCTCCATCTAGTGCTCTCTGTGTCTGAAAGGCAGTAGTACGCCGCTGAGTCCTGCTGATAAATTAATCCTTGGCTTACCCCGGCCTGTTTTCAGAAATCCTGGCATTCCTGGGAATGGGGGGAGCCCAAGAAATCTGGTATCTGCAGTAAATACAGAAGGGGCAGACATTCCAGGGGTGCTCTCCCTGGCCCACAGGCCAGGCTGGGCGCCAGCAGTTGAAGAAGCAAGATAAGCTGGGTGTGGAGTGGTGCTCTCTGCATAAAGGGGAGGGCATCCCAGCTCTGGTTTCTGAGGTGGACATAGGACACTGCAGACTGCTAACTCCGCTCAGCTGCAGCCTCGGGATGGGTGAGTTTTATTGAGATGCCCAGCATTTCATGCAGCCTGGAAATGTGGGGCCGGAACCTGGTGATGAGGCCAGAGCTGCAGGCGGTGTTGGCACATGGGGAGGTGCAGTGGGCAAGGGCATGCTCCTCTGGGGCTCCAGGAGCCTTCGGGAACCTGCCCAGATGCAGCAACTATTGGCACAGAGTGGGCAGCCTGCGCTCTTCTCAACTCCACTCCCCAGTTCGGACAGGTGCATAGCGGGGAGGGAAACGCTGGTGCACCCTCTGCTTCCACAAACCTACAGGCCAAGGCACAAGGGACCGGCACAGTGAGGTACATGCTGCTTTTCTTTGAAATGGAGCAGCATTTCCCAGCAAGCACATGCTGCAGGGTAAGCCAGGCTCGCTACAAGTCTGGCAGTGACCCCTGGCTGGTACAGAGTGCTCCTCCCCGCCAGACCATGGTATACCAAGAACCTTGTGGGGTCCTCCTCAGCATGCTGCTGGACCCTAGGCAGGAATCCTCCCTCCCTGCCCCAAGTACCCTCGGGGATTGTGGCCCAAGTACTTTAGAATAACAAGGAACTAACATAACCAATATTTTACAAAAGGAGAAACTAAGGCACAGAGCAGTGTAATGAGTTTCCCATGGTCAGAGGTAGAACTCAGGCCCTCTGAGTTTAAGATCAGTCTCCCTCCCACCAGACCACAATGATTGCTCAGTGCAAATGGCTGCTAGAGGGCAGTGTCAAGAAATGGGGAGCATGTTTTGAAGGCTGGTTGACCCCAGACTGTTATTTCACTTAAATCAAAACATTTTAGTTCAGGCTTGTGAGACTCACTGAAATCTTTCTCCTCCAAAAGCCTTAGCCCTTTGCCTGCCGGGGGCTACTCATCTCTCGCAATGAAACCTGACATTGATGGCAGCTTCTCAGAATGATTTGGGCTGGGACATTTCCTGAGAGTTCAGGTTTTGTCACCACAAATAAGGTGTTTCTAATGAAATATGTCTATTAAGAAGTGTTTCTACTGTAACCGTGTTTTTCCATGTGCCATGTACGCCAGTGATGCACAACCTTTATTCATTCGCGAGCCCCACACCACGGGGGGCCGCCAGGCCCATCCCCCGGCCGGCTGGATCAAAGTGCCGCGCGCGGCTGGGCCCGGCCCCTGGCCGGCCGGATCAAAACACCACAACCCACAGGTTGTGCACCACTGATGTACCCTGCTCTCTCTCTCTCTTTCTCTTTCTCTTTTTAATTCATTTGCACCATTATTTTTGTCAGGGTTACTGGCGGGCCTTAGCTGTTGACTTTCTCTCTTGGCAACACCACACTAAAACAGGCTTGACAGCAAGCACTGAAAACATTCTCTACAGCAGCGGTCACCAACCAGTCGATCGGGATCTACTGGTAGATCTTGGAGCCTCTGACAGGGAATCCTGACTGGTTTGGCCAGGAAGCTACCAAGCGCTAGCACTTCAGTTGCCCCTCCCCCCCCACTGTCATGCTGCTCCCCCCCTCTGCCTTGGAGCTGCCCCCCTGGGAGCCTCCTGCTTGCTGTGCAGGGTGTGGGAGGGAGAAGAGATGGGGCACTGATGTCAGGGTGTCCCTCCTCCCCCCACTCCTGCACCCTGTCTCCACTCAGCGAGAAGGGGATGGAGGGAGCTTGGCAGTGCAAATCTCTGTCACTCTCACACACTGTGTGGCGTCTGACATTCTCACAAACACACACACTGTCCCTCGCCCATCTCCCCACCCAGCACATTTCTGGGGATCATTGTTACTACTTTTACTGCTTGCAAAGTGTTTTATTTTGGGGTTTTGACTGGTTGGTGCATTTCCTCATTTTCATTTTGCTCTTCTGCTTCAATTTAATTCTTTGAGGAGCGAGTTCTAAAATGCCAACCCTGTTGCAGCTGGATTAATCATCCCGGTGGTAATTGCTGCTCCTGGAAGTGGCTGGCGTCTCCCTGCAGCCCCTGAGAGAGGCAGAGCAGGGGGTCTCCACATGCTGTCCTTGCCTGCAGACACCACTCCTGCAGCTCCCATTGGTCAATAACACAGAACCGTGGCCAGTAGCAGCTGTGGGCTCACTGCCGGTAGATGAGGGGCAACACATGGCACCATGGAGCCATCGCTGTACATGCCAGCTGCTTTCAGGAGCGGTGCAGGGCCAGGGCAGGGGTAAGCCTGTCTTAACCCCACTGCTCCACCACCCAGAAGCCATCTCAGTCAAACAGTGCCCAGCCAGATCCTGCTTCCTGAACCTCTGTCCCAGCCCTGAACCTCCTCCCAACCTCCTGGCCCAGACGTGAGTCCCCCTGCAGCCATACTCCTTCCCAGAGCTTGCACTCCATCCCCCACTCTGGGCTAAGCCCGGAGCCCCTCCCACACTCTAAACTCCTTGGCTGAGGACCAGAGCCTGCACCCTAACCCCCTACCCCAGCTTGGTGAAAGCAAATGAGATTTGGGGAGAAAGGGGGATGGAGCGAGCAGGGTGAGGCCTCTGAGAAGGGGAGGAGCAGCGGCAGGGCCTCAAAGAAGGGGCGGGAAGGAAGTGGGGCAAGGGTATTTGTGTTTGAGGTAGATCTTACCCTGGTGGCCGGGGAAGGCTGAGGCCACAGAGCCATAGCCCCGGCTCTCCCCGTGCCTACCATAGTGGTCTGGGCTGGCAGTGGATGGGGCTTGGCTCCAGGGACGAAGGAGTGGGGCTAGGAGCTGGGCTTTACCCACCCGTGCCTACCCTTCCCAGCCTGCGGACTCTGTGACATGATGATGTCACTCTGTTGTCCTACAGGAACATTTTTTTAGAGAGAGAGATTACTTTTTGAGTTTTGGTTAGCTGTTCTTCAGATAGTTTTTGGCCTTCCTAATTACATTTTTACACTTTATTTGACAGAGTTTATGCTCCTTTCTATTTTCCTCACTAGAATTTAACTTCCACTTTTTAAATGATGCCTTTTTACCTCTCACTGTTTCTTTTACTTAGCTATTAAGCCCCAATGGCACTTTTTTGGTCCCCTTACTGTGTTTTTGTTTTAAATGTTGGGGCATACATTTAAGTTGAGCATCTATTGTAGCGTCTTTCAAAAGTTTCCATGCACCTTGCAGGGATTTCACTTCTGGCACTGTACCTTTAAATTTGTTTAACTAATCTCCTCATTTCTGTGTAGTTCCCCTTTCTGAAATTAAATGCCACAGTGTTAGGCTTCTGTGATGTTTTTCCCACCACAGGAGGGAAAAAATATAATTATATTAATTATATTGTGGTCAGTATTTCCAAGCAGTCCAACTACCGTAATCTCCTGGACCAGATCCTGCGCTCCACTTAGGACCAAATCAAGAACTGCCTCGCCTCTCGTGGGTTCCAGAACCAGCTTCTCCAAGAAGCAGTCATTTAAGATCTCTATATGGGATAGTAGAACTCTCCCACTATTACTGAGGATTTTTATTTTTATGGTCTCTCTCTAATCTCCCTGAGCATTTTACAGTCACTATCACTGTCCTGGTCAGTTGGATCAGTAATATATCCCTACTGCAATAGTGTTATTGTTAGAGCATGGAATTGGTATCCATAAAGATTCGATGGTACGATTGGTTCCGTTAAGGTTTTTACTTCATTTGATACTATGCTTTCTTTCACATGTAGTGTCACTCCCCCACCAGCATAACCTGTTCTGTCCTTCCAATATATTTCATACCCTGGTTATTACTTTGTCCCATTGATTATCCTCATTCCACCAAGTTTCTGTGAGGCCTGTTATTTCAATACGAGGCACTCTAGTTTACTCATCTTATTATTTATACTTGTAGGCTGTGTCTACATTGGCACCCTTTTCCGGAAAAGGGATGCTAATGAGACAAGTCGGAATTGCAAATGCAGCGGGGATTTAAATTTTCCCGCTGCATTTGCCTTATAATTTAATGCTGCCGCTTTTTTCCGGCTCGGGGCTTTGTGGAAAAAGCGCCAGTCAAACAGCGTCTCTTGAGGAAAATAAAGCCTTTTCGGAAGATCCCTTATTCCTGATTTTAAGAGGAATAAGGGATCTTCCGAAAAACTTTATTTTCCTCAAGAGCGCGTCTAGACTGGCGCTTTCGTCAAAGCCCCGAGCCAAAAACGCATGTTCATGCAAATGCGCGGGAAAATTTAAATCCCGCTGCATTGTAATTCGACTTGTCTCATTAGCATCCCTTTTCCGGAAAAGGGTGCCAATGTAGACACAGCCGTAGTGTTTGTATATAAGCACTTTAAAAACTTGTCACTATTTATCTGTCTGCTATTACATGATGGGATTGAACGGGACTCTTTTCATTTGACTGTTTCTCACATGATCTAACCCAGATCTTCTTATCTTCCATCTTCTCCTCTGTACTAGGACATAGACAATCTCCATTTATAGACTCTCCTCTAAGGAATGTCTCTGTCTGATCCATTTGCCCTCTGCACCGGTCGACTTTCCCCAAGTCCTTTGTTTAAAAACTGCTCTACAATTTTTTAAATTTTAAGTGCCAGCAATCTGGTTCCATTTTGGTTTATGTGGAGCCCATCCTTCCTGTATACGCTCCCCCTTTCCCAAAAGTTTCCCCTGCTGCTGGGCTTCTGCCTACATCCTCTTTGTACTCCTAGAGCTTGTCCTTTCTTGATGTTTATTTTTAAATCAGGTGGTTTTGGTTTTATTTTAAAGAAGTTTAAAGAATGTGAAGTAAGTGAAGTCAGTGGTCGCCAACCTTTTTAGGCACAAGATCACTTTTTGAATGTAAGTGCAATCCAAGATCTCCTTCAAACCCACACACCCCTTCATGCCCCTTCTCTGAGGCCCCACCCCTGCTCACCCCATCCTCCCTCCCTTTCACCAGGCAGGGGCAGCGGGTTGAGGTGCAGGTTCTGGTCTTTGATTAAGGGATCTGGAGTGTGAGAGGGGATCTGAGCTGAGCCTGGGGCAGGCAGGTGGGGTGCTGGAGGGGGTTCAAGGTGCAGTCTCTGGGAGAGTGTTTGGATGCAGGGGTGATCAGGGCTGGGGCAGGGCTTGGGGTGCAGGAGGGGGTTCATGCCTGGGGTAGGGTTTTGGGATGTGGGTTCCAGCTGGGCCCTGCTTACCTGAGGTGGCTCCTGGTTGGTGGTGCAGTGGGGCTAAGGCAGACTCACCCCTGCCCTGGCCCTGCACCACTCCCTAAAGCAGCCAGCAAACTCCCTCCCAACTCCTGTTGTGCCCTTTCTCTGCTCTGTGGAGATAGAATACGGGGTGGAAGAGGGGGCACCTTGGCATGACCATCCCTCACACTCTCCTGCACTGCACTGAAAGCCGGAGGCTCCTGAGGGAACAGGTCCAAGGCAAAGGGAAGAAGATACACAAGACTGGGAGATGGGGCAGCTGAAGTACCAGCGCTTGGTAGCCTCTTGGCCAAACCAGTCGGGATCACCTGTCAGACGCTCCAAGATCTACCAGTAGATCCCAATCAACTGGTTGGTGACCACTGTGTTAAGTGTATCTAGTCCCCCTCAAACTCTGCCTCTAAACTGCCCAACAAAACTCCTCTATGCGCCCACCCTTAGGTTCTTATCGTTTGACTGGAGAACCTGACAATGCTTTTGGGACCAGCTCAGGAGCCTTAGTTCACTTTAACAATAAAGCCTTTTGTTACCTTAATCCCCCTGCCTCTGTTTATAAACCAACTCTCTGCAGCAAGGCTGGGCTGCTCCAGCTTCTGAATTCATAGACTTAGCCTTAGACTTAGACTCATAGACTTTAGGTCAGAAGGGACCATTATGATCATCTAGTCCAGTGTTTCCCAATTTTCTTTGGCCATGGAACCCTTTTCAGCTTAAAATAATTTCAAGGAACCCCTAGGGTTCCCAGGGTAAAATTTGGCAAGCAAAAACAACAAAAACAAAACAAAACAAAAAAACCCTGCCAGAATTGGTCAAACAAAAAACCCTGCAAAATACACTCTGTCTCTTTAAGAGGAGGCGGGGCAATGCCGTGTTCTCACGGAACCCTTACTTTCTCTTTGCAGAACCCCGGGGTTCCACGGAGCACCTATTGGGAAACACTGATCTACTCTGACCCCCTGCACAATGCAGGCCACAGAATCTCACCCACCCACTCCTGGAATAATCCTCTCACCTATATCTCAGATATTGAAGTCCTCAAATGCTGGTTTAAAGACCCCAAGATGCAGAGAATCCTCCAGCAAGTGATCCGTGCCCCATGATACAGAGGAAGGCGAAAAACCTCCAGGGCCTCTGCCAATCTACCCTGGAGGAAAATTTCTTCCCGACCCCAAATATGGCGATCAGCTGAACCCTGAGCATGTGGGAAAGACTCACCAGCCAGACACCCAGGAAAAAGTTCTCTATAGTAACTCCTATCATCCCACCATTGGCCTATTTACCACCGATAGTGAAAGGTCACTTAGCTGCCAAGATCATGTTATCCCATCAAACCATCCCCTTCATAAACCCATCTAGCTTAATCTTGAAGCCAGATAGGTCTTTTGCCCCCACTACTTCCCTTGGAAGGCTGTTCCAGAACTTCACTCCTCTAATGGTTAGAAACCTTCATCTAATTTCAAGTCTAAACTTCCTGATAGCTAGTTTATATCCATTTGTTCATCACAGTGACACTCAAGCTGGGTTGCAGTTGTTGGAGCGGAGCCCCCAGCCCTCAATGTTCATGGTGCCTGAGCACTTCCAGCCCATGTAACTTGCCACCTATGTCCAGGTGCACACGTACCCCTCCTCCTCCTCACCACAGAAAGCTTTATCCAAATGAGAATGAAGCACACAACACACTGCTCCAGCCACGGGGGGTCTGGAGAACCTTCCTCGGGCGTCTCTGCTTCACCTCTGTTCTGGAGTCACAAGCCATAAGCAGGCCACCTGCGTTACTGCCCCATCTACCATTTGAGAAGAAGAACAGACACATCCTACCATGGCAGCTGTACACCAGGCAAGAGCGACTCCCATGCGTCACCCCATGGAGCAGGGTAGACTGGCAAGCAGAGAGGTCAGGGACTGGCAGGAACAAGACCAGTGTGATGCTCATGGCTCTGCTTGGCACATCTCTGCTGCTGTCTGGGGGCAGCTGGTTTCTCTGGGACCTGGGGAATTCTTTTGGTTTCACACTGTGCAAGGGTGCAAGGGAGGCCTTGCGGGGAGCCAAGGAGCTGGGAAAGCAGGGGGCCCTTTGCCAACACTGGCCTTGAGCAAGAGCTTTCCATTCCATCAGGAGACCGGGCTCAGTGTTGGGAGCTGCAGAGATTCAAGAGTGGCAGAGGTGTGGGTGGGTGAAGTGAATAGTAGCTTGGCCCCATCTCTGGGTTGCTGAGCCACCATGCTGGGTCCTTTTGAACATCCAGCCACCTCCTGTGGTGTCTTAAATCTCTGAGTAACATTTTCAAAAGCGGCTAGGTCACTTATGTGCCTAAGTCCCATTGACTTTTAGTAGGATTTAGGCACTTGTAAAACTCTCTCCTTGTCTCATGTCCAGTGGTTTCTGTTCCTTGCAGGGTTCCAGACCAACTCACTCCTGCTTCTCTTGATACTGTCAGTGCTGACACTACTTTGCATAGCCCCCATGCAGGGCACTGGGGCCCTAAAAGTCAAGAAAGGTGAGTAGAGGACCAAGCAGCGAGCATCTAGCATCAGCCATATTCAAGATCAGGGTCTCGTGGGCCTGATTATGCTCCTCTCCCCTATCCCAGGGTACATCTTAACTGCGAGGTTTTCCTGGGATACCAGAGGTATCCCGGAAAAACTCCGCCGCATCCAGGGAACGCGTTTGCTCTTCTGCTTTTTTTTGCCAAAGAGCAAAGGCGCTCTTTCGGGGAGCCCTGTTTACCTCGTTCTACAAGGCATAAGGGCTCCACCGAAAGAGGAGGCTTTTCCGCCATTTGGCCCTGTTTTAAATGTGGCCAAATGGCAGAAAAGCCTCTTCTGGAAAAGCAATCGGAAAAAGCTGCGCAAATTGCGGCGCACATTTTTTTTTTTCTGAAAAAAGCCTGTAATGTAGGCCTAGCCCATGTGCAATCCCTGTATTCACGTGTCCATTGAAAGTACCTTCTAGCCACCCTCCGCCAGCGCAGGGCCCAAAGAGAAGCGGAGTCCTCCCAGTGCAGCAGGCCCATCCCCTCTGGAGGCCTCCAGCCCCTGGGAATGGGCCGGCTGGGGTGTGGGAGCTGCTGCTTGTTGCTTCACTTTGTGAGCCTGGAGGGGCTGAAGAACCAGCTCAGGGCAGAGTCACTGTAGGAACCAGGGTACAATCCCCAGATTGGCCGATTGCTACGCTTCAATTTCACCATCAAGGAGAGGGTCCAGAGAAGAGCAGCAAGAATGATGAAAGGTCTAGAGAACACGGCCTATGAGGGAAGGCTGAAAGAATTGGGTTTGTTTAGTTTGGAAAAGAGAAGACTGAGGGGGGACATGATAGCCGTTTTCAGGTATCTAAAAGGGTGTCACAAGGAGGAGGGAGAAAACTTGTTCATCTTGGCCTCTGAGGACAGGACAAGAAGCAATGGGCTTAAACTGCAGCAAGGGAGGTTTAGGTTGGACATTAGGAAAAAGTTCCTAACTGTCAGGGTGGTTAAACACTGGAATAAATTGCCCAGGGAGGTTGTGGAATCCCCATCTCTGGAGATATTTAAGAGCAGGTTAGATAAATGTCTATCAGGGATGGTCTAGACAGTATTGGGTCCTGCCATGGGGGCAGGGCACTGGACTCGATGACCTCTCGAGGTCCCTTCCAGTCCTAGTATTCTATGATTCTATGATAAGTGTAAACTCCCCATACACTAAACCGGCCAAACCGAGGAGTCCCAGACAGTCCAGAGCCTGCCTCTGTGATAGAGGGCACAGGCATCAGCTTCCCCCGGGCTCTGGGCTGCTCAAATCTCACCCTGCTTTGGTCCCACCTCCCCCGACTGCTCACCAACTGATAACCTGAGTAGAGAGGAGGCTGCTGCACATGTAGCTACCTGGGGCTAGTAGTGCTCTGGAGTGGGCTCAACTGCTCTGGGGGCTGGGAGCTGCTCAGGGGCTTGCCCAGGAAGGCAGGGCTCTCAGCTGGCCCCACAGGCAGCCCCCTGTAGTGCTCAGCAGCTCCTCCTCAACTCAGCTACGGGGAAGGGGCCAGACGGGAGGGGCACATAAAGGGCTGGGTCGGGGGGGCAGACAGGGAGGCTGAGCTGGGGGGGGGAAGGGGAGCTGGGGACTCAGGCTCATGGGAGGACCTTGGGGAGGGGCAGGGCAGTTATTACCACGGTGTTATCGTTGTACGCAGACAGTTCCGGGCACCCCTCCAAGCCCCTCAACAGGACGTTGGCTGGAAGTTTCCAAGGCGCCAGAGGGGAGTAGGGTGTTTAAAGCAGGCTGAATGCCAAGTGCAGTCTGGTGCCAGTCTCCCTTCAGCTCTTTGCCACTCCCATTTACACTGGCACTTGTCGGTTTCACAATTCAATCTGCACCAAGATGGGTGGAACAGCCCCAGCTGGAGCTATTCCCCCAGCAGTACAGACTCCAGGAGGGGACAGGACAGGCTTACCCCTGACTCATCTTTGGGAGGATTGCTTCAAAACCAGCAGGGAAAGAAACTCATTTCACACAAAACAAAGGTTGCCATCTGGAGCCGGATTCTGTGGTCAGGGCAGAGCCTGTAGAATTGTGAAATACTCAGGGTCTGTCTCTAAAACCCCTGGCTCGCTCTTCCAACAGCCCCTTAACCCCACTGTCTGTGGCATTTCAGGGTTCCCCAGGGACTGCAGCTGCATTCCCCTAGACAGCCCCAGCGGGATCTATGTCATCCAGCCAGCAGGCTCTCCCCCTCAGGTGGTGTGGTGCGACATGGACACCGAAGGCAAAGGCTGGACCGTGGTCCAGAGAAATTCTTATAATACAGAGATCACCTGGCTGGAGTCCTGGAGCACCTACAAGTATGGCTTTGGGAATGTGCAGAAGGATTACTGGATGGGCAACGAGTACCTGTTCCTGCTCACACATCAGAACACCTACAAGGTCCGCTTTGTCGTGGAGGACAAATCCAACAACACCCAGTTTGCAGAGTACGACATCTTCCGTGTGGAGGATGAGGCCAGCGGGTACCCGCTGCGGCTGGGCAGATACCTGGGGGGCGCCGAGGACTATCTCACCACCTATCACTCCAGCAGGGGGGGCATACACGACAACATGAAGTTTAGCACACCCGATCGGGATCAGGACCAAGCCAGTGGGAACTGCGCAAGTAGCTATGGAGGCTGGTGGTACGACAAGTGCCAGAATGTGCTGCTGAATGCGAAACGCTACATCTACTGGGCCGGGTTCTGTAACAGTGGGGAGTGCAAGGCCTCCCTCATCCTGGTGAAGCCAACAGACGTGTGCTAAGGCTGGCAGGACAAGCTCTTGCTCCCCGGGAGCCAGTGCCATTGAGAAGGGCAACAATATGAGCCCAGGCACGGAGCTCCAGCCCCTCTCCAGTCCCTGCAGTGCCTCTACTCTCTTCATCCCATTCCCTGTAAGCTTCTGCCTGGTAAATCCCTGTAATAAACTCTGAGTGGTGACCCTGGCTGGGTGTTTAATGATGTCCAGAGGGCGATTACTGTGTGTAAAGGAGCCGCCCCCGCTGTACCCATGTCACTCAAACCTTAGGCCCACATTTACTTTGCTTCTCCCAGCCCTGCCACTTCCCCTTGGCATTAGTGATAAGGGAATCAGGAAACTGCATTTAGAGCAACTGATTCCAGGGAGGTAACACGAAGCCAGGACTTTCCATCTGAGCCCTGCATGCCTGATGACAGTGAGTTTGGGTTCCAAGCCAGGTACATTTGATAGACATGCAATGAAGCTACACGATAAAGCTACTACTGCCTTGGCCCTAGGGGTGTTCGGGGAGATGGAGGCTAGAGGAGTCTGCCATTTCCATTGAGGCAATCTTGTTTATTTACAAGGAACATACACGCGTCTGCTTCACTAGACACAAGCAGGAACCAATAACAGAACTGCCTCCCCGCTTTCAGCTCCAAGCCTCCAATGCGCCCAAGACACACCATGCTCACGTGCATCTGATGAAGCGGGTCTTTGGCCACAAAAGCTTATGCTCCTATACATCTGTTAGGCTACGTCTACACTGGCGCGTTCTCACGCAAAAACTCTTTTGCGGAAGAGTTCTTCTGCAAAAACTCTTCCACAAGAGAGCGTCTACACTGGCACGTGCTTTTCCAAGAGCATCCATGCCAGTGTAGATGCTCTCTTGCGCAAGAAAGCTCTCATGGCCATTTTAACCATAGGGCTTTCTTGCGCAAGAAATTAATGTTGCCTGTCTACACTGGCCTCTTCTGGAAGAGCTCTTGCGCAAGAGGGCTTATTCCTGAGCGGAAGCGTCAGAGTTCTAGTGCAAGACACCCTGATTTTATACATTAGAACATCAGTTTACTTGCACAAGAACACGCGGCCAGTGTAGACAGGCAGCAAGTTTTTGCGCAAGAGTGGCCGCTTTTGCGTGAGATCGCGCCAGTGTAGACACAGTCTTTGTCTATAAGGTGCCACAGGACTCCTTGTCGCTCATGCTCATAGACTCACTCAGTTTTCCTGCTCTGCCTCCATGTCTGGGCTGCATTGCTCCCAGCTCACATGCCCCTCCTCAGAGCAATAGTCTAGTCCTGTGGCTACCTGACACTAGTTCCTGGGCACAGACCCTCTCGGCTTGTTCTAGGTGAAACCTCCTTCCAGCTGTGCTAAATGAAGAGTGCATCCTCCCTGCTATGTCAAGGGAGCTTTAACTCCACCCAGAACAGGGTACACGCCAGCTCCCACGTCCTGACTTGTCAGCCTGACACTCAATGCCTGTTTTGCTTCAGTCTGCCCGTAAAGGGCTAACTCTGCCCAAATGCTGCCCACTGGTAATGTTAACAGCTGGGGGAGGGTGCACATCCCAGAAGGAAAAGAACAAGGTAGCTGTATTCAGGCTTCTGGGCAGCTCTCCCCAGGGCAGGGTTTCCAAACTGTGGGCTGCGCCCAAAGGTGGGTCCTGACACAGGCCCAGGTGATCTGCCAAGAGGGATGGAGATTGGGGGGAGGATGGAGGAGTCTCCCACCCCTCAAAAAAACCTGCATCTTTTCACTCTCTTCCTGGACCTTCAGCACAGCCCAAGCAGCCTGCCCACTGGCCCTGCTGAGTATGTATAGGAAGGCTCCATTGGGCCATTTGCATGGGGGAGGTAGAGACCAGCAGCACCCACACGGGGCAGAGCTTTGGGTGAAAGGGGTACATAAGAACATAAGAATGGCCATACTGGGTCAGACCAAAGGTCCATCTAGCCCAGTAGCCTGTCTGCCGACAGTGGCCAGCACCAGGTGCCCCGGAGGGAGTGGACCAAAAACAATGATCAAGCGATTTGTCTAGTGCCATCCATCTCCAGCCTCTGACAAACAGAGGCCAGGGACACCATTTCTATCCCCTGGCTAATAACCTTTTATGGACCTAACCTCCATGAATTTATCTAGCTTCTCTTTAAACTCTGTTATAGTCCTAGCCTTCACAGCCTCCTCTGGCAAGGAGTTCCACAGGTTGACTATGTGCTGTGTGAAGAAGAACTTTCGCTTATTAGCTTTAAACCTGCTACCCATTAATTTCATTTGGTGTCCTCTAGTCCTTATATTATGGGAACTAATAAATAACTTTTCTTTATTCACCCTCTCCACACCACTCATGATTTTATAGACCTCTATCATATCCCCCCTCAGTCTCCTCTTTTCCAAACTGAAAAGTCCCAGGTGCTTTAGCCTCTCCTCATATGGGACCTGTTCCAAACCCCTGATCATTTTAGTTGCCCTTTTCTGAACCCTTTCCAAGGCCAAAATATCTTTTTTGAGGTGCGGAGACCACATCTGTACACTGTACTCAAGATGTGGGCGTAACATAGTTTTATACAGGGGCAGTAAGATATTCTGTGTTTTATTTTCTATCCCTTTCTTAATAATTCCTAACATTCTAGTTGCCTTTTTGACCGCCGCTGCACACTGTGTGGATATTTTCAGAGAACTATCCACGATAACTCCAAGATCTCTTTCCTGATTTGTCGTAGCCAAATTAGCCCCCATCATATTATATGTATAGTTGGGGTTATTTTTTTCAACGTGCATTACTTTACACTTATCCACATTAAACTTCATTTGCCATTTTGTTGCCCAATCACTCAGTTTGGTGAGATCTTTTTGAAGTTCTTCAGTCTGCTTCTGTCTTGACTATCTTAAACAGTTTAGTATCATCCGCAAACTTTACCACCTCACTGCTTACCCCTTTCTCCAGATCATTTATGAATAAGTTGAATAGGATTGGTCCTAGGACTGACCCTTGGGGGACACTGGGTAGAGTTGGGGTAGCTTGCCTCCCCAAGCCATGGGGTCACTCACTTCCCCTGCTAGTGTAATCCCAACCAGCTCTCAGCTAAGGCCATAGAGCAAACTCATACTCTCTCTGTAAGTGGTCTACGTGCCGCTCCATGGGACAGTGCCCCACACCCAGTAGGTGTGTGGTTCACTAACACTTACAGCACCTGCCGTATGGCAGGGGGGGCAGGTGCTACTCCCTTGCCCCCACCCTGCGGCACTCTGGGAATGCTGCCCTGCTATGGAGCTGTCAGGTGTCTGGAGCTGGAATTTGTTTGGAAGGAAGCTGTGCTAAGGAGCCTTATCAGCCCCAGCAGAGTACCTGGGAGCCTGCCTGGCTGGGCGGGCCTGATACAGCCTCCCCCCAGATAAGGCTCTCCCCTGGAATGACTCCCTGCAAGGGAACCTAGGGCAGCCAAGGCAGCGCTTGCGGCTAGTAGCATCCAGGGTTGGGCAGGGAACTATTGCTCAACCACGGCCCCTGCCACTGTGACACAAGCAGGCCAAATCAGAATAGTGATTGGCCCCTTCCAGGTGTGGGTATGGTGTGGCAGTGCTAGTATCCCTGGTACTAGCTCTCAGAGGCATTTTTCATTTGGAACACACACCTCTGCAAGACTGTGTGCGCTGCCACACACAGCTTCCTCAGCTCCACGTTGTTCTCAGGGAGCCGCACACCCATGTGGGTTACCAGTGTCACAGCAAGCAGAAAATTCTCTGTGACCAGGGGAAACTCCCCGCAGATTAATCTCCTTCCTTGTCCAGATATTCCATAGCCACGTCCCCAGGATACCCTATTTCCCCAGTCACTGTACTATGGTTTCACAAAGTGTGGGGGAGTCACTGGGCCTTGCACTCCCATCCGTTGCCAGATGTGTCTCTCGACCAACAAGTAGAACAGAAGATTTATTGGTGCACAGGGACACAGTATAGCACAGACTTGTTACAGGAACCAGGAGCATTCAGTACAATCCATCTTGAGGAGAGGGAGCCCAGAGCCAGGCTCCCCAAGCCAGCTAGACTCCCTTTTCCCTCAGTCAGCCTCAAAAACTGAACTCACACAACTCGCAACTGGTTCCAACCCTCTAGGCTACCCCACCCCCTCCTTAGTTCAGAGAGTTACTAAAGAACAACGCAGGACAGTAGAATCACATACAAATCAACAAGGCAAACAAATAGAGTGAATACAGTGCCCAGGGGCGGCCCGTGGATGTAGGCAACCTCGGCAGTTGCCTAGGGTGCCACATTTAGTGCGGCGCCCAAAGATGATGTCACGCCATTGAGGGCTATGGAGGCGGGGGGCGCCGATCGCGCATTCCGCCTAGGGCGCCGGATGCCGGCAGCTCTCCTCGAGCCGCTCCTGACAGTGACTACAAGAGTGACTAGAATCCCCATTATGTCATACCTGATCCCCATCATCTCAACTCAATACAGTTCCACTGCCAGCAGCTACCAGATCAGGTCTGACAAAACCCTTCCCCAGCACCTATCCCAGAACCATCTGTTGGTTAATACCCAAAGTGCAAGGGTCTGGGTTGTCTGAAGGGGGCACTATGAAACAAGAACGATCATTTTAAATCCTGCTCATTCTGATCTTTAGTAAATCTTTGGCTGCTTGAAAACATCCCTGTTCAATTACAGCGAGCACAGCCGCAACCAAGGCAACCGTAGTCGGCACAGAGCCAGCTACAACGTGAAGCTGCTGGAGGGATAGATGCAGCAGGACAGCTCCTGAGCCCACCTGATGTCCCTCTGGATGAAGCACAGAATGGATTTACATGTGGAAGGCTGGGCCATCCCTAGCACTTCTGGTGCTCTGTGCAGCCTGAGCACCTACAACCCCTGGTTGGGGTGGGGTGGGGGGGGCAGTGGTGGCTGCACTCAAGGGCTGCAGGGACAGGAGCTGTAGGGGGAAGAGCAGAACAGGGAGGCAGCAGGCAGGGCCGTCCTTAGGCATATGCAGAGTACGCAGTTGAGTAGGGCACCAGTATTTCTGGGGCACCACTCTGCCGGGAGAAGGCAACAGCAGGGCTGCTGGGTCCTAGAGAGAGCTGAATGCGCTGCCTGCAGCACAGTCTGAGGTAGGGGATTGGCTGCTGGGGTCTCTGAGAAGGGGAGGGGAGGGGGGGGAGGGAACTCACCTGTGTGACTCTCTCCCCTAGCGTAAGGTGAGGCAGGCTGGCTGGGTGGCTCTGTGGCAGTAGCCTTTCTTCTCCCCTCCTCCCACGGAGCAACCCCCCTTCCTCTCCCCCGCGGAGCACCCCTCTCTCCCCCTTCCCCCCCAGAAGGGCTGAGTTGGGTGAGGTGCTAGGGGGAGTGTGGGGGGGCTGGCTGGCTGCGTGCTGACTGAGGCAGGGGCGGACTGGCCTGGCAGGCCAGCTGGTGGCGGATACGCGGGGCGCTGGCACGCCGCAGCCCGAGCCCGGCACCGGCACTTTAAATTCCCTGGTGCCAGCCAGGGCGCTGTGTGGGGCCGAGGGAGCGCGTGCGCAGCATGTTTAAACGCTGCGGAACAGCTGAGGGGAGAGAAGGCCCGGCGTCTTCCCTCTCAGCTGGTTTGAGCTCCGCATGTGGATGCTGCCACCGGTAGGGTTACCAGGTAGACCCCGCAAAAAAACCGGACGCACTTGATCGTGGGCGGGGGGAAGGTGGGAAGCAGAGCTGGGGGGTGGTGCAGGGGGGTTGGCCGGGGAAGATCAGGAGGGGAAATGGGGGAGAATTGGCCGGCTGGGAGGGGGGGTGAGCAAATCGGCCAGCGCGGAGTGGGACTGACCCTGGCACTTGCAGATCCCGGGGCGCTGCCTGTCCCACACAGGCTCCTGGCGACACAGGAGCGAGGAGGAGGCTTCCCCTCCTCCTCACTATCTTTGGATCCAGGAGGAGATATTCTGCATGTTGTGATTACATATTTATGTCCCTATGAGCGTATCTGGATCTTTAAGTGGTAATTTCGGTGGGGGGGGGGAGGGAGAGTGGAGAGGGGGAGAAGTTACAAAATAAAAGGAAAATGTACGTGTTTTATTTATATGATAGAATTTTTCAAAAATGAAGGGGAAAAAGTTTGTATTAATATCAGAAGGAAAGTGATTAAAACATCAGATATAGTTTTTTTGGTGGCCAATATTTGCAAGTGTGGAGGCAGGGAAAAGGGAATAAGGGAATTTGTGTGCAGCCATCTTAGTTTGTCAGTAGCAGAGCAAGAGTCAGGCTAAATCTGTGGCCTGACAACACGAGAGCTATAATAAGACGCTGCCTTCGCCTCTCGCCTCCATACAGAGATAAGGATAGAATGCCGACTCTGGTAGGGACCCTGAGATAAGGAGCATCTGGGTGAAACTAAAATAACTGTTAGTCATTGGTGTTTGTAATGGAAAGGAGACTAATTGTTATTGTTATTATATTTAATGGATAGTATATAAACTGCTTCATAATTGCTTGTATTCGAAGATCTGCCTCGGGGGTGGGCTTCCCCCCATCCGAATCAGTTTTTCCCTTTCTGCAGATCATAATAAAACTGCCTCTGGCTACTTGTGGCTTACAAACGTAGAGTGAGGACAATGTTTTCTTCTACAATTTGGTGCCGTGACTCGGATGGCAACGCCCAATTGAAGACAGTGACAATGGCTGCGGACTGTCCCCCTTCACTCCCAAGGTGCCAAACGAGAGGTAAGAGACCTTTTGAAATCTCTACTGGGGTGTGGAGGAGGACTGCCAGTGGGGTTGTCTGCTTCTTGTGGGCTCACGCCATCCATACTTCTTGAATCTGCAACAAGGTCAGATGCAAAGCGGTTTCGGGGGGGGGGTTGTTTTGCCGCCCCCAAGTAGAGTTAGTTGTTGTGGTTATTGGTGATGCCGCCCCAAGTACGGGAAGAAAGTTGTATTGCGTCCGGACATAAGGCAACTGAGGTTTATGCAGTCCTGCGGAACTGCTGTGGTTCTGGGGGGAACCGTGTTGTTTGCCGCCCTTGGGGGGAACAGTGTTGGTTGCCACCCCAAATATGGACGAGGTCCATAGAAAGAGATGCATCTCAATGTGGAAAATGTAGAAAACTGAAAAAAAAAAAAAAGAGAAAAAAGAAAAGAAGGAACTATAATTTTGGAAGAAAACATGATGAGTATGAATGTAATGAGTGGAGTGTGAATGCCGCTGCCCAGGTCTCTGAGAAGTAAGCTGATTCCAGCCACTCCAGGGCTGTCCCATGGAGGAGTTCTGAAAGCAAGGGGGGTCAGCCGAACCTCGAGACCCAGCGGATACGTGTGGGAGTGACTACTCCCCTTATTTCATGAGCTGCTGCTAAGGTCTGACACTCTAGACCCAGCAGACTCCTTCTTTGGAGTGTGTAGAGTAAGTTTCCTATAAGCTGCTGAGCGGGCAGGGAGTGGACAGGATACTCCCCTGAGTGACTAAACTGGGTGGGGAGTCAGTCTAAGCATACCCCCACACCGCCAAAAGGCACCCCTGCGTACTACATGTATGTGCATCATGGTCCAAGGACCTGTAAGCATTTGACAGATTGGCAGAGAAAGAAATTAAAGCCCTGAGGGATGAAACTGAAGCTCAGAAAAGCAAAAATCCTCCCAACAGTGAGAAATGTAACTTACAAGCAGCAGCGCCTCTGTGCCAAAGGAATGCACTAGGAGTGAGAGGAAAGGATTTCTCAGCTGGCGCACCCGTACCAACTGCGCCACCTCTCCCAAGCTTCGGGGGGGAATTTGGCACAACATTACCCCCTCTACTCCTCTCTATGCCCAGCCCCATACAGGCTATACATCATTATAGATAGAGAGGAGGCACGAAAGATAACTGAAAGGGATCAGCTCTTCCCTCTGGAAAAACGGGCTCTAGTAACAAATTTGCCTGATCCAAAGCAAAACACTGAGTTTTGGAATAGACTTAATAGCTTGTAAGAAGTGTTCCTCCAAATTCTGCAGGAAGGAATGCTCGCCGACCATCAAGCCATATTGGCCCTAGGCATTTTGGTTGGAAACACACACACAGAGCAGCACGCAGGAGCAGGAAAGGGCTGCCAAGCAACTTCAGGAGATTCTCAAGCCCCTTGTTAGCAAATAGATAACTACAGCCTCTCCAGCTGGAATAGCAGGCAACCCAAAGATGTTTCACAATGCACGATTGGGGGCTGTCCAGAAAAAAAATATTAATAAACAGTCAAAACCTTCCCCCCACATGCCATTATATTGGCTTGAGGGCGTGGGGGGAGATAAATTAAAAGCTACCCTAAGTTAACCGGTAGAAATTGAATTTGAAGATGTAATCATTGGAGGCTAAATCTGCCCTAACAAGGAGACACATTCTGTGGCATAGATCTCCTTACAGAGCATGGGGCGATTGATCCACCCCAGAGTCAGCAGCATAGATCAACCCTGCTGCAGCTTGGCTGTTATGAAAACCCCTGTACTAAGAAGTTTAAAAATTACTATTAGCTGACTTCAATAATAAATATTTGAATAAAGCCATTTAGCAGGAAATAGGACGGACCATAAGAAGGAAAAAGCACTGAAAGGGGAAGGTAAGAGGTTTGGAGCTCGATGGGCAAAGTAGAAGGAATAAGGAAAGTAGAAATACAGTCATTGGAAAGTTAAATTAATAGGAATGAGGAAAGTTTCATATGAGGGACAAAGCAAGTGATTAAGGGTATGCAAAGGTGAGAAGTGCCTCTTTGGGAGAGTGGAAGGAATTAAGCAATTGTCATAATGTGTAAGAAGGAAACCTGCTTTAAAAATGACTCCTCGTTTCCTGCAGCCTCTTTTAATAATCCAGGCAAAGAAACAATCAAATGTAAACATTTGGCTACAGACACTTTGTTAAATCTGCAAAGGGGAAATAAGGAATTCTATTGACACTTAATTGGTTAACTGCATAAAAGAATGAAATCTATACATTGTAAATTTGTAAAGCTGCACCCATAAGGTTAAATTTACTCTCTAAGAAAACAAATCATTGTTTTAAGAATCCAAGCCCTGAAACTTCACTGTGTCTCTGTTCAAGGCTGAGTTGATAACACTTTTGGCTTGCTTTCAGATCCCAGGTTGTGTGTGGGTGTAGACTGCCTGTCTGTTCAGGAGGGGTGTGTGGCTTTCTGTCTCTCCCCCCCCCGCCTTGAGTGAGCCTGTAACACTGAATATGATTCTTTTCAGGAAAAGAAGAGCTTTTTGCTTGCTGGAACAGTAACTGGCCAACACCTTGTGCTAAGGAAAAGCCTTTATAGCTTCACACATTAAACCTGATCTGTGGTACAAGAGGGAAACTGAGGTATGCCACCTTTAACTTAATAATTGAACAATGAAGTAATCCACTCAAACCCTCTAAAGCTGGTGTGCAAAATAAAAGCATACCATTGGGTAACAGCAGGAGAAACTTGAGGGAGTGGTTTGGGTTTCTCCCTTTGATCTGGACTCTGTGCTTACGGACGGGTACCATCAGCATGTACTGCCCTTCCTAATTGATTTTTAGATGCAATTTACCCTTAAGTTCCAAATACCCTTTAATTGGATTACCTTAGTACCCGACCGATTCCAAAATCTGCTTTCACTCTTACCAGAGGTCCAGAAAATCTCTGAATTGCAAGGTCAAATTTATGTGCCCCAAAAATATATATCAGATTGAGAAGCATGCTTTCCATTTAATCCGTAGCACATTTTCTTTTGTGTACTAATTATGATATGTTGTGTTATGTTACTAAAATTATAGAACAGCTCCATCATAGAATTACATTGGGGATATTAATGATTATATTGCTTTTGCTTATTTTAGAAATATTTTATTGAAAAAGATGTAATAATAGAACTAGCTTTTATTTATTGCCTAAATATGTATTGTCGTTATAATTTGGAAATAGAAATGCAATGCCTAATGGAAATAGAGGTTTAGAATGTCAGTTGTGCTAATAGCACAAAAGAGGGGAGTGTGGAGGCAGGGAAAAGGGAATAAGGGAATTTGTGTGCAGCCATCTTAGTTTGTCAGTAGCAGAGCAAGAGTCAGGCTAAGTCTGTGGCCTGACAACGTGAGAGCTGTAATAAGACGCTGCCTTTGCCTCTCGCCTCCGTACGGAGATAAGGATAGAATGCCGACTCTGGCAGGGACCTTGAGATAAGGAGCATCTGGGTGAAACTAAAATAACTGTTAGCCATTGGTGTTTGTAATGGGAAGGAGACTAATTGTTAGTGTTATTATATTTAATGGATAGTATATAAACTGCTTCATAATTGCTTGTATTCGAAGATCTGCCTTGGGGGCAGGCTTCCCTCCCACCTCCCCTTCCCCCCCGAATCAATTTTTCCCTTGCTGCAGCTCATAATAAAACTGCCTCTGGTTACTTGTTGCTTACAAATGCAGAGTGAGGACAATGTTTTCTTCCACACAAGTTTTCTGTCTTTTGCTAGAATAAAAAGGGGTGGGGGTACAGGAGTGAGGGCAGGGAGAGTTGGGGAACTCAGGGCAGGGGTAGAAGGGTGCTGGCGAAGGCAAGAGGTAGGGGGCTGAGGGCACAGGGTTTGGTGCAGGGAGTTAGGGCACGAGTATAAGGTTGCAGGATTGGAGTCAGGACAGAGATATGGGGGACTCTTGGTAAGGGGTAGGGGTTAAGATGTGTGGGCATGGGGCTGGAAGGTTTGTGGGGGCAGCTCAGGGCAGAAGGTGATAGAGTGAGGGCAGGAGGGGTGGATTCAGGGCACAGGGTCTGATGGGGGGGCTCAGAGTAGGGAGATGGGGGAGCAGGAGTCAGGGCAGGAGGTAGAGGGTGCAGAACTCAGGAGGGAGCTGGAAGAGATTACGGGGCTTACAAGGGTGACAATGCTGTGCTGATGACTCCTCCCGGGGGGACAGAGCTTTGCTTTCCCGGGACTCCCCGTGCCCTCCCCCCCCTCCTCACAGGATGGCATCACAGAGATAAGTTGCTGGGGTACAACAGTCCCTGCTGCTCAGGCAGCTCGCACGCCAGCTGTTTGGGGAGGGGGAGTGCAGTTGCACACTTCCCAGAGGTGCTGCAGGATTGCCAGGTACTGGTCCCAGCTGCCCCTGTCCCCTGCCCAGTCACCCCTTCCCACACCCAAATCCCTAATTCCCACCCCACAGCCTGCACCTCCTTTCTCAACCCAGTGAGAGGGTATAATGGCTGGGGATAGCAAGTGATGGAGAGGAGGGGAACAGAGAGGATGGGGCCTCAAAGGGGTGGGGTCTTGGGGAGGAACGTGATTTTAATGTACTGGTGGGTTCCTTTTTTTTGCTCAACAAACCTAGGCATAGGGGCACCAGTTTAATAATCCCACGTAGGGCACCAAAAATCCTAAGGACAGCCCTGCCAGGCATCCACGCTGCTCCCTGGGCAAAGGAGCTAGGCCAGAGCCTCACTCACCCAGGTTGGGCAGAGGAGGGGGTGGGGCCCACCTGAGAGCTATTAGTCCCCGGGTTAGTTCCTGGGATGTGGGATCCTTTTCCACTCCTGTCTCTGCCCTGTGCTGGGTCTCCCTAGCTGAGGGGGGCAGGAGTTAAAAGGGGCAGGTGGGGACGCAGTGAGGGGATGGAGGCAGGGCAAGGGACGGGGAAGGATGAGAGAGGAAGGTGTCCGGTTTGGGACTGGAAACACCTGGCCCAAAACGGATCCTGGAGGCACCAGGAAGCACCACTGACTGGGCTGTTGAATGTCTGGTTTGCAGCTCCGGAGGCTCCCTGCCAGCCCCTGCACAGCCTGTCAGCATGTCTGACTCTTAGTATTGGGGAGGCTGGGGTGGGGCGCCAGGTGCTATCCCACCCCCCTGCCCACATGTGCAGCTCCCATTGGTTGGGTCAGGGCAGGGGAAGAACCACTCCTGGGAAGCACAGGGAGCAGGGCTGGCCATTGACCAGGCTCCTCAGGTGTGGGGAGCAGATGGAGATTGGATAGGGGGTCCTGGAGGGCAGGAGGGAGGGATAGGGGGATGGGCCAGGCCATGCCTGGCTAGCGGGGGGTATGTCACAGCCTCCTCCAGCTTTCCCTACCTGTCCCACCACACAATTTCTGTTCCCAGTGTGGCCCTCAGACCAAAAAGTTTGCCAACCCCTGAACTAGCACCACTCGAGTGTTCAGAAGGCTCATCTCCATCCCACCCCCACTGCATCCCACCCCATCCCACTTCCTGCCCCATCCCCCTCACTGCATCCCTCCCCATCCCACCTCTTGCCCCCATTCTCTTCACTGCATCCCTCTCCATCCCACCTCCTGCCCTACCCCCCTCACTGCGTCCCTGCCTGTCCCCCGCACTTGGAGACAGGGATACCCAGAACTTGAACTCCTGGGTGCCAGCAATGGGGTGACAGGTGCATGTGCCATGGCTTGTGCCCCATCACATGAGGAGCCCAAGAAGGGGACCAGATAGCAGCGGGGGAAGGGTGCCTCACACCATCCTCAGCAGCCACCTGCAGAGCTCTGAGTGGGGCTAGTTCAGGGGTGGGCAAACTCCTGGCTTGTGAACCACATCGGGCACAGAAACTGTATGGAGGCTGGGTAGGGGAAGGCTGGGGGAGGCTAGTCCCCTCCCCAAAGAGTCAGGCATGGCCTGGTCCCTCACCCTGATTCCCTGGGCCCCCCACCCTCTAGCCAATCCCCCCTGCACCCCACCCTCTGACATCCCCAAGTCTTAGTGAACCCCTCTACTCCAAGGTCCCTGACTGCCCCTTTGGGACCCCAGCCTGCTCTCCCACCTGCCATGCTCTTGTCCCTGTGATCACCACCCCTGGCCTCTGCTTCCTATCCAACCCTGCCATTCCCCTCTCCTTGACCACCACCCATGGGAATCCCACTTCCTGTCTACACCCCCACTCCCTGCCCCTGAACCATGCCCCAGAATCCCCTCCCTCCTATTTTTGTGGACTGGGGACCTTGGTCCCAAACTTGACACCTGGTCACCATAGTCAGTGCAGGGTGATCTCCCCACGTCACAGTCACTATTGGCTGGATGAGGCCTTGCAGCTGTTCTCATGGCTGCCTGACCGACCCCCTGGACATGCCACTGATCCTGGGTTGCTGACTGCTGTTCCTGGGGAGCCACTGGTTGGAACATCCTACCGAGGTCCCAAGAATGTGGCAGTCTCAGTCGTGACTTAACCCTGGTTATAGAGGTCTCCCAAAAAGCCAATCCTGGCAGGACATCAAGCTGCTGGGCCCCAGCCCTCCTTTGTCTTACAGATTTATGTTTAAAAATAATGTTTAATTTGCCTAACTTTGTGCTCAAGGAAAAATCAGGCTGACATCCTGTTTTCCATGGTTTGCCAAAAGCCGGTCACTTTCCAGCTCCTGTAGCAGAGCCTGCTTTGGAGTTTGGCTTTGGGTTTGTGCATCTCTTTGAACCACAAATCCAGGTTGATTGGAACCTTAAAAAGCCTGCCGGGCTGAGTAATCCACTCTGGATAGGACCTGCTGTGCTGGGTGCCACTGCAGCTTCATGGGAAAAGTGGACTGTATTAATGCCACAGTAAGATTAAAGAAAGAAAAAGGTGATTCTCGTGACCACACTGAGTCTCAGTACCAGAGCACCTGGGAAGTGAGAACAAGCCCTTTGCCTCATAGCAAAGAATCAGGCACAATCTTTATGAAACTCGTGGTATTCAGTGCTGAATTTTTAACAAGAAGCCCCTTTCTCCCTAGTGTTCGTTTGGCATCAGTGTTTCATATGCAGCCTACTCTATGCTTCTGCACAAGGCACACTACTTCAATCCAATACTGTGCAGCACCTGGAGAATTTGCTGGAGGCAAAGGGCTGTGTAGACCAGTGGTTTTCAAACTACAGGTTATGACCCAGTATTAGTGTGATGGGGTGTGGTCACAGAAGAGGGGTGCTTACTGGAGTGCTGACAAAGCCACTGACACTCACCTCCTTGCTCTCTGGAGCGTCTCACCACCCTGTCTTGCTAGGCCGGCTCAGCTGGTCTCCCTCAGCCAAGGCACAGAGCTGAGATCACTGCCCCCTTGAGGGGCACTAAAGACACTGAAACTCTTCAGGTCCAGAGAAAATGCAATTTTGGGCTCTGCTTCCAGGAAAACCACTCCCCCAAAGGGATCAGAACATGAGCATTCTGGGTAAGACCCACTTCATCAGATGAGAGCTATATTCATAGTCTTACATTGTTGCTACTGCTTTTAAACTTGTTAATCAAGCACAATGGCCCCCTCTGTTGTCTGAAATTCTGAATTACCATCTATTGTGTGCATTGGCTGCTCTTAATTATTGGTACATCATTACTGTGCATCTTAATTACTCTTAATTATTGGTACAGTAGCTCATTACTGCACATATTAATTTGTTGCATGTATTTGGTTCCCAAGATGTACTGGTGTAAATGGTTTTAGGCTATTTTTATTGCTAAATAGAGGATATTTCAATATAAAACCAGGAACATTGGGGCTACGTCTAGACTGGCATGATTTTCCACAAATGCTTTTAACGGAAAAGTTTTTCCGTTAAAAGCATTTGAGGAAAAGAGCGGCTAGATTGGCACGACGCTTTTGCGCAAAGCACTTTTTGCGGAAAAGCGTCGTGCCGTCTAAACGCGATTTTTAAGAAAGCCCCGATCGCCATTTTCGCCATCGGGGCCTTTTTGCGCAAAACAGTCCTGAGCTGTCTACACTGGCCCTCTTGCGCAAATACATTTGCGCAAGAGGGCTTTTGCCCCAACGGGAGCAGCACAGTATTTGCGCAAGAACACTGACAATCATACATTAGATCGTCAGTGTTCTTGTGCAAATTCAAGCGGCCAGTGTAGACAGCTGGCAAATAGCAATTAGCATGAAGCCTGACAGGCAGTTGATCAGGCTTCAGTTTCCAGTCAGAGCTGTAGCTCTTCAGTTCTTCTGATTTTCCAACTGGAAATAAGGTGCAGATCTGCAACAGTGAGGGTAGTTGACCATTGGAACAACTCACCAAGGTGGATTCTCCCTCACAGACAATTTTAAAATCAAGATTGGATTTTTTTCTAAAAGATCCCGTCTACTTCAAACAGGAATTACTTCAGGGAGTCTAGCGGCCTGTGTTATGTGGAAGGTCGGACAATATGATAATGGTGGTCCCTTCTGGGCTATGTCTACACTCACATCTTCTTGCATCAGAAGTATGCAAATAAGGCTAAGCGTGGAATATCGCCGAGCCTCATTTGCATACCTTATGAGCAGCCATTTTTGCAGAAGAGGTTCTTGTACCAGAAGGAGCTGTCTACACTGCCCCTTCTTGCACAAGAAAACCCCTCTTGCGCAATGCCGTTACACCAATTATTTTCAGGAATAACAGCATGAGTCAGCTGAAATGGGCAGTTCAGAGTGATGGGTAGGAGCTGATGCAACAGGGCCCTGACATCACACTGTGGAGGATATGTTGGGTCAACAGTGCTATATATTGAGCAAGCAGACTAGGATCCATCCAGTCCTGCCACCCATGGTCCAGACTAAGGTCACTGACTTTGGTGACACCAGCCAAGACCAGCCTCTGGGGCACCCAAGGAACCTTCACCCCTGTGCCACAAGATGGGGGTTGTGCAAGAGGAGTTCAGGCAGGAGGTCTCCACTCTCAGGACATGGGGTAGATCTGGTTGCAGAGACCAGCTCTCAGGAGCTGAGGAGATCTCTGTAGTTCTCAGAGGCTACGTCTACACTACAAATTTTATCTACGAATTTTATCGGCAAAAAGTATGCTAATAAGGGACTCATTTGTATGAATCACAATCTCATTTGCATATTTTCTGCCAATCCATTTTTGCACTAGGGGATTTTGCACAAAAACAAGCAGTGTGGACATTTTCTTTTTGTGTAAAAACCCCTTTTTCCACAAGATCGGTATAGCTCCTTTTTTGAGGCATAAGGATCTTGCGCCAGAGTTTTTGGAGGATGCATCGCTGAGGGAGGGCAGCAAGCTGCTCATTGTATCAGAAAACTGGGGGGCACTGGAGGCAGAGATAAGACCACAAGTCTATCAAAGTGGCCCTGGGGTATTCCACTACTTGCCTCTCTCCATTCTGCAACTGCTCATTTATTCCTCATTTTCCTTTCCCTTTCCATAGAAATCCCTCTGATCCACAGCAGAAAGGTGAGCTCTCCCGCTGCTCTAGATAAACCACCTCCAGGAGGGGAGTAGCTCACAGTGCTGGGAGTGCGTTTACATTGGCCCTTTACATCGCTGTGATTTGCTATACCCATAGAGTCCACGCTGAGTAGCAACGCTAAGCACCAATTCCTCAGAGCACGGAGGTCCCACTTCACCAGCAGCAGGGTGCGTAGAGACCACCTCCATGATAGGAAGGAGCCAGACGCTGCCATGTGGCTCCTTCCAACACATGGCACGGTCTGGGGCAAGGACATCCCAGAACATGCAGTGGAGCGGCATGCTCAGCCATCGGTGCCTGCAAATTGATTAGTGGCCATCACATAGAGCCTTTCTGAGAGCTTGGCTAGAGTGGGAGGAAGCTGTAGCCTGTCTCAGGCACCTATGCTGACCATTAGGCGAGCATCCCACAGGGTCGCTCAGAGACTGGTCAATTCAGAGAGGAAAAAGCTGGTGTAGAAAACTCTTGCCTTTTACCTCATCTGCTCTAGAGCCATAAGAGCAGCACTGTCCTCTTCTAGGAGACAGGGGACTTTTTTATCTTTCTCCCAGCTTGGTATCATCTGCAAACTTAATAAGTGTACTCTCTATGCCAATATCTAAATCATTGATGAAGATACTGAACAGAACTGGTTCCAAAATAGATCCCTGCGGAATCCCACTTGTTATGCCATTCCAACATGATGGTGAATCGCTAATAACTACTCTCTGAGTACGGTTATCCAGCCAGTTATGCACCCAACTTCTAGTAGCCCCATCTAAGTTGTATTTGCCTAGTTTACTGATAAGAAGATCATAGAACACAAGAACTGGAAGGGACCGTGAGAGGTCATCGAATCCAGTCCCCTGCCCTCATGGCAAGACCGAGTACCATCTAGACCATCCCTGATAGATGTCTATCTAACCTGCTCTTAAATATCTCCTGACATGGAGATCCCACAACCTCTCTAGGCAACTTATTCCAGTATTTAACCACTCTGACAGGAAGTTTTTCCTAATGTCCAACCTAAACCTCCCTTGCTGCCGTTTAAGCCCATTGCTTCTTGTCCTATCCTCAGAGGCTAAGGAGATCATGCAAGACCATATCAAATGCCTTACTAAAGTCCACCGCTTCTCCCTTATCTACAAGACTTGTTGGTGAGATTGGCAAAGAAAGCTATCAGATTGGTTTAACATGATTTGTTCTTTACAAATCCATGCTGGCTGTTACTTATAACCTTATTTTCTTCCAGATATTTGCAGATCAATTCCTTAATTACTTACTCTACTATCTTTCCTGGCACAGAAGTTAAACTGACTGGTCTGTAAATTCCTGGCTTATTCTTGTTTCCCTTTTTATAGATGGGCACTATATCTGGAATCTCTCCTGACTTCCATGATTTTTCAAAGATGATAGCTAAAGGCTCAGATACCTCCTCTATCAGCTCCTTGAGTATTCTAGGATGCATTTCATCAGGCCGTGGTGACTTGAAGACATCTAACTTTTCTAAGTGATCTTTAACATGCTTTTTTATTTTATCTTCTAAACCTATCACATTCCCTCTAGCATTCACCATGTAAGGCATTCCTTCATCAGACTTCTTGGTGAAGACCGAAACAAAGAAGTCATTAAGCACCTCTACCATTTCCAAGTCTCCTGTTATTGTTTCTCCCTCCTCACTGTGCAATGGGCCTGCCCTGTCCTTGGTCTTCCTCTTGCTTCTAATATATTTATAGAATGTCATCTTGTTTCCCTTTATGCCTGTAGCTAGTTTGAGCTCATTTTGTGCCTGTGCTTTTCTAATCTTGTCCCTGCATAGCTGTATTGTTTGCTTATATTCATCCTTTGTAACCTGTCCTAGTTTCCACTTTTTATATTTTTATATCATGCAAGATCTCCTGGTTAAGCCAAGGCAGTCTTTTGCCATACTTTCTATCCTCTCTCGCAGCAGAATACCTTGTGTTTGGGCCCTTAATAATGTCCCTTTGAAAAACTGCCAACTCTCTTCAGTTGCTTCCCCTCTTAGTCTTGCTTCCCATGGGACCTTACCTACCATGTCTCTGGGTTTACCAAAATCTGCCTTCCTGAAATCCATTGACTCTATTTTGCTGTTCTCCCTTCTATCATTCCTTAGAATCATGAACTCTATGATTTCATGATCATGGGATGGGGGTGCAGGAATTAGGGCATTTAAAGGTTTTGTCCCTGTGTGGATTCTCTAGTGAACAAGGACTGACCTCCAACAGAGCCTTTCCCTGCCCTTGGCAAATTCATAGGTGTGATGTTATCAGACATTATGGACATGTATAACATTGTTGCAACCACTATCATATGCTTGCACCAAATCTTGTGCGAAGTGGGCCAAGTAAGATGGCTACAGAAAGCTTATGATTCCCTGACTGTTTATACTGCTCATATGTGTCTATCATTTTTTTACTCAAAGGTATGAGTATTGGCTCTGTACCTGTATTTCATGTTTGTTTCTTGGAAATTATCAACAAGTTTCATATACCTATAGTGAAAAGGTTGCTAGTCAAACGAATAGCAATACAATGCATCTAAAGTGGTGCCAATCCACAGCTGAAGACTTTGTTGTGTACCTTCACGCCAGCATGTAAGCCATGGATGCTTGCCTAAAAAGGACCGAGTCACAAATGGACAGGTGACTTGCTCATCTGCAAAATCCATTTTGGGAGGTACTTTCACACAAGGAGAACAATGGAATTCCCTCCACATGGACAAGGGTATAAAGAGGGCCCTAGAGGTTCATCCATCTTTGTTTTCATTCCAGACTTCATTCCAGCTCATCACTTCAGGAGCATCTTTGCTATGAATTGTGCCTGAAAGGACTGATGTATTCAAAGGATGTATTCCAAAGATGTTTAAGATAGTTTATTCCATCTCTGTCACAAGCCTGCACCAGGAACATTGTAATTGGTGTATTTAACTTGTTTCCTTTAACAATTTTACTCTCAACATTTTCTTTCTTTATTAATAAGCCTTTTGATTTTAGATTCTAAAGGATTGGCACAGTGTGTTCTTTCAGGTATGATCTAAGGTATAAATTGACCGGGAAATGTGGCTGGCCCTTTGGGATAAGGAGAACCTGTTCAGATTTGGTGAGATTGGTTTTCATAACCTCGCCTCTGTGTATTGTGTGGTACTGGTTCAGACACAGGAGAAGCTGTCGTGTCTAAGAGGATTGTTTGTGTGTCTTCTTGTTGGCCACTGTGGCAAACAGAAGTGCTCTGTGATTGGTTTGGTGTACTTTATCATGGAGAACCACCAGACTTGGGCTGTAAGCAATTTGCCCTGATTTGACCCTCTGAGCAGTGGTCCCAGAAACCCTTTATATCACTGTTAAGGTCTCTCATATCTTTGGGTTCTTGGCTGTGATACAATGTGTGACAATGACTTTCTTTGCTTGAACTACAGCTTTTACCTCTCTCTTCTGACAGATATTAAAGGAGGTATGCACTCCGAATGAACCTTTGCGCATAGTTTGAGCAGTTATATGGGCTCTGTCTTGTGTGAACTTCTGCTGTGCAATAGGGTGTAAGCATTTACTGAAGCTTTTCCCAGTCACAGCAGCTGAGGAGTTTCTCTCCTGTGTGGATTCTCCTATGCCTAACAAGGCCTGACCTCTCACTGAAACTTTTCTCACAGTCAGAGCAATTATACACAGTGTTCCACCTAATTTTTCCCTACATGTGTGCAGAATGAATTTTGTTACAGGCACCAATATGGGGTGGATATGCGACATCTTCATATTGGCATACAGAACAAAGTTCAGGTGGTAGGAGTGGGGCTGAAGGGCTTGGATTGTGCAAAGGGCGCTCAGGGCTGGGACAGAGTTGGGGAGCCGGGGTGGAAGGGCTGGCTCTGAGGTGGGACTGGTGATGAGGGGCTCAGGGATCAGAGAGGTTTGAGCTGTGGAGGAGTGAGGGCTCCAGCTGCCGGTGTGATTTCTGGGAAGGGCCAAGGATGGAAGGTTTTGAGGGGCAAGCCAAAGAAAGGCTATACTGGGGAGAAAAGACTCCCACCAGCTCTCTCTCCCCCATCTCAGGTGTTGCTGTGGAAGGGGAGGGAGGAAAGAAGTACTTCCACTGTCCACTGCAGGTCTGGCCCAGTGTTGAGACCAGTGGGTAGAGGCATCTCTCCCCACCACAGCCCCAAATACTTGCATGGCACTTAATCGGCTGCTGCATGGCCAATTGGTCACAGAGCTTAAAGAGAACAAAGGTTATAGGGTTTCTCTCCTGTGTGGATTCTCCTATGTTTAACAAGGAGTGATGTCGTACTGAAGCTTTTCAGTCAGAGCAGTTGAAGGGTTTCTCACCAGTGTGGATTCTCCTATGTCTAACAAGGGTTGACCTCTCCCTGAAGCTTTTCTCACAGGCAGAGCAGTAGAAGGGTTTCTCCCCTGTGTGGATTCTGCTGTGTTTAACAAGGGTTGACCTCTCCCTGAAGCTTTTCTCACAGGCAGAGCAGTTGAAGGGTTTCTCCCCTGTGTGGATTCTGCTGTGTTTAACAAGGGCTGACGTCTCCCTGAAGCTTTTCCCACAGGCAGAGCAGTTGAAGGGTTTCTCTCCCGTGTGGATCCTCTCATGACTAATAAGATGTGAACGCCTATGGAAGCTTTTTCCACAGTCAGAGCAGAAAAAGGGTTTCTCCCCAGTATGGATTCTGCTATGTGTAAGAAGGTCTGACCTGTGTCTGAAGTTTTTCCCACAGTCAGAGCAGTTGAAGGGTTTCTCCCCTGTGTGGATTCTGCTGTGTTTAACAAGGGCTGACGTCTCCCTGAAGTTTTTCCCACAGTCAGAGCAGTTGAAGGGTTTCTCCCCTGTGTGGATTCTCTCATGACTAATAAGATGTGAGCTCTTACTGAAGCTTTTCCCACAGTAACAGCAGTAAAACGGCTTCTCTGTGTGGATTCTCCTATGTCCAACAAGGAGTGAGCTTGTACTGAAGCTTTTCCCAAAGTCAAAGCCGGTGAAGGGCTTCTTGCCTGCATGGGTTCTTTGATGTTCAATAGGAGTTGCAGTGTCACTGTAAGTGTAGGGTGCTTGTTGATGGGGGATTTTCTGTTGCATAGTTTCTGTATTTCTTTTTACCCTTCTGCTCCTGTGACTAGATTTACCCTGTCCTTTCTCTGGATGGTTTCCCTGTTGCCTTTCTGGGCTATACTGACCCTCACAGGTTTCTCCCTGCTCAGGTCTCTGAGACCTATGACCTTCGGAGCTTGCCAATAACATTCCATGTTGAGTCACTTGCTCTGATCCTTTGTGTTGACTCTCCTCATTGATCTCACTCAGTGTCACATCACCTGCTGGGATAGAGAGAGAATCTCGACAGGAGTCATTCTCTGCACTGAGCTGAAAGGAAAACTCTGAAAGGGGAAAGAAATGGGGGGAAACACCCAATTAACGGCTGGAAAGGTTGAATAATCATGAGCTGAGTTCATCCTCCTTCCTCACAACTCTTCCCCAGGAGGACAGAGTCCAACTTCCCGCCACACCCTCTGACTGGAGTTGAAGACAGGCCAATGAGTCAGTGAGACTTGATAAAAATGCACAAGACACCCTCTAGGATGACACAAACATTGGTTTTTGACTCAGTTTAGTTGATTGCTCACCTGTGTGGGTGTTGTTGATGATCTCCCCTTCCTCAGAGCCCTGGAGATCCGGGATCCACAGCTCCTTCTCTCGCTTCACCCAGGAGATCACATGGGCTTTGGAGACCGGAAATCCTGTTCGGGGAGCAATTAACCAAGTGCTGATCTTGTTCATTAAGGTCTCTGCCATTACTACTTCCACAGCCAGGATCTGAGTCACCCACCCGGAGAGGCTCCTTCCCCACCTTGCAGAGACTGGGCTCTGGATGGTACAAGATCCCACAATACACCCACTTTCAGTAAAGGCGCATCCCCCCCGCCTCAGGAATGACCCAGCTGATTCGCAGGGGGAGCTGAACTTTCTGCTGTACTTTCTTAGGTACAGTTAAGTTTCCCTCATGGCCCATTCCCCATCCCAGGGCAGGACAGGAACAGACTGCTCAGAAGATGAGCTCTAGTGAGGGCTGTGGGTCTGACACTGAGTCCCACATGCAAGGCTCAGACTGCAGCTGCCACATGGCAGGTCACTAGAACTTGGAGAGAAAGGACCCAGTAGAGCTCCCCAAGGGATATGTCCACAAAGTCCCTATCTGGGGGACTCAGCTCACCCTGCTCTTTGGTTGGATGGTTGACTTGTTGTCTGAGCTAGAAATGTCAATGAGTAGTTGACTACATGATTAACGACAAGCCTAGGCATATCGGCTAATCTTGTTAAGTATTCACCAGCCCTGCCCCAGGGACCATCAAATAGTTGTGTACTGCTAAGATTTCTTACATCCTTAACAGTGACCTGCCCCTCCTAGAACAGCAGTTTAGGCTGGTTTGCTGGCGATGTAAGAATACCCTGTAGGAAGATGTTGTCTTTGTGGAGTCCTTCCGGGAGGGTGGCTAGGCTGGCCACAGTAGAGGAATATCCTTCCCTCAGCTCAGAGATGGGGAGGAGCAGGGAAGGCATGTGTCATGCTGCCCCGCTGAGGCTACCTCAGGGGCCCAAGGTCAGCAGTAGGGCCCTGAAGCTGAACCTGCCCAATACTCCTAAGTCACTCTAAGTAACCTGCCCTGGGCTTCCATATGAAGTCTGCAGCAGGGCAGGGAATTCAACACAAGTGTCCCGACACCAAGTACAGCGCCTGAAGTTCAAAAAGAGCTCATTTCACAATTAATAACAGAGGCACTAACCCTCAGCCCCTACACCCAGCCCCTCTCACTGACAGGAACCTACATGTCACAGAGATCAGCCACAGCCAGGAAAAGATTTTGGAAACCGCACCCTACTTCCAGGGGCTCAGCACACTGGCACAAGGGTACCCTGCAGGCACTAACAGCAGCCGGAGCCGGACCCAGACCCACAAATCTGGTACCTGCCGTTCCTGCCTGGGCCCTTCCACTGACACCTCCGGCCAAGGCAGAACAGGGGCAAGATGGTGGAGAAGCACATTGAGACCTGGGGTGTGGGAAGAGCAGCACCATTGTTATGTCCCTGAACCTGCTTCCCCTAGAAGGGCCTTGGAAGGGACAGTCTCTCACACAAGAGCCAGGATTATTGGGGCTGATACTCCTGACAATGGAGGGCAGGGGGCAATGAGGGATCCTGAACCAAACCCAACTCAGATGCTCCAGATCCCACCCAATTTCTGACATCCAAGGGAACAGGAATTCTTACCCAGCCAGCTCACAGCCTCATAATTCTCCTGCATCACATCCCAGTAGAGGGCTCTCTCACCCGGGTCCAGCAGAGCCCATTCCTCCTCAGAGAAATACACAGCCACCTCCTCGAAGGTCACCAGCTCCATCACAACCATTTCTTTTCCCCGGCTCTGCAGGCCGTGGGCTGAGCTGGAGCAAGGCATGGGTATTCTGCAATCTGTAAAGGGGAGAAGGGCAAATGGAGACATTTCAGAAGGGGCTTTAATCCTTTCCACACCCCCATTCTCCCCAGACTCTCTCCCTAGTGACACACATGCTAGCCTCTGCCATTCTGGGCAAACGCTAGGTCTAGATCCATAAACAGCACACAAATTATATCCCAAATCTTTATTAATTTCTCAGTACCTGGCTTGAGTTTCAACATTACTGAGCCTACAAGAATAGGATTCAGTTCTGAGTGCTAGGGATGTAATAGTGTAGTCGATTAACTGATAAGAAAAAGCTTATAGGTTAATTCTATAGATTAAACACATTTCCCCACCCTCCACCTGCCAGTAAATTTTTTTAGCAGCCTGGCCAGCAGCCCAGATCAGTCATGTCTCACGCCAGGTGAGGGACCTACCCCCCGCTGCGGCTCTGCATTTAAAGTGTATTAAGTGTATGAAGAGCTGGGCAGGCAGGCAGGGTCCGGGTGCTCAGACACCCCCTAAACAGGAGCTGCTGCCACCCCATGCTGGTGCCTCTATCTGGTTTTTAAACTGGCTCCCCCCTCGAGGACCAGCTCCTGCCTAGTACCCTGCGCTGCTGCCTCGTGGAGTGGAAGAGGGCTCCTTGGAAGTGGGGCTGGAGAACACTGGCTGCTGGCCCCGCCCCCAGGGACTACAAAATAGTTGAGTAACCAATAAGAATTCATGACATTACTTGACTATTCAGTTAACCAATATTTAACACCCCATCCACAACACAGATTAAAAGAAGTTAATACGACTATTCAGATGCTTATTATCAAACTAGCCAATTAGCCCGTCATAAAATGGGATTTTCAGGTCTCTCCTCCACGTCGGTCTTCTCTCCTGAGCCTCCGGTCTCTCTCTCTCTCTCTCCCCTCCTCCTCCTTCTACTGCCTCCCCCTCGCTCTCCCAGCTCTCCTCCGCCTCCTGCCTCTCACTCGGGGGACCGCGGAGCCCAAATGGCCGTTTGGGCTACACACTCCCCGTGCTGCATGGTGGATGCGGAACCCAAACGGTTGCTTCCACCGCTTGCTCCCACGTGGCGGCCTGGCTGAGCAGCGCAGAAGTCAGCCAAGCGCCACGGCGGGAGGCAAAAGGGGGGCCGGGCGGTGACGTTCACGGCCAGGGGGTGGGGCCTGGAGCCGCTGTCACGCCGCACATCACCACCCCGCCCCCCTTCGCCTCCCACCATGGCACTCTGCTGACTTCTGCGCCGCTCAGCCGGGCCGCCGCGGGGGAGCAAGCAGCGCAAGCGGCCGTTTGGGCCCCACACTCCCCATGCAGCACGGGCCACCCAAAGGGAACAGCCAGCATTTCAGGCAACAGCGCCGGCCAGAGGGAACAGCCAGCATTTCAGACAACAGCACCGCCCAGAGGGAACAGCCAGCATTTTGGCGTTACTGACTCACAGACACTGGGCTACTATATATATGACTAGCCAATTAGCCCGTCATAAGACGGGATTTTCAGGTCTTGTCTCCTGAGCTCTCTCGCTCTGTCTCTCTCTCTCTCTCTCTCTTCCCACCTCTCTCTCAGCTCTCCTTCCTCCTGCCTCTCCTCCTGCCTCTCTCTCCCCTCTGTCTCTCCCCGCCCCCGTTCCCCTTCCCCCCCCCCGTGGCGCTTGGCTGAGTGCTGCCTGCTCAGCCGGGCTGCTGCGAGGGAAGGGGGCAGGGCGGTGACATACGGCCGGGCCGTGTACATCACCGCCCTCCCTTCCCCTCCCACCCCGGGGGAGCCCAAACAGCCCCTTGCGCTGCTGGCTCCCGGCGGCCCAGCTGAGGGGCGCAGCACTCAGCCGAGTGCCACAGCAGGAGGGGAAAGGGGGCAGTGAAGTACACGGCCCCGCCCCCTGGCTGTGTACGTCACCGCCCCGCCCCTTCCCCTTCCTCCGTGGCAGCTCGGCTGAGTGTTGCGTGCTCAGCCGGGCCGCCGTGGGGAAGGAGGGGGCCGGGCAGTGACGCAGACGGGCAGGGGGCGGGGCTGTCTACGTCACCGCCCCTCCCTCCCCTCTCCCGCGGCGGCCCGGCTGAGGGGCGCACCACTCAGCGCCATGGCGGGAGGACGTACACGGCCCCGCCTCCTGGCCATGTACATCACCGCCCCAACCCCCTTCCTGTCCCACCGGGCCCACCTGAGTGGCGCTCAGCTGGGCCCCGGCAGGGGAGCAAGCGGCGGCAAGTGGCCCTTTGGGGTCCGGCAGCGGCAAGTGGTTGCACCCCCACCAGGTCAGCTTCCCACCCCTCCTCCCGTCCAGCCCCACGGCCCCGATCCCCCAGCTCTGCTTCCCACCCCTCTTCCTGCCGGCCGGCCGGCCCACCCCACGGCCCCTGGACACCCTCCCGCCAGCGCTGCTTCCCTCCCCCTTCCTCCGGGCCCCATCCTCCTCCAGCCCCACAGCCCCCAGCTCTGCTTCTCACCCCCCTTCCGGCCAGCTCCGCCCCCTTCCCCTCCCTCCCCGTGGTGCAACCACTTGCCGGGCCCCGGCGGGGGAGCAAGCGGTGGCAAGCTCCCAGGGCCCAGAGGGAGCAGCGGCCCTTTGGGGTCCGCGCTCCTCGCGCAGACCCCAAAGGGCCGCTTGCCGCTGCTTGCTCCCACGCAGGGAGGGGAAGGAAAGCAGAGCTGGGGGTGATCGGGGCTGTGGGGCTGGAGGGGAGGATGGGGGCGGAGGAAGGTGGGAGGTAAGCAGCGCTGCCGGGCGGTGTCCGGGGGCACGAACAGCCAGGGAGCGAGGGGAAGGGGGGGGGCACTGACGTACACAGCCAGGGGGCGTGGCCGTGTACGTCAGCGTTACAGACGCACAGACACTGGGCTACTATATATATGATGTGTGGTGAGTATTTGTAAGATGAGATTCTAAAATTCATGGATTCATGGGATCAGAAGAGATCCTTAGTCATGCAATCTGACCTTCTCTGTGGCACAAGCCATTACACTTAACCCAGTTACCCAGGCACAAAGCTCTATTTCCCCAAAGCATGTTTTCCAGAAAGTCGTCCAGTGTTGATTTGAAAACATCAAGAGATGGAGAATCCACCACCTCCTTTGGCCATTTGTTTCAGCGGCTACTCCTCTTCCCTATCAAACATCTGTGCCTCCTTTCTAGCCTGAAATTGTCTGGCTTCTGCTTTCAGTTATTGATATTCACAGAGCCATTATCCACTAGACCAGGGGTGGGCAAGAGGCATCTGGCAGGCCGGATGCTGCCCACCAAACTGCCAGATCCAGCCCAGGGCTGTCTCGCCAGCACGCTTATTACAGAGCAGCTGCAGCCACTTTAAACATCAGACTGCTAATTGCTCTGCAAGCTGGGCAGAAAAGAGAAAGGTTTGTGCGCTGTACCCACCCCCCTAGCAACATCTCCAAGCTCCCATTGGCCAGTTTCCAGCCGATAGGCGCTGAGACATTTTGCTGAAAGCAGGGGCAGTGAATTACTCTTCCTCACCCACTCCCTCCCTGTGTTGGAGGAGAGCCACATGGAGTACCCCCCCTTCCCTCCCCCACATACACAGGCAGGGAGCCTGTTTCAGGTTGATGCAGAGCTGCTGGCTGGGAGACGCCTAGGTAAGCGCCTCCCAACCAGAGCCTGCTTTGACATGGACAGGGCTGCGCTCCACAGGGGGATATGGAGGAGCAGAGGGGCTACTGGACATGAAGGGGCAGAGCAGGGGAGAGGACAGCAAGTGGCAGGTCCTGCTGCTGAGGATGCAAAGGGCCAATGGGTGGGCAGCAGAGGGAACAAGCCACCGGCTGCCACCTGCTCACATTGACCAGCCGTTGCTGCTGGCAGCACAGTCAGTCCGGACAGAAATGGGATGGGGGAATGGAGGCTCTGCTGACTGACAGAGGACACCCAGCAGAGGCTACGCTGATGGACCAGCAAGGGGAGCAGACACTGGACCCCACACTCCCTGCTGGAGGGCAGGCTGCTGGCAAGAAGAGGTCTGGCCAGCAGCAGGATCTGCCTGTACTGAGGGGGAGGAAGAGAGAAAATACAGGATAATTTGCCTGGTTTTAAGAAAGTCAGGACACCTGCAGCAGGGCTTAAATCCAGCACTGTCCCTTTAAATCTGGAACATCGCTTGCCCTAACTAGGATGCTAGGTAGGAGGCAAAACAGCAGCTCACACAGGCAATCCCCAGCCACTGAATCTAATCCCCTTTCGCAGAGTCCATCCTCTCAGGTAGGGAGGAGGCACTGGCCACCAACACAACCCTGGAAAGTGGGCACTTGGCTCCTCTCTTCCCCGTCCCTCTCTGCCATATTTTACAAACACTGCAAATGCTCCCCTCACTGAGATTTTTTAGTA
Organism: Rafetus swinhoei; assembly: GCA_019425775.1. Classification (NCBI taxonomy): domain Eukaryota; kingdom Metazoa; phylum Chordata; order Testudines; family Trionychidae; genus Rafetus; species Rafetus swinhoei. The sequence goes on along the minus strand of CM033444.1, from coordinate 18,777,482 downwards.
GCAGTGCCCAGATTCTATTCTTAACCCCAATGCCTGTCCTAATTTTGTCCTTTGGCTCCTCTCTTGGCCCTGCAGCCAGCTGTGTGATCCTCCCCATCCATGCAGTCAGTTTGTCCCCTGGAAAGATTTTGCCTCCCCTGCGATTTCACACATCAACTTCCCACTTTTTCGGGTTGGGAGCCACTGATCCACAGAAAAATCAAGTAGTGGGCTGCACACAAGTGAGAGACCCCTCATAGATGTGGTCCCTGACTGAGAAGCAGAAAGACACTCCCCACATTTTCCATACGCCAGAGCCTTGGGGGGCCCAGCCCAGTAGATTTTGTGTTTTCCAACCCTATGGGGAGTTGCAGGGGGGCTAGAAAGCCAGGAGGGGTTCCTGAGCCTCGGGTGCCCTGAGCCTCGGGGGCCAGACCCAGGCAATCCAGGGGCCACATGCAGCTCCCGAGCCACAGGTTTCCCACCCTTGCTTTATAGCGTGAGCCAGTCAGCTTTAAGCAGACACAGAAACCAATCAGGGATTCTTTAGACCCTAAAACCAGGTCTGGCCATGACAGTGTTTGGAAGGGGCTAGTTCTAAAACATTTCACTGCATCTATGCCCTTTAACAGGTGAATCCACCTGACCCAGCAGGGAAGAGCTGCCTTGGCCAGTCCCTGGGGGACATTGTGCCATTCAGATGACAGCCCTGGGAAACGGCCCTGAGATGCCCCACCCTGGAAATGGGGAAACATCCCACATCTGCCCCACTCACCATTTTTACAAACACTGAAGATGCCTCCTTCCCCCCTGCCACTTCCAACCCCTCTGCCCTCCCTCTCCTGGGTTTCCCTCTGTAGGGGAGCCTCGACAACGCTGTCTTAACCAGAATAATAATGTCTGCATTGTCCGGCCCTGCCTTAACCGGACTAGTGATGGCTGCCTTGACCAAAGTGCGGCTTCTAACAAAGCAAACCCAGGCCTGATTCAAGCCTAGTGCACGTAGGCACGTAAGCCAGGCTGGGGGAGGGGGGGTGAGCTTTGAGCATCAGGAGTGCCTTAAACAACAGTGCGTAGGGAGTATTGATATAGTGAAACCGTGCCAAAAACACTGAAAGAAACCTGGTACTGGTACATAACATTTCTAATAAGTGAAAATCACTGATGCAGCCATAGAACTATCAATAAGTAGGCTGTGTCTAGATTGGCAAGATTTTGCGCAAATACTTTTAACGGAAAAGTTTTTCCGTTAAAAGTATTTGAGCAAGAGAGCGTCTATACTGGCATGTGCCTTTGCGCAAAGCATCCGTGCCCAGTATAGACGCTCTTGTGCAAGAGCCCGATGGCCATTTTAGCCATCGGGCTTTCTTTGGCAAGAAATTAAGGTGGCTGTCTACTTGTGCAAGAGGGCTTATCCCTGAGCGGGAGTGTCAAAGTATTTGCGCAAGAACCACTGATTTTGTACATTACAAAGTCAGTGTTCTTGCGCAAATACTAGCGGCCAGTGTAGACATGCCAGTCTAGACGCAGCCGTATAGTACAGTTTGAATAGCAGGATGTATCCCAAATACGGGCATATACAATACATAATCAATTGGTAGATTTTACTAGAACAACCAAGTCTCGCTTTGCTATAAAAGGAGGTGTAAAAAAGATAATCAGTGGAAGGGATTGGGTAAGGGGTCCCCACTACCTTGCTTGCTCCAACTAGAAGCTGTGCCTGTTCCTACCCACAGATGCATTGTGGACGTCTCTGCACACGGGGAAACAACGAGGCCACGACCTCCCATCTGACAATTATAAGGTCTTAGCAGTGGAACTGTGTGTGATTCATAGAGATAAGTATATGTATATCCCTATCCTTAAAATTAAGTATCTTGTGTATTGTCCTAGGTGTTATATTATCGTCTGTGCTAACTATCCTGTGTACTGAAATAGATCTGTGTAACTTTGCACTGCTTTCCTTTACTACTCTGTGCATAATAAAGTTAACGAGTCTATCTGAGGTGTTTTTTACTGGCTCCTCTCGTATCCAAAAGCCAAACCACACAACACCCTCCACCCCGTGTGACCCCTCCACACCAGTACGGGCAGTTTGGTTCCTGAACAGCCCCCCCACCCCATCCCATCCCACTCCAGCCCCTGCCCCACATACTGGGTTGTAGCGACATGAGCAGCTGGTCTCAGAGTTCACTCCTTAGGGTGTGCTGCACAGGTGCCCCCGAGCGAAGCATGCACAGAAGCTGAGGCTCCTGCCCTCACTCTGTGTGAGATAGGGATGAGGTGCAGGATGCGAGGTCTGGGTGGGAGGTAGGGTGCAGAAGCAGGCTGGGAATAAGGTGTCTGGCTGGGGCGGAGGGAACAAGAGCAAGGGAGGATGCAGTGTGTGGCCGGGAGGGAGGGTACAAAAGCAATGGTGGATGCTGGAGCAGGATGGGGGTAGGTGTTTGGCCCGGGGCGGGGGGGGGGGAAGAGAGAGATACAGGAGCAAGGGAGAGTGCAGGAGCAAGAGCGAGTGCAGTAGCAGGCAGGGGGTAAGGTGTCTGGCCAGGAGGGAAGGTGCAAAGCAGGGGTGGGCAATAATTTTTGATGGGGATGCCACTCCAAGAATTTGGAAATTGATAGAGGATCACGTTCTTCCATTATTAACGGAGGAGGTGCAGGGGTTTGGGATGGAGGTTGGGTGCAGAAGAGAGCTTGGGGTGTGGAATCTGGGAGGGTGTTTGAGTGAAGGAGAAGATTGTGCCCTGAGGCAATGGAGTAGAGTGAGGTCCAAGGTCTGGGAGGGGAGTGTGACCTGGGATAGGGGTGCAGGGGTTTGGGCTGTGACCAGGAATTGTGGATTGGGGTGCAGTGTCTGGGAGGGGGTTGTAACCTGAGATAGGGCATAGGAGGAGATGCAGTGTCTGGGAAGGTGTCTGGGGGCTGCAGCAGGGGTGCAAAACATTTGGATTACATGGGGTAAGGGGCAGAGGGTTGGGGGAGAGAGGGTCTGGGGTGCCACTGACAGTCTCTGGCTGGGAGACTTTACCTGGTTCCCAGCCAGCAGCACAGCAGGTTCCTTAGCCAGGGTCCCTGCCTTCCAGCCCCAGTACCTGCTCAGGGAAGCTGCTGGAGCCATATATACTGTTTGGAACCTAATGCTGTAAGCCCCGGGGAGATGAGGAAGGAGGTTCACTTTCCATGCTGCCTGTCCTGCAAACAGGCAGCGGCTATTGGCCAAAACCAGCCAATGGGAACTACTGGGTGTGAGGACAGCATGAGAAGCCTGTCTCCCCTCCTCCAGACTCTCAGCATTCAAAAACACACATGTGACCTTGCAGCAGCTTTCCTGAGTGCCAAGCAGGGGCAGGGCAGGCAGGGACCCGGCTGAGGCTCTCGCCAGATCTGGCTGCTTGGTGGACCAGATCTGGGCCGCAGATCATCTTTTGCCCAGCCCTGGTGTTGGAGCAAGCTGGGTGTGTGGAAGTATGCGGGGGAGTAAGGGAGTTTGGAGTGCAAGGTCTGGGTATGGAGGGAGCTGCTTACCTGGCTCCACACCCTTGTGAGTCCCAAATAAGGTCTCCTGCTGATCTCATTGGCTGCAACTCCAGCCAACGAGAGCAGCAGAGAAAGCCTGACATTAGCAGGAGTTCCCTCCAGGAGCTGGGCAGGAGGGAGGCGAGAAACACAGTATGGAGCTACTTGTTTACACTTTTCTCTCTTTACACTGCCCTCCGCCCTGCGGGAAAGCCCTTGATTATGCTGCTGTTCTGGACTGGGGCTCTCTTTACACTTCCCTCCCCCCACCCGTGGGGAAATCCCTTGATTATGCTGCCCTTCCTCCAGCTGAGCTAGGCAGGTAGGAGGTAAGAAATGCAGCTTGGAGCCACTTGTTCTGGTCTCTTTCTCTTTTGAAGCGGTCTGGTGGGGTCAGGGCTTGGCGGACATGAGGCTAAAGTGCCAGCATGGGCTCTCTGCTGTGGGGGAGGAGGCTGGGGGGGATTAGCTCGTGTCGTGAACCACCTGGGAGGTGGCCATGGACCACTAGTGGTCTGCAGACCACACTTTGAGAACCACTGTATTTTGGTGATGGGTCATGATTTAGGCCCAGCCTTACAATTTCCAATGTGCAGATGAACCCCTGTGCCTACACAGAGCAACACTGACTGCAGTGGGGCTCTGTAAAAACACAGGGTACTACACCTTCATGTAAATTGCAGAATTGAGGCCTCAGGGCACAGTTCAGGGCTGCGCTTGGACACATGCTTTATTTCAGCCCTCCTTATTCAGCAAATCACTTCAGGCTTAAGCGTATGCTCAAGCACTTTGCTGAATGAAGACCTTATTTGCCATCTGTAGTAATGACCTAAAAGAGGAAGTAACTACCATGTTGATGAAATTTGCAAATTAAATTAGGAGGATTTGTGAACACCACTGAGGGCAGAGAAATAATGCAAAGAGATGCAAAGAGGCTGGAAATATGAATGGAAAATAAAATAAGATTCACCTTGGAGGAGAGCAGCAACTGCATTTGTGGAATAATAATCTAAAAGTCAGATATTCAGCCTGGGATAAAAACCCAAAGAGCGGTAATGCGGCATGAGATTTTTTTTAGAGAAGGTAGTGGAGAATAAACTAGACGTGAGTTTGCCTTGAAAAAAAGGGCAATTTGGTCTTGGGCTGAAGATAACACATCACAGACCATGGAAGTAATAATCCCTCAGTAAATGGCTCTGGTACAATAGCAACTTTGGCATTTAATTATGTTACCACATTACCTAAAAAGATAGTGACAGTCTGAAAATGTTTTAGAGAAGACAATAAAAATAACTGAGTCTTGCAGGACCAATTAGTGAACAGAGGTCTATAAGAACGGCCATACCGGGTAGACCAAAGGTCTAGCCCAGTATCCTGTCTTCCAATAGTGGCCAATGCCAGGTGCCCCAGAAGGAATAAACAGAACAGGTAATCATCAAGTGATCCAACCCCTGTTGCCCATTCCCAGCTTCTGACAAACAGAGGCTAGGGACACCATTCCTGTCCATTCTAGCTAACAGCCATTGATGGACTTCTCCTCCATGAATTTATCTAGCTTTTTTCAAACCTGAAAAGACCTGGCCTTCACAACATCCTCTGGCAAGGAGTTCGACAGGTTGACTATGTGTTCTGTGAAGAAGTACTTCCTTTTGTTTGTTTTAACCTGCTACCTATTAAGAACCTGCTACCTTTTCTTCTTCCCCTGCATGAGCACAATATTGCAGCTTTTAGCTTTCACACATTGCAGGAGAATGTTCAAATAAAAAGAGGGAATTGGTATTTTGGTTCTGAGTAAAATTATAGAGCATTTTCTTAAAGTATTACCAGTAAGACTTTTGTAACAGAGGCACTAGTTGTGAGTGATTCCATAAGTTAGGTTGAGTTGCACTTTGCACTTAAAGCAACTTCTTGTTATGCATAAAAAATACAACATATCCTTCCCAAACTCATTACACTTAATATCCGAGTTTTTAAATGAACTTTCTAAGAATGTGCAAGTAAGTTTTTTAATTAATTTATGAGTTAAAATTGTCCTTTAAAATATTTCACATTTTACCAGTCTTAACTTTGACTTAAATTATGTTAATCATGGAATATAATATAGACTCTTCAAATTTTCCACATAGTTACAATTATAAAATATAGGAACATGGGTTTTTGAAATAATCTATCAATTGTTATTAGTGGTCAGATTCACCAATACAGTTCAGCTAGCTTTGGATGCTCTGCTAAATTGATTAATCTGTTCTTAAAAATAAAATATATAGACTAAACCTCTCTAGTCCGGCACTCTCTGTTCTGGCATAAGGATGTTAATTATCGGGTAATTGACTAATTGAAGAGTCGACGCATTTTTCATTGACTATTCAATTAGTTAATAGGGCACTTCCTCCTTTGAAGTACAGCAACAGCCCTAGTGCTGTTGCTACACTTCACAGGCAAAAGCACCACTGGAGCCCAGGGTCAGCTGGGAACTCCCCTGATGTCCCTGGACTCCGTGCAGCACTGCTGCTTTGAAATGCCACGTGCAGCCTGGGGACACCCCAGCTGGCCCTAGGCTGCACGCATCTTTTCAAAGCAGCAGTGCCACGTGGAGCCCAGGGTCTGGCCCCAGGCTTCAAGCAGCCCTGCCACTTTGAAGTATCCCCTCTTCTTTTCCCCCCCTTGCTGCCTGTCTGATAGAGGCAGCGGGGATGACTAGTTCTTCACATCCCTAGTCTGGCAACATCTGTGGTCCAGCATGATTTTTGTTAGCCCGATGTCCACTTATCATGTGTGACCACGTTTCCCACGGTCCCATAAAGTTTGCTTACAGCCACCCGTCCGCTGTCAGGGTTCTGTGCTGTGATTTTCCTCTAGTTTGCCCCTAAATGTCTTCTCGGAGCCCAGTAAGCAGTGGGAGTGCTGGTGATGCTGCTAGACAACACTGACCTCCCAGCAGGTCCCAAGGGTGCCGACCTAGAGAGGTTGAACCTGTATTAAGACGACCTCGACCTGTCTCTACAGCACTGGAAACACCGTGTGAGGGCTTCCAAGGGGAGGCTTGTTTAGTACTCAGCTAGGAAACTGTGAAAGAAAGAAAGACACAAACAAAAATCCAGACCATCCTCTTTCTTCCCCCCCCCCCTCCCCCGCAAACATCCCACATGCAGGTGATTTTTTTTCCCCCCTGTCTGGGGATTTAAATAAAAGCCCCCACGTTTTGGGCTCAAGCACTTGCAAAGGAGCAAAGCGACTATTAAAATGGGCTACAAGGAGGGGGGGTGCAGGGGGCTACAAGGAGGGGGTGCAATTCAGGGAATCACAGCAAGAGATAAGTCTCCCCCTCCCCGGCCCGGTCTGACAAGGAGCCGCCTCTCCCCCCCCCAGTAGCCACTGATTTGGGTCCCAGGGAAAAACCTCCCCCTGCTGCCCCCAGAGATTTATCTTCCTGGCCTCAGCCCCACGACCCCCTTAGCTCCCCACCTGACATGTCACCTGTCCCCACCCACACTGCCTGCCCAGCGATTTATCTACCCCCGGCCTCAGCGCCCTCCCTCACAGCCCCCTCCCTTGATCCCCACCACACACACACACACACACACACACACCTGCCCCCGCCCGCGCCCACCCCGCCTCACCTCGGCCCCTCTGACTCCTCCTGCCCCCTCCCGCTCCACGGAAGCAGCCGCGCGCGGCGAGTAACGGCACCAACGGGCTCCCTCAGCAACCGCCCCTCAGGGCTCGCGGCTCACGCGCAGGGACCGCGGCGGCGGCGGGGGCGGGGCAATGCTCGCGGGCGGAGTCAGACGCTGCTGCGGGCTCCGCCCAGGGGGCCAATCGCGGCGGGGCCTGAGCCCGGGGCAGGGCGTGACTGGCGGGGGACGCGGCGCAGAAAACCCGGCCAGGGCGATACGGAACGGGGAGGGAAGAGGAGAGGGGTCAGACCGCGCGTGCGCAGCGGGTCAGTGACTCCGCTCCCAAGCCAGCGCCAGGGCTTAGCTCAGACCGGGAGCTCCCCAGGCCAGGGGCTGCTGCTGCTGCTGCTGCCGCCTCCCGGAGCCGGGCCGCGCCGCAGGCTGCAGGTGAGGGGCGCGCTCTGGACAAAGGGCGGGGCAGCGGCAGCAGCTGCTGGGGGCGGGGCCGGCGCCGCCCCTGTGCTGCTGCTGCTGCTGCTGCTGCTCCCCCCTCGCAGGGGTGCGTGCAGGGCGCGCGGGGGCGGGTCCCGCTGCTGCTGCTGCTGCCGCTGCCAGATCCCGCGGGGGTCCCCGCACTGACCGCGCTGCAGTAGCAATGGCTGGTCCGTGGGGGGCAGGTGCCAGGTGGCAGCCGGTGACTTGCTCCCTCTGCTGCCCCCCCCCCCGCCCTTTGCATTCTCCCCCCTGCTGCCCCCGCCCTGCTCTGCCTCTTCATGCTCTGCATCTTCCCCCCCCCCCCCCTGCTCCTGCATCTCCCTGGGTGTGGCCCTGCCCATGTGCTGCCCCAGGGAGCTGTGATGCCAGGTGCCAGGAGAGGGGAGAGTGAGAGAGATGTAAGGGGTGGGGTGTCCCCCCTCTCCCTTTTGAACCCTAAAGCCTTCAAGATAAGAAGGGTCCAGCTGCACCGTCATTATGTTTCACAGGGACTTGATGTTAATTTGAACCTTTGTCCTGCTCAGTCCTGATTGATTGCGGCTGAGCTCACTTGAGTACCAGTAGTTTTGCCAGGTGTCCGGTATTCAACATAGGGAAATACGGTCACTCTAACCCTAGGCTGTGTCTACATTGCATGCTTCTTGCGCAAGAACAGCTGTTCTTGCGCAAAAACTTGCTGGCTGTCTACACTGCACGAGCGTTCTTGCACAAGTAAATTTACAGTATAACGTCGGAAAACAGGGCTTCTTGCGGAAGAGTTATTCCTCTCCCGACAAGGAATAAGCCCTCTTGCGCAAGAGCTCTTCCACAAGAGGGCAGTGTAGACAGGCAACATGAATTTCTTGCGCAAGAAGCCCCTATGGTTAAAATGGCCATCAGAGCCTTCTTGCACAAGAGAGCGTCCACACTGCCATGGATGCTCTTGTGCAAAAGCACATGGCAGTGTGGATGCGCTCTTGTGGAAGATTTTTTTGCACAAGAACTCTTCTGCAAACCAGTTCTTGTGCAAGAAGCCTGCAGTGTAGACGTAGCCCCTGTGTTTTTTCACATCACCGGCCACTTGGGTAGATTTTGCTTCCTGAATATGCACTACAGGGCAGATTTTTAAATGTGAGAGCACCAAGATACTTTCAAAAATAATTTTGTACCTGAAAACTTATTACAAAATCCATATTTCTATAATAATTCCTCATCCTGCAAGCACTGAGGTACACACTTGAATTTTCTATTACTTTATTGCATATATAAATATTAGGATTTTTTCTCATATTTGTACTTCTAATCACATATTTCAGCATCATAGTTTCTGTGAAAGCTACATCTATTATTACAATACATTCCAATGGTGCTTTTCACTCTGATAGTCCTACTGTTCTGTGTTGCCAAAATCCAGAGATTTTAAAATTAATTCTCTCTCTTTTTTTTTTTGCAAAGGTCCAGGGCACAGTGCTGACCTCACCAGAGGTGACTCCTCACTGTGTCTCTGCAGGGGAATAGCTAATGCATGTTCATCCATGTCTGTAAAACCCACATTTGTTTAGCAGCGGCCTGGGTCATGCCGCTTCCCGCCACTCCTCTTGGCTGCAAACAGCGAACTGCAGCCAATGGGATCCGCAAGTCTCTCTGGCTGCGGAGCCGGTAAGTAAACAAACAGGAGTGGCCCATTGGCAGCTTTCTCAGAGTGGTCCCACGGACTACTTTAAGAAACACTGGTCTACGGGGTATGATGCTAAACATATGAAATTAAAGAACACCATGTACAGCACCTCCAGTCTCAGAGATTTCACCTTCTGTCAGTTCAGTTTAAATATGGGGTTAGTTTAAAACAATTAATAGGCTGAAAGCTGACTGGCTCCCACTGTATCAGTCTGTTCATGGCGAGAAACTGCAGGATCCCCAAGGGCTCTTGTCTAGTTGATAACGGTTCATCGTGAACAAATAACTGAAAGCAGAAGCCAGACTGTTTCAGGCTAGAAAGGGTCCAAAATGTTTGATGAGGAAGATGGTTAGCTGGTGAAACAAATGAGCAAAGAACAGGTGGATTCTCCATCTCTTCAAATCAATACTGGGCGACTTTCCAGAAAACATGCTTAGGGGAAATAGAGCTTTGTGCCTGATTAACTGGGTTATGTGTAATGGCTTGTGCCACAGAGATCAGTCTGTATGACTAAGAATATTTTCTGATATTCACCTCAGGATGGTATGCAGAGATTAAATTTCTCGATACCTTAAATCACTGCTTCTTGGAGCAGCTGTTTCTGGAACCCATAAGGGGAGAGGCATTTCTGGATTTAGTCCTAAGTGGAGTGCAGGATCTGCTCCAAGAGGTAAATATAACTGGACCTCTTGGAAATAGTGACCATAATGTTATAAAATTTAAATCCCTGTGGTGGGAAAAACACCTCAGCAGCCCAACACTGTGGCATTTAATTTCAGAAAGGGGAACTACACAAAAATGAGGAGGTTAGTTAAACAGAAATTAAAAGGCAGAGTGACAAAAGTAAAATCCCTGCAAGGTGCATGGAAACTTTTCAAAGATACCATAATAGAGGCCCAACTTAAATGCATACCCCAAATTAAGAAACACAGTAAAAGAACTAAAAAAGAGCCACTGTGGCTTAACAGCCAAGTAAATGAAGCCATGACAGATAAAGACATCTTTTAAAAAGTGGAAGTCAAATCCTAGTGAGGAAAATAGAAAGGAGTATAAACTTTGTCAAATTAAGTGTAGAATATAGTAAGAAAAGCCAAAAAGGAGTTTGAAGAACAGCTAGCCAAAAACTCAAAAAGTAATAGCAAAATATTTTATAAGTACATCAGAAGCAGGAAGCCTGCTAAACAACCAGTGGGGCCCTTGGATGATCGAGATGCTAAAGGAGCACTCAAAGATGGTAAAGTCATTGCAGAGAAACTAAAGAAAATCTTTGCTTCGGTCTTCACAGCTCAGGATGTGAGGGAGATTCCCAAACCTGAGCCATTCTTTTTACAAATCTGAGGAACTGTCCCAGATTGAGGTGTCATTAGAGGAGGTTTTGGAACAAATTGATAAACTTAACAGTAACAAGTCACTGGGACCAGCTGGGATTCACCCAAGAGTTATGAAAGAACTCATATGTAAAATGACAGAACTATTAACTGTGGTTTGTAACCTGTCCTTTAAATTAGCTTCTGTACCTAATGACTAGAAGGTAGCTAATGTGATGCCAATATTTTAAAAGGCCTCTAGAGATGATCCTGGCAATTACAGACTGGTAAGTCTAACATCAGTATCAGGCAAATTATTTGAAACTATAGTAAAGAACAAAATTGTCAGACACATAGATTAACATAATTTGTTGCGGAAAAGTCAACAAAAGGAAGTTTTTCTTCACACAGCATACATTCAACCTGTGGAACTCCTTGCCAGAGGATGTTGTAAAGACAAGGGCTTTAACAGGGTTTATAAAAAGGGTAGATAAATTCATGGAGGTTAGGTCTATCAATGGCTATTAACCAGGATGGGTAGGAATGGTGTCCCTAGCCTCTGTCTGGAAATGGATGACAGGAGAGGGATCGTATGATGATTACCTGTTGTGTTCATTCTCTCTGGGGCAGCTGGCAATGGCCACTGTCGGCAGACAGGATCCTGGGCAAAATGGACCTTTGGTCTGACCCAGTATGGCTGTTCTTATGTTCTGATCCCATGAATTTTAGGATCTCATCCTGCAAACACTCAGCACACATGTTTAATAATAAGCATCTGAATAGTCATATTAACTTCATTTAATCTCTGTTGTGGAGAGGGTTTATAAAGTCTCTGTGAAATGAAAGAACCAAGGTCTGTGCTGCAAATAAATGGATGAAAACGAGAGTTTTTAAATAAAGCAGCCTAAATTCAGGCAGGTGAATATGTGGCTGGCTTATCAGAAACACTGGGTGCTCAGAACAAATCCCATTGTTACAGGTGCAGGAATGTTGAAACTCAAGCCAAGTACTGAGAGAAAGGAATATGGATTTGGGATCTAACTTGTGTCTGCTGTTTATGAAATATCTAGATTCAAGCATTTGCCCACAATGGCTGAGTTCACCATGTGTGTCACCAGGGACAGAGTCTGGGGAGAATGGGGGTGTGGAAAGGATTAAAGCCCCTTTTGAAATGTCTCCAATTGCCTTTCTCCCCCTGACAGGCTGCAGAACACCCACGCCTACGGCCTGCAGAGCCAGGGAAAGGAAATGGCTGTGGCGGAGCCGGTGAGCTTCGAGGAGGTGGCTGTGTATTTCTCTGAGGAGGAATGGGCTCTGCTGGACCCGGGTCAGAGAGCCCTCTACTGGGATGTGATGCAGGAGAATTATGAGGCTGTGAGCTGGCTGGGTAAGGATTTCTGTCCTCTCGAGTACCAGAAGCTGGTGGGCTCTGGAGCAGCTGGGTTGGGTTTGGTTCAGGGTCCCTCATTGCCCCCGGCCCCCCAATGTCAGGAGTGTGAGCCCCAATAATCCTGGCTCCTGGGTGAGAGACTGTCCCCTCCATATCCCCTCCCAGGGGAAGCAATTTGAGGGACATAACAATGGTGCTGCTCTTCCCACACCCAAGATCTCAATGTGCTTCCCCACCATCTTGCCCCTGTTCTGCCTTGGCCGGAGGTGTCTGTGGAAGGGCCCAGACAAGAACAGCAGGTACCAGAGTTGTGGGTCTGGATCTGGCTGCTGTTAGTGCCTGCAGGGTACCCTTTGGGCTAAGAATGTAAAAATGCGGTTACTTTCCTAATTGAGTAGTCAATAGGTTTTTTTATCAACTCGACTACTCAATTAGTCGATAAGGTTAGGCAGTTACAGTGGTCAGTCTGGCTCACGCTGGGTCCCAGCATAACCTCCCCCACTGCCACTCTGCATTGTGTTGGACAGGGGAGCCAGCGTGCGAAGAATCTTACAATGCAGAGCAGCAGCAGGGGGAGTTATTCTGACAGATGAGAGACCTGCAGGGCCAGGGACTGTCCTAATATTGCACAGCTGCAGCGGGGGTTGAGGAGAATGCGACTTGTCGATAGTGCTAACCGATAAGCTTACATCCCTACCTTGTGCCAGTGTGCTGAACCTCTGGGAGCAGGGTGCAGCCGGCTCCGTGCGGCCCATCCGTTGCTCAGCAAAACGCTCTTCCTCGGCTGGGAGGAGACCCTGTCTCTGCCCAGTGCTAGTTGGGTGAAATGCAGGGCAGGTCACACCTCTGCCAACAGCTACAGCATGAGGGGAGGCACTGAGCGATGTTCCCTGGCCCCCAGAGCTGCTGCGGCCCAGTGGGAACTGCTGCCCTACAGCAGGCCCTCCCCATTCATCATCTTGTATCCAGGTAAACAGGGTGGCCGGGCCCCTCTCTTCTCTGCCTCTTCCATCCTCTGTCCTGGAACCAGCTGGGCATGTCACTGAAATCTTTCTATAACCCATTGTCCTCCCACTGGTCAGAACCGGCTGTGCCCTCCGAGCTGGGTCTCCCTGTCACTATACCACCCGTCACTGGAGTCTCCAGTTTTGAGCTGTTTCCTGTAACAACAAACTCCCTCTCCCCTCACCTCATTACACCAGCAACATCCAGGGACACTCTAAGTGCCTCCCTTCTGCATGCAAGCCCTTTGAATCCCCCACAAGTCCACCACTTTGTCACAAGTGTATGCCTGGGAGTGGGCCCTGCTGGGAGGCAGAGGCCTTGCACAAGGAGAAGAAAATGCACCCAGCAGTTTTCTCCTTGGCAGGGGGCTTGCATTTGCCCTGGAAGGAGGTGGAGCCGCCATTACCCTTCCAGGGTTAGCTAATGGTTGGATCTATGGAGGGGTACCCCCAGGATCCCCTCTGTCCCTTCCTACCCAATCGCCCTCCACCAGCTGCAGCCCCTGGGAGAGAAGCCTCGCCAAGCAGGGACGGGCACCTGCGTTTGCAGTGATTGAAAGGAAGGGCCACACTTTGCCCCGTCTCCCTTCCGGGAGGGGAACCCAAACCTCACTGGAGAAAAACAAACTGATGCCAGGGGAGTTCAGCAGGAGTCTGCCCCTTTGGGGGCTCTTATGGGAAAGGGAAGGGCAGGGACTAAGTAAAAACTCTAAGCAGGGGAAGAGGAAGGCAAGGCTCGGGGTGGGGGGGGCTGGAATAATGGGAGAGGGCGAGAAGAAGAGAACAAAAATATTGGCAGGGAAGAAAGAGGGAGCAGGAGCCCTGTAGGGATGACCGGGGCTTGGCAAGAATGAACAGAGCAGGAGACAGGGCACCAAGGCTATGTCTACACTGCACCGTTATTTTGAAATAACGAAGTGTACATCTACACAGCAAGCTGTTGTTTCGAAATAATGTCAAGATGGCAGACTTCTTACTCAGACTTCTGTAACCCTCGTTTCACGAAGAGTAAGGGAAGTCGAGAGACGAGTGCTCTACCTTCGACTTCCTGCTGTGTTGACAGCGCCCCAAAGCCGAATTAAGCTACTTCACTTCAGCTACGCAATTGATGTAGCTGAAGTTGCATATCTTAATTCGACTTTGGCACCGCAGTGTAGACGTACCCTAAGGGGAGCACATCTGACAAAGTGAATGGGGCAGTGAGGGCAGGAGCAAAAATGGGACTGAGGATGGGGACCAAGCACCAGACAAACCAACCCAGCCCACAAGTGCAAATGGCAAACATTAAACAAGGGGCAGGAGCAACAAATGGGAGGCCAGGCTGGCCACAAGAGGAAGGCTGGGAAACCACACAAAGAGGCTGCTGCTGCTGGCAGAGTAAAACCGAGACAGCCATACACTCCAGAGAAGCAGCACAGCCAAACGCTGCCATGGCCAGTCGCGAGAGCAGCAGCTGTTCTGGGCAGCTGGGAGAGCCCATCCAGGCACAGGCAGGCAGGGGCTGCAGATCAGGAACATAGGCAGGGTCCGAAACACCCAACCAAGGATTCACCTCACTGCTCAGACAACTTCCTCTGTCTCCTTGCATTCAAGTAGAGCAGAGGTGGGGAACCAGAGGACCAGGGGCTGAATGTGGCTCCTGGCTTGCCTGCATGCGGCCCCTGAGGCTCAGGGTCCGCCCCAGCATTGGAGAGCCCATGCTGGGGCTCCAGCCCCCCTGCCATCTCTCCGCGGGACTGAAGCACACAAAATCTATTAGCCTGGGATCCCTAGGCTCTGATGTGAGAGGAGAATATGGAGAATGTCTTTCTCCTCCGTTGGAGGCCACCTCGGTGAGGGTTGTTTGGGTTTTTTGTTTTTGTTTTTTTTTTGCTTCTCACTTGTGTGCCACCCCTGACTGATTTTTCTGTGGTTCAGCGGCCCCCTGTACCGAAAAAGTTTCTTCACCCCCTGAAGTCGAGCGTCCGAGCCAAAGAGCAGGGCGAGCCGAGCCCCCCAGCCAGAAGCTTTGTGGACAGAGCCCTTGGGGAGCTAGAGTTCTGCTGGGTCCTTCCTCTCCAAGTTCTAGTGACCTGCCATGTGGCAGCTGCAGTCTGAGCCCTGCCTGTGGGCCTCCGTGTCAGATCTGCAAGTCCTAACTAGAGCTCCCCTGCTGAGCAGTGTGTTCCTGTCCTGCCCTGGGATGGTGGGGGGGGGGGGGATGGAACGGGCTATGAGGGAGACTGTTGTGTACCCTAGAGAGTGCAGCAGAGAGCTCAGCTCCCCCAGCGAATCAGCTGGGTCATTCCTGAGGCAGGGGGGATGCACCGTTACTGCAGGTGGGTGTATTGTGGGATCTTGTACCATTCAGAGCCTAGTCTCTGCAAGGTGGGGAAGGAGCCTCTCTGGGTGGGTGACTTAGGTTTTAGCTCTGGAAGTAGTAATGGCACAGAAGTTAATGAACAAGATCAGCGCTTGGTTAATTGCTCCCCTGAGCAGGATTTCCAGTCTCCAAAGCTCATGTGATCTCCTGGGCGGAGCGAGGGGAGGAGCTGCAGATCCCAGATCTCCATGGCTGTGAGGAAGGGGAGATCATCAGTGACACCCACACAGGTGAGTAATCAGCTAAACAGACTCAGAAACCAATGTCTGTGTCCTCATAGCAGGTGTCACATGTGCATTTTCATCAAGTCTCACTGCCCTTTCAGCCTGTCTTCAAATCCAGTCAGAGTGTGGGAGGGAAAGGCTGGGTTCTCGTTTTGGGAAAAGGTTGTGAGGAAAGAGGATGAACTCAGCTCATGATTATTCAACCTTTCCAGCCATTATTTGGGTGTGTTCCCTATTTTCTCTTCCCCTTTCAGAGTTTTCCTTTCAGCCCAGCATAGAGAATGACACTTGTCTGGATTCTCTGTCTATCCCAGCAGGTGATGGGACAGTGAGTGAGAACAATGGGGAGAGTCTTCCGCAGGAAGGACCAGAACAATTGGCTCCACGTGGGATATTATTGGGAAGCTCTGAAGGGCATGTTTCTCAGAAACCTGAGCAAGGAGAAACCTGTGAGAGTCAATGTAGCCTAGAAAGGCAGCAGCAAAACCATGCAGGGGCAGGACAGAGTAAATCCAGTCACAGGAGCAGAAGAGTGAAAAGAAAGAAAGAAACTGTTCAACAGAAAATCCCCCATCAAGAGGCACCCTACACTTGCAGTGACTGTGGAAAAGTCTTCCAGTGGAGACAGGCTCTGATTGTACACCAGAGAATCCACACAGGAGAGAAGCCGTTCATCTGCTCTGACTGTGGGAAAAGCTTCTGTCATAGTTCAAACCTGATTACACATAAGAGAATCCACACTGGAGAGAAACCTTTCAACTGCTCTGACTGTGGGAAAAACTTCAGTCAGAGGACAGACTTTGTTAGACACAGGAGAATTCACACAGGAGAGAAGCCGTACAACTGCTCTGACTGTGGGAAACACTTCAGTCAGAACAGATACCTGATAGCACATCAGAGAATCCACACAGGAGAAAAACCCTTTGATTGCTCTGAGTGTGGAAAAAGCTTCAGACAGAGGTCAGATCTTGTTAGGCATAGGAGAACCCACACAGGAGAGAAACCCTTCACATGCTCTGACTGTGGGAAAAGCTTCAGTGGGAACGGATACCTGGTTATACATCAAAGAACCCACACAGGAGAGAAACCCTTTGACTGTTCTGATTGTGGGAAAAGCTTCACTCTGAATGCACACCTGGTTATACATCAGAGAACCCACACTGGAGAGAAACCCTTTTGCTGCTCTGACTGTGGGAAAAGCTTCACTGGGCGCTCAGATCTTGTTAGTCATCAGAGAACCCACACAGGGGAGAAACCGTACAACTGCTCTCACTGTGGGAAACGCTTCTGTCAGCGTGCAAACTTAATTAAACATCAAAGAATCCACACAGGGGAGAAACCTTTTAACTGCTCTGACTGTGGGAAAAGCTTCAGTCAGCACTCACATCTTATTAATCATCAGAGAACTCACACAGGGGAGAAACCCTACAACTGCTCTGACTGTGGCAAAAGTTTCAGTCAGAACGCACACCTGATTAAACATCAGCAGATTCACGCAGGGGAGAAACCCTTCAACTCATCTGTCTGTGGCCAAGCTATCAGGCAGAACGAAACCCTCACTGAACATCAAAGAACCAACACAGGGGAGAAAACCCTATGATCTGAGTTCCCTTTTAAGCTGCATGGCCATGTGGCCAGGTAGCAGCCTATTAATTGCTACACCAGCACTTAGGGCTGTGACATGGAAAGATGCCTCTCCCCACTGGTCTCAACCCCAGCCCATAGCTGCCATGGCCAGGGGACTGTCAGCTGTCCCATGCCCCCTGCTCCAGAGCTGCCATGCAGGGAGAAGTGCCCCTCTCCCCCCCCACCCCTTCACAGCAGCACCTGGGCTGGGGAAGAGAGAGCTGGTGGGAGTCTTCTCTCCCCACTTTAGACCGTCAATTGTCTGCACCTCAACCCCCTTATGCTTGGCCATTCAAGGTCCCACACTCCCAACTGGAGCCCTCACACCCCTACTGTCCTACTCTTTGCCCCAGCTCTGAGCTCCCTTCCCACAATCCAACTTTCCAAGCCCCTCCCCTACTACGTTATTTTTGTTCTGTGCACCAGTATGGAGATGATGGGTCACACATCCGCTCCCTGTTGATGCCCATAACAAAATTCATTCTGCACATGTGTGGGGAAAATTATATAGAACATTGTATATAGCTGCTCTGATTGTGGGGAAGAAAAGCTTCCGTGAATTCTTACACTCTATTGCACATCAGAGAGTTCACACATGACAGAACCTTGATAAGTGCTCTGGGTTCTTTTGGAGCTACCACCTCATTGTACATCTGTCAGGAGAGAAATGTGACAGAGGTGTGAGCCGAAAAAGCTTCATTCAGTTCTTGCATGTTCTGTCACATTGGAGAGCCCAAAAGTGAGAGACCCTGTGAATTGCCAAGAGCACGAAAAGCCTCTATGGGAAGTCAGTCCTTGTTGTCCACCAGAGAATCCACACAGGGGTTCTTAATTTGAATATCCTAAATTTGGGAACTATTCAGCGAGAACTCATCCCTTAATAAACCTCATGCTAGGTCTACACTGCAACATTATTTTGAAATAGCTCACGTTATCTTGAAATAAAGTGCTCGTCTACACCGCAAGCCCATTATTTCAAAACAATTTTGAAATAATGGGTTTCTTATTCTGATTTCTGTAACCCTCATTTCACAAGGAGTAAGGGAAGTCAAAGGAAGAGTGTTCTTCCTTCAGTTTCCTGCAGTGTAGACAGCCCCAAAAGTCGAGTTAAGCTACTTCAACTTCAGCTACGCAATTAACGTAGCTGAAGTTGCATGTCTTAATTTGACTTTGTCCAGCCGTGTAGATGTACCCTTAGAGAATCTACAGGGAAAGGTGCCCTGAGCGTGGGAAAACCTTTTAGTACAGCTCATCTCTCCTGAGATGTAAGAGCATCCACCCAGAACACACAGGCTACGTCTACACTGCAGGCTTCTTGCACAAGAACTTTTTGCACAAGAGTTCTTGAGCAAAAGTTCTTGCGCAAGAGCACGTCCACACTGCCATGTGCTTTTGCACAAGATATGTGCTTTTGCGCAAGAGCGTCCATGGCAGTGTGGATGCTGTCTTGCACAAGAAAGCTCTGATGTCCATTATAGCCATAGGGGTTTCTTGTGCAAGAAACCCCTGTTCCCATCCACACTGCCTTCTTGCGCAAGAGCTCTTGTGCAAGAGGTCTTATCCCTTGTGGGGAGAGAAATAACTCTTGTGAAAGAAGCCCTCTCTTCTGATGCTTTACTGTACATTTACTTGTGCAAAAACACATGTGCAATGTAGACGCTCTGCAAGTTTTTGCACAAAAACGGCTGTTCTTGCACAAAAAGCCTGCAGTGTAGCTGTAGCCCCTGGGTATGTTTACACTACAGGACAAAGTCAAATTAAGATACACAACTTCGGCTACATTAACTGTGTAGCTGAAGTCGAAGTAGCTTAACTCATCTTTTGGCACTGTCTACATTGCAGGAAGTCAAAGGAAGAGCATTCTTCCTTCGACTTCCCTTACTCCTCATGAAATGAGGGTTATTGGCAGTGACAGAAGTGCCCGCTCAGTTCAAATTAGTTGTCTTAGGGTATGTCTACATTGCATTCCTCCTTTGAGAGAGGAATACAAATGCAGACAAGTGAAATTGCAAATGAAGCGCAGATTTGAATTTCCTGCGCTTCATTTGCATAATCATGGACCACCGCTTTTCCAGAATAGCATATTTCAAGAAAACAAACGCGGTCCACATGGGGTTATTTTGAAAAGAAACCCTTCCTTCGAAATAACCCTTAAACCTCATTTTTTACGGAGAAAGGGTTATTTCGAAGGAAGGGTTTCTTTTCGAAATAACCCCGCATGGACTGCGTTTGTTTTCTCGAAATACGCTATTTCGGAAAAGCGGCCAGCTGCAATTATGCAAATGAAGCATGGGAAATTCAAATCTTTGCTTCATTTGCAATTTCACTTGTCTGCATTTGCATTCCTCTCTCGAAGAAGGGATGCAATGTAGTTAGTTAATGCCTATTACGCCCGCTGGTGTGTAGGGCAGCAACGAAGGTTCTCCATTTTTGTCTGTCTTTGGCCATTAATGCAATGTAGACATACCCTTAATCTGTAATTCAAACCCTGGAAGATTGACAGTGGCAGCTTCGATCTTCCTCTGTAGTGTAGACGTACCCACACAAGGCAGAAGTGTGCTGGTTAGGGATGGACCAAGAGAATACAATTCTCCCTACAAATCTCAGAGTCTGGTATGCCTGCGTTGGCCGTGTAGTGAGAACATGCAAGATTATTAAAGTAGGGAATGAAACGTCCGTCCAAAAATAGAGCCATGCAGAGCAACAGGCTGAGATAAGATTCTCACATTATGATGAGACTTGAGTATGACTTGTTGGGAAATGTGAATGTTTTATGTTCAGTCACTTCATTTACATTTGATGTTACACACCTAAGCCCATCGTTTTCTTGTCTGCTGTGACTTCTCATTCACCTCTGATAGTGTTTTTGTGACACTGAGTATTGCAAATGCCCCTTTTTTGTTTGTAGAATATCAGAAAAGTGGCAGTGGGATCAGTAAAGACTGAATTATGTGACAATGTTCCTTATTAAATGCATGAGGAGGGATACGTGCCTTAGAATTGGATCTCCAAATCTCTGCACATTACATGGGGAGCCATTTAAATTAGCCAGTGTGGCATGTCCTAAGCCCTGACCCTTTTATGGAAATAGGTGCATAATACTTCTTCCAACTCATGAATTGTAGAAGTGAAATGATCCTCTGACAACAGGGATGTTTTCAGAGGCTGCCTAACTCTGCAATGTGGGAATCTTCTTTAGAACGTTTTGGCTGGTGATCAGGATACTCAGCCAGGATGTGTGAGGCCATTTCAAGTCCTCCCTCCCTTAATTAAGCCCAAAGCTGTGTCTACACTGGCACGATCTCGCGCAAAAGCGGCCGCTCTTGCGCAAAAACTTGCTGCCTGTCTACACTGGCTGCGTGTTCTTGCGCAAGTAAACTGATGTTCTAATGTATAAAATCAGGGCTTCTTGCGCCAGAACTCTGACGCTCCCGCTCAGGAAGAAGACCTTCTGTGCAAGAGCTCTTCCAGAAAAGGCCAATGTAGACAGGCAACATTAATTTCTTGCGCAAGAAAGCCCTATGGTTAAAATGGCCATCAGAGCTTTCTTGCGCAAGAGAGCATCTACACTGGCATAGATGCTCTTGCGCAAAAGCACATGCCAGTGTAGACACTCTCTTCTGGAAGAGTTTTTGCAGAAGAACTCTTCCGCAAAAGAGTTTTTGCATGAGAATGCACCAATGTAGACATAGCCCAAGGATTTAGAACAGAGATCTGCCACCCCTCAGGAGAGTACCCAAGCCTCACAGCTATCAGCTAATCTGATGTGGGTTCCTCAATCCGTGCCAGTGAAATCGTTCCACTGTGTATAAATCTCAAGAGTCGTTAGGGGCGGACAGAGAGGGAAATGCCCATATTTGACTGGTGTTTAGGGCACTGTGATGGGCTGGACTAGGCCCCAACACTCCCTACAGGAGGCCAGCGGCCTTACTGCACCACAGCAAGAGGAGCGGAGAAGAGGTCCTCCAGGCACTATAGAGTGGCTATCTCTGCAGCAGCCAAACAGGACCCAACAGAGGGGTATAAAAGGGGCTGTGAGGCTCAGGCCTGGCAATTCGTTTCAGGAGTTCAACCCAGCCAGGTCTATACCCTGACTGGGAGAGCAGCACTACGGCCTGCTCCCAGTGTGAGCTGAACCTAGATCTGGGTAAGGCCCAGATCCAGTGGCCGAAGACTGGCCACAAGCGCAGTACAGAGACTCACTAGCTCTGTGGACAGGGCTAGTCAGGCCCTGGTTTCAGGATTTTGAAGGCGACTGGGCAACCAGACAAGGACCTTGCACAGAGTCACTTGACAACAGCGGGGCCTCACTAGCAGGTGGACCCATTACAGGCACCCATGTAGGAGGTGTCTGTCCCTGAATGTAGTCCCCTTGCTCCCAAGACGCTTACATTTCCCTGAAGGCAAGACCCTAAATCCTGTCACACAGAAGATTCCATAAATTCCAGCTGCTAAAAAGTTCACAGCGGTTTAGAAAAGCAACTGTTATTGCTGGAATTCCGTATAGGGAATCTCTGTGCTGTGGAGAAGTTGGACTGTCACCAGGAGGCTCCTTGGACAATCCCAGGCTCAGACCAATCAGAGCCTCCCTGCATGTGAATAGATCTGTGAGAAAAGGCTGCTCAGGGGGGAGGAGGGTCAGCTCTCCTGCACTAAATGCCATTGTCTCACCTTGCCCTCCCCCAGGAATGCTCTTCCCTGAAGCCCTGCCCTCGCTATGGCTCTTACCACTGCCTAACTTGAGACCCCACCCACTGTTCCCTCCCTTTCACCCCCCTGACACTACCCACCTGCCGCTTGCGTCTCTCTGGCTCTTCCCCCCTGCCCCTGACTGCTCTCACCTGCTGCTTGCTCCTCTTCACCCCCTGCTTGTAGGGGCCCTGGGGCCAGGCACCATTGCATTCTGCTTTGGTGAGGAGGGTGTTATGGCCCTTGGGGAAGGGGGTGGAGCAGGGACAAGAAGAGGCAGAGGGATGGGGGGGGACCTCAAGGAAAAGAGGCAATGAGGGTTGAGCAAAGGGGCTGGAGGAAGTTGTAGCGCAAGTGAAGAGCACAGGAACCCCCAACCACACACCCCACTTCTGTAGAGCTTTGCTCCCAGCACTGGTAAGGTGGTGGCGGGCCCGTGTACCTGTGGGAGCGACCCACGCCACATCTCCAGTATTTCCCCCCTGCACTAACAGATTTATGGGGAAGGGCTCTGCCTCCCCCTGCCTCTTGTCCAGCTCCTGCCACACTCTAGAGTGGTGCACCCCTAGGGGTAGGGCTGAGCCATGGAGCAAGGATCTGGGAATTTGCCTGAGACCTCAGGGACCCAGCGTGAGGCACCATCCCAGGCATCTCTCTGATAGGAACACAAAGGCTGTGTCTACACTGGCGCGATCTTGCGCAAAAGCAGCCGCTCTTGCACAAAAACTTGCTGCCTGTCTACACTGGCTGCGTGTTCTTGTGCAAGTAAACTGACGTTCTACTGCATGAAATCAGGGCTTCTTGCGCCAGAACTCTGACACTCCCGCTCAGGAATAAGCCCTTTTGCACAACTATTCTTGCACAAGAGGCCAGTGTAGACAGGCAACATGAATTTCTTGCACAAGAAAGCCCTATGGTTAAAATGGCCATCAGAGCTTTCTTGCGCAAGAGAGCGTCTACACTGGCATGGATGCTCTTGCGCAAAAGCACATGCCAGTGTAGATGCTCTCTTCTGGAAGAGTTTTTGCACAAGAAACTGCCAGTGTAGACGTAGCCAAGGGGATTTATGGGGAGCATGTGGAGAGTGTCTCAGGGGTTGTGTAACGGTGTTGCTGTGGTTAGAGTTGTGGCCAAAATACAGGCTTTACTGAGCAGGATTTGAACCTCTGCAGGGTAACCCTATTGGATTTTAAAGCCAACATCTTAACCACTCAGCCATCAAAGCTGTGAGTTCAGCACTGCCCCAGGGCCAGGGAAACTGGTAAATAATCCCCGTGCCCAGGCCTGACATCACCTGACACACAATTCAAAGAGCAAACCTGGCTCCCAAGCACAGGGGTAACTTGGGGGTCTCGTTGCTGAGCCATGGGGTTAAGCATCAAATCAGCACCCGCCTGTGGGGCCTGTAATTGTTGCAGAATCTGGCCTCCCTGCGCAAAACAGACCCCCGACGGGCTGCCTGGGCCTAGGCCATGAAGCACGAAGTGGCTGAGGCTGCGGCCTGCCATGGAGCTCCCTGGCCCATGGGATTGCCGGCATGGAAGTAAAGGACAAGGCTGTGAGAGATGAGGCCTCCTGTCTCCTTCCCCGTCCTGAGGCAACAGGGCTTCCTCGTCCCCTTTGAGCTTGTGAGGAGGTGATCCCACATGCTCAGCTGAAGGTTTTGCACTGGGGCCTTGAGGCTTAAGCCCGAGCTGTCTGCCTAAGTATGATGAGCTTCTCCTCACTCCCCGGCCCCGTTCCTTAGCACAGGGGAAAGAGTTGAATTATTGCCCCTGTTCCTGGGTCTCTGCAAAGACTCGGCCAGATGTTCGCACATGAATCTTGCCGGGAAAACCTCCTGGAGGAATCAGGGCCCCTCTTGGCTTCCTGCTTCCCTGCCGTATAGAATCCGAACTCAAGCCCAGTGTATCAGGCCCAGGGACTGGCAGGGAGTTGGGGAGGGGGGGTTTAAGTCTCACCGCCAGGCCCTACCAATAAAGCTGCTGATAGGGGAGGGAGGGAGCTGCAGGATGGTAGGTCAGTGCCAGGCCTCTCGCAGGTGACCCCTCTCCCCCAAGCCTGAGAAAGGGGCACGTCTGGGCTCTCACAGAGCACACACAGCACCTGCAAGAGGCTCAGTTACACGGAGCTTGGAGGCTGCTCTGTGCACCACGTGTGAGCAGGAAAATCACTTTGCACTAACGCCTGCAAGCAGGGCGTGTGAGTGCCCCTGCCCAGCGCAGCCAGACCCATGGAGAAATGCCCTTGGGCCCAGGGCAATACTTCCTTGCACTCTTCCCATGGACACTTGCTAAATGCCCTCCCCACCCTGTGGGGCCCAGAGCCAGTAGCCAGCTTGAGCCGAGACCCCCGCACGGTGACTTTACAGCCCACGGCCCATCCTCAGGAGCCCGCGGCACTGTGTCTGCACTGCCCGTGGCACACCCATGCCCCTGGCTCACAGCCCAGCTCAGCTGGCTCCAGCTCGTGGGCTGGGGCAGCAGGGCTAGGAAATGGCCGTGCAGCCCTACGGGCCTGAGCCCAAGCTCTGAGCCCTCCAAGGGGGGGCCTCTGGGCTCAGGCTCCAGCCTGAGCCCAAATGTCTCCCTGCAGTTTGTAGCCCCACAGGATGAGCCCAGGCCCCCAGGGCAGAGAGCCCAGGCCAGGCGGCCACAGGGCCGTTAGCTCAGCGCAGGCCTGGGTTAGGGCAGAGATTAGGGTTGCCAGATGGTTGCAACAAAAATACCGGACACACTTGATAAAAATTTGTCAACCAAAAAAAAATATACATGCTATGGGAAGTTTATTGCCCGAGGATTCAGACAGGGCAGAAGGGAGCGAGGGAGGATCACTCAGGGGCAGGGCACGCACCTGGTACCCTGCATGGCCAGGCTCGGTTCCCTGCTCTGGCCCCCCATTATAAGAGACACACTCATGCACTGTGTTTTACACTCGGCCTTACGGAGCAACATCATTCAGTCCCTCCCCACGGGCTGTGCAGCGCCTGGGCGCTGGGATCCTGAGGATGCTCTCACCGACGGGAGGAGTGAGGTGACCTCACGTCCCTCGAGATCATCCTGTGGCTCTATGGAGTGTGTGTTGGGGGTTCGCGCGTAGAAAGCCCCAGTCCCCCAACCCCTCGTTTTTCAGAGGGCTTGGGGTCAGAGGGCTTGAGGCAGGAGTCTTTGGCAGGAGAACGGGTCAGGAAGAGGAAGCTAAAGCAGGAAGCTAAGTCACCTGCACCTCAGGCTCAGCATCGCCCCCGGCCTGCCCTTGGGCTCCGCTTCTCCCTTCAGCGGGACACGGTGGAGGCCTGGCTCTGGGGAGCGGCTGGTCAGAGCCCCGCTGAGCCCTGCACAGAACGAGGTGGACGCGCCTGCTCCTGCCTGGCCTCACCAGCCACCAAGCCTCTCCTGCCTGCGAGGTTTGTGTCTGAGCCCAGGCTGGCTTCCTCTTGCTGTGTCTCTGGCACAGTAACACACACGGCGCTGTCCTCCACTCTCAGGCTGTCCATGCACAGGTAGAAATTGGCGCTGTCCTTGGAGGCTGTGAATCGACCCTGGAGGGTGAGAGAATAATACTCGCTCTGCCCTGGTTTACTTAATTAGAAAATACCAGACATTTATACGTCCGGTATTTTCTCAATTTGTTTCCCAGACAGAAAGCTCAAATACCGGACGTTCCGATTCAAAACAGGACACCTGGCAACCCTAGCAGAGATCCTCAGGCCTGTCTGGGAAGGTCGACACATGAAGCACTGGGGCGTTTTTATTGCTTCACTGGTGACCGAGGTAGAAACAAGCAATCGAAATCCCCGTCCATCTGTCCATGGGCCTTTTCTCCTCATGACCGTCTGAGGCCTTGCTCTTGAGCCAGAGCCAGCCAGGACATGGACAGTTATGTCCTCAGGTCCCAAACCAGCCCCATTGAAATAAGACAATTTGGGGCTGGGGGCAAGGTGATCCAAGCTATCACCTCCAGACGAAGGGGAGAGCCAAGAAGATTTCTGTGTGACAAGAACTCACCTATCAACACTTGTAGTTGTGAAATGCTCATTTCTTTACTGTTTTTTTTTCTTTATGGTCCCCACTTTTCTCTGTTGTTTATCTGTATGGCCTATGGCTGGTTCTTTGATTGTTTCGGCTTCCTGGATAACTAATTTTGCGGGTAAAAACTAATTAAGGAGGTGGGATATGTTTAGTTAGGTAATTGTGTTATGTTAGGACTGGTGAGTTAATTTCTGTGAATGATCGGTTAAGGTAGAGCTGAGATTATTCCTTGGGGGCAAACAGGAACTATGCTGGGACAAAAACTATGTCTAGACTGCAGAGTTCTATCAGAAAAACATACACAAATTGTGAACCTCAATTTGCGTATATTTTTCAGCTTTTTTTCCGGAAGAGGCTTTTCCAAAATTTGGCCCGTCTACAGGGGGCCAAATTTCAGAAAAACCTCCTCTTACGGAACATCCCTTATTCCTCATACAATGAGGAATACAGGGATGCTGAAAGAACGCGTCTGCTTTTACGGAAACTGTTCCGAAAAAGCGGAAGCATTCCTTGGACGCAGCAGAGCTTTTCCAGGATAGCCAAAAGGAAGAAGGAAGTTGGAATTGTACTTGCTGGAACCTCACCCAGTAAACATTGAATTCTCTGCACCTGCAGACTTCTGCTAGTGTGGGTCTCTGTTTAGGTGAGAAGAACCAGGGAGTGGGAGGCACCAGCCCTCTAACAACGCACTCTAAGGGCACGTCTACACAGCAGGGCTAAAGCCAAAATAAGCTATGCAACTTGAGCTACGTCAATTGTGTAGCTTAAGTCGAAATAGTTTATTTCCGCTTTTGGCTCTGTCTGCACAGCAGGAAGTCCGAGAAAAAGCACTCTTCCTTCAACTTCCCTTACACCTTGTAAACTGAGGGTAATAGGAGTCAGAGTAAGAAGTCCTCCAGCTCACCGTTATTTCAACATTATGTAGGAATAACTGCTTGTAGTGTAGATGTGGACTGACGTTAGTCCGAAATAACACTGCTGTGCGGACATTGCCTAAGGGCAAAGCAAAGCCAGGCTGAGTAGAACTGGAATGAGCCGCTCAGGGGTGTTCACTGACAGGTTGAGCATCTCCAGTACACAGGTTCAAAACTGTCCCATCTGCCTCCCAATCTGGGGACCCCCATCCCTACTGCTGTAGGTGCCAGTATTGCACCATATGGTGAAATCAGAACAGAGACAGATATTGTCAGTAAAGGCTCATCTCTGAAACCCTCTGGCTGCTGGGCCTTCCTCCCTTGCCCCACTGATGCTCCACAAGCATCTTCCCATTGCAGAGAACACTGCAAGACAGACTGTGACTAGCCTACCCATCTCTGGGCACCCAGGGGATGTTTGGGGTTTTGTTAACAACACTGAGCTTTGTACAATAGCACAGTGAACATTTTGAAAAGCCAAAACCTTCCCGCCTTGGGTGTCCCTGGCCAGCCAGTGAGTGGCACAAAGGTTCCCAGCAGCACTGACTTTGAGTTGTTTACAAAAAGGCACCTATAGTTCAGGTGAGGTAGCCAACTGGTTAAAGTGCTGGATTGCTAATTCATTGTGTGCTGTGTGCATGCGTTTGAATCCTTAGCTGTTTGTAGTCATTTCTCTTGCTTCTCACAGAGCTCTCTTCAGTTCAGTGACTGCCCCTTTCTGTAACACTGCCTGCCCATAAACCCCTTCACGCTGTCCTTGGGAAAGTTGAAAAACTCCACAGAGGCACTGGCAGATGAGACCCTCAATTCTTTCTGCCCTCAAGGGGAAGCATCAAAAAGCAGATTCCAGGCAGCCAAGCTGTGGGGCTCTCTCTGAGATTGTCCCTGTCCCACCTGGATGTTGTCATAAATGCTCTGTGAGGTCACTGCCTCCCAAACCACCTTCAAGCAATGAGCTGAGGTGCTGAAAGAGGCTCTTGTGATGTCACTGTGGCCTTGCAAGGCTCATGTCCTGCCCCTGGCCAGCCCCTTGGCATGTTTGA
The DNA here is from genome assembly GCA_019425775.1 of Rafetus swinhoei. Taxonomy (NCBI): domain Eukaryota; kingdom Metazoa; phylum Chordata; order Testudines; family Trionychidae; genus Rafetus; species Rafetus swinhoei. The sequence continues at coordinate 18,749,625 of CM033444.1, read as the reverse complement.
GCTGCTCCCCCTGTGTTCCCTCCCACTCACTCATAGCTAGTTCTGGGGCTCAAGTAGGGAACATCAGAGGCTGCTCAGGGTGCCACATGCAACCTGCAGACTTTAAGGACAGAAGCGACAGTTAGATCATCTCATCTGACCCCTCCCTGCATATCAGCAGCCTCCTGTGTGGCACAGCAGTGAGGTTTGCACCAAAGCACACTCCAGAAAGGCATCTGATCTGCATTGCCAGCCAGAGGAGGAGAAAGCACCACACCCCCTTGGTGTTGTCTGGGACCATAAAGTAGAATAGCTTTACAGGCCTTTCTTTTGCAGCAGGCACCATGGCTTAGCTGGCTAAAGCACCTGTCTAGTAAACAGGAGATCCTGGGTTCAACTCCCAGTGGTGCCTGGTTGTAGCCTTTGCTCACATTTTCCTGTGTTCTTCTGGGACACAGAGGAGGCCTCCCCGGCCACCCAATGGTACTGCTGGTTCAGGAAAAGGCTGATTGGAGAGGAGCATTGGAAAGAAGGAAACCACAAGCCTGGAGCGGGTGAAGAGGCTGCTGTGACTGGCACTGGCAAAGCAGGGGCTCTGACAGCAATTGCTGGGACAGGAGAGACAGTGACACATGCCCTTGTGTGATCCCCTGGGGATGTCAGCACCCAGAGATCCCGAGAGTGCAGCTCCTGCAGAAATGGAGAGTTTCTCACCTCCCTGGTGATGGGCAATGGGAGCAGCTGGGAGAAAAGTCCCAGAGAGCAGCCCCATGGCTAAGCTGGCCAAGGCACCTGCCAGGTAGGGTGGAGGTGAGGGATACAGCACCCAGTGGTGCCTGGCCAATGTGTCTGCTCTTCCCACCATCCCTCAATATATAGCTGGAGTTGGCTTTTTTCAGTTGAGCTTGGCAGTGTCTTTATAGTGGGAGTACGTGGACAGCAAAGAGCAGGAGTACTGCACATGGGTGGGAGTGCCCTCTGGGTTCCATTTAGTGAGTCTCAGCTAGACTCACTAAATCAAACTCCGGAAGATTGGTCACAGCAGCGGCGATCTTCCCTGGAGTGAAGAGGTGGCCTAAGGGTGCAATGAGATGCAGACACTACCAGCCCTGCTGCTGGTAAACTCACAGAGACTCTGTTGCTGATTGTGAAATAGAAGCACACTATATTTAAACAGCTGCGGTATGAAAGCACCTGAAAGTCACACAGATTAATGAATGATCTGTGTTAAAGGCAGGTTGCCTTTAATTAGAGCCCCAATGTATGTTGTGCGCACAGAGGAATATGCCCCAGGCAGGCTGATAAAGGTGCCTGTTGTGTTTTTGTAACAGGCTCCTCCCCACCCCAGGCAATACAAACTAGTTCATTCCTCCCCAGCTAGTTGTGGTTCTTGTTCTTCTGCACAGCACAGCCCATGGAGACCAAGGACCTGCCCGTGGGCATTCAGATCACACGCTTGTTGAATTGATGGAAATAGAAACCAGGCGCAGAGCGGGTTTGAACTGGTTTCAGCTGAGGGACAGGTTTGCCTGGTTTATGTGCATTCACGGCACAGAGAAACATTAAGGGTTTGCAGCCATTTTCAGACTCCCCAAACAATAGAAATCTGGAATGTGACAAAACTGGAAAAGCAAATGTTTCCATTAAAGGCACAGCTTTTTAAAAAGGAGGCACCTAGATTTGAACCAAGGCCCATTGGGTTTGCAAGCAAACACACTACCACTGAGCTATATCCACAGAGCTGGCTTATTGCTGACTCACTGGTCTTCAGGAACTTGAAGGATAGACCCTGCTTCAGCAAACTCCATTTCTATTTCCAGACCAGAGGGGTTCAAAATGAGTCTTGTTTAAACATGCAGATAAATGCCCTGGCTTGGACACCCACCCACAGCACTTCTCCCCCTCACAGAGCTGCCACCTCTCCAGGAGGCAGATGAACTGCAGGTACAGTACAGGACAGCTCTCTGCCAGCATGGACAGCAGCCAACGTACCAAATATCACTGTGTCTGATCCAATGTTGGGGACTGGGCAGTAACAAAAGAGTTTTGTATAACACACATCTCAAGTAGGATGGACCATCACTGACCCCAGATTATGATTGGTCCTAACACGGGATTTGTCCTGAAAGCAGCAGAGCTGAGGCAGGACAGAGAGACATGAAGCAGCTGGAGGGAAGCCAGGAGTGCAAAGGGCCAGCCTGAGAGCTGAGAATCACAGGTGCCCACCAAAGGCACCAGCTGTAGGTCCCATGGTGTAAGGAGTCAGTGCTCAGAACGCTGACTCCTGCAATCTGAGTTTAAATCTCCATGGGACATGCTGTGCTGGTTTGCTGCAAAACCCTCACACCATGTACTTTGGCTTCCTTGTCCTGAGGTTCGCCAAAGTGCATTTTGTGCCTCCTGCTGGGTGTCAGATGCCCAATGGAGTTCGGTCTCTTGTCTGGCTGGCTCAGGCATTGTCTACACTGCAGAGTTTTTGCCCCAAAACTCGCAGAGCGTCCACACCTTAAGCACGTTTTTGCGCAAGAAAATGTACAGTGAATCGACAGAACAGAGGGGGTTTTGTGGTATGGGTATTCCTCTTTCTCTGAGGAATAACTCCTTTTTACGCAAGAGCTCGGAAGACGCACAGGTGCCCTGGTGGCCATTCTGTGAATGGCAATCAGAGCTTTCTTGCGAGAGAGCATCCATGCAGTCTGGGCACTCTCTTGCACAAAAGCGCATCGCTTTTTCAATGCGCTTTTGCAGTGTGGACGTGCCCTTGCACAAGAAGCCTGCAGTGTAGACATAGCCTCAGTGGGGTGGCTGTGATAGGCTGGGGCTGACACAGCTGCAGGACAGGTCACTCACATGGCCCCCGAGCTCAGCCCATGCTGGAGGCAGCCAGACAGTGTGAGCAGGTCAGAGGGGGGACACACGTATATTTGGGGAAGAGCCCTGAGTCCTGGCTCCCAGCCACGCATCTTGGCACAAAGACCAAGGGCCCCTGCACGAAGTGTGTTGCGGGGATAAGAGCTGGGCCAGCAAGAAAGGGGCCAGCCCCTCAGCACCAGAGAGCAGGTGGGAGACGATGGGAGTGAATCCTGCTACCTCTCGCGTGCAAAGGAAACCCTTCTCCATTTGAGGTAACTCCGCCCCACCTGCAACCTGTCTCCTGTGCTCCCACCGCAACCTGGCCCTTTCTGCCCCAACAGGACTGGCTTTTGGGGAGACCAAGGAGAAAGAGGAAGGGACCACTGGAGGTGCTTAGAATCATAGAATCCTGGGGCTGGAAGAGACCTCCAGGAGGTCATCGAGTCCAACCCCCTGCCCACAGCAGGACCAACCCCAACTCAATCAACCCAGCCAGGGTGTTGTCAAGCAGAGACTTAAAAACCTCTAGGGATGGCGATTCTACTACCTCCCAAGTAACCCATTCCAGTGCTTCCCCACCCTCCTATTAGGAAACAGTTTTTCCTAATAGCCAACCTAGACCTCTCCCACTGCAATCTAAGACCATTGCTCCTTGTTCTGTCATCTGTCACCACTGAGAACAGCCTCACTCCATCTTCTCTGGAACCTTCCTTCAGGAAGTTGAAGGCTGCTATCAAATCCCCCCTCACTCTTCTCTTCTGCAGACTAAACAAACCCAAATCCCTCAGCCTCGCCTCGTAGGTCATGTGCTCCAGCCCCCTCATCATTTTAATCGCCCTCCGCTGGACCCTCTCCAATGCGTCCACATCTTTTCTATAGTGGGGGGCCCAGCACTGGACACCAGGTGTGGCCTCATTAGTGCCAAATAAAGGGGAATAATCACTTATCTAGATCTGCTGGAAATTTTCCTCCTAATGCACCCTAATATGCCATTAGCCTACTTGGCTACAAGGGCACATTGTTGACTCATATCCAGCTTCTCATCCACTGTAATCCCCAAGTCCCTTTCTGCAGAACTGCTACTTAGCCAGACGGTCCCCAGCCTATAACAATGCTTGGGATTCTTCCATCCCAAGTGCAGGACTTTGCACTTGTCCTTGTTGAACCTCATCAGATTTCTTTTGGCTCAGACCTCCAATTTCTCTACGTCAGTGTGGACACTATCCCTGCCCTCCAATGTAGCTCCCTCTCCCCCTAGCTTAGTATCATCTGCAAACTTGCTGAGGGTGCAATCCATCCCGTAATCCAGGTCTTTAATAAAGATGTTGAACAAAAACAGCCCTAGATCCGATCCTTGGTGTACTCCACTTGAAACCGACCACGAGCCAGACACTGAGCCATTGATCACTACCCACTGAGCCCAACCATCTAGCTCTGTCTGTGAAGAGAAGGAAGGAGCATGCCCCTGCCACTGGAGACATTGACCCCCACTGCGTCTTGCATGCAAAGCAAGTGGTCTGCCTTTTAAGCTAATTCCCCTGCCTGGGAGCTGTTGTCCTGACCCACCCATCTCTTTCCAGAGCCCACAGTGTCCCTGTGGCTGCCTAAGACTCCTTTCGGGGATGGCACCTTGCCAGCCTGTGGCCTGGCTGGGTGGGGTGCTAATAACACCTTGGTGGTGGGTCCAAGCCCCGTGCTGGCTACTGGTCTGTCTTGGTGAGTTGATTTCTCATCCTTTAGCTGCAATGGGCAGTCAGGCCATAAAAGGTGCCAGGCTGAGCAGCTTGCAAGGTAACGACAAGACTCCGGGTGGGTGCAGGGCCAGCCTGCTGGGAAGAGGCTCTGGCCACCTCCTTTCCTCCCCCTCTAAGCTAGTCCTGTCACCAGGGGGCCTTGGGCAAAGCCTGGCCAGTTGCCTTCCCCAGTGAGAGGAGAAGATGCTCCTGGAAGGGCTCTCGTCTTGCTTGCCAATGCTTCCGTTGGGTTGACCTGATGGCCCAAACTCTTGTAGCCATAAGAGGGCAGGCTCTCCACACTGCTTCAGTCACAGTCCAGAGTGGATCAGCGCCCCCGGGTTTGGGCTCAGCCATAGGGTGCTGGGTGAGTGGCAGGAGGCACCATCCCAGGCATCTGTCTGAAAGGAGCAGAAAGGGATGGGGAGTATGTGGAGAGGGTCTCAGGGGCTGAGTTGCTCTGGTTAGGGCTGTGGCCAAAACACAAGCCTCGCTGTGAGCAGGATTTGAACCTGCGCAGGGACACCCTATTGAATTTCAAGTCCAACGCCTTAACCACTCGGCCATCACAGCTGTAAGCAAAGCAGGGCCCCAGGGCCAGGGAAACTAGTAAATAATCCCAGTGCCCAGGCCTGAAGTCACCTGCCACACAGAATTCAAACAGCTCCCAGAGCATAGAGGGTGTTTGGGGGGCTCGTTGCTGGGCTGTGGGGTGAAGCATCAAACCGGCTTCCTCCAGTGGGGCCTGTGAGTGTTACAGAATCTGGCCACCCTCTGCCTGTGGCAACAGCCATACTGAGACCCCCGCCCTCCATGGGCTGCCTGGGCCTTGGCCATGAAGCAGGAAGTGGCTGCAGCCGACCAGGGAGCTCCCGGGCACCTGCGATTGCCGGCTTGGAAGTAAAAGGCAAGGCTGTGAGAGACGAGGCCTCCTGTCTCCTCCCCCATCCTGAGGCAACAGGGCTTCCTCGTCCCCTTTGAGTTTGTGCGGAAGTGAGCGACACGGGCCCAGCTGAAGGTTTTGCGCTGGGGCTTGAGCCCGAGCTGTCTGCCGCAGTGGGACTTGCTTCTTCCCCTCCATTCCTGCCTTACTCCCCCTCCTTCAGCAAGCAGCGCATAGGAGGCAGCTGGAAGAGCCGGCCTCCACGGGCAGAGGAGCCCAAGGCACAAACCTCAAGAGGTGACAGGCCTGAGGCCCCTAGCTTGCCCAGGCTCACACCAAGGGGCTTTCTGTGGTGCCAGGAGGCGGAGGGAGGCCAGGCCCAGGCCAGTGGGAGACGGAGCAGCGCCTGCCGGGCAGCAAGGGGAGCTGCAAAGAACAAGACACAGTGTTTCTGCCTGGTGTGGATCGAGGGTCCTTTTGCATGTGAAGCCCGCATGTTAACCGACTGTGCTGGTGGGTTCTTCTGCCCCACCCCTAGGATGCCACCCACTCAGGTGGCATTTTCCCTGACACTTGCAGATGGGCCAACCTGGACAAAACTGCAGCCCCTCGATGCCTTTCGGTAGCTCAGCTGGCGGAGTGGAGGCCTTTAATGGCTGTTTAGCAAGAGAGCCGTCTGCGGCTGATTTGATTCCCGCTTAAAGAAATTCTCCCCGGCAGAGCAAGAGAGGACTTACTGGCTCGCGGGTGGAGCAGCAGGGCAGACAAGGCCAATCTGGGACACCCTTCGGTGCTTTGGAGCCAAACAGGGGCTCAGCGTCAGGAAGAAAAGCTTCTGCCAAAGCCCGGGATTGAACCAGGGACCTTTAGATCTTCAGTCTAACGCTCTCCCAACTGAGCTACTTTGGCAGCTGTGAGTATAGGTGCTACCACTTCTCTGTCAGGGAAATTTTTCTCAGCAGTGGCACACAAGTGAGACGCTACTGCAAGTGGTCCTGCAAATCAATACAAGATTTGCCTGCCTCCCTCATCTTGACTCTCTACTTTCCCCATCCCTGCCTCCCTTCCCGGGCCATCCCACTGGCTGAAAGGGACTGCGGCCACCTACAGCGGGGAAGTAGATGGGCAGCGAGACCCTGGTGGTAAGAGGACTCAGCCCTCTCTTTGCTGCTTGGCCCTGGATCCTACCTTCCAAACATTCACCCTGGTGAGGCAATTAGAAGTAAAAGGGGCATTTTCACACATACCTACCTCAATGTCCTCTGGGCTGGAATTCCAGCTTCTATAAGCCAAATGTGTGGGTAAAACCATTTGGATATTGAAAAATCAGGGGTCCAGATAAGGCTTGAACTCACAACCTCAGCGTATTTCATCATAGCATTACATTATAGGCACTGCATAATAATCAGTTGCACCAGCAGGGTAGCTTCCCTACCAGCACCAATCAGTGAGAGCTGAGTGAAGTAGAGGGAGGCAGGAACAGGGGGGAGAAGGCTCCATGACCATGTAAAAAGGGCGGGTTCTGCCTTCACACTTTTTAATGTCCATAAAGGTGAGTAATGGTGTGAAGGGGGTGGAAAGCAGTGAGCAGAAGGCAGAGTTTTGGGGTTAGAGGCAGCACTGCAGGGACGTGGCCTTGAATGGAAGCAGCTAGGGGTCCGGAGCTGGTGGCCCCCCACATTTAGGGAGGTTCAACTGCTCCTGGTAGGAGCTTAAGACATCCCAGATGAGAGAGAGAGCCCAGTGGAGCCGTGACAAGGTGGAAAGGCAAGTGACGGGTAATGTAGCCATACAGTGAAGGAGAAAGGAGATTACCCCCCCCCCCCATATGCAAGGTTGAGGGGTGAACTCTGCAGATACATCTCTGCCTTCAGCTACCCTAAAGGGGTTCTAAAAAGGATGGAGCCAGGCTATTCTCTGAGGGCATGTCTACACCAGTGTTTCTCAACCTTTTTTTATACAGTACCCCTTTTTCCAAAAGAATTATAAGTACCCCTAGTACCTACAGTTTTCAGACACACAAATTTTGTTCTACCATTGCAACACATTTGTTTAAATAACTTAATCTCAGCCAGATGGGCGATGAAATTTTTGGGTGTAAAAAGTACAACATAATAAAGCACTGTAAAACTTAAAACAGAAAATTCAGTTTTCTCCAAATTTCAGTTGTGTTGACTTCCCCCCTCCCCCCAAGACTTCTCTTGAGTACCCCTAAGGGTACTCGTACCACTGGTTGAGAAAGACTGGTCTATACTACAGCGTTATTTGGAAATAACTCACGTTATTTCGAAATAACAAGGGGAGAGGCCACACAGCAAGCCCATGATTTTGAAATAACGGGCTTCTTATTTCAACATATGAAGCCCTCATTTCACGAGAAATCAGGCCTCTTTCAAAACAGCGGTCGTGTGGAGGCTCCAGTGCCGCCATTTTGAAATAGCTCCTCCCCAGGGCCATTCAAAGTAATTGCTCCCAATACTTCCTGGGGCACTCAATTGAGGTAGCGCTTCCACATTAGGGGAGCCTGCCTCAGACTAATTTCAAGGCTCCCCTGTAGTGTGGACGTGCTGTTTCGAAATAGTTATTTAGGGAGTTGTTAGTCCAAAATATCATATTTGGAAATCCCCCTGTAGTGTAGACCAGTGTTTCTCAACCAGTGGTACCCTTAGGGGTACTCGAGAGAAGTCTGGGGGGGTATGTCAACACAACTGATATTTGGAGGAAACTGAATTTTTGTTTTAAGGTTTACAGCCCTTTATTATTTTTGTACTTTTTATACCCAAAAATTTCATCTCCCACCCAGCTATGATTAAGTTGGTTAAACAAATGTGTTGCAATGGTAGAAAAAAAATGTGTGTGTCTGAAAACTGTAGGTACTGGGGGTACTTATAATTTTTTTTTTTAAAGGGAGTACTTTATAAAAAAAAGTTGAGAAACACTGGAATAGGCAACCCCTTGAACATGGCCAAAGAGGCCCAGGACAAGGGAAGAAAGACAGGGCTGGCTACCAGGAGCTACATCTCTGTGCAAATAAAGAAAAAATGCTTAAAAAGAAATAGCAATATTATCCATCAAACTACCACAGTGAGTGCTGCCAAGACTGGCAGTCCCCCCTTAGACACACAGCCCCTGCACCTGTGGGCTCATCCCCACAGGGAGGTGCTGATGACCAGGCGAAGCCACTGTGACCATAGGTGACGCATAGTAGCACTCAGGAGATGCACCCCCCCCACACCAAAACCAGTGTTCCCTGTAAGGTGTGTGCTTGGGCGGCTGCCAAGCTCATTAGCAGAGTGCCCACGGTGAGGGTTGTTGGGTTTTTTTTCTCCTGGTGGTGGCCATTTGCACGAGCCTCAGTGCACATCAAATAATTATTCTGCACATGGATAAAAAAATGTGCGCATGGATGGGAAAATTAGAGGGGAACTTGCCCTGTATCCCCACCAAAATTTTAATTGCCCCCATTGGCTTCCCTGCCCATTTTGTGCCCTTCCTGCACCCCTCCTGCACAGGCACCAGGCACCCCCCCGTCAGTGACTCCCCACCCCTGTAAAACGGCCCGAGTGGCACATTTCTCACAAAAACCTCCAGCGCTCCTGTTTCAGAGAGGGAAGCCTTGTTAGTCTGTTTCAGCCAGAACAAGGAGGAATCCCGTGGCACTTACAAATCTAACCAATGTATCTGGGTCTGAGCTTCCCTGGGCCAAATAAAATGTGCCCCAGGGATCTAGTGTTACCACGGGGCACCTCCCAGCTCCGCAAACAGCCTCAGTCAGTTGCAGGAAGGGAGAGGCCCCCTTGCTATAACAGGTGTGGCATAGTCCTGAACTCAAGAAAGTGAAACTAGCCCGGTTCCCCAGCCCAGAGGCAGCCATGGCCGCAGAGAGCCCCATGGAAAGTCTCCGGGAGGAAGCCACCTGTCCCATCTGCCTGGAGTATTTCACAGCCCCTGTCACTCTGGAGTGTGGGCACAATTTCTGCCGGATCTGCATCAGCCAGTACTGGGAGGGAGCCGGCCCCGCCGCCTCCTGCCCTCAGTGCAGAGCAACCGTGCCGCAGAGACCCCTCCGGCCCAACAGGCAACTGGCAAACGTGGTAGAAATAGCCCAGCGGCTGAGTTTGCAGGGCGCAGGCGGGGCCGGCGTGTGCAGGGAGCACCAGGAGGTGCTGAAGCTGTTCTGCGAGGAGGATCAAACCCCCATCTGCGTGGTGTGCGACAGGTCGCGGGCTCACCGCGCTCACACGGTGGTTCCTGTGGAGGAGGCTGCCCAGGAGTACAAGGTAGGGAACTGCTGCTCAGTCTAATGCAGAGCGACCCAACGTGCGACCTGTTTGTTTGCAGCCCACGGTGCGGTTTGGGTTTACACGGGGCTCAACACGCGGCCTGCGGGTGGGATCCTTTGAACCTGGTCTCCACTGGGAACACGCTTCACAACGGCGAGGCGTCTCTCAGGCGGGGTGAGCATGGAAAGATGCAAGCGGACGGGCTGGCTGGAACAGATGGTTAGAGAGTGTCGGCATTTCTAGCCCCCAGGGAGAAGGTGCCAGGAGCTCCAGGACAATGTGGGAAGTGCTTTGTATTCATGCACCCTCAGTGTGAAAGAAGGTATTTGCATAAATTTGCATACATATTTGCATGTATATGCAACCACACTTAAGTTGCAGCCCTGGGCATGTGCTGTGAGTATCATTGTGGCCCCCAGGGCTTCCAAAGTCGAGTAGCCCTTGTCTAATGGGTAATAACTTTGCATTTGATGGACAGATCTGACTGCATCATTCAGCCGTGTGCAGCCTTCTTTGCAGGAAAGTTGCTGCACAAATGAATGATACTTGAGCCTGGCCAGAAAAAGGCAGCAGAGGAAGTTTTTAAGCTTGTCTGATGTGGGAAAGTTTTCTCTGAGCAGCTGAATCCTTTTCAAACCTGGTTCCCAGCAGTGACCGGTGGGAACTTTCTGCAGACCAGGAGCCGTGAAATGATCAGCGAGGTTTGACTGACAAGGGCTGCAGGCCAGTCTGTGAGGCTACGTCTACACTGCAGCACTATTTCGGGATACCGGAGTGTCCCGAAATAGCTGCCCCCCGACTTCACAGCAAGCCCGTTATTTCAAAATAGAACAGGCTCACTATTCTGATGTCCCAGTAACCCTCATTTCATGAGGAGCAAGGGACGTTTCCGAAGAGCGGGTTATTTCGAAATTTGGTGCTGTGTAGACAGTGGCAAATTATGAAATAAGCTATTTCAAAATAAATGATGCAATTTGTGTAGCTCACCATCCCACCTTCTCCAGGTGCCTTATCCTGCTGATCTTCAGCCCACCATGGCACCTCCCTGGGGCTGGTAGGATTTAAGCCCATGAGCCCTAGTGTTGGAGTCCAGCATCTTGCCTGTGATGCTACTGGAGGACTCAACCTGCTATCCTTGCATGCCTTATCCTGCTCACCTTAAGCCTAGCACTCACTGCAGCCCTCGCAGGGTAGGGGTGGGGGCCACGTAGCTCCCAGGGCTGGCAGGTAGACACACCCTGAGAGAGCTGCCTTCAGGCTGGAGAAGGGGGAGCTGTTACCAATGGTGTCACAGTGTTTATTGTTGTTGTTGACATCCCAGCAGCCCCTATATGCCCCAGATGAGATCTGACCTCAGTTGCGGGGCACCCTGCATAAAACCTAGTGAGGGACAATCCCAGCCCTGAGCCATTTACAGTCTAACTAGACAAGAGAGACAAAGGGTGGGAGGAGAAACTGAGGCACGGTGAGGGGAAGTGACTTGTCCAAGCCCACTCAGCAGGTCAGTGGCAGAGCTGGGTACACCTCCCCAATTTTCCAAGGACAAAATCCAGTGTCCTAACCACTAGGCCACGCTGCCCCGTTAGCAGCACTGAGCAGTGATGGAGTGCAGCCCTTAGGCGGGAAAGACGCCGTGATAACGGCCCAGGCCCAGCAGGGAGAGGAGGTTTCCCACTGGGATCCTGAACTCCTGGGCTGCTCCATGAGGCGCTAAACTCAGATGCTGCGGCCGGCACTAGAGGCGGTCGCTGGGCTGGATGCTGGGTGGGACCCCGACTGCCTTGAGTCTGCCAACAACAGGGCTCCAGGCAGTGCTGGGCCATGCCAGGTACCACTGGGATCTGACTGGGTTGGAGCAAAACTAACCCCAGGCCAGAGCTGCCCGGTGCCAGTCTGACCTGCGCTAGTGGGCACGGACCAGCCAACATGGTTTTGTTAGCCCCACCAGGCCGCCTTTGGGAATCTCCCGGAATGCACTGCTGCCAGGAGCTGTACCGGGGACGGGGCAGCGGGGTACCTGTCCCAAGGGTGTTGTCCTAAACCTTTTTAGTGGCAGCACTGGGGCAATCCCCAACTGTACTTAACAGAACTGCTTAATTAGGGGAGTCACTGACCCCTCCCCAGAACACAGGACACGCCCAGGCCCCCCCCACCACCTGTATTGGTTGGCCTCTGAGCGCGTCTCCCTGCCTTTGTGAGACCGTCCCCACCTGCATCATTCTGCATGGAGGTGCCACCCCCCCTCCTGCCCTCTCCCTCACAGACGTCCTGCTGCATCCTCAGCCTCCTCCTGTCTTTTTGCACTGGACAAAACCGTGTCCAGGGCTGAGTCCCTGCTGGACAGGGACAGAGCCCCACCCAACTGGCACTGCGCAGATTAAAGCCAGGCAAACTGCATCTGCATGCCTGCAAACAGGGTATGGGAGAGGGGAAAGGTTCTGGGGGGGCCCGGGGCTCCAGCTGCCACCATTACCACAGTGGTGCCGGACGGGGCTCTGGGCCTTTTAAATCACCGCAGTAAAGCGTTCTTGAGAGCAGTGAGGGCTGGATGCCCCCAGCCCCTGCCCTTTCCACTTGAGGCCCCGTCCATTCAGGGATTGTGGAGCTGCTCTTCCCACCCCCACCCAGTCCCCACCTGCCAGTGCCACTTTGCTCAGGTGCCAGGCAACACTGTCTGCCTGGCTTAGACTCCCTATATCTCATGGCTCCCTGTATCTCGTGGAGTTTGCCTTGGTGCTTAGACCAGCTCTAGCCAACCAGTGCATCCCTCAGGGCCTCAGGGCCTGAATTCCCAGCCCATGTTTAAACCCTGGTGGCTTCTGGGAAGTGTGTCGCTTAGGGATTTAAATCTCAAACACCAAGGGTGCGTCAAGACTACATTCCTCTTTCGAAAAAGGAATGCAAATGAGGGAAATCGAAAATGCAAATGAAGCGCTGGTTTACAAACCTCGTGCTTCGTTTGCATAATCTCTTCCGATTGCTTATTTGGAAGAGATTTTTTGGGGAAAAAAAAGCAGTCTAGACGGGGTTCTTTCGAAAAAAAACAACCCTTTTTCGAAAGAATGCTGTCAACCTCATTTTTTTCAGGAATAAGGGTTCTTTCGAAAAAGGGTTGTTGTTTTTTAAAGAACCCCATCTAGACTCTTTTTTTTTTTTTTTTTTTTTTTTTTTTTTTTGAAAAACATCTCTTCCGAAAAAGCGATCGGAAAAGATTATGCAAATGAAGCGCGAGATTTTTAAACCAGAGTTTCATTTGCATTTTCAATTTCCCTCATTTGCATTCCTCTTTCGAAAGAGGAATGTAGTCTAGACCAGTGTTTCTCAACCTTTTTTTATAAAGTACCCCTTTTTCAAAAAAAAAATTATAAGTACCCCCAGTACCTACAGTTTTCAGACACACACAAAAATTTTCTACCATTGCAACACATTTGTTTAAACAACTTAATTGTAGCCGGGCGGGCGATGAAATTTTTGGGTGTAAAAATTACAAAAATAATAAAGCGCTGAAAAACTTAACACAAAAATTCAGTTTTCTCCAAATTTCAGTTGTGTTGACGTACTCCCCTAGACTTCTCTCGAGTACCCCTAAGGGTACTCGTGCCACTGGTTGAGAAACACTGGTCTAGACGCACCCCAATTCACCCCCAGTATGATCCACAGCCTGTTGCACGCTGTGCCACTAATCAGTTCACTGATACCGATAAAGCTGGGTGATAATTGAGATTGCTCTCTAATTAGACCCGTCTAAAAAGACTCTGAATTGGTAACAGATCAGACGATGTCACACTCCCAGTCTCCATTAATAAGGTTTCATCTCCTTGGTGGGCCTGGCTGTCACACAGCGATTGAGACCAACACTTACTTTGGCTTTGAATGGAAAAATGCCCCGTTCCACACCCCTCTCAGCCCTCATAACGAAACCTCCTCACTCATGTTTGTTTCTTCAGGAAAAATTTCAGGCCCATTTGAAGACTCTGAGGGAGGCAAGAGAAAAGCTGCTGGGTTGGAAAGCGACGGGAGAGGGGAGAAGCCAGGAGTATCTGGTAGGTGCCTGTGGTTATGAAGGGGCAGGGACAGGCAGCGGGAGGGCCGTTTGGAGGCAGACTCCTGTGTGGCCTTGGGAAAAGTGGGAGAGTGAGTTTCTCCATGACCATGGATTGCTGGGTTAGATCCATGTGTGGACAGGCCCTGAGCTTCCATGTCAGGGGATGAGTTAATGTCCAGCCCCTGTGACTTTCCCAGAAATACTCCCCCAGGGAGCTGAATGTTCCCGTGAAGGGCTGTCGGCTGCGTCTGGCCACTTCGTGCACTAACTTTTTCATTTCTTTTTCGTCCCCTGGCATCTCTGTCAGGCTGGTGCTGAGTCCTGCCTCCTGCTGCTCTGGCTGTGAATTCCCAGAGTTCATGAATAATAGAACATGCTGCCCATGACGGGCAGGGAACCGTCCCTTTCAGAGGGACACAAGGGCCAAAGGGGAAGCTGGGAGCGACTCCTCTGCCTTGTTCCCACAGAGTAGAGTCAAATGTCAGAAATTTGAGGGTTTTCCAAGAAGTTGCCCCTGCTGCGCACTCAGCTCCCCATGAAAGGGCCCCGGGCTCCATCCTTGCCCCTGACCAGCCCTTTCCTTGTTTTCATCCAGAAACAGACACAAGCCGAGAGGCAGAGGATTGTGGCCGAGTTTCAGCAGCTGCGGCAGTTTCTGGAGGAACAAGAGCGACTCCTGCTGGCCCAGCTGAAGAAGCTGGACGAGGAGATTGGGAGGCTCCAGACTGACACTGTCAGGAAACTCTCCGCGCAGATTTCCCGTCTCAGCGAGCAGATCGGGGAGCTGGAGGGGAAGTGCCAGAAGCCAGCGAGTGAATTCCTGCAGGTGAGACTGAGGGAGAAACATCCCAGCTCCCCACACAGGGAAGGGAGGCTCCTGAATCACAAGCGCTGGGGTCCAGCCGTCAGATCTCGGTGTAACTCAGCGTGTGACCATTGTGCTTTGCAGAGCTACAGGCACAGAGATATTAGAGATGGCAAAGCTCCATTTGCTCCGGGGAATCACATATTTGTGAAATCCCTTCTCTAGCCCCTGATTGTGTCCGATGGGGCTGAGATTCTTTTTTCTCTCTCTCCTCCAGGATGCCAGAAGCACCTTGAGCAGGTACGTGGCTCCCTCACCCCCCTCACACTGCCCAACGCCGATAAAGAGCTTGGAGCTGATGTTAACGCCACATCCCCCCAGGGCTCTACAGCCAGATGTGAGGGGAAGGGCACAGGCTGGGCACAAATCTCCCTGATCAACTTCAGCCTGAGGGTCTCACCCTGGCACAGCAGACTCTGGAATTCTCCATTCAGGGGCACAGTCTGACCTCAAGTGTTTCCTAGAGCTGTCACCTCCCTGGGGACTGGCAGCCTCTGGACTGTGGGGATAGAACATGGGCCTGTCACTGCTGGGCACTGGGCACCATTCAGCCCAGGACAGTAGGGATCAAGAGTCTTTCCCATCCCAGGGCTGTTTGGAGACCTGTGTGGCATGAGCTGGGGAGGGGGGAGCTGGTGTCTCAGTCTAGTCCCAGATTCCTACAGCCCTTCACCTGGGAACGTCCTGTCCCTCAGAGCCTGGAGGCCAAGGAGTGAGTTGGCCGTGGAGTCTCAATTCCCCTTTTGTCCCCAGAGCTGGTCTCCCCAGGCCAGATTTCAAGAATATTAAGAGATCCGTTGAGGGGAAGACTGAACGGCCATGGGAGAAGCAAAGAGATTCTAACTCCAGGCCCTTGAGAGCAGCGACTCGGTAGCCAGAAGTTAAGAAGTGAGTCACTCAATGCAGTATCACCCTGTGACATTGTTTCTCTCCAGGTGTGAGAAGGGGCAGTTCCAGCCGCCTGTGGAGATTTCTCTTGAACTGGAAAAAACGAATCAGTGGTTTCTCCCAGAAAGCTACTGCGCTGTCGGAGAGTCTGAGGGAGTTCAAAGGTACCTAGAAGGGATCAAGGAGGAGAAAGTGACAGTCCAGATCAGTGTTTCCCAATTTTATTTGGCCACGGAACCCTTTTCACCTTAAAATAATTTCAAGGAACCCCTAGGGTTCCCAGGGTAAAATTTGGCAAGCAAAAAAAAAAGAAGAAAAAAATAGCCCCGCCAGAATTGGTTGAGCAAAAAAACCCTGCAAAATACACTGTCTCTTTAAAAGGGGGCGGGGCAATGCCGGGTTCTCGCGGAACCCTTACTTTCACTTCGCGGAACCCCAGGGTTCCATGGAGCACCAATTGGGAAACACTGGTCTAGATATTGGGTGCTGCCCTTTAGGCCCCAGGGCTTGGTTCTCAGAGGGGCTGGGCCCCCCTGCCTGGAAGTAGCCCAAACTCTGGCACAGTTCAGAGCTGCCTCTGGAACCAAGGCTGCTTCTGGAGGGTTTGTGTTTTAAGGAGCCCTCAAGCATGACATCAGGGGTTCAAACTTTAGGGTGGGCTACTGACTCCTCTGCCCTCCATACATGACTTGAATGAAAAGCCATCAATTAAAGGCCATTTCTTAGACCTGCACCCAGCCTGTCACAGAGCCCCTTCAAAACGGTAAGAGCTAGGACCAGCTAATTCGGAGCACAGCTTCCTCTTGTCATCACTTAAAGCAAGGTCAGGGTTTGGTTGTGCCAGGACAATGGGATATGCCCAGAGTGGGATTGTTTCTCATAAAACCAGAAAACAAAGAGAATCACCAGGCAGGTGTAGGGGGCTGGCTGAGGGCATGGCCCCCAGGACTGTTACAAGCCCGAGCCGCCTACCACCTAGGTACAATTTAGGGAAGACCAGGAGCTGCAGAAGCCATGCAGAGAGGATTCTCACCTGGCCCCAAGTGGCTGCAGTGAGAGATGGCTGGGGTTGTCTGGGGCAGCCTGCCTGCTGAACCCCTCATCCCCAGCCCCACCCCCAAAGCAATGATTTAAATGAACCATAAGAACATAAGAAGGGTCAGACCAAAGGTCCTTTCAGCCCAGTATCCTGTCTGCCAATAGTGGCCAATGCAAGGTACCCCAGAGGGAGTGACCTGAACAGGTAATGATCAAGCAATCTCTCTCCTGCCATCCATCTCCACCCTCTGGCAAACAGAGGCTAGGGACACCATTCCTTACCCATCCCGGCTAATAGCCATTAATGGACTTAACCTCCATGAATTTATCTAGCTCTTTTTTAAACCCTGTTATAGTCCTAGCCTTCACAACCTCCTCAGGCAAGGAGTTCCACAAGTTGACTGTGCACTGTGTGAAGAAGAAATTCCTTTTATTTGTTTTAAACCTGCTGCCCATTAATTTCATTTGGTGGCCCCTAGTTCTCATATTATGGGAACAAGTAAATAACTTTTCCTTGTTCACTTTCTCAACACCATGTACATTTTCATTTTATTTCAATAATAAACCCACAACATTGAATTGAGTTAAGGAGTTGAGTGGCACTGGCTAAATCTTCTAGTCTAGACTATTGCACAAAAGACCCAGAAATCTTCTATTATTAAATACCGGTGTTTGTCTCAGTCTGTTCTTCTGTCATAGTTTAAATGCAGTTCTAGCCGTGTGGAGGGGGGATGCTGTTATAAATATGAGAGCCTGAAATCTCACCTCCTTTGTATCTTTTTCCCCACCAGACACTCTGCCATTTGCCCTGGAGGGAGCAAGAGGAAAATCCCTAGGAGCATTCAGACAGGGTGAGATTTCAAGTGGAGATTAAATTAAATATTTAAATGTCTTTAAAAGAGGAGAAAATTCCAGTGAAAGCATTTTCCTGAGATTGTAGCTAAAGTTACCAACCAAACCCACAGTGACCGTGACATGCTCAGCCCTGAAACTAACCCACTGACCAGTGAGGAGACCCAGGGGCACGGGATCACATGTGACCAGGGGGCCTGTGGCCTGCCCATTTTAAGAAGTGGCCTTCCTATATCTTAACATGAGGATAGTTTGGGGGCTGTGACCCCACAAGCTGCAAGCCCTGGGCGGGGATGAAGCTTTGCAGACAGGGGCTGTGCTTTGTGGTGGGGCACCTGATCAGCTCTCCTTCCCCCGCCCCTCCCCCGGCCTCAATGAAATACAGCCCCTGCCTGGGGCAGAGGCAGCCTCTTCCCTGTGCTGGCCCCTCCCAGTGGCCTCACCTCTGCTCCTCTTCCTCCCAGGCCTTGGCCAGGCCAGAAGGCAGAGCAGGTCTGGTCCCCATTGAGCCTGGGCAGCTTTGAAGAGCCCTGGACCTTCCACCTGCCCTGGGTGGGCACTTCAAGGAGCAGGCCCATGGGCTGGGGGCTGCTTCTCAAGGCCCCTGGATCTTGACCCAGGCCAGGTGGAGGGTCAGAGTCACTCCACGGCAGCCAAGGCTCCCAGTCTGGCCAAGGGGTTGGGCCTCAGTCGCAAGAGAAGTGGGGCAGGGCCATGGAGGGTCACCGGCTCTGGAGCCTCGTATCCTCTCCCCCGCCCCCCACCACATACGACCAAGATTCCAGAACTCTCGGGGGGATCCCCAGCTGATGTGACCAAGATTCCAGAACTCTTGGGGGGATCCCCAGCTGATGTGACACACACACATTCCTGACACCCACGTTGGGGCTGAGTTCCTGCCCAGGAGGCTGCACCGGTACCCGCTCCCCGAGCAGCACCCGCCCCAAGCTCTGCAAACAAGTGAGGAAACAGATGAAGTGGGTCCAGGGGCAGCCCGTGAGCCTAGGCGAACTAGGCAGTTGCCTAGAGCGCCACTGGCCCGGGCACCCGATGATGACGTCACGGCCATTGACGGCCGTGCGGAGGGGACGCCAATTGCGCCGCCCGCCTGGGGTGCCAACTGCCGCAGCTGGCCTAGGGCCGCTCCTGAGTGGGTCCAACTCCACCAGGTGAGGCTCTGCAGTGACAGCTCGGCTCAGCCTCAGGGGCCCAGGGCGAAGGCAGCTCCCGGGGACCCAGGCCTGTCCCAGCCACAACAGGGCTGCTGGGGAGGGTGAGAAATGGCCCCAGCCTCCCCCTGGGCTGAGCTTGGCCCCTCACGCTCTGATTCTCTCCCCGCAGCGACTGTGACTCTGGATCCAGACACGGCTCATCCTGACCTCGTCCTGTTCGGGGATCGGAAAGGTGTGAGGCAGGGGGACACGCGGAAGCCACGGCCCAAGAACCCTGAGAGATTTGACTCTGAGCTCTGTGTGCTGGGCTGTAAGGGATTCACCTCGGGGAGACATTGCTGGGAGGTGGAGGTGGGGGATGGGGGATACTGGGCTGTGGGGGTGGCCAGAGAGTCTGTGAGCAGGAAGGGACAGATCAGTCTTAGCCCGGAGGGGGGGATCTGGGCTCTGCGGCTGTGTGGGGAGCATTTCCTGGCTCTCGCCTCCCCTACAACCCCCCTACCCCTGAGCCGGGCCCCCAGCAGGATCCGGGTTTGCCTGGACTGTGACCAGGGACAGGTGACATTTATCGATGCTGGTGACGAGGCCCCGATCTTCACTTTCCCACCCGGCTCCCTCCCAGGGGAGAGAATCCACCCCTGGTTCCGGGTGGGGCTGGGATCCCGGCTCCGACTGTGTCCCTGAGACTCCCAGGGGACTCTCTGGCCTCGCACACCCCAGTCTCTGTCACGTCTCCCTGTGCACTGTCTGTCTTGCTGTCTCGGTGACGACCCTGGAGGCAGCTGCAGGTCTCATCTCTGGGCAGCCTCTGGCCTTTCCCACCCCAGAAAGCACTGAGCGAGCAAGGCAGAGACTCCAATCTCATGGTCCCAGGGATTGCACTGCCTGTTTGCCACAAGGGGGACTCTGGGTCAGACAGTGTCACTGAGACGGGGTGGGCGGTGGATAGCCCACTGGCCATGAAAGAATGCGCTTCTCTAGCCAAGTAATCCTAATGCCTAAAAGCTGCAACAACTGAGGGGCCACAGGGGCAGGTGTGGGGCCAGGCAGCTGTGGGGTGGCAGAGCCACAGCTAATGAATTGGGGTCTGGGGAGAAGCTGAAGGCTCTGCACCCGCAGGGTGCCTGGAAGAGGGAGACCCGGGGACCAGGGATTGTGCGTTCACTCCGATACCACAATAGAAATGAGGGGCTAACGCAGACCCCATAGAAGGGGCTTTCCCATCTGCGCAGTGAATCTGCCTCTGGGAGAGGCCGTAGTTAGATCAACAGACGAATTCTTCCGTTCCATTCTGCATCTACCTCACATCACAAAGGTAGGAAAGTTTTCACAGCTGCGAGGGATGCCGCGAGGCCAACCTAGTTTTTATGTGTCAACTGGGCCTCAGGAAGAATAAAGCCGTGTGTCTACGCTCCAGTCGCTAATAAAGCACAGGGTTCCCTGCCCACACAGAGGTGGGGCTCTGGGAAAGGGAGCTGCCAGCTGCTGTCTGTTTCTACCCTGTTCAGGGCACAGGAATGTGCCAACGTTGTTTGTAAATAATAAAGTTTGCACCAAAGAAACCCCCCGACGCCTACAATTAGTGTCTCCTGCCAGTGGCAGAACTGAGCGAGGCCCCAGACACTGGCTGGTGGCTGAGGCCAAAGGAGCCAGGGTACCACCTGTGTCGGGATCTAGCCCCAGGGGCAGCAAACGTGCAGGTGGGAACATTTGCAGGGAACCCGGCAGCACAAAGCCTGTGCCGAGAAGCAGGTCGCTGCACACTGGGGATTTCAGCATGCGCAACTCTGTGTGCCGAGCCGCCCCCAGTGTCCCTGCTCTCCGAGCCGACGCACTTCCCCCAGAGTCACACAAACCCCAACATGGAGTCCTGGCTCGTATTTCCCCCCAGCAGCACCAGCCCCACTGGGGTTATAGGCTCAGGACTGGCCCAAGGAGACAAAATGGCAGGAGGAGATGGGGGCAGCTGAATGGGGGGGAAATGGGTCAGATTGTTATTCTCCCTTCTGCATATGAAGGGTTACAAAATATAAATCTAAAACCCTTTTAGCTCTTCGTGTTTTTCAGGGGCTGGGCTGTGATCCTCAGGGTACATCTAGACTGGCATGTTTTTCTGGGATACCTGCCAGTCTCACCTGCCGTTGCTTGACATGCCCAGAGGAGGAAGGTGGGTTGGGCTCCAGTCTGTGACTCTGCCATGACTATTAAGTCTGGCCCTGCTGCTCCTTCCTTGAAGCGCCCTTGGGGCAAGAGGAAGAGCCTGGCAGCAGCCGATACAGGAACCAAACATGTGGGCATCAGGTGAAGCAGTGCAAGACACAAACTCAGCCCCCCTCAATCTCTAGCCAGGCTGTTAAGGTCTAGGACCCCAACATACAGCAGCCACCCCACTGAACCAGCCGGGCCAAACACCTAACTCTAATGGGCATCAGTCACCCAAGAGAGGGGAAAAACCTCACTCTGGGGCATTTAAGGAAACCAAGCATTTTGGTTACCCAGGATTTGCCACCAAACATCTCCCCAGAAGATCCCACTCAGATCTGTACTCAGATAGCAGGATTCAATGCCCTGAGTGCAGCCCCTTACACCATGGGACCCACAAGCATGTCTTTCTCTGGGCCGCTGTGACTCTTGGCTGGCAGGTTTACCATGTACACTTCTTGCTGCTCTTCCTCTCAGGACACTCCCTCCTGCCCCATCTCTGCAGCTCTCCTGCCAACGAGCATGTGCCTGGCCTGTGGCGGGAATTGGACACATCCAGCTTTTGCAGCCCTGCCTGAGTCGCTACAGCCTTGGGTAGTGGCTTGCAAGGGTGGCAGATGGGTAGGAATTTTGGTGGTGTCCTGAATGCCCCAAGCCTCCACCCCTCCCACCACCGGCCTAGTAATGGCAGCATTGATTGATGCGAGAAAATCCCTGTGAACAGGGTGGAATCTGCTGAATGGCTTCTGCAGCTTTCGTTTTACTTTGATTAGAGAGCTGCGCAGAGAGATGAGAGGTTAATTTTTCACAGTTCGAATGCAGTATGCATTGGGATCAGTAGAATCCTAGAACCCTAGAACTGGAAGGGACCTTGGGAGGTCATCAAGTCCAGTCCCCTGCCCTCATGGCAGGGCCAAGCACCGTCTAGACCAGGGCTACTCAACATGCGGCCCGTGGCTCATTTCTTTGCAGCCTGCAGTGCAGTTTGGGTTCACAGTGCAGTTTGGGTTGATGTGTGTTTAGTAGTTCAATTCCTGGACTGTTGTGAAGCCAAAACAAAAATGTAGTCAATATAATGGTCTTCCATTGACATGCGGTTTAGTAGTTAATTCCTGGACTGTCATTGCTCATGAAAAGTGCTGTCATATGGGTGGAAATTGGGGAAATATTGCATTTTATTAATATCAGCAGAACTGACTTAAATGGGGCCTGTGTGTTGTGTAGTCTTCCCTTAATCTTTGTATTCGTGCTCATCAGTGTGAAAGAAGCTATTTGCATGTACATGCAAAGACACTTAAGTTGAGGCCCTCAGCATGTGCTGTGAGTATTATTGTGGCCCCCGGCGCTTCCAAAGTTGAGTAGCCCTGATCTAGACCATCCCTAACAGGTGTCTATCTAACCTGCTCTTAAATAGCTCCAGTAATGGAGATTCCACAACCTCCCTAGGCAATTTATTCCAGCGTTTAACCACCCTGACAATTAGCAAGTTTTTCCTAATGTCCAACCTAAACCTCCCTTGCTGCAGTTTAAGCCCATTGCTTCTTGTCCTATCATCAGAGGCCAAGGAGAACAATTTTTCTCCATACTCTTTGTGACACCCTTTTAGATACTCGAAAACCGCTATCATGTCCCCTCTCAGTCTTCTCCTTTCCAAACTAAACAAGCCCAATTCTTTCAGTCTTCCTTCATAGGACATGTTTTCTAGACCTTTAATAATTTTTGTTGCTCTTCTCTGGACCTCCAATTTCTCCATGTCTTTCTTGAAATGTGGTGCCAAGAACTGGACACAATACTCCAATTCAAGCCTAATCAGCACAGAATAGAGCGAAAGAATGACTTCTCGCATCTTGAGTAATTGCACATGTAACTAGCACACGTCTTTTCATTGGCAGAACAGCAGAAACTATGGATGTTCCACCAGACCCTATATTTGGAATGTTTCTTTGTCCTGATGAGTTTGGTAAATATACTGTTTACAATCTTATTGGGTGAATAGGATTATTTTGGAATGATGGTGACAAGTTCTGTAATGCGGCAATCTTCTAAGTGCTTTTACACAGTTAAAAATACCTTGAGAATGGAAGATTAACACACATAGCTTAGGGTGCTTCTACACTGCAGGGCTTAACTTGAAATAAGCTACACAAATTGAGCTATGTCAATTTCGTGCCTTATTTCGAAATAGGGAGCATCTACACAGCACTTAATTCAAAATAGAGTACTCTTCCTCTGACTTCCCTTACTCCTTGTACAATAAGGTTTACAGGAGTCAGAATAAGAAGTCCTCCAGCTTGACAGTATTTTGATACTATTTTGAAATAATGGCCTGCTGTGTAGACGCAGACTAAATTATTTTGGAATAGCACTAGTTATTTTGAAATAGTATGGCAGTGTATACGTACCCTTAATGACACTAACATCTGTTAGTCTGTAATTTGAGGCGGACGCTACGTACATAAAAATCCTAGTCTCGGGAGGCAGGCACAGCTCAGTCTGAACAGCAAGGGAAGCAGAAAGGGAGTGTGTAAAGCAGAGGGTCTGGCTAAGTAAAATATTCAAATAGGTTTCTCGACACAGACAAATACCCTGTGGGAAATGAAAATCCAGCCGGAGCGAAACCAGCAGAGAGGGGCAGGAAGCTGCAACAAGTTCAAAAGGAGGAAATGAGGAGGAATTTGACAAACAAATAGTTCAATGTGTGAAAACAAACCTCAAGACATTCTTTACATGTGCCAGGAGCGGGCAGCTGGCAATAGAATTGGTGGCTCCTTTGGCTCACTGGAGCAATTAAGACAAATCAGACCCTTGCTGTAAAGGGATGAGTTTCTGTGCATCAGTCTCCAGCCCAGGAGATGGAGAGGAGAGGTCTCCCTGGGACCGGCTTGTTTCGTGGCAATCCCAAAGAGGTGTTATCAGTAGTGAGGGGTCAGAACAGGGACTGGAGGAGACTGACCCATGGGAAAGAAAAAAGCCCCAGAAAGACACAGCTCTTGCGCTCGGGGGAAATACCGAATGAGGGTCTGAGCTGCCAGCAGAAATACGAACTGGCATTAAAAGCAGCGACTCTGCTGGAGACCTGGAGGGGAGCAAATATCCCAGGTCTACTGGCAAAGGAGATACAGATTGCTGAGCAAGGTACAGACCTGCCAGCCACACTGCAGCGCCTGCAAACGGGCTGCGATTCTCACTCGCACAGAATGACACACGGTGCAAAGAGGATCAAAGAGGATCGTGCGGTGCTGGGTGGGGAAGGGAGGCAAAGAAGCGGGGAACAAAGGAAAATGCAGCTTCTGCAAAGGAAACTTGTATCCCTCCCCTCACATCTTCCCTCTGCTCCAGCCTCACTCCCCTCAGCCCCATGATCCCCCCCCAGCCTCATCCCCTGCATCGCAGCCCCGCACACACCGGGCTGTAGCAACACGAGCAGCTGGTCTCAGAGTTTGCGCCTCAGGGCTCGCTGCGCAGACGGCCCCCACCACCAGCGGCGCATGAGCAGTAGCCACAGCTGAGGCGGCTGCCCTCACTCTGTGCGCAGGCGCAGTCGGGCGTAGCGGCGCACGCAAGCTGCCTCTCAGAATGCCCTAGGTAGGGTGTTCTGAGCATGCTCAGTAAGAGCTGCTGCCCTCACTTTGCCTTTAGGTGAAACAAAAAACAGGACTATGTAGCACTTTAAAGACTAACAAGATGGTTTATTAGGTGATGAGCTTTCGTGGGCCAGACCTACTTCCTCAGATCAAATTGTGGAAGAAAATAGGCATGACCATATATACCAAAGGGATACAATCAAAAAAAGTGAACACATATAGAAAGGACAAATCAAATTTCAGAACAGAGGGGATAAGGGGGAGGTAAATGTCTGTGAGCTAATGATATTAGAGGTGATAATTGGGGAAGCTATCTTTGTAATGGGTAAGGTAATTAGGGTCTTTGTTAAGACCCCGGCGTAAAGTGTCAAATTTAAGCATGAATGACAGTTCAGAGGTTTCTCTCTCAAGCCTGGTGTGAAAATGTCTTTGAAGCAGTATGCAGGTAATCAAGTCATTGAGACAATGCCCTTTCTGGTTGAAATGGCAAGAAACTGTTTTTTCTTTGTGATACTGTCTGATATCCGCTTTTGTGTGCATTGATTCTTTGGCGGTTGCCTGAGACGCTTGTCCAATGTACATAGCAGATGGACACTGTCGGCACATGATGATATAGATTATATTTCTGGATGAGCAGGAATATGTGTTCTTGATCTTATAACTGAATTGGTTAGGTCCACAATGGTGTCAGCAGAGTAAATATGTGGACAAAGCTGGCAACGGGGTTTGTTGCAAGGAAAAGTCCCAGGGTTGGTATTAGTGTGGTATGTCCTGTGGTTGTTGGTAAGAATCATCCTGAGGTTTTAGCTTTGTCCACATATTTACTGTGCTGACACCATTATTGGACCTAACCAATTCAGTTATAAGATCAAGAACACATATTCCTGCTCATCCAGAAATATAATCTATATCATCATGTGCCGACAGTGTCCATCTGCTATGTACATTGGACAAACGTCTCAGACGCTTCGCCAAAGAATCAATGCACACAAAACGGATATCAGACAGTATCACAAAGAAAAACAGTTTCTTGCCATTTCAACCAGAAAGGGCATTGTCTCAATGACTTGATTACCTGCATACTGCTTCAAAGACATTTTCACACCAGGCTTAGAGAGAAACCTCTGAACTGTCATTCATGCTTAAATTTGACACTTTACGCCGGGGTCTTAACAAAGACCCTAATTACCTTACCCATTACAAAGATAGCTTCCCAATTATCACCTCTAATATCATTAGCTCACAGACATTTACCTCCCCTTATCCCCTCTCTGTTCTGAAATTTGATTTGTCCTTTCTATATGTGTTCACTTTTTTTTGATTGTATCCCTTTGGTATATATGGTCATGCCTATTTTCTTCCACAATTTGATCTGAGGAAGTGGGTCTGGCCCACAAAAGCTCATCACCTAATAAACCATCTTGTTAGTCTTTAAAGTGCTACATAGTCCTGTTTTTTGTTTCAGCTAAACTAGACTAACAGGGCTACATCTCTATTACTATTTGCCTTTAGGTGGATTCAAACGCTGCTCCCGGCTCTTTACAAGCATTAACAAGGGGCAAATCACAGCAGGGGGATGGGCAGGCTATGAGCAGGAATTTATCAGCGCGGGAGGGGGGGTCAATTTACTGTATGGTGGGGCACAACGGAGGCCGGAAGGGAAAAATCAGGCGGGGGGGGGGTGATTGGAGCTGGGGGGAGACGGTGGCAGCCCCTATGCGGGGGTTTTGCCCCCACATAGGGAGGGGCAAAGGGGGTAGCAATTACCCAAAGGGGTCAGTCCCCTGCCAAGTGTGCAAATCTGGAGTAGGGGGCAGAGAGGGGTTTTTATTTCCCCTCTCAGGGAGACGCGTGTCTGAGCACAGGGCAGCTTCCCCTCTGCTCTTAAAGGTACAGCTGCCCTAATGCCTTGTGTCTCCCTGCTAGTCCCTCCCTCTCTGCACTGCTACAGCACATGGGGCAAAATGCTGTAAGCACCCCACATGCAGCTGTGAGGGGGCGTAATAGAAATAACATTTGTAAAGGAGCATTGAAATGGGCTAGAAGGATGGGAATGCATTTCAGGGAATCACTGCAAGAGATAAGACAAATATTTGCACTGTGATGAGTCTTCATGTATTAACTGATTAGAGCCTTTTAAATCCTCAGAATGTGTTAGACGCTCCCTCACAGCTACACGTGGGGTGCTAACAGCATTTTGCCCCATCTACTGTAGCAGTGAAGAAAAGGAGGGCTGCAGGGGCCCATTTTTCCCTTCCAGCCCCAGCTCTGGCCTACCATAAAGTTAATTGATAACTTCCCTCCCCCCGGCTGGTAAATTCCTGCCCATCCCATGCGATTTGCCGCCTCCTGAGCCCCTTGTTAATGCTTGTAAAGAGCCGGGAGCAGCGTGTGAATCCACGTAAGGGCAGACTGAGGGCAGCAGCACCAGTAGCTCTTACTGAGCATGCTCAGAACACTCTAGGTATGGAATTCTGAGAGGCAGCTGGGGCTGGAACGCTGGGTGCAGCTGGCCTGGAACGCTGGGGTGCAGCTGGCCCCGCACACGAGGCTCTGCGCGCTGCCTGCCCCGGTCCGGTCCGGCTGCGGCGGGGCGGGGCTCCGGCGCCCCACGGAGGCGGCTGCAGCGTGTGACCGGGAAGCCCCGCCCCGGGGTAAGGGCGGGAGAGACGGAACCTCCAGCCTCGCCCCGCAGCAGCGCCTAGCGCGGAGAGTCGCTGGCTCCTGCCCCAGCCCGTGCTCGCCCCGCTTCCCCAGGGGCTGCCCCGTGCACCGCAGCCTGCGCTGGGTTCCGCGTCCCTGAGGCTGCCCCTACCCGTCCTGGACATGCGGCTCCCGGGAGCTAAGGAGTTAACACACCCCACGCCACAGGCTCCGCCTCCTGCTCTGGGAGGGGACTGGGGCTGCTCCGCAGATCGGGGCGGGGCTGCCCGGTCACACGCTGAGTCGGGCGCTGGGGCTCGGGCTGAGCCGCAGGCTGCAGGTGAGGGGTGGGGGCTGCTGCCGTGCCGGTGTGTGCCCTGAAGGGATGGGACGATGCTGGGGGCGGGGCGGGGGAATCATGGGGCTGAGGGGAGCGAGGCTGGAGCAGAGAGAAGATGTGAGGTGGGGGGATGCATGTTTCCTTTGCAGAAGCAGCATTTTCTTTTGCTCCCCGCTTCTTTGCCTCCCTTCCCCCTCCATCACTGCACGATCCTTTCTGCACCGAATCATTCTGTATGAGTGAGAATCGCAGCCCGTTTGCAGATGCTGCAGAAAGCTGACAGGTCTGTACCTTGCTCAATAATCTGTACCTCCTTGGCCAAGGCAACTCCTCCCTGCAGGATAAGGTGGATTCGCCTGCTAAAGGGCTGGATGCAGGGAAATGTTTTAGATACAGCCCCTTGCAAACACTGCCATGGCCAGGCCTGGTTGTTAGGGTCTAAAAGAATCCCTTATCCGCTTCTGTGTCTGCTGAAAGCTTCAGGGAGGTTTGCAAATGTGTCCTACCTGCTGTGCTCACTGCCCAAATTGCAGGGCCTTGCTCCTAAAACGTTTTGTTCCTTGAAGTCATTTACTTTTTAAACTGTTGTTATTATTACTCTGAGCACTGCATCATTGACCTTCATTAGCCTTGTGCACAGAGCTGTCCTTAGCCATCTTTGTGTGTGTTTTTATTATTGAGAAATCGTTGACAGCACTCTGTAGCTAGCACTTTCAGCCGTCCCCTGGCCACGTGTTCCTAATATAACACTTCCTGCCTGTACTGCAGCTTCAGATTTTTGTTTTTTGGGTCCCTGTGATATCCAGGCTTACAGATTTCCTCAGCTGGTCTCAAAACTCCTGCAGTTTCCTTTCATCCTTTGTCAGCTGTTAATTTGCTTCTTTACCCAGCTTCTTAGGTCTTTGTCACAGGTCACCATTCGGGTAGATCTTGGATCCCAAATACTCACTACGGGCCAGATTTGTAAATGTGAAAGCACCAAGATACTTTTGAAAACAATTTTGTAGTTGCGCACTCCTGAAAAAAATTCTTCTTTTTGTAATTCCCCACCCTGCAAACACAGAATGTCTTAAAAACATAAGAATGGCCATACTGGGTCAGACTAATGGTCCATCCAGCCCAGTATCCTTTCTGCTGACAGTGGCCAATACCAGATGCTCCAGAGGGAGGGAACACAACCGGTAATCCTCATGTGACCCTTCCCCTGTCACCCATTTCAGGCTAGGGAAACCATTCCTACCCATCCTGGTTAATAGCCATTGATGGACCTAACCTCCATGAATCTATCTAGCTCTTTTTGAACCCTGTTAAAGTTCTAGTCTTCATCATATCCTCTGGCAAGGAGTTCCGTAGATTGACTGTGAGCTGCGTGAAGAAAAACTTCCTTTTGTTTGTTTTAAACCTGCTGCCTATTAATTTCATTTGGTGACCTCCCAGTTCTTATATTGGGGGAATAAGTACATAAATATTGCACTTTATTCTTCTATTATTTTATGTATTTCATATATAAATGTTGGGTTTTCTACTCGTTTGTTTATACATCTAATTTCATATTTTAAAGTCACACATTTTGATATAGGCTATTGCTGTAGGCTTTGTTATGACACACAACACTGGTGTTCTTCCTTCCGACCATCCTACTGTTCCAGGTTGCCAAAATCCAGGGTTTTTTTAATCGGTAACCCTTCGCTGGTGGGGGTCTCTGGCACAGTGCTGACTTGGCAATATCTGGCTTTCCCCCTTGTATTTTTACAGGAGAATAGCTAGTGTTCATTAGTTGCTGATAAAACAGATATTTTCTTACCCCTGAGGACACAGACTATAACACTGACTCAGATGTGCAGTTAAACATTATTCTTAACAGCATGACAGCTTTGATACCTATTGTGGGACTAATGCTACTACTTTGCTGTCCCGTGTATTTGCGTCTGAATGTCTGCAGCCCCCCATATGTGTCGCTGTTATGGAAAAGTAGTTAAAACATTTCAAACTAAAGCAATTAAAATAGGTTTCTACCCTCCTTTCCCATGAGGCCATTACCTTACGAAGGGTTGGTCTCCGTGGCATGAGGCTTAAAGTTTGTGAAGTTAAAGCGCACAAGTTACAGCACCTTAACTCTGAGGGTATGTCTACACTAGCCACCCTAGTTCGAACTAGGGTGGCTAATGTAGTCATTCGAACTTGCAAATGAAGCCCAGGATTAAAATATCCCGGGCTTTATTTGCATGTTCCCGGGCACCACCATTTTTAAATGCCCGGTAGTTTGAACTCCGTGCCCACGGCTGCCCACGGCTACAGGCGGCACGGACTAGGTAGTTCAAATTAAAGCCCCGAATTCAGACTACCATTACTCCTCTTGCAATGAGGAGTAACGGTAGTCCAAATTAGGGGCTTTAGTTCGAACTACCTAGTCTGTGCCGCGTGTAGCCGCAGGCATGGAGTTCGAACTACCGGGCATTTAAAAATGGCGGCGCCCGTGAACATGCAAATAAAGCCTGGGATATTTTAATCCCGGGCTTCATTTGCAAGTTCAAATGACTACATTAGCCACCCTAGTTCGAACTAGGGTGGCTAATGTAGACATACCCTGAGAGATTTCAGTGTTGAGTCTGTTCAGTGTAAATATACTGTTGTTTTTAAAAATAGGCTGAAAGGCTGCAAGCTGACTGGCTTCCAGTCTGTTCATGGACAGAAACTGCTGGATCCCCAAGGCTATTCAGTCTAATGAATAATGGCTCAGTGAGAACTAATAACTGAAAGCTGAAGCCAGACAATTTCAGGCTAGAAAGGAGGAACAAATGTTTGATAGGGAAGATGATTAGTCCCTAAATCAAATGGCCAAAGGAAGTGGTGGATTCTCCATCGCTTAGTGTTTTCAAATCAACACTGGATAGGCTTTCTACTAAATGTGCTTCGGGGAATACAGGTTTGTTCCTTAGTAACTGGATTAAATACAATGGCTTTGTCATACAGATAAGGCCAGAATACATGATCTAACGATCCCTTCTGAACCTGTGAATCTTCGGATCTCATCCTCTAAACATCCACTAGATCATGGGTTCCCAAAGTGGGGAGCGTGAAGAAATTCCAGGGGGGGCGCGAGGTGACCCAGCCCCCCCTTTAAATCCCCTCCCCTAAGTTTTGTTGCTATTGGGGGTGTGTGTGAGGGCTTTTTTCAAAAATCAAAAAAGGGGGCGTGATGCCAAAAAGTTTGGGAACCACTGCACTAGATGCACTTAATTTTAAGCATCTGAATGGTCCCCTTGACTTCACTTAATTTCTGCTGGTTTAGTCCTGATGTGAGTGCCTAGGTCTATTCTGTAAATAAATGGAGGAAGACTAGGGGCTTTAAATACAGCAGCCTACATTCAGACATCGATATCTATATTCAGGCAGCAGAATATGTGGCTTGTTTCTTGGAAACACTCGGCGCTCAGAACTGCATCCCATTCTTGCAGGCACAGGAATGTTGAAACTCAAGCCAGCTACAGAGAGAAATTAATGTGGCTTTGGGATCTCACTTGTGTGTGATGTTTATGGAATATCGAGACTCAAGCATTTGCCCAAAATGGCTGAGTTCACCATGTGTGTCATCAGGGACAGAGTCTGGGCAGATGGGGGTATGGAAAGGATTAAAGCTCCTTCTGAAATGTCTCCAATTGCCCTTCTCCCCCTGACAGGCTGCAGAACGCCCATGTTTTGCTCCAGCTCAGCCCATGGCCTGCAGAGCCAGGGAAAGGAAATGGCTGTGGCGGAGCCGGTGACCTTCGAGGAGGTGGCTGTGTATTTCTCTGAGGAGGAATGGGCTCTGCTGGACCCGGGTCAGAGAGCCCTCTACTGGGATGTGATGCAGGAGAATTATGAGGCTGTGAGCTGGCTGGGTAAGGATTCCTGTCCCCTCGGGTATCAGAGGCTGGGTGGGCTCTGGAGCAGCTGGGTTGAGTTTGGTTCAGGGTCCCTCATTGTCCCCTGCCCCCTGATGTCAGGAGTATGAGCCCCAATAATCCTGGCTCCTGTGTGAGAGACTGTCCCCTCCATGCTCTCTCCCAGGGGACACGGGGTCAGGGACATAACAGTGGTGCTGCTCTTCCCTCAGCCAAGGTCTCAATGTGCTTCCCCACCATCTTGCCCGTGTTGTGCCTT
The DNA here is from genome assembly GCA_019425775.1 of Rafetus swinhoei. Classification (NCBI taxonomy): domain Eukaryota; kingdom Metazoa; phylum Chordata; order Testudines; family Trionychidae; genus Rafetus; species Rafetus swinhoei. The sequence goes on along the minus strand of CM033444.1, from coordinate 18,718,122 downwards.
GGCCGGAGGTGTCAGTGGAAGGGCCCAGGCAGGAACAGCAGGTACCGGAGATCTGGGGCTGGGTGCAGCTGCTCTTAGTGCCTTCAGAGTCCCGCTCGTGCCAGTGGGCTGAGCCCCTGGAAGGAGGATGCGGTTCCCTGAGTCCTTTTCTGGCCTGTGGCTGATTTGTGACTTGCTGGTTCCTGCCAGAGAGAGGGGCTGGATGCTGGGGCTGAAGGAGGGTGGATGAGGCAGCTCACGATCTGTGAGCGTTCTGTTGGGGGTAGCTCCATAGTAGATACATGTGAGGAGAGTTTTTCTTGCATTTCAGGCACTGCACTTTGCGTCAGGAGACTTGTGTTCAATTCCCTGCTCTGCCATAGACTTCCTGTGTGACCTTGGTCAAGTCACTTAGCCTGGCTGTGCCCCGGTCCCATGTCTTTTCAATAGCTATTATAGTATGTCCCTGGTTCACAGGGCAGGGGAAGGATACATACATTGAATAGGGGAGATGCTCTGTTCCATATAAGCACCCCAATAGCACAGTGGGGTCCTGATTTACTATGAAGATCCCAGGTGCTGCTGTGACTGATCATCTTTGCTCCCCATAGCGGCTGCAGTGCTGTGTGAATTGCTGCTAGCGCCACAGAGCATTGTTACGGTGGCTCTTTCTGGGGCTCTGATGCCAGCGGCACTGACAGAGCGTGCGGCTTACCCGTGCAGTACAGCTCAGGGTGGTAGACACGGGCTCCGTTTGGGGGCTAAGGTGCTTGGCCAGGTTTATTGTCAAAGGAGCCGGGTACTAAGTGTCCCAGCTCCCAGGCACAGGTACAGTGAGACATATCCCATCCCAGCTCAGTAGGGAGCACAGGGCCCTCTGGTGAGCTCACAGCAAGCTGCTACTGAGAAAAACCCTGTTTAAGACACTACCAGCTGTCCTGCTCTGTTTGTGATCCCTATTGCCTCCCTTTCCCCCACTCTGCGTAGATGGGGCACATGGGCAGGGGTAGGGGGAGAGTGTGTGAGTGAGGGACAGGCCATGTGAGCTGGCTGCTGGGGACATCTGACAAGCAGAGCACTGCCTGTGTGAGAGAGTCAGGCCATCGCTGTTCAGACTGCAGCAGCTCAGAGTTCTCCTGAGCCAGGCCGTGTCCCCCCTGCCCTGGTCTGTGGAGTTGAGGTACAGGGCTAGACAGACACCCTGACATCAGCACTGCCTCCCCCCGCTCTGCACAGGTGGCAGGAGAGTCCTCCCCGGAGCAGCTGCACGATGGTGCAGATTAGGGGGAAGGGCCCCTGAGCACATGCTGACGTCTCTGCTGATCAGCTGGGCGGCACATGAATCTCTCCTGCGTGGCCGCATGTTTGCGCACCTTACTGGGAGCACAGGTGGGGAGGAGCTCATTGTTCCAAGCAAAGCCTCCACCACCATAAGCCGAAAAGCACAGGCGCCAGATGGAGTTTAGTGTCACATGAGCTGGTCACATGCCCTTGCCTGCTCTGACAAGCCATGGCAGGCATTGCCTACCGTCTGGCTGAAAAGTCCATGGGAAAGTCCGTCCATTGGATGAGATTTCCATGCTGTGACAGCATGTCGGGGAGCCACCGACTCTGCACCTCCCTTCGCAGCCAGATGTGACTCTCTGCCACCAGTAGAGTAAAAAGGGTTTATTGCGTCTCCGAGATACAGCACAGGCTCGATGTTGACGTAGGAGCTAGGGCAGGCAGCCTTAGTCCTCTTGGGGGAAAGGGGTTTACAGGTCCCTGAACCCCCCTGTACTGGACTGAGTCTGCTTTCTCAATGCTTCCCCCAGACAAGAATGCTCCTTCTCCCAGCCGCCCGTCCCTCACTCCCCCCAGGCAACCACACCCCTTCCTTTGTTCAAACTCCTTCCCCTGGCCACATCTGAAGCAGCTGGGCCATTGCCCATGTGTCACAGACACACACAGTCTGCCAACCAGCATAGGGCAGTAGGGGTCACACACAGCATAACACAGCAACCAGTCAATGCAAAACCAGAGTGAATACAGGGTCACAAGAGTGGATAGCGCCCCTCCCCCCCACACACACACACACTACATCACACATGGGTCATGAATTTTGTTGAAGGACCATCAGTCTGAATGTTCCACTGACAATGCGCTGGCTGGATTGGATAGAAACTACTTTGTGGATGTTTCCGTAGCAGCAGCCATATTTGAAAATACAGGGGCATGGTCCATACTCATAACGTGAGATACAAAAACGATGCCCATGAACAGACAGGATAAGCAGAGTCACCACATCAGAACATTCCCATTGACACTGCACATGACGCACTTTGCACAAGGTTTGTTGCAATTGTGTAACAGTGGTATCAACAGCGACCTGCATGGTCATTTTTTAATCCTATTAACATCACAGGGGGGATCTTCCCAGCGCTACCGGAAGGTCCGAGAAGGGGTCAGGCTGAAGGCATGAGGAACGTGGTCACGAGATGCAAAAAAATGGTAGATTCTGTGCAGCCAAAGGGAGGGAACAAACGGCAGGCCGGGCTGGACACAAGAGGAAGGTTGGGGAACCACATAAAGACGCTGCTGCTGCTGGCAGAGTAGAACCAAAGCAGCAGAAGGGGAACTCAGCTGCAGCAACAACCACACACCCTGAAGAAGGAGCACAGCCCAGAGCTGCCATGGCCAGCTGTGGGAGCAGCAGCTGTTGTGGGCAGCTGGCAGGGTCCATCCAGCCACAGGCAGCCAGGGATCAGGAACAGGAATGTAGGCAGGGTCTGAAGCAGCCACCCAAGGGTTCACCTCACTGCTCAGACAACTTCCTCTGCCTCCTCCTGGTTCAAGTAGAGCATCTGAGCCCCCTAGCCAGGGGCTTTGTGTACAGAGCGGTTGGGGAGCTAGAGCCCTGCTGGGTCCTTTCTCTCCAAGTCCTAGTGACCTGCCGTGTGGCAGCTGCAGTCTGAGCCCTGCCTGTGGGTCTGTGTCAGACCTGCCAGCCCTCACTAGAGCTCCCCTGCTGAGCAGTGTGTTCCTGTCCTGCCCTGGGATGGGGGGATGGAACAGGCCATGAGGGAGACTGTTGTACCCTAGAGAGTGCAGCAGAGTTTTCAGCTTCCCCCGGCGAATAAGCTGGGCCATTCCCGAGGCAGGGGGGGATGCACCTTTACTCCAGGTGAGTGTGTCCTGGGATCATCCAGAGCCCAGTCTCTGCGAGGTGGGAAAGGAGCCTTTCTGGGCGGATGACTCAGATCGTGGCTCTGGAAGCAGTAATGGCAGGGACCTTAATGAACAAGATCAGCACTTTGGAAATCCTGCTCAGGGAGCAATTAACCATCTCCAAAGCTCATGTGATCTCCTGGGTGGAGCGAGGGGAGGAGCTGGGGACCCAGATCTGCAGGGCTCTGAGGAAGGGGAAGATCATCAGTGATACCCACACAGGTGAGCAATCAGCTAAACTGACTCAGAAACCAATGTCTGTGTCCTCATGGCAGGTGTCACTTGTGCATTTTCATCAAGTCTCACTGACCCTTCAGCCTGTCTTCAACTCCAGTCAGAGGATGGGATGGAAGACTGGGTTCTCTCCTTTTGGGAGGGGTTATGAGGAAGGAGGATGAACTCAGCTCATGATTATTCAATTTTCCCAGCCATTATCTGGGTGTGATCCCTGTTTTTTATTCCCCTTTCAGAGTTTTCCTTTCAGCCCAGCACAGAGAATGACTCCTGTCTGGATTCTCTCTCTATCCCAGCAGGTGATGGGACGGTGAGTGAGAACAATGAGGAGAATCTTCAGCAGGAAGGAGCAGAGCAAATGGCTCCACTTGGGATGTTACTGGGAAGATCTGAAGGGCATGTTTCCCAGAGTCCTGAACAGGGAGACACCTGTGAGAGTCAGCATATCCCAGAAAGGCAGCAGGGAAACCATGCGGTGGAGAGACAGGGTAAATCCAGTCACAGGAGCAGAGGAGTGAAAAGAATCAAAAAAGCCATTCAACAGAAAATACCCAATCAAGAGAGACCCTACACTTGCAGTAAATGTGGGAAAAGCTTCAAACTGAAAGCGGTCCTTTTTTTGCACCAGAAAATCCACTCAGGAGAGAAACATTTCAACTGCTCTTACTGTGGGAAAAGCTTTGGTCAGCTTGCTACTGTTGTTGAACATCAAAGAACCCACACAGGAGAAAAGCCACTAAAATGCTCTGACTGTGGAAAATGCTTTAGTCGGCGCTCATGCTTTACTGACCATCAGAAAATGCATGCAGGAAACACACCTCATAACTGCTCTGACTGTGGGAAAAGCTTCAGTCAGAGGTCACACCTTATTAGGCATAGGAGAAGTCACACAGGGGAGAAACCTTTCAATTGCTCTGACTGTGGGAAAAGTTTCAGGCAGAAATCGCACCTGGTTGTACATCAAAGAATCCACACAGGAGAGAAACCCTTCAAATGCCCCAACTGTTGGAAATGCTTTAGTCGGCGCTCATGCCTTACTGAGCATCAGAAAATGCATACAGGAGAGACACCCCATAACTGCTCTGACTGTGGGAAAAGCTTCAGTCAGAAGTCACACCTTGTTAGACATAGGAGAATCCACACAGGAGAGAAGCTCTTCAGCTGCTCTGACTGTGGGAAAAGCTTCAGTCAGAGCTCACACCTGGTTTTACATCAGAGAGTCCACACAGGGGAGAAGCCTTTCAGATGCACTGACTGTGGGAAAAGCTTCAGTGGGCACTCGAGTCTTATTAGTCATCAGCGAACCCACACAGGAGAGAAACCTTTCAACTGCTCTGACTGTGAGAAAAGTTTCAGGAGGAGCTCGCTCCTTGTTAGACACAGGCGAATCCACACAGGAGAGAAGCCCTTTGACTGCTCTGACTGTGGGAAAAGCTTCAGTGGGCGCTCGAGTCTTATTATTCATCAGCGAACCCACACAGGAGAGAAACCCTACAGCTGCTCTGAGTGTGGGAAAAGCTTCAGTAGACGCTCAAGTCTTAATATTCATCACAGAACCCACACAGGAGAGAAGCCCTTCAACTGCTCTGACTGCAGGAAAAGCTTCAGTCAGAGGTCAGAGCTTGTTAGACATTGGAAAATCCACACAGGAGAAAAGCCCTTTAACTGCTCTGACTGTGGGAAAAGCTTCCGTGGGAGTTCACACCTTGTTACACATAGGAGAATCCACACAGGTGAGAAGCCCTTTGACTGCGCTGACTGTGGGAAAAGCTTCAGTCAGCACTCGCATCTTATTAATCATCAGAGAACCCACACGGGGGAGAAACCCTTCAGCTGCTCTGACTGTGGGAAAAGCTTCAGTCAGAACACACACCTAATTAAACATCAGAGAATCCATACAGGGGAGCAACCCTTCAGCTGCTCTGACTGTGGGAAAAGCTTCAGTGGTCCCTCAAGTCTCATTATTCATCAGAGAATCCACACTGGAGAGAAACCTTATAATTGCGCTGAATGCGGGAAAAGCTTCAGTCAGAACTCATACCTTGTTAGACATCGGAGAATCCACACAGGAGAGAAACCCTTCAGTTGCCCTGACTGCGGGAAAAGCTTCAGCGAGAGCCCAAACCTTGTTAGACACAGGAGAATCCACACAGCAGAGAAACCTTATAACTGCTCTGACTGTGGGAAAAGTTTCAGTTGTCGGTCAAATCTTTACAATCATTGTACAGTCCACAAGAGCAGAAACCCTGTAACTGCTCTGAGTGTGGGGAAAGTGTCATTCAGAGCTCAGACCTTGTTAGACACAGGAGAATCCACACAGGAAAGAGACCCTTCAGCTGCTCTGACTGTGGGAAAACCTTCAGTCGGAACACAAACCTCATTGACCATCAAAGAATCAACATAGGAGAGAAACCCTATAACCTAAGTTCCCTTTTAGCTGTGTGGCCATATGACTGTGCAGCAGCCTATTAAGTGACATGCAAGCACTTAGGGCTGTGGTGGGGAGAGATTCCTCTACCCGCCGGTCTCAACCCTGGCCCAGTCCTGCCACGGCTAGGGGACAGTCAGCTATCCTGCAGCACCCATAGTGCCCCTTTCCCCCTTCCCCAGAATAGCAGCTGACCTGGGAGTGACATAGCTGGTGGCAGTCTTCTCTCCCTGCTGTAGCCTTCAGTGATCTGCACCTCAAATCCCTCATCCTTGGCCCATCCCAGAGCCCACACTCCCAACTGGAGCCTTCTCCCCACCTCACATCTCAGCCCTCTCTCTCACTCCTGAGTCCCTCATCCCCAGCCCTACCCTACATACCCGTGTTCCCCAGTCCTGAGCCCCTTTCCCAAAATCCAACCCCTGAGCACCTCCACCACATTATTTTAGTTCTGTACGTCAGTGGGGAGATGATGTGCCCATAAAAAAATTAATTCCACAGGTGTCGGGAAAATTGTATGGAACACTGTGTTTAACTGCTCTGCCTGTGGGAAAAGTTTGTCAGAGCTGATACCCCCTTGAACATCTTGAGAGAGAAATATGACAGATATATAAGTAGAAAATGCTTTAATCCGTGCCCCCATGTTCTAGCACATTGGATAACCCAACGGTGAGAGAAACCCTATGAATTGCCAAGGACAGGAAAAGCCTCTGTGGGAGGTCAGTCCTTGTTGGCCACCAGAGAATCCACACAGGGAAGAACTCTTTAAATGCCCTGAATTTGGGAACTGTTCGGTGAAAGCTCAGCCCTTACTAAACCTCAGAGAACGCATGGGAAAGGGTGCCGTGAGTGTGGGAAAGCCTTCTAGCACAGCTCATCTCTGCTGAGATGTAAGGGCATCCACCCAGGACCCACACAGCAGAAGTGTGCTGGGTAGGGATGGGCCAAGAGATTACAATTCTTCCTTCCTACAAATCCCAGAGGCTGTGTTGGCTGTGCAGTGAGGACAACAGGCATGCCCACAGTGGAGTGGTGGTTAGGGCACCCATGTTAGGAGGTGGCTATCCCTGAATCCAGTCCACTTGCTGTAAAGACAAAGCCCTAAACCCTGTCACGAGGAAGATTCCAGACATTCCAGCTGTGAAAAAGTTCATGGGGGTTTAGAAAACCAGCTGTTATTGCTGAAATTCCATAGAGGAATTCTCTATGCTGCAGGAAAGTTGGACCTATCACCACGAGGCTCCTCAGATCAGTCAGAGCCGCCCTTGTGTGTGACTAGATCTGTGAGGAAAGGCTGCGCAGGAGGCTGGTCAGCTCTCCTGTGCCGGGTGCCTTTGTTACAACATGCCCTCCCCCCCAGGAACACTCTTTCCCCCAAGGCCTCACCCTCACACTGAGCTCTGTCCAAACTAGGTGTCCTTACCCACAGGAATGTTGGGGGCACTCACTCCAGAGGCTGGTGTGCTGGGACGTGTGGGTGACATGGACACAAATAACGGCTTTAGCTCATTCTTACAGCTGTTATTTCTGCCCTGACCAGTCACATCTTTCCCTTCAACCCCGTACAACCCATAGGGCTGGTCTGCTTGCTGGCCTGTCAATCTCTTGCTGTGGGTTTCTATAGCTAAGCAGGGTTACAAGGAAAGAGGGGAAGGTGGAGTTCCCTGTAATTTATCTCCCGGGCTCTCAGAGGCACCGTGTCCAGCTGGTTCCTTAGGAACATGCAGTTACCTGGTTGGGGTTGGCAGTTTGGGCTCTGCCCCTTTTCCCATTAAATTGCAGCTGTGACATTCCCCACTCTGGTCCTTTTGGTGCCTTTGGGATGCTGAGAGTTTCCAGGATCGGGACTCTGAATCGTTCGCTCTTTGGGTCCATTGGCACAGTGTCTGCTCAGAGCTCAGTACTACAGGGCCCTTGCCCAGGCCAGGGCTCCCCTACCTGGTTTGAACCCAGCCACTGCCACTTTTCCCACACCTGCTGCATCTCCCCTTCCCCATCCCTGCCCAGGGCGGGACTTGCCATGGCTGGGGCACACCTCTCCGGCCTGAACCCAGCCTGGGATTGGACCTGGAGGTGGCCTGACCCTTGGCCCCAGCAGGAGAGAAACCTTTCAACTAGGAACCCCTAGACACTGACCCAGCCATTGTTGCTGCTGACTGCAAGTAGGAGAAGAGTCCAAAGTTGATGCTAACCCTCCAAACCCTGATTGATTAATTCTGTGTCCTGCCACCCCCACCTCTGCCTGTCCCCAGCCTGGCTGTTAGTTCAGTCCCCACCTCTGCCCCTCAGGGTCACTCTGCTCCTTCTGCAGTCCCAGGTGTTCTTCCCCCCTCCCCGTCCCATGCCTGGGGCTGCAGGGACGGAGGACCTTGCCGTATCATAGAAATGAGGGGTAGGGTCTGGGTACAGGGGAGTTCTCCAAGATCATTGGGGTGGGGGGAGTGAGGCTGGTTTCAGGGACACAGGCTGAGCTGGGATTCTGGCCCCACCCAGAGCCAGGGTCAGATTCTCTCCCTAGGGAAGGAGCCCAGCGGGAAAGTGATTACTGGGGCCTCGTCATCAGCATCGATGTCACCTGCCCCTGGTCACAGTCCAGACAAACCTAGATCCTGCTGTGGGCTGGGCTCAGGGGCAGGGGGGTGGCCAGGGAGGTTAGAGCCCAGAACTGACACACCCACACACACACACACACCAACCACTGCACAGCCCAAATCCCCCCCTTATGGCTATGGTTGATCCTTCCCTTCCTGCTCCCAGACTCTCTGGCCACCCCCACATCCCAGTGTACCCCATCCTCTACTTCCCAGCAGTATCTTCCCCAAGATGAATTTCTCACAGCCCAGCACACAGGGCACAGAGTAAAATCTCTCAGGGATACCAGAGAATTGCGGCTCTGTGTCTCCCCATCTCACACTTTTCCAATCCTCTGACAGGATGAGCTGGGGATGAGCCGTGTCTAGATCGAGAGTCACATTCGCTGAGGGGAGAGAATCAGAGCATGAGGGGCAGAGCTCAGCCCGGGGAGGTGGGGGGGGTTTGCGGGAGTGAGTGACAAAGTGGGGGCGTGGCCAGTGTTCCCTCTAATTTTTATGTCCGTGCCTTTTGTTCTGTGCACCAATATGGAGGTGAGGCATCACAGAACAGAAGTCATGCCATCCATGGAAAGTGTGTGGTAGGGGTGGGGCTAAGGGGTTGGGGTAAGGTCTCTAAATGGGGGTTTGGCTGTAAATGGGCACTCCAGGCTGGAGCAGGTAGGTGAGGTGCAGGAGGGTGTGAGGGCGCTGGCTGTGGGCGTGGGCTTTGGGTGGGGCTGGGGAGGGTGAGGTGTTTTGGATGCAGGAGGGGGCTCCAGCTTGGGGGTGAGGCTGAGAGTTTTGGAATACAAGAGGGGGCTGCAAACTGAGGCAGGGAGTTGGGGTGTTGGAAGGGGTGAAGGGTCTGGGGTAGTCAGCCCTGGGGATAAGGGGTTTGGGATGCAAGAGGGGGCTCCAGTTTTGGGGAAGGGCTCCGGACTGGGGCTGTGGGCTTAGGGGTGGGGCCTGGGATGAGGAATCTGGGGTGCAGGAGGTGGCCTCTGGGCTGGAGGAGACTCAGGGTGTGTGTGTGTGGGGGGGGGGGTTATGGATCTCCTTGACATGGCTGGCTCCTGGTCAGCAGTGCTCAGGCTGGCTGCCCGGTGCCTTCCTGTCCTGCGGCATGGCGCCACATTCTGCCAGGGGCCATAAGGTCCAGCCCCAAGGGGGACATGAGGCTCCCTCACGCAGTCGGTGCGCTCCTAGGGATTCCCCTCTTCGTGCCTCCAGTGCAGACGGCAGAGTGCCTGGAGGGGGGAGGATAAGCATGGTGAGATCTCAGGTTTACATTGTGAAATCCTCCCCCCCACACACACACACACCCTTCCCAGCCCCACCCCATTCCCAGCCCTCTCAAGGGACACGCCTGGGGCCTGCAGCTGCTGGGGAGGAGACACAAGAGGCTCCTGTGCTGGAGGGATCCCTCGCTGTGGGGGAGGGATTTTCACCTTCCCTGCAGCGCACAGGACCAGAGCACCGGGTTGGGCTGGGCCCACTTCTAACAAACGGCCTTTAATTCAAGGTTTCGATTTTGGGTGCCGACCTTCAGGCCCCAGAGCCTGGCTCTCAGTAGGGCTGTGAAAGGTTAACTGGTAAGCATCACCCTAACTAGGTGGTGCTTACTGGTTCTGGTTAACCAGTAATCGGTGGGGGCTGGAGCAGCTGCACTACTGTGCAGTAGTGCAGTGGAGCTGCACTACTGTGGGCAGGGGACTGTTCCTGTGCCCAGTGTGGACAGAGCCTGCTCTAATGGGGGCTGGGAGCCAGCAGCCCCTCAACTTGGCGGGGGGGCTTCTCCAGCTGGGATGGAGCAGTCGCCAGCCCAGATTCCCACTTAAGTCAGTTAACTGGTTAAATGTCAGGTTAACCTAACGGTTAAGCGGTTAGCTGATGATGTGGGATTTTGCATCCCTCGTTCTCAGAGGGGCTGGGCCCTGCAGCTGCCACTAACTCCACCAGCGGCTGTGGAGGCTGCACAGCTCTGGAGCACCCGCCCTGCAGCGTGCTGGTTGGGGGAGAGACACGCCGGGGGGTCCCACATGAAGGAATTTTGCTAAATTTGGGTCTGAATCTTGTGACCATTGGTAAGTCATCAATTTGAGTGAGCCATCCTGACACCTGGCCCTGCTACAGCCGTTCTGCTCGTCTCTGCTTTGCAGTAGTTATTATGATAAGTATTGAGAAGTGGTACAAGTGTCTTTTTTTTTATTCATACATTTGGGGAAACCAAGATTGTGTGTTTGTATTGACTGACTCGGCTTTGGCCTGGTGAGCAGGTTGCCTGACATAAGAGAAATGTTTCCTTCATCTCACCTTGTTATGAAGTGCTCTGTTCCTAAGTTGCTCTGTGGGACAAAGGGATTCTTTGACCACAGAAGGGTTTACGCACAACAGACACCCAGAGTGTCCTCCCAAGGAGCAGTGAGCAAAGTCTAGAGGCCCCCCATGCAGAGAAGTGACCTGTGTACATCCTGTGTACATCCACCTGTGCTGGGTGGTACTGAACAATCTCATTTGCATATTTTATCCGCAAGATCCTTATGCCCCAAAAAAGGAGGTATACCGATCTTGCGGCTAAAGGGGGTTTTGTGCAAAAACCCCAGCGCAAAAACAGATTGGCAGAAAATATGCAAATGAGATCACGACTCATGCAAATGAGTCTTTAATTAGCATATTTTTTGCTGAGAAAACTTGTAGTGTAGACGTTGCCTGATGGAAGAGAGAGAGAAGCTGCTGAGGTTAAAGGTAACCGGTGAGGCAAGAAGCCAGGAGTATCTAGTACAGTGTTTCTTAAATTGTGCTGGTGTGCTGCGCGGAGAACAGAATTCAAAATGGTCACCCTTAAAGGGGCAGGCGACCTTTTTTTTCCCCCTCAATAACTTTCCCCAACTCTTTTTTTTCTCAGTAACTTTCCCCCTGACCCTTTTCCCCCCGACTTTTTTTTTTTTTTTTTTTTTTTTTGTGCTCAACAAAATATCCTTGGTGTTCCTCATCAAAAAAAAAAATTGTTTGGTGTTCCTCAGTCATAAAAAGTTTAAGAAACACTGATCTAGTAGGTGCCTGTTGTTCTTTGCCAGCTGGGAGCTGGAGTTGGGAGGGTTGTGTCTTGTTAGCTTGCTGTGCAGCGTTGGTGAATGTGGGTTTATGTGCGTTTCTCCATGATCATGGGGGAGTGGGGTTGTATGTCACAAATATTCTCTCCCTGGGGGAAAAAAATGGAAGATGCCTTTTAATGAATGAATGAATTACTGTTCATTGCAATGTGCATAAAAAACTTCTCCTGAACCAGGATTATTTCCGAGGAGACACGGACACAGCTGTTCAAGGGATATTGGGACCCAAGTTGTAAAAAAAAAAAGGCCTCCCCCTTGGGGTCAAAACGTAGAGTCAAGTATCAGGCTGTGAAGGATTGCAGGTTTTGAACCCCAGTCAGGGGGATACTGACATCTTTTGCCAGGTCCCTAAGCAAGGTGGGAGGGGTGGTGGTTCTGCAGTGCCGGAAGGGGCAGAGCCTCAGGCAGAAGGAGCGGGGATGCCCTTAGCACTGCCCAGACCGGCGCTCCAGCAGCGATGTAAAGGTCCTGGTGCCACTTCTGCCACACTTTGTCTCTCCAGTCAGTGGGCCTGACCCCAGTCCACAGATCTCAAGCCATCAGCTCTGCAGAACATGCAGGGGAGGGGCTAGTGGAACTCTGGCCCACCGGAGGCTCAGCTCCTGATTGGACCACGCATTTGGATGCATGGATTTAGGTACACTTTTAAGGGGTTCCGGGAGGTGGTACAAACCACTGAATGAGCTTCTGATCTGCTCATGGATCGGGCCCTGATTGTGGCTTGGTCCTGGTGTTATTAGGTTTGACCTGTAGCATGGCTATCTGACTCCAACTCCAGCTTGACTCTGACTCTAGTTCTGCCTCCACATGACTCCAAGCGCTGATTCTGGTTCAGCTTTTGTCATGACTCCTCATCTAGATTTTGGCCATACCCCTTAGACCTGGTCTACTTTAGGACTTTAGTCTGAAATTAGCCCCCCAAGGTTGATTTTGTAAGCAACACACCCATACTATCAAGCCTGTTATTCTGGAATAAGGGGCCACCGAATTCAAACTTTGTAGTCACGGCCGCTCCTTCAGGCCGCTGCTGCTGTTCTCTGCCAGCCTCCCTGCTCCCCACAGCCCAAGCACAAAGTCCGGCGCTGGTGGCAGCCATGAACTCCACCCCCATCCTGCACTGCTTCGCCGCCTGGCCAGAGCTGCCTGGACCTGCAGGTACCAGACAGAGCCCAGGGCCAGCCCGCACATAGCCAGCTCAGGGATGCGGCCCACGCCAGGAGCCTGGAGACAGTGGAAATTAAGCACGAGGTAAATGCCAAGACCCTTTAATTGAACCAACTTCTGTTAATGGCTTGGACAAACTTTCGAGCTGTCACAAAGCTCTTCTTTGGGTGTGGGAAAGGTGGCCGTCACAGCTAAATACAAGGAGGGACCAACTGTTAAGTATAAGGAGTTCACACATGGTGTAGGATAGTGGCTCAAATTATTGTCTCTCTTTCTGGAGTTCTTGTGGTGAGTATGGGGCTGAGTGTGTGGGGTCTCAGCTTGGAGGGGTGAGGATGGAGCACCAGTGCGGGCTCCCAACATGGCCCCAGCCTGCTCACTCACCGCCCTGCCAAGACCCTGGATGCCCAGCCCCAGCCTGCTCACTCACCGCCCTGCCAAGACCCTGCATGCCCAGCCCCCTCACTCACCATCCTGCCAAGACCTCACCTCTCCCCCACCAAGATCCTGCGCCCCCAGCCTCCTCATCCACCCCTTCCACCGAGACCCCGCACCTCCAGCCAGCTCCTGCAACTTCCCCCCGGCCAGATACCTACCCCCCGAGAGAGGGGGGTTGGCAAGTCAAGCAAGCAGGGAGCACAGCCCCATAATAATAAATAATAATAAATCTTTTCTGCACTCTCTCAGCAATCCAAGGAAGGGGGTGCGGAACACAGTGACCATGAGAGCCCCTGCCCTGCCCCCATGCTCAGACCATCTCACCCTCCTGCCTGCAGGCTGCCGTGGGAAGGGAAAATTGCACTCTTCCAGCAAGGGGGGGGACCCGAACACACACTGAGCATATGAATCTCTGCCTTGTCTCCATGCCACTCTGGACCCCCTTTGCAAGTACAGGCCCTTGCCTGGCTTCAGGAGCTGCAGCCGCTGCGTCACACGTGTTTTCCAAGCAGAAGCAATAGTGCGAGGCCCCGACCTCTTCCTCACCATGCCCGCCACCAAATTGAGTCCAGCTGCTGCCCTGAGATCTCTGTGCTGTATTTGCTGCATATTGGGCTCTTAAAGGATATTTTTTGCCTATTGCATTGGCCAAATGTTCTCTTATGGTAAGAGATTAGCTTCCGCATTCTGCAGCGTATCTTCGCTAAAGTCTGCCCTTCTCTTTTTTTTTTTGTCACAGCAGATGCAACAGCGAGCCTGTTGCCTGCTCCCCTGGCAAGATCTGACAGCAAAAATGTAATCGGGTGACATAGTCTAGGAGCTTCAGAGGTGGAGCTAAGTTAGTCTGTGACAGGAAAAACTTAAAAAACAACAATTAGTCTAGTAGCCTCTTAGGCTACAAGATTCTTTCAAAAGAAAGAAAAAGCTTCTTTCAAAAGAGATCATCTAGACAGCAACCAGTATTTTCGAAAAAGGGAGCCGCTTTTTCGAAAGAGAGCACCCAAGCAGTCTCGATGCTCTCTTTCAAAAAAGCATTGTGTGCGTTCAATAACGCCTTTTTTCCAAAGAGCACTTTCGGAAAAAGGTGTTATTCCACATAAAATGAGGTTTTCCACGGTTGAAAAAACTGCCCGCGTTCTTTCAATTTCATTTCGAAAGATTGTAATACGTCACTTGTCCATGCTCCCCCTCCCCGAAGCCCCCGCCCGGACATACCATAGCATGAGGTGCAAAGTATTTGCAATGATTACCACCGCACTTTGCAGCTGAAGAGGGTCCATGCTTGCCTTGCTACAGCATCTGCTCAGATAACCAGGGGGGAAAGGGTGTGAAAATGGCCATTGCTTTCAAGTGGGGGGGGGGGGGGAAGGAGAAGGGAAGAAATGAGAGCATTATGGGATGCTGACAACCAGGGCTGGTCCTAACCAATTGACGGCCTCGGGCAATCGCCCGGCTCGCCTGTAGCGTTGCCAGATGGTTTCGACAAAAATTTGTAAAGCAAAAAAAAAAAAAAAAAAAAAACGCCGGGCTAAGAAGACTAACGGCATGTTTGGGTACATTAGTAGGAGCACTGCCAGCAGATGTAGGGAAGGGATGCCGCATCTGGAGGTGGTGAATCAGAGAATTAGAGAACACTAGAACTAGAATGGTCCTCAAGAAGTCATCAAGTCCAGTCCCCTGTCCTCAGGGCAGGAGCAAGCACCATTTAGATCATCCCTGATGTCTATCCAACCTGCTCTTAAAATATCTCCAGTGATGGAGATTCCACAACCTCCCTGGGCAATTTCTTCCAGTGTTTAACCTCCCTGACAGTTAGGAAGTTTTTCCTAATGTCCAGCTTAAACCTCCCTTGCTGCAATTTACGCCTATTGCTTTCTGTCCTATCATCAGAGGCCAAGGTGAAGCACTGGAATAGTTTACCTAGGGATATGGTGGAGGTTTTTAAGTTCTGGCTTGACAAAGCCCTGGCTGGGATGATTTAGTTGGGGTTGGTCCTGCATTTAGCAGGGGGATTGGACTTGATAACTCCTGAGGTCTCTTCCAACCCTATGATTACGATTCTATGATTCACACATATGACACAGTTACTATTGAGTGCAGGGCCGGATTAAGGGGGGGGGGCTAGCTGGGCAGCTGCCCAGGGTGCCAACCAATGGGGGGCGCCTGATGGCAGCTGTAAGGGGTGCCGCGCGCCCAGAGCCGGGGGCCGCGTGGCGCCCCTTAGAGCTGCAATCAGGCGCTGTGCGCCCGATTGCAGCTGTAAGGTACACAGCCTGCCAGGCAGCGGGGCCGCGCATGCTCCGTGCGCCCGGGGGCGGAGCCGCGCATGCGTCGCGCACCCCACTGCCTGGGGCGCAGGAATGGCTCGAGCCGGCCCTGATTGTGTGGGGCAACTTGTGATGCCATTAACCAGTGTGACGGATAGAAGTGCTGGCCAGCACTTGGTGACTAAAGGGTTACACTCAGGTAGCAATGGGTGTTGGCAGGGTGTGTAAAAGCCTAGATCTCAATGCTCTTGGAAGAACAGTCACTGCTTACCAGCAACAGCAGGACTTCTTTGGGAACCACAACACGAAACACAAAGAAAAGGCCATTGACAACACACTAAGCTCCAGGGAGAAAGCCAAGCAGTTTTCACTAAAAATGGCCAAACTGCAAGATTCTTCTCCCCAGGCTGCAATCATCGAATGACGGACTTTGGAAACACAAAGTCCAACACTGACAAGAACATCGCTCTTTGGCACTCACTGCTAGAATTGGAAAGAAATATCCCCCCATGTGCTCAGTCTTCATGAAGAGCTGCCAGACATCGCTCAAGCAGCCAAAGCAACCATGGATGAGTTAGACAAAGAAACAAACATCTTGAGGAGTGGACTAAGGCTGTGTAACAAAAATAATGGACATTTTAAAATTACACATTCCTGATAAAGAGATTGCACTGCAGTACTTACATGAGGTGAAATGAAAAATACTATTTCTTTTCTTTATCCCATTTACAGTGCAAATATTAGTAATAAAGACATATCAAGTGAGCCCTGTACGCTTTCTGTTCTTTGCTGTAATAAAATTAATGTATTTGAACATGTAAAAAAAAAAATCAATCAAAATATTTGAGAAATTTCACTTCGTATTCTCTTGGTTCACAACACGATTCACTGGGATTAAATTTTCTAACTATGATCAATTTTTGAGATAATCGTGTGAGTTTTCTGCAATAAATCAACAGCATTACTATCTTCCGTCAACCTTCTGTCAATTTTTTAGCAAGTTTACATGTCAAAATCCTAAGCCTGTCTTCCTTGGAAAGTCTTCAAATACCATCTGAACTCTTGTCTAACAAGTTTCTAAAGGTTGAATCTGAGTTAATTATCCTCCAAGCGTCTCACCCTTTTTTACTATGTCAGAAAAGTTTAGATCCTGTGTCAATTCTCCCATGTTTAATGAAGTGTGATCTCTGTGTGCCCCTTTTCCACAGTCCAAACATTTATGGGGTCTCTTTTCCAAGCGGATTACATAATGTGTTACAATATATGATCTCTGTGTGAAAATTTGTACAAAGTCAAGGCAATTAGGGAGTTTCGCACTTGTGTGAATTCTCTGACGTAGAAGAAAGATCGGATCAGTTTGTAAAATGTATACCACAACCTAAGCATTTACAGGCTCTCTCTCCAGTGTAGACAGCCTGATGTTGAGAAGGGCTGAACTGTTTCAGACATCGTTCCCACAGGCCAAGCACTCACGGAATCTTCTGTGTGGAGTGACTGATATTTCATAAGATATGACGAAGGCATGGGACTTTTCCCACAGTCCAAACACATATGGGGTTTCTGGTCTGCATGGATTGCCTGATGCTTACGACTGCTTGACGACCCTATGAAATTTTTCTCACAGCCCAGTCACAGCGTCTCTCTCCTGTGTGGATTGCTTGATGTTTAATGAGGTTTGACCTCTTTATGAAACTTTTCCCACAGTCTAAGCACTGATGGGGTCTCTCTCCTGTGTGGATTCTCTGATGTGAAGCAAGCGCTGACTTCCGTAAGAATCTTTTACCACATTCTAAGCAGTTATGGGGTCTCTCTGCTGTGTGGATTTTCTGATGCGAAACAAGGGCTGACCTCCATATGAAACATTTTCCACAGTCCAAGCACTGATGGGGTCGGTCTCCTCTGTGGATTGCCTGATGTTTACTCAGGTCTGCTCTATGTATGAAATTTTTCCCACAGTCTAAGCACTTATGGGGTCTCTTTCCTGTGTGGATTGCCTGATGTTTAACAAGCTCAGACTTGCGTTTGAAACTTTTCCCACATTCTAAACATACATGGGGCCTCTCTCCAGTGTGGACGGCCTGATGTGAAACAAGGAATGATCTCCATAGAAAACTTTTTCCACAGTCCAAGCACTTATGGGATCTCTCTGTGGTGTGGATTTTTTTATGTGAAACAAGGGCTGACCTCCATTTGAAACTTTTTCCACAATCTAAACACTCATGGGGTCTGTCTTCCCGGTGGGTTGCTTGATGATTCATGAGGTCTGATCTCTGTATGAAACTTTTTCCACAGTCTAAGCATTTATGGGGTCTCTCTCCTGTGTGGATTTTCTGATGTAAAACAAGGGAGGACCTCCATATGAAACTTTTCCCACAATCTAAACACTTATGGGGCCTGTCTCCTGTGTGCATCACCTGGTGTTTAATCAGGGCTGACATCTCTTTGAAACTTTTCCCACAGTCTAAGCACTTATGGTGTCTCTCTGTGTGACTTGTCTCATGCACAGTCAGGGCAGACTTCCAATTCAGATTCTTCCCTGCCTCAGGGCACTGAGAGCCTCTCTCTTCAATTTGGCTTCTCCCGTCAGTATTAAGATCTGAGCTGTTATTGACACTTTCCTCACGGTCCAAGCGATCAAGGGGTTTCTTTCCAGTATCTACTTTCTGAATTGTAATAAGCTCTGGGCTCACAATAAATCCCTTCCCATAACTGAGCCATTCCTGGTGTTTCTCTTCCTTGGGGTTTGTCTGCTGGGCTGTGGGATGCTTGTGTCCTTCCCCACATTTAATAGATTTGTCCATTTGTTCACATGGGAGGTTTCCCAGCAGCCTCTCCGGCCTGGGCCAGTTTCCCCAGGCCTCTCCCTGTTCCAAGCACTGGGAAACATTCCCTTCAGCTCTTCCCACAAAGGTTGCCTGCTCCATCTCCTCAGGTTCCATCTCCTCAGGACCTTCCTGCTGCTGATTCCCCTCTTCATTCTCATTCGCTGTCTCATCACCTGCTGGGAGAGAGAGAAAATCCAGGCAGGAGTCATAGAGCTGGGGAAAAAAAGGAACAGCACCAAGGGAAAACACTGAAATTGCACAGACTGAAACATGGGAAGGAAACTCCTGCAGCTAACAGGACTGCTGGAAAACCGTGAGCAATATCTGCTGACCACACCCTGCCCTGCATGGGAGGATGCCAGATTCTGCGTCAGTCCTCACCTATGCAGGTGCCTCTCGGGATCTCTCTTTCCTCCCTGGCCTCGAGATCGGGCACCCAGGGCTCTTCCCCTTGTTCCAGCCGGGTGATCAGCTCAGGTCTGGGAACGGGAAACTCTGCGCAAGGTGAAATCAGAGCAGATCAGGGTGCATGGAGGGTGGGGAGAGCTTCTGTCCCAAGGGACATTCCGTGAGTGGAACCTGTCCCTGGGCTCTGCTGGGGAATGTGCAATCCAAGAGGATGGGAACATGGTCACTGAGCCCCCTGGGGAGAGGCAGGCGTGTGAGGAGGTGAGAGGAATTGTGACGCCCTCCCTAGGAGTTCCCAGGATCTGGGCAGTCTGGGGCCCTTGCTGACACTCACAGCTCTGCAGTTACACCCCTGCCTATTTCTAAACCTGCAGAGCTCAGAGCCCTCCCCACAGCTGGAGCTCGTCCCAAGGAGGGAGGGGAACAGGGATTCTGGGTGCGAGTGAGGAACACCACACACAGGAGGATACATGGCCCTTCCCACCCGCCTTGAAATCTAGAGGGGTGGGGTGGGGTGGAGATGATTTAGCACGTCCGTTAAGGTTTGACACCCTGGTCTCACTGCACAGGGTACACAGATGCAAGTCGCTCTCACCCGGCAGCTGTGCCCATGGAACCCATTCCTGTCGAGGCCACCTGAGCAGGGAACAACCTGACCCGTGTCGGACACGCAGACCCCACGGCTCCTAATACCCGAGGGGCCAGGACGCCCTTACCTAGCGAGGTCACCGCCTCGTAGTTCTCCAGCATGACGTCCCTGTAGAGGGCTCTCTGAGCGGGGCCCAGCAGCGCCCCCTGCGCCTGGGTAAAATACACAGCCACCTCCTCGAAGGTCACCCGCATCTGCAACAACAAGAGTCCCTCACCCACTGCCTGCGGCCCCAGCCACAATCCCAGGGAAAAAACACAAACTCTGGGAAGGCTGGAGTAGTAGAATCCCATCCCCAGCCTGTTTAGAGCAGCCAGGAGGCTTCAGGGCCAGGGTTGGCAATCTACGGGTCACGAGCAGGGGCGGCCCATGGATGCAGGCAACCTCGGCAGTCGCCTAGGGCGCCACATTGAACGGGGCGCCCAATGATGACGTCACGCCACTGAGGGCTATGGAGGCAGGGGTGCCGATCGCGCATTCCGCCTGGGGCGCCAGCTGCCGGCAGCTCACCTCGAGCCGCTCCTGGTCACGAGCCAAATCTGGGTCACTAGGGAGCCAGATACGGCTCTTATGAAGCTCAAGCCCTGCCCCTCCTTACTCGCCCCGCAGCAGGGAGCCAGTGCTGCCACTACAGCCTTACAGCCCTCTGCAAAATTGGAACGTCAGCACCAGTCCTGTGGGGATGAGAGAGGGGGAGAAGGCCCAGAGCCTTCCCGCCGGATCTGGCTTGCGGGGAACAAATGGAGCAAAAAAAGTCTCGCTGCGCCGCTTTTTTCCTTCCCTCCCCATGCAGGAAACAAGCAGCCAAAAATGGCTCCAGGCGCACTGGCCTTTTTCGTCCCTCAGGAACCACTTCGCTGGAGGCTTCCCTTGCTTCTGGGGAATGGGAGCAGCAGGAAGCGTGTTACTTGTTTTCATGCTGCATGGCAGATACTGTGTAAGTGCTTCTCCACCCCCTCATCGCCAGACCCCAACCCCTCACTCATCCCCTTCCCCACGCCAGATGCACCCTCCCCAGGAATCCCCCCCTGACTGATTTTTCTGTGGGCCCACGACTCACAAAAGGTTCCCCACTTCTGCCATAACTCAAGACAATGTTGAAACCTTTTGTGATGGACATAATATTTTCCTTTATTAAAAAATGAAGCCTGGTCAACAAGACCGCAATTGGGGCCCAGACCCCATCTGGCCGCACTCCCCCCTCCCCAACCCTGATCCTAGCATACACCTGAACCCCTCATACTCCCACATCCCCAGACTTCTGCCATAACAGTACTGCACCCTCCCATACCCAACCTTGTGCCCTGAATCCATCATACACCCCAATCTCCTGGCCTGAGCCCCTCGTACACTCCAACCCAGACTCCTGCACCCCCACATCACCAGCTCCCTGCCATAAGATTGACAGAAGACACCCTGAATGCCTGCATGAAGCTGGATTTGACCCGTTATGATAAAAACTTCAAAGAAATGTGTGAAAAAATGCAGCAGCAGAAATTTCATTAATAAAGTCTGTGAGTGCAATGTTTCATTTGTGCTATTATTAATCATCAGGTCAATTATCAATCATATTAAGTCATATTTTCGGTCATGCAAATGGATATTCTTCTACCTCTCTATATTGACCACTTGTTCTGAATTTTGACATTGTTTGGCTCTTTGGTTTGAAAAGGTTGCGGACCCCTGCTTCAAGGGAAGGGCAAAGAGATCCCCCTTCCCCTCAGCAGACAGAGGGCTGGGCCTTCTCCCTGGCCACACACCTACTAGACAGAGGCTGAGAGCAGAGCTCTGAGCCACAGGCAGGGACAGGAATCCCGGCAGCTTCCCTTTGTGTTTCCCAGCTACCTCTGGCTGGGGGCTCAAGTTACAGCATTGGGAGTCTGGGACATTTCCCAGCCCTGCCCAGGGGGGCCTGGTTAGAAATGGGGGCGCGGTCACACCCTGCCCATGGGCCTGCTCAGAAACTCAGCAGCTTCATCCCACCCTGTCTCCTCCCTGCCCCCACCCAGCAGCTCCCTGAAACCCCCTACCTGAGCGGGCTCCATCCCGGCCATTGCCCGGCCCCGGGCCCTGGCAGACGGGCGCTCTGCAGCGAACTCTAGACGTGTCTCCTCGGCCTGTGCGGTGGGGGGGGAGGTGTCAGAAGGGACCTGAATCCCTGTCTCCCTCCGAGTCCCCCCAGGCCCTGCCCCCGCAGACACGCGCTGGGACTCTCTGGCTCTGCCCTGTGGGAAGAAACCCAGTGAGTTTGTTCCGGCCCCTCCCGCCAGAACAAACCCAGCGAGCCCCTTTGAGCCCCCCCCACAGCATCTCTGAGCCCCGCGCTGGGAAAAGAGCCGCCTCCTGCCCCAGCCGGGCGCTGCTCGGGTCCGGGGGGCAGGCTGCGGGTGGGGCCGGGAGCACAAATCAGCAGCTGGGGGGAGCAACGAGGGGTAACGTGACCCCGGCTTCCGCCCCAGGTGTGACCCTCGAGCACCGCCCAGGCTGGGGGCTGGCGGCAGCTGCCCTGGGCCAGGCGGGGACTCGCAGCCAGCTCCGCTGGGAGCAGCCCGGGGCCAAACCCTCCCCCTGCAGCCCGGGGGCACCGGGGCGCCGCTCCCGGGGGGTCTCTCTTACCTGCCCCCCAAGCGCTGCCCGCCCTGGGGCAGGGGCTGGGCCGGGCAGGGCCTGGCCGGGCTGGGGCGCTGCCCGGGAGAGGCTCCTGGGGAGGAGCAGCGGGACTGGCCCTGCCGGAGATTCCCCTCCCGGCTGCAGCCCGGGCTCCGGGGCCCCGCAGCAGCCCCCGCCGGGGCTCGGGGATCCGGCCCGGAGCCTGGCCCCAGAGTCCCCGCGAGCAGCGGCAGCGAGTCGCTTCCTGCGCCCGGGCGGAGCCAGCGATCGCTCCCCCCGCGCCTGCTGCTGCTGCTGCTGGGTCCTAGCGAGACACCCGCCGCGCTGCGCTGCGCCCTCTGGGCCTGGCTCTGCCCCACTCACAGACCCCTCGGGAGCAGCCTGGCGGGGGCCGGGGGATGTTTGGCGGCCTCAGAGTGGGGCCGCCCCGCCCTCTGGGGGCCGCTCGGGCAGGAGTTTCTCAAACTCTGAGTCACCTTTAGGAGACGCCAGGGGGAAAGTAACTTCCTTTCCTTACCGGTTCTGTCCCATCGCAACCCACCTTGGCAGGGAGCAGTAAAACCGAACCTGTAAGAACTTGTGGGGTGGAGCCCGGGGGACTCAGGGCAGGGGGTTGGGGTGTGCGGGGGAGGCAAGAGTCGAGTCAGGGCAGGGGCTGGGGTCATGGGGATGTAGGAGTCAGGGTTGGAGTGTGTGAGGGGAGGGCAGGGGTTTCGTGGGGGGGTGCAGGAGGCAGGGCAGGGGTTGGGAGTGGGGGTGCAGGAGGCAGGATTGGAGAGTGTGAGGGACTCAGGGCAGGGGACTAGGTTGTGGGGCAGGTTGCAGGAGGCAGGGCATGGACCTGGGGGTAGGGAGGAGAGTGAGGGGGCCCTGGGGCCATGTGAACTTGCCGGGACTGGGCTGCTGCTGCTGGGCAGCCGTGGCTGGACAGGGGCCAAACCAGGATGGCCACGGTTGATTCTGCCTCCCCTCCAACGTCTGCTGTGGCAGAAGAGGGGCCAGGGCCGGGATGCCGCACCCCGATGGGGCTGCTGCCAGCCCTTCCTGCAGCAGATGGGGGCCAGATTGCAGGACCCATACCAGGATTGGGGCCAGGCCACCACAGCCGGACAGAGGCTGATTCTGCCTCCCGCAACCATGGCAGGAGCAAGGCCGGGCTGCTGCCAGCCCCTCTCACCGCCAGACCATGGGGCTGCCCCGGGACTGGGCTTTCGTGGGCGGGTCAGGTGCCACTTCTGCCCCCTCCTTTAAATGGCCTGCTCTGGGTCAAATGCCCCTAGACAGCCCTTGCCGAGGCAACCCACTGGGAGAAACCAATCAATAGGCCCACAGCTAAGCTGGGAAATGGACCCTCTCTTGTGTGGCGCTTTCCTGGCTTCTAAACTCTCCCTCTGCCCTCCCCCACTGCACCCGAGTGGCAGAAGGATCCGAGTCCTTGCGCCCCCTCCCTTCACCCAGAGCCTGCCTCTCCTCTGGGACTCGCCTTCCCCTCTCTTTTGCGGCAAAGTCCTTGTCACCCCCCCACAGCTGGGGCCAGGGGTCCTGACAGGCTCCCCCGGTTGCTGTGATCACTCAGGACAGGGGCTAGAGCAGGGCTCAGCCACCTATGGCTCACGGCTCACTTAGGAGCCAACTATGGGTCGCAGCTCGAGGTCAGCCCCCCACACTCCTGGCCCCCCGCAATGGGGAACCTGCAGTGGCACAAGATTGGAGCCAGCACTGGCTTCCTGCGGAGGGTGGGGGAAGCCCAGAGCTTTTTCCAGGTTTTAAAATAATATTTTAATGTAGGAAATCTAGGCAGCATCTCTCCTCGGCGGGCAGGAAGGCCGAGATCACCTGGGTGACCGCGCCCGGCTGCCCCCGTGTGGTGGTCAAGGGGAGGCACACAGAGCGCGCTGGGGCTGGGTGGAGAGGGCACAGGGGCAGTTCCGGGTGGCTACCAACGTGGGTCCAGGTGACGGAGGGCACAGAAGTGTCACTGCTCTTCACCACCGCCAGGACCTCCAACTGGCAGGTGAAGAGCGTCTGGAGGGAGGGGCACACACTCAGCCGGGCGCTGCAGGTCAGCTCCTCTGCAAGGCAGAAGAGGGCTGAGCCAGGCAGGGGAGGGCCCTGCAGCACCCACTCCAGGAGGGACTCAGGACTCCCCTCGTCTCTGGGGCCTGAGAGTAGGAGCAGGTAGGTGGGTTCAGCCCACAGCTTCCACTGCACAGGAGGCCAATGTCTGGCGGGGGTTAATGGCTGAGGTGGGGAAGGTTAGCAGCCATGGGGCTTAATGGCTGAGGTATGGGGGTTAGCAGCCAAGGGGGTTGATGGCTGAGGTGAGGGAGGATAGCGGCCATGGGGTTTAATGGCTGAGGGGGGGGTGTTAGCGGCCATAGGGCTTAATGGCTATGGGGAGGGGGTGTAGCAGCTGAGGGGTTTGATGACTGAGGTGGAGGGATTAGTGGCCTAGGGCAGTGGTCTCCAACCTTTTTAAGCATGAGATCACTTTAAAATTCAATCCAGGATCCACCTCAAACACAAACACCCTGGCCCTGCCCCTGCTCAATCCATCCTCCCTCCCTCCCCCATCCTCACTCACTTTTATCAGGCTGGGGGCAGAGGGCTGAAGTGCAGGAGAGGGGGAGGGGGAAGGGGACTCTAATCTTGGGCTAAAGGATTTGGAGTGTGGGAGGGCTTCTGAGCTGAGCCCGGGGCAGGGAGCTGGAGTGCAGGGGGCAGGCTCTGGGAAGGAGTTTGGGTGCAGGGAGATTCCGGGCTAGGGCAGGGGGTTGGGGTGCAGGAGGGGTTCAGGGCTGGGGCTGGAGTTTGGAATGCTGGCTCCAGCTGGGCACTGCTCACCACAGATGGCTTCTGGGTGGTGGTGCAGTGACGCTAAGGCAGGCTCATCCCTTCCCTGGCCCTGCACCACTCCCAAAAGTAGCCAGCAAACTCCCTCCATCCCTGTCCCCGCTCTGCTCTGTGAAGATGGGGTACAGGGTGGAGGGAGGGGCACCCTGATCTCAACACCCCCTCTCTTCTTCCTGTGCCCTGCACAACAAGCAAGAGGCTCCTGGGGGTGGGAGGCAGCTCCAAGGCAGAGGGCAGGAGCAGCACAGCAGTGCTGAGAGGAGCAGCTGAAGTGCTGGGCTTGAAAACCTCTTGGCCAAACCAGTCAGGATCACCTGTCAGAGGCTCCAAGGTCTAACAGTAGATTCCGATCGACTGGTTGGTGACCACTGGCCTAGGGGGTTAATGGCTGAGGTGGAGGGGTGGGAGGTTTGAATGGCTGAGGGGGCAGAGGTTAGTGGCCAACGGGGTTAATTGCTGAGGTGGGGGGGTTAGCAGCTGGGGCAGGGCTAAGACGGTGGTGCAGGATCCAGTTTTGGGGAGAAGGAGCAGCTGGATTTCCTGACGGAGCATCACGTGTGGTTCTTCCAGCACTGCCTGCAGATCCTGCCATTGATCAGACACCCACCTGAACCCTGCTCCTGCCCTCTCCCCCCTGGCCAGACACCCACCTGAATCCTGCCCACCAGCACCCTGCTCCTGCCCCCTTCCCCTTGGCCAAACACACACTAGCACCCTGCTCCTGCCTCCTCCCCTCTGGCCAGACACCCACCAGCACCCTGCTCCTGCCCCCTTCTCCCTGGCCAGACACCCACCAGCACCCTGTTCCTGCCCCCTCCCCCCGGCCAGACACCCACCAGCACCCTGTTCCTGCCCCCTTCCCCTTGGCCAGACACCCACCAGCACCCTGCTCCTGACCTCTCCCCCTGGCCAGACACCCACCTGAACCCTGCTCCTGCCCCCTCCCCCCCAGCCAGACAAGCTCACGATTGGGTCCCAGACTCCATCTGGCCGCAGCATCCTAACACTCCTGCACCCCCCACACATCCCAACCCTGACTCCATCATACACCTGAGCCTCCTGTACCTCCACATTCTCAGCCCCCTGCCATAAGACTGACAGAAGACAGACTGAATGCCTGCATAAAGCTGGATTTGACCAATTATGATGTAAACTTCAAAGAAATACGTGAAAAAATGCAGCAGCAGAAGTCCCTTTAAATAAAGTCTGTAAGAACAATGTTTCATTGATGCTATTATTAATGATGTCAATGATCAATCATATTATGGTGTATATTTTCAGTCATGCCAAAGGGCATTCTTACACAGCTCTGTGTTGACCACTTGCTCTGAATGTTGATGTAGTCTGGCTCTTTGGTTTGAAAAGGATGCTGACCCCTGGGTTAGAGCATCTGCACTCTGGGTTAGTTCTACCGCTTTAGACGCTTCCCTGAGCTGTTCCCTGCCCATTGTCTCCAGTTCAGAACAAATGCATTTATTAAACAGCCACTGATAAAAAGTATCAGAAACCAATGGGAAAGGTTCAAGGAAACCTCATCACCTCACGTAGGGACCACAGCCGCCTCTAGAATGGAAGGGCAGTTCACAGTCTGTTTCTCCTCTACCCACGTCTCCTGGTCAGGCCCTGGCTGTGCTAGCACTCCGCTCCTTCCTACAAGCGTTGCCTCTCTGTGTCCAGCTCTGTCAAATTCCC
Organism: Rafetus swinhoei; assembly: GCA_019425775.1. Lineage (NCBI taxonomy): Eukaryota > Metazoa > Chordata > Testudines > Trionychidae > Rafetus > Rafetus swinhoei. The sequence goes on along the minus strand of CM033444.1, from coordinate 18,691,682 downwards.
AGACTTTAAGGCCAGAAGGGACCATCATGAGCATTGGGCCCAGGGATTCTCGGGAGCAAATTTTTGGTGGCCTCAGAGTCTGGGGCCTCAGAGTCTGACCTCTCGCTGGGGGCCACTAAAACACTTAATTACCTAAAGGAGAACCCAATAAAAATATGCACATGGGGAAACGGGAGGAGGAAGGGGAAAGGGTCCCACTATTACAGGGAACGTTCCTGCTTTACACACTACCCCAGAGGAATGCAATAGCAGAAGAATCCGGGTCCTCACTTCCATGGGATTTCCCTTCTCTAGGGATTCCTGGTGCTAACGGTGACTTGCCCTCCGTATGAAACTCTCCTCACACTCCGATCACTCATGGAGTCTCCCTCCTACGTGGAGTCTCTGAGGAGTTACAAGATTTCATCTTAATGTGAAACTTTCCCCACAGTCCATAAACATACGGTTCTCCCTCCTCTGTGGAGTCCTTGATCTTTATGAAGCTACGACTTCCATATGAAACTCATTGCCCAGATGAAGCGCTGATGAGGTCTCTCTCCTGTGTGGATGGCCTGATGACCAAGACGGGTTGAGCGCTACATGAAGCTTTTCCAGTTGCAGCTCTTAAGGGATCTTTCTCCTGTGGATTTTCTGATGTGAAACCAGGGCTGAGTTTCATATGAATTTTTTTTCCCACTGTCAAAGCACTTAGGTGGTTCTCCTGTGCGCATTGCCTGTTGTTTAAGAACGTCGGACCTCCAGGTGAAAGGTTTTCCACGGCTTAACACTTATCTTTTCTGTCTCCCATGTGGGTTAACCGATGGTTGATGAGGTCTGACCTCCTTATGAAACATTTCCCACAGTCTAAGCACTGATGGGGTCTTTCTCCACTATGGATTTTCTGATGTAACACAAGGTCTGGCTTCCTTATGAAACTTTTCCCACACTCCAGGCATTTATGAGGTCTTTCTCCTGTGTGGATTTTCTGATGTGTTAAAAGGGCTGACTTCACTGTGAAACTCTTCCCACACTCTAAGCACTTATGAGGTCTTTCTCCTGTGTGGATTACCAGATGCTGAATAAGCTCGGACTTTCTTTTGAAACTTTTCCCACACTCTAAACACTTATGGGGTCTTTCTCCTGAGTGGATTACCAGATGTTGAATAACTGCTGACTTCCTTATGAAACTTTTTCCACAGTATAAGCACTTATGGGGTTTCTCTCCCATGTGCAATTTCATATGTATAAGAAGTCCTGATCTCTGTCGGAAACTTTTCCCACAGTCTAAGCACTTGTGGGGTCTTTCTCCTGTGTGGACTGTCAGATGTCGATTGAGGTATGACTTATGTATGAATGTTTTTCCACAGACTAAGCACTGATGGGGTCTCTCTCCTGTATGACTTGCCTGATGTTTAACAAGGTCAAATCTCCATTTGAAAGCTTTTCCACACTCCAAGCACTTATGGGGTCTCTCTCCTGTGTGGACGGCCTGATGTTTAACAAGGTTCCTCTTCCTTTTGAAACTTCTTCCACACGCCAAGCACTTATGGGGTCTCTCTCCTGTGTGCACTGCCTGGTGGTTAACAAGTTTGCGTTTTGAAATGAAAGCTTTTCCACACTCCAAACACTTATGGGATTTCTCTCCTGTGTGGACTGCCTGATGAGAGAGAAGAGATGACCTCTCTGTGAAACTTTTTCCGCACTCCAAGCATTTATGGGATCTCTCTCCTGTGTGGACGGCCTGATGTTTAATGAGATCTGACCTCTGTATGAAACTTTTCCCACAGTCTAAGCACGTATGGGGTCTGTCCCCTGTATGGATTTTCAGATGTAAAACAAGGGAATAACTCCGTGTGAAACTTTTCCCACAGTCTAAGCACTGATGGGGTCTCTCTCCTGTGTGGATTTTTTCATGTGAAACAAGGGTGGATTTCCATTTGAAACTTTTCCCACAGTCTAAGCACTTATAGGGTCTCTTTCCAGTGCGCATTGCTTGAGGTTTAAGGAGGACCGACCTCTGCTGGAAACTGTTTCCACGATCTGATCTCTTATGAGGACAGCTCTTTCCTCTATGGACAGCTTGGTGTTTAAACAGGGCTGACCTTCTTTTGAAACACTTCCCACACTCTACACACTTATTGGGTCTTTCTCCTGTGTGGTTTGTCTCAGGTGTAATCAGTGCTGACTTCCAGTTCAAACGATTCCCTCCTTCAAGGAACTGATATCCTTGCCTTCCCATCTGGCTTTTCCTGTCAATATTAAGATCCAAGCTGTTATTCACACTTTCCCCATGGTCCAAGCATTGCAGGGGTTTCTCTCCAGTATCTACTGTCTGCATTGTAATAAGCTCTGGGCTCACAATAAATCCCTTCCCATAAATGAGCCATTCATGGTGTTTCTCTTCCTTGAGGTGTGTCTGCTGGGCTGTGGGATGCTTGTGTCCTTCCCCCACATTTAACAGATTCATCCATCTGCTCACTTGTGTGGTGTCTCAGGAGCCTCTCCGGCCTGGGCCAGTTTCCCCAGGCTTCTCGCTGTTCCAAGCACTGGGAAACATTCCCTTCAGCTCTTCCCACAAAGGTCGCCTGCGATTCCATTTGCCCAGGAACTTCCTGCTGTTGATTCTCTTCCTCCTTTACATTTACTGTCACATCACCTGCTGGGAGAGAGAGACAATCCAAGCAGGAGTCATTGAGCTGGGGAGAAAGAGTAACAGCACCATGGGAAAACCCAAAACCCAACACACTGAAATAGCACAGACCAAGCAATTGCATTATCCCACTTCTTCACACACAACCACTCACAAGGACGGAAATTAACAGTACTGGTGGGAAACTGTGAGCAATGTCAACTGAGTACACCCTGCTCTGTGTGAGAACAGGAAGTACTGAGGGCAATTAGTGATACCTCATTTTTGGGTTGTCAATTTTTTTCTTCATTCACCAGCTGGTTTCTGTGTCATTTCTCACCTGTGTGGGAGCCTCTTGGGATCTCTCTTTCCTCCCCGGCCTGGAGGTCGGGCACCCAGGGCTCTTCCCCTCGTTCCAGCCGGGCGATCAGCTCAGGTTTGGGAACAGGAAATCCTGCGCAGAGGGTGAAATCAGAACAGATCAGGGCTCATGGAGGGTGGGGAGAGAGTGGAATCTGTCCTCGGGCTCTGCTGGGGAATGTGCAATCCAAGAGGACGGGAACACGGTCACTGAGCCCTCTGGGGAGAGGCAGACGTGTGGGGAGGTGAGAGGAATTGCGACGCCCTCCCTAGGAGTTCCCAGGATCTGGGCAGTCTGGGGCCCTTGCTGACACTCACAGCTCTGCAGTTACACCCCTGCCTATTTCTAAACCTGCAGAGCCCAGCCCCCTTCATGGCTGGAGCTCATCCCAAGGAGGGAGGCGAACAGGGATTCTGGGTGCAAGTGAGAAACAACACAGACAGGAGGATACATGGCCCCTCTGCCTTGAAATCTAGAGGGGTCGGGTGGGGATGATTTAGCACGTCCATTAGGGTTTGACACCCTGGTCTCACTGCACAGGGTGCAGAGATGCAAGTCGCTCTCCCCCGGCAGCTGTGCCCATGGAACCCATTCCTGTCCTGGCCACCTGAGCAGGGAAGAACCTGACCTGTGTCGGACACGCAGACCCCACGGCTCCTAATCCCCAAGGGGCCAGGACGCCCTTACCCAGCGAGGTCACCGCCTCGTAGTTCTCCTGCATGACGTCCCTGTAGAGGGCTCTCTGAGCGGGGCCCAGCAGCGCCCCCTGCCCCTGGGTGAAATACACAGCCACCTCCTCGAAGGTCATCTGCATCTGCAACAACAAGAGTCCCTCGCCCACTGCCTGCGGCCCCAGCCACAATCCCAGTCGTCACAGGGGAAAAACACTGAAGCTCTGGGAAGGCTGGAGAAGTAGAATCCCATCCCAAGCCTGTTTCCAGCAGCCAGGAGGCTTTGGGGGATGGGCAGAGATATCCTCGTTCCCCTCCCCCTCAGCAGACGGAGAAAGGCAGGGCCTTCTGATGGCCACACCTACTAGACCAAGGGTGGGCAACCTTTTCAAACCAAAGAGCCAAACTACATCAAAATTCAGACCATGTGGTCCACACACAATCTGTATAACAATGCAGGAGTTAGTGCGGGGTTTGGGTGTGGGGGGGCTCATGGCAGAGTGTGGGGGCTTCCAGAGTTGGGTCAGGGAGCTCAGGGCAAGGGGTTGAATATGTGGGCAGGCTCGGGGCAGGAGGTACAGATGGTAGGAGTCAGGACAACTATGGGGGGGGGCAAGGGCAGGAGGCGGGGCTTCTGGTTTAGAAATGGAATTTATCCCACCCTGTTTCCTCCCTGTCCCTCCCTCCCTGCGCTCAGCAGCTTCCTGAAACACCCTACCTGAGCAGGCTCCATCCCGGCCATTGCCCGGCCCTGGCCCCTGGCAGACGGGCGCTCTGGAGCGAACTCTAGACGTGTCTCCTCTGCCTGTCAGGGCGATAGGGGAGGTGTCAGAAGGGGCTGGGTCCATTTTGCACCCCAATTCCTCCCCCCCCACCACCTGGCTCTTTAGAGCCTCCCAGTAACAGCATCTCTGAGCCAAATGGTAGAAAAAGAGCAGAATCCCAGAAGCCACTTTAGGGGATTGTGCCTGAGGCTGTGGCAGGACCCTCTCTGGCTTCCCCATCCTGCCAAGTGCGCTGTGTCCAGCAGGGCCTTTCCTCTCAGCGCCTGCAGGGATGGATCGGGGCAAGGTGGGAGCCTCCCTCCCTCACTTGTTGCTCCTGCTGCCCCTTCCAGTCTCTCCCCTCCCCTTTTTCACCATCCTCCCTCTCCAAGGGAGCCATGGTGGTCTCAAGTTACAGTGGGGGAGGTCTAGGTTGGCTATTAGGAAAATTTATTTCCCTAGGAGGGTGGGGAAGCACTGGGATGGGTTCCCTAGGGAGGGGGTGGATTCTCCATCCCTACAGGTTTTTAAGTCTCATCTTGACAAAGCCCTGGCTGGGTTGATTTAGTTGGGATTGGTCCTGCCTTGGGCGGGGGGCTGGACTTGACCTCCTGAGGTCTCTTCCAGCTCTATGATTCCATGGGCCTTGGCTCTCATTGGGTGCATCAGCCACTGGCACAGCTTTGAGCTGGGCTGGGTCCCTGCCTCGGGCAGTAGCTTAAAAGCTGGTTTCCCCCTCCCCCAGCACCATCTCCGCGGGGGGGCAGCGGAGTAGCGGGAGCCGGGCATAACCCTGGAATCAGCTGAGTCCCGGGTCACGCCCAGTCTCAGACACTGCACCTCTGCTTTTTTAAAGCTGTCCTGGCTCACAGCGGGTCCCCGGCGCTGCCCACCAGTCTTTAAAATGGATTGAGACTGAGCCAACAGCTCTTAATACATTTAAAAGGCAGAGGTGCAGCAGGATTAGCTCCCGGGGCCGGGAGCTAGCCCTGTTGCAGCTCCCTCACTTATTGACTAATCGACAAGTCGAAGGAAATTCTGTCGATTAGTTGATAAATTAAATTTAACATCCCTAGCTAGAAGCGGGTGACGCTCCTGTTTTGGGATGCAGCCGGGGGAGCCCAGGGCTGGGGAGGCCCCAGTCGGGACGGGCGGAATGGGCCTGATTTCGGTGCTGACAAGATCTGTTCTGTGCCATGTCCCCAGCCACTCTCCTCTCCCCCCTTCTGTTTTCCCAGGCGACCCACTCCAGGTCTACCGAGGTGGGAGCCTGGCCTGTGGGAGGGGCGTGAGGCTCCCCGGGGGTCCCGTCCAGGTGGATTCCCGGAAGGGAGCTTGCGGCACAAACAGGGAGCTGGACGCTCCGAGCTCAGACCCAGGGAGCTTCTGGCCCTGGGGAGAGGGAGCCCCAAGGGGGCACCCCCCACACTGTTTTGCCTGGCTCCATTCAGAGTGGGCCCAGTGCATCGCGACTGGGACTCTGTGGCCCGGGGCTGTTGGACACCCCCCATGTCCTGCCCAAGCGCTGGCTGCCTCCCCTAGCAGGGGAGTCAATGGGGGTGGTTTGTTCCCTCTCTTTCTGGGTACTTTGGAACAAGCGGGGCCCCGCAGGCGGCCCAGAGGCACCAGGCCAGTGTGTGCGAAGCCCCGGGCACATGTCTGTGTTGCACAGACTGGGCCTGGCACCTTTGTGAGCATCCCAGGCACAGACCCACTGCCCCGCCCGGCGACAGGTGCAGCAGCAGTGACAGCCCCTGCGGCCTTTGTGGGTCTCACTGTCCTGCCAGCGCCTCTGCTGCTCCCCCCAACCCCGCGCCTGATTGTGACCCTGGAACCCCACCCCCGCTGTTCCAGCCAGTTTGGCCCCTGCCCCCCTCCTGCCCCCAGGGGCGCTGCTCGGGCCCAGGGAGAGGCTGCGGGTGGGGCCAGGAGCACAAATCAGCAGCTGGGGGGGGGAGGGGCAGCAGGTGGTAACGTGACCCCGGCTCCTCGCCCCAGGTGTGGCCCCCTCCTCCCGCCCAGGCTGGCGGCGACTCGCAGCCAGCTCCGCTGGGAGCAGCCTGGGGCCAAACCCTCCCGCTGCAGCCCGGGGGCACCGGGGCGCCGCTCCCGGGGGGTCTCTCTTACCTGCCCCCCAAGCGCTGCCCGCCCTGGGGCAGGGGCTGGGCCGGGCAGGGCCTGGCCGGGCTGGGGCGCTGCCCGGGAGAGGCTCCTGGGGAGGGAGCAGCGGGACTGGCCCTGCCGGAGATTCCCCCTCCCGGCTGCAGCCCGGGCTCCGGGGCCCCGCAGCAGCCCCCGCCGGGGCTCGGGGATCCGGCCCGGAGCCTGGCCCCAGAGTCCCCGCCAGCAGCGGCGGCGAGTCGCTTCCTGCGGCCGGGCCGGAGCCAGCGATCGCTCCCCCCGCGCCTGCTGCTGCTGCTCTGCTGCTGCTGGGTCCTAGCGAGACACCCGCCGCGCTCCGCCCCCTGGGCCTGGCTCTGCCCCACTCACAGACCCCTCGGGAGCAGCCAGCCCCGGGGTGCGGGGGGCGCAGTTTCGGGGCCTCAGAGGGGACAAGGCGGGGCCCAGGATTCCAGGGGGTTGAAGCGCAGGTTTGCTGGGGTCTCTTGCACAAGGGCTAAGGTGTTCCCACCCCCACCGGCTCCTTCTATGCCTGCCTCTTCCCTGCCCACAGCCCAGATTCAATGCAAATTTGTAAACGAATGAAAAAAGTAAGGAAAATGGGAAAGGTTGCAGGGGTGGGGAACCTAAGTCCCAGTGGTTGGATGTTCCTGCTCTACCACCCTCCTACTGTGGGGGCTGGAGCACACAAAATCCACTAGCCTGGACCCCCCTAAACTCTGGTGTCAAGGGGAATGTGGGGAGCATCTTTCTCTGGGAGAGGTTTTATTTGTTTAGTTTTTTGTTGGGGGGGGGGGGTTTGTTTTGCTCCCCCAACGGATTTTTCTGTGGGTCAGCAGCCCCTTACCCAAAAAAGGTTCCCCACCTCTGTGTTAAAGGAAAATCTTAGCCCCAGTCAGTGAAGACAGGGTTCCCATATTTGAACTTTCAAAAGTGAGGACACCCCTGATACAGATAGATACACTCCCTCTCAGAGGTGTCCTCTTTTTGGAAAGTTCAAATATGGGAGCCCTAGGGGAAGCAAACCTGGGATGTCAAGGCAGTGCCGCATTTATGTACAAACTAAGCCAGCTACAGCATAGGGCCATAGATCCCCCTAAGGTGCACACCAAGAATTTGAGTCCTGCCCATCCTCTTCTGCAGAACTGCTCCCAGGACTGGGCCACATGTGGGGCAGCTGGGCCACTACTACCTGGCCCTGGCCCCAGCTTCAGCCAGGCCTTGTCACGTGGCAGGCAGCAGCTGCTCCGGGAGCCGGGGCCAGAGCCGCTATACAGTGGGCAGCAGCAGCAGCTCTGTGAAATGGAGATAGAGATGCAGCCACAAATTGATCTGAGGAAGTGGGTCTGGCCCACGAAAGCTCATCACCTAATAAACCATCTTGTTAGTCTTTAAAGTGCTGCATAGTCCTGCCTGTGGAATGGAGTCTCAGTTGTTAGCAGTGCCGGGGGAAGCTAAAATTAGTAATTATATCGGATACGTGTGAGCAATTAGGCATGGGATACACCAGGGCTAGGTCTACACTTGCGGCTTCTTGCATGAGAAATATGCAAATGAGGCTAAGCGTGGAATATTGTGGAGCCTCATTTGCATACCTAATGAGCCGCCATTTTTGCAGAAGAGGCTCTTGCGCCAGAAGGAGCGTCTACACTGCCCCTTCTTGCGCAACAGAAACCCTCTTGCACAATGCCATTCTTCCTGAAAAGTAATCGGCGTAACGGCATTGCGCAAGAGGGTTTTCTACGCAAGAAGGGGCAAAATTGGTAAAACTTTAACAAGGGACAAAAGAAGAGAACCTGCCCAAAGAACCTGCTAGGGGCAGTTCCTAAAATTCATTCTTGAGAAAAGCGATACTGGCCTCTTGGAGAAGCATCAACATGAATGAGATTGTGTGGCCAAGGCTGGTAGGTTCCTCTTTGCAGGAGAAATCTCAGTCAGCAAAGGCCACAATCCCCTTCCTTCAAAAAGAAGTTTGTGGAGTGAGTCAAAGATGATGAACCCAAGATTGACTCAATCCGAGCTGGCCCAAAGGATGTGCCTCAGAGTATCTGCCTGAAGCAGTTGTTTGAGGTGGCTCTGGCCTTTGGAAAGGACATGAACAAAGGCCAGAGAAGTAGCACCTTTTGATTTAAAATCACCAGCCCACACAAGATTGGAAACACAAAGTCCAGCATTGAGAAGAACATCACCCCTTGGCACTAACTCACTAATAGGATTGAAAAGAAATATCCCAAGTCTTCCATCTTCTTGAAGAGCTGCAAGACAGCCCTCAAGCAGCCAAAGTAATCATGGCGGAGTTAGACAAAGAAACAAGTAGTCTGAGAGTGGAATGAAGCTGGGTAACAAAAATAATTAAAATTTTTAAATTGTACATTCATGAGAAAGGGATGGCCATACAGTACTCAGGAGGTGAATTCAAAAATACTGTTTCGTTTGTTTATCCTGTTTACGCCGCAACCCTTAGTAATAAAGAAATATGAAGTGAGCCATGTACACTTTCTGTTCTTTGCTGTAATGCAAATCAATGTATATGAATACATAGAAAAAAACCAAAATATGAGAAATTTCAATTCATAATTGATTAACAATGTGATTCACTGAGATTAAATTCTCTATGATCAGTTTTTGAGTTAATTGTGCAAGTTACCTGTAATTTATCAACAGCATTATCTTCTGCCAATTTATCAATGTTTCCATGTCAAAATTTTTAGTCTAACGTGGAATATCTTCAAATAGCATTTGAACACTTGTCTAGCAAGTTTCTAAAGCTTGAATCTGAGTCAATTATCCTCCAAGCTTCTTACCCCTCTGACCATGTCTCAGAAAGTTCAGATCCAGTGTCAGTTCTCCCAGGTTTAATGGGGAGTGATCCCTGGGTGCCCCTTTTCCACAATCCAAGCACTTATGGGGTTTCTCCCAAGTATGGATTCTCTGATGTAAAACACAGGCTGATCTGATTTTGTAACTTTTCCCACACTCCAAGCACTTAGGAGGTCTCTTTCCCATGCAGATTACATGATGTGTTACAATATATGATCTTTGTGTGACAATTTTTCCAAAGTCGAGGCAGTTACAGAGTCTCACACTTGTGTGAATTCTCTGATGTAGAACAAAGGTTGGATCAGTTTCTGAAATTTATCCCACAGTCTCAGCACTTACAGGTTCTCTCTCCTGTGTGGACAGCCTGATGTTGAGAAGGGCTGACCTGTTTCAGAAACTTTTCCCACAGCCCAAGAAACTCACAGGATCAACTCCTGTGTGGAGTGACTGATATTTCACAAGATCTGACCTAGGCATGAAACTTTTCCCACAGTCTAAAGCACATGTGCAGTTTCCCTTGTGTATGGATTGCCTGATGTGTACGACAGCTTGGCCTCCCTATGAAACTTTCCTTACAAACCAGTCACTCACGGGTTGTCTCTGCTATGTGGAAACTTTAATGTAAGATTTGATATTTGTGAGAAACTTATAATTTATGGGGTCTCCCTCAGCTGTGGAGTACCTGATGTTTATACAGCTCTGATCTCTATACAAAACTTGTTTTTCACAAGTCAGAGCACTTAAGGGATCTCAACCCTGTATGGATTGCCTGATGTGAAACACAGTCTGACTTCCTAACTGTCAGGGTAGTCAGACACTGGAATAAATTGCCCAGGGAGGTTGTGGAATCTCCATCTCTGGAGATATTTAAGAGTAGGTTAGATAAATGTCTATCAGGGATGGTCTAGACAGTATTTGGTCCTGCCATGAGGGCAGGGGACTGGACTCGATGACCTCTCGAGCTCCCTTCCAGTCCTAGTAGTCTATGATTTTATGATTCCGTATACAGCTTATTCCACTGTCTAAGCACTTAAAGGGTGTCTCTCCTCTGCACATTTACTCATGTGAAAAAAGGCCTGACTTCTGTATGAAATTTTTTCCAATAGACTGAGCATTGGTGGGGTGTCTCTCCTACATTATTCAACAAGAGGTAATTAATGTCGGACCTCTATATGAATATTTTTTCACAGTTTAACACTTACGGTTTCTCGTCTATGGATTGCCTGATGTTTAATGAAGTCTTAGACGGTATGAAACTACCACCACAATCTACGCACTTATAGGCTCTTTCTCGTGTGTGGATTTTCTGATGTAAAACAAGGGCTGACCTCCATTTGAAACTTTTTCCACAATCTAAACACTTATGAGATCTGTCTTCCCTGTGGACAGCTTGATGATTCATGAGGTCTGGTCTCTGTATGAAACCTTTTCCACAGTGTAAGCCAAAGGGTTGGCAACTTTTTCAACTACAACAAAATTCAGAGCAAGTGGTAATCAAAGTGCCATATAAGAATGCACATTTGAATGACTGAAAATATACAACGTAATATTACTAATTTACATGATTAACAACACAAATTAAATATTGTTTTCACACACTTTATTTAATGGGACTTCTGCTGCTGCATCTTTTCACACATTGCTTTGAAGTTGACATCGTAACTGGTCAATTTCAGCTTCATGCAGGCATTCAGGCTGTCCTCTGTCAATCTTGAGCGCAAAGTACCTTTGATGTGATTGAAATAAGAGAAAGCCTGCTCACACATGTAGGTGGAGCCAAACAGTGAAAGTAAGGCCATGCTGACATTCTGCATGTTGTTGAATGTGACAGGAAGTTCTTTCCAAGTTTGCAGAATCAGATTGTCATCGTGCTCCAATTTCTTCATGTCAGCCCATTTGTGCAGTTTTGCCAATTCTGCACGTTGTCGAGCAAGGTGTTCTAAATCAGAATTCAGCTTCACAAATTTTTCCACCCAGACATCTGACTCCTTGAAATCAGCCATTTCCATTTCCAAATCGCTGACTGAGATGCCTGGAATGACGGTCAAATCCAGTTCTTCAACAGACGCTTTATGTGGACGAATCATAAACTTAAACAGAGCAGTGTGTTTGCGTAAGTCAACAAAACGAGACTTGAATGTCGTCAGGAGCTCAGACACAAACCCGGCAATCTGCTGCAAATCAAGGCCGTTGTTTGGATTATCTCTCTGATACGAGTCACAAAACATTCGTAAACTTTCAAAATGGGCCAGTCTGCCCGTCTCGATATCTTTGAGGAAGACAGTCAATTTTGACTCAAATCCAAACACTGCCTGCTGCAGAGTCAGGACTGTATTTCCTTGCCCTCGGAGCTTATGGTTCAAGTCATTCAAATGACGGGTAATGTCGACCAGATAGTAAAACTTGAGCAACCAGTCACTGTCTGAAAGCTCGGGGTGTTTGACACCCTTCATATCCAAAAAGGACTTAATCTCGTTAATGCAGGTGGCAAAACGAGACAAAACTTTGCCACGAGATAACCAGCGAACGTTGCTGTGCATGAGTAGATCAGGGTACTCGGAATCCACTTCCTCAAGCAGTGACTGAAATTGATGGTGATTAAGGGCGCGGGCAAGAATCCAATTGACAATGCGAACGACCAGCCTCATTACGTTTCTGAGTTCAGTTCCACAAGATTGCGCACAAAGTGCCTCCTGGTGCACAATGCAATGAAAGTTCAAAAGCGGGCGGTTCAGTTGTTGTGACAAAAGAGGAAGGAATTGCCCATATTTGCCATCCATGCTAGGTGCACCGTCCGTACACACAGACACAAGATTATCCAACGGTATTTCTCTCTCGTTTACAAAGTCCATCACAGTTTTGAGGATGTCTTCTCCCCTCCTTTGGTTTTTCACTGGTAGTATTGCAATCATTTCTTCGTGCACAGCATCTCCACAAATGTATCGCCCCAGAATACACAACTGATTAACGTCACATATGTCGGTTGTCTCGTCCAAAGCAAACGAAAAATAAGCAGCTGTCCTCAGCTTTTGCATTTGTTCCTTCTCAATTTGATGGGCCATTTTCAAAGCTCTGTCGTGGACCGTTTTTGCCGATAACGGCAGGTCTTGAATTTTCTGTAATATTTTGTCCTTGTTGTGAAACTCATCAAATAGTTCGTGGCCAAATTTTAGCATGCATCTCTTCACATAATCCCCGTAAGTAAAAGGCTTCCCCTCTCGAATAATGCTGTATGAGCCGGCAAAACTTGCGGCATTTAAACTTCCACCTTTTTTTGACATTGCCAGCAGGCTGTTGGGTCCAATGTTCATTTTCCGCTGCAGCTCCTCGCAGGCTTGTTTTCGCGCGTCACCCTCGGGGTAATTAGTAGCAAATGCTGCATGTTTTGTCATGAAATGTCGCTCTAAATTCCATTTTTTGTTTGCGCACAGTCGCTTACTGCAAATGAGACACTGGGGAGAGCCAGACATATCCACAAATGCATACAAGTCTGTCCACTCCTTTTGAAAATTTCGGTACTCGTCATCTCTCTTTCTCTTCGCCATTCTCACTGTTAGTGTGTCAGAGAATAGTACAGCATCACGAAAGATTTCTCAACCAAGCAAATAAAAATTGAATATGCACAGCCCTCAATGAGTGGGGAGGCTGGATGGTTGTTAAAATGAACTGTTTTAAAGGCAGGGGTGAGAGTAATATAAATTGCTTACAGGTGCTGTCCTATCACCTTGTGGCATTATGATGGGGGAGAAGAATATGCGATATAACAATGCCTGTATGAAATTCAAGTGTGGGGCTGGAGTATGGGGGGGTTCAAGGCAAAGGGTTGGAGTGCGGGAGGTGCAGGTCCACAAACTTAGGTAGTTGAGAACTTTATCTTCCAAGTTTTGGACTCCTGGCACCTCCAAGGTTAGATGGGAAATTAATTGAGATTTTGAAGGGATGTAGCACCTAAGCTTCCTTTAGATTTTGAGGCTGCCTTGAACATTTTGCCCACAGAGAGTTTATTAGGTGTGGACGAGTTGTTTTCTGATGATGTCCTTAACAGTGGACTCATAATAGACCTTGCAAGTCATATTTCTACTCAAGACTGGCCCATACACAGGAATTTCGGGGGTGGGGGTGGGGGAAGGGGGACTTTTTTTTGTAACCATGAGCCACAATTTTCTTAAATATGAAGGCGCTCAAAACAGGCATGCACTGAATGTGCATACGAGAGGTTAATGAAATATTTGAGTAGAAACAGTGATTCGTAAAATGATTTTGTTATTCACACAAATACACATGCATGACAGGCCAGGGTGATCGATCCCACACATACACACACACAATCTCTCTTTCTCTCTCTGGCTATGTCTAGACTGCAGCACTTTTCCGCGATATCGGAGGTATCCCGGAAAAGCAATGCCACGTCCAAGGAACGCATCTGCTTTTCCGAAATAAATTCAGAAAAGCAGACGCGTTCTTTCGCCATCCCTGTAAACCTCGTTGTACGAGGCAGAAGGGATGGCTCGAAAGAGGTATTCCCAAAATTTGGCGCCGTGTAGACACGCCAAATTTCGGAAAAGCCGCTTTCAAAAGAAAAGCGGGAAAAGATATGCGACTTGTGGTTTGCAATTTGCGTAGCTTTTTCCGACTTTTTTTTGTTGTCTAGATGTAGCCTTCTTCCCCCTGCTTCCCTTCCTCGCTGTCTCTCTGTCTAGGTCAGAGTGATCTCTCTCTCACAAACACACACACACACGCACGCAAATGACTGTGGACACACCACTGGTGAAGGAGGAGATGGCACTGTCGGGGACAGACAGCTGGTCATTTCTGGCAACGCTGCGCCCAGGGCACTCCCCATAAAGTGCCTTTAGCCAGCACTGTGGTGCGAAGGGAAATTGGCCCTCCCTTGCTGTAATCCCACCTCGACGGGCTCGCTGGGGGCTTCACGGGAGCGAGCACAGTGGGACAGGCAGGGGGTAACACACCTCCCCCTGGACAATGGCTATGAAAACACAAGCCCTGCTTCCAGGTGAGCCCGCAAGTAGCCATCCGCCGGCACACTCGGAGCTGGAGAGTTGGGCTGCAGTGCGGATGCTCCAGGGACCGCCGCACAACCACCAGCTTCAGCTCCAGCAGCTGCTCCCCACCCACCAGGGAAACTCCCAGCGCCGGGCTCAGAACAGCCACACAGCAGCTAGGCTCCGGCACCAGGCCGCCATGCGGCCCTGGTCCCCACCCGCACCGCAAGCCTGACCAGCAGCAGCAGCCGCTTCCCTTCCAGGTACAAGGAAGGTCAGTGCTGCGTTTGAGGAGGTGGGAGGAAGAACAATTCTTTGTGCGCGCCACACTGGCCTGCACCCAAAAGTGAACCCCAAACGAGCCATAATCTGCTCTCCCACGACCCACATTAGCCTGTCTGAATTGTAATAAGCTCCCTTCCCATAACCCAGCCATTTCTCTTCCTTGAGATTTCTCTGCTGGGCTGTGGGATCCTCGTGTCCTTCCCCACATTTAATAGATTCGTCCATTTGCTCACTTGGGTGGTTTCCCAGCAGCATCTCTGAGCTGGGCCAGTTTTCCCCAGCCTCTCCTTGTTCCAAGCACTGGGAAACATTCCTTTCAGCTCTTCCCACAAAGGTCGCCTGCGGTTCCACTTCTCCAGGATCTTCCTCATATTGAGTCTCTTCCTCCTTTACACGCACGATCTCAACACCTGCTGGGAGAGAGAGACAATCCAGGCAGGAGTCATGGAGCTGGGGAGAAAGAGGAACAACACCAAGGGAAAACCCAACACACTGAAACTGCACAGACCGAGCAACTGGATTGTCCCTCCGCGACCCACACAACCACAGGGAAGGAAAATCCAGCAGCTCACAGGCCTGATGGAAAAATGTGAACAATGTCTGCTGACCACACCCTGCCCTGTGTGAGAGGAGAAAGAACTGTGGCCAACTACTGATACCTCATCTTTGGGGTTCTCAACTTTTTCCTTCATTCACCAGCTGATTTGTGTTTCAGTTCTCACCTGTGTGGGTGCCTCTCGGGATCTCTCTTTCCTCCTCAGCCTGGAGGTCGGGCACCCAGGGCTCTTCCCCTCGTTCCAGCCGGGCGATCAGCTCAGGTTTGGGAACAGGAAACCCTGCGCAGGGGGTGAAATCAGAGCAGATCAGGGCGCAGGGAGGGTGGGGAGGGCGTCTGTCCCAAGGGACATTCCGTGAGTGGAACCTGTCCCCGGGCTCTGCTAGGGAATGTGCAATCCAAGAGGATGGGAACATGGTCACTGAGCCCCCTTGGGAGAGGCAGACATGTGGGGAGGTGAGAGGAATTGTGACGCCCTCCCTAGGAGTTCCCAGGGTCTGGGCCGTCGAGGGCATTTGCTGACACTCACAGTTCAATCTCCACCGATTTGTAAACCTGCAGAGCCCAAAGCCCTCCTCACGGCTGGAGCTCGTCCCCAGGAGGGAGGGGAACAGGGATTCTGGGTGCGAGTGAGAAACAACACAGACAGGAGGATACATGGCCCCTCCGCCTTGAAATCTAGAGGGGCCGGGTGGGGATGATTTAGCATGTCCATTAGGGTTTGACACCCTGGTCTCACTGCACAGGGCACGGAGACAGAAGTCGCTCTCACCCAGCAGCTGTGCCCATGGAACCCATTCCTGTCCAGGCCACCTGAGCAGAAAAGAACCTGACCCGTGTCAGACACGCAGACCCCATGGCTCCTAATCCCCAAGGAGCCAGGACGCCCTTACCCAGCGAGGTCACCGCCTCATTGTTCTCCTGCATGACATCCTTGTAGAGTACGGGAGGTTCAGGGTAAAGGGCAGAAGTGCTGGAGGTGCAGATCTACAAAGTTAGGTACTTGAGGACTTTATCTGCCAAGTTTTGGACTCCTGGCACCTCCAAGGTTAGATGGGCAAAGAATTGGGATTTTGAAGGGATGTAGCACGTAAGCTTTCTTCAGATTTTGAGGTTGCCTTGAACATTTTGCCTACAGAGAGTTTTTTTGGGTGTGGATGAGTTGTTTTCTGATCATGTCCTTAACAGTGGACTCATAATAGACTTGCAAGATATTTTTACTCAAGACAGGCCCATACACAGGAATTTCGGGGACACGGTATTTTTTTTGTAGGCTGCAATTTTTTTAAATATAAAGAATTCAAAATAGTCATGCAATGAGTGTGTATAAGAGAAGTTAATGCAAAATTTTAGTGGAAACAGTAGCAAAATGATTTTGTTCTTCACTACACACACACACACACACACACAAACTCGCTCTCTTTCTCTGCAGGCCAGGGTGATCTCTCTCTCACACACACACACACACACACACTCTTAGGGTGCATCTACACTGCACCGTTATTTCGAGATAACTAGCATTATTTCCAAATAACAATGCAAATGTCTACTCAACCATTCCATTATTTCAAAATAATTTAGAAATAACGGGCAGCTTATTCCAATTTCTGTAAACTTCATTTTACAAGGAATAATGCCTGTTCCAAAATAGCTATTTCAAAATGCGGCACACGTGTAGATGCTTCACTGCTGCTATTTCAAAATAGCCCCTCACCAGAGCCATTCTAAGTTATTCCTCTCCAGTGCCTCCTAGGCCTCTAAATCAAGATAGCACGTCTACATTAGGGAGGCCAGCCTCTGACTAATTTTGAGGCTTTCCTGCAGTGTAGACAAGCTATTTTGAAATAGCTATTCCAGATTAGCTTATTTCGAAATAAGAGCGCAGTGTAGAAGTACTCATAAACACATACAGAGCAGACTGCTGATAAACCAGTGGTGGAGAAGGAGATCATATATAGAATCGCAGAACACTAGAACCAGAAGGGACCTCGAGAGGTCATTGAGTCCAGGCCCCTGCCCTCATGGCAGGACCAAGCACCATCTAGATCATCCCTGACAGGGGTCTATCCAAGCTGCTCTTAAATATCTATAGTGATAGAGATTCCACAACATCCCTAGGCAATTTAGTCCAGTATTTAACCACCCTGACAGTTGGGGAGTTTTTCCTGATGTCCAACCTAAACCTCCCTTGCTGCAGTTTAAGCCCATTGCTTCTTGTCCTATCTTCAGAGGCCAAGGAGAACAATTTTTCTCCCTCCTCCTTGTTAATACCCTTTTAGATACTTGAAAACTGCTAAGAAAAGAGACGACTGAGAAGGGACATCATAGCAGTTTTCAATACTTTTTCTCTCTTTTCTGCGGTGGGGCTGCTCTGGGGACCGCCACACAACAACCAGCTTCAGCTCTGGCAGCCGCCTGCCATGCACCCAGGGAACTCCCAGCCCTGGTCCCAGAGCAGCTGAACAGCAGCTGGCTTCCGGCAGCTGCCCGCCACATGGCCCCATACCCCGCACCCATGCCCAGGTGCAAGGAAGGTCAGTGCTGCTGTTGAGAAGGCGGGAGGAAGAACTACTTTTTTGTGGGTGCCACGCAGGCCCGCCCCCTAAAGTGAACCCCAAAAGAGCCATTTTAGACCTCTCATGAGCCATCGCTGGTCTAAGATCTTGTAGGGTCTCTGTCCTGTGTGGATTTTCAGATGTACAACAAGGGACAACCTCCACATGAAACTTTTTCCACAATCTAAACAGTTACGGGGTCTGTCTCCTATGTGGACGGCCTGATGTTCAATCAGAGCTGACATCTCTATGAAATTTTCTCCGCAGTCTAAGCACTTATGGGGGTCTCTCGCCAGAGTGGCTTCTCTCATGTGCTGACTTCCAATTCAACCAGTTCCCGCCCTCAAGGCATTGACAGCCCCTCTCTCCCGTAAGTATTAATATCAGAGATGTTATTGACGCTTTCCCCACAGTCCAAGCGTTGAAGGGGTTACTCACCAGTATCCACGGTCTGAATGGTAATAAGTTCTGGGCTCACAATAAATCCCTTCCCATAACCGACCCATTCCTGCTGTTTCTCTTCCTTGGGGTTTCTCTGCTGGGGTGTGGGATCCTTGTGTCCTTTCTCACATTTAATAGATTCATCCATTTGCTCCCTTGGGTGGTTTCCCAGCAGCCTCTCCGAGCTGGGCCAATTTCGCCACGCTTCTCCCTGTTCCAAGCACTGGGAAACATTCCCTTCACCTCTTCCCACAAAGGTCACCTGTGGTTCCATTTCTCCAGGATCTTCCTCATATTGAGACTCTTCCTCCTTTACATGTACTGTCTCACCTACCGGGAGAGAGGCAATGCAGGCAGGAGTTATGGAGCTAGGGAAAAAGAGGAACAGCATCCTGGGAAAACTCAACACACTGGAGTTGCACAGACTGAGCATTTGGACAGTCCCTCCGCAACCCACAGAAATACTCACAGGGAAGGGAACATGGGAAGGAAACTCCTGCAGGTAACAGACCTGGTGAAAAATCATGAGCAATGTCTGTTGACTACATCCTGCCCTGAGTGACATGAGGAAGAACTGAGGGCAATTACTGACACCTCAAATAAGTTGTTTTCAACTTTTTCCTTCATTCACCAACTGGTTTCTGTATCAGTCCTCACCTGTGCCTCAGTCCTCACCTCTCAGGATCTCTCCTTCTTCCCCACCCTGGAGGTCAGGCACCCAGGGCTCTTCCCCTCGCTCCAGCCGGGCGATCAGCTCAGGTTTGGGAAAGGGAAACCCTGCACAGGGGGTGAAACCAGAGCAGATCAGGGCGCATGAAGGATTAGGAGAGCATCTGTCCCAAAGGACATTCCGTGAGTGGAACCTGTCCCCGGGCTCTGCTGGGGAATGTGCAACCCAAGAGGTCACCGAGCCCCTTGGGGGAGAAGCAGACGTGTGGGGAGATAAGGAGAATTTTTGCACCATCATTAGGAGTTCCCAGGATCTGTACAGTCTGGGGCCCTTGCTGACACTCACAGCTCTGCAGTTAAACCCCTGCCTATTTCTAAACCTGCAGAGCCCAGAGCCCTCCCCACGGCTGGAGCTTGTCCCAAGGCGGGAGGGGAACGGGGTTTCTGGGTGTGAGTGAGAAACAACACAGACAGGAGAATACATGGCCCCCCGCCTTGAAATCTAGGTGGGGATGATTTAGCACGTCCATTAGGCTTTGACACCCTGGCCTCACTGCAGTGTATGGAGATGCAAGTCGCTCTCCCCCAGCAGCTGTGCCCATGGAACCCATTCCTGGCCAGGGCACCTGAGCAGGGAACAACCTGACCCGTGTTGGACACGCAGACCCCATGGTTCCTAATCCCCGAGGGGCCAGGATGCCCTTACCCAGCGAGGTCACCACCTCGTAGTTCTCCTGCATGACGTCCCTGTAGAGGGCTCTCTGAGCGGGGCCCAGCAGCGCCCCCTGCCCCTGGGTGAAATACACAGCCACCTCCTCGAAGGTCACCCGCATCTGCAACAAGAGCCACAGGCAGGGGAGACAGGAGTCACAGCAGCTTCCATTTGTGTTTCCCAGCAACCTCTGGCTGGGGGCTCAGGTCACAGCATTGGGAGTCTGGGCCATTTTCCCAGCCATGCCCAAGGGGGCTGAGGTGTGGGTTAGAAATGGGGGCGCGGTCACACCCTGCCCATGGGCCTGCTCAGAAACTCAGCAGCTTTATCCCTCCCTGTCTCCTCCCTCCCCCCACCCAGCAGCTCCCTGAAACCCCCTACCTGAGCGGGCTCCATCCCGGCCATTGCCTGGCCCTGGCCCCTGGCAGACGGGCGCTCTGCAGCGAACTCTAGACGTGTCTCCTCGGCCTGTGGGGCGAGAGGGGCGAGGGGGGAGGTGTCAGAAGGGGCCTGAGTCCCTGTCACACTCCGAGTCCCCCCAGGCCCTGCCCCTGCAGACACGCGCTGGGTCTCTCTGGCTCTGCCCTGTGGGAAGAAACCCAGTGAGTTTGTTTCCCTCCCACCCCGGCCCGGCCCCTCCCGCCAGAACAAAACCCACCGAGCCCCTTTGAACCCCCCGCAGCAGCATCTCTGAGCCCCGCGCTGGGAAAGAGCCGCCAGGCGGGCGCAGCTCGGGCCGGAGGGTGGGAAGCTGCGGGTGGGGCGGGGCCGGGAGCACAAAGCAGCAGCTGGGGGCGGTAATGTGACCCCGGCTCTCCCCCAGGTATGCCCCGGCCCGCCCAGGCTGCCGGCAGCTGCCCTGGGCCCGGGCGGGGACTCGCAGCCAGCTCCGCTGGGAGCAGCCTGGGGCCAAACCCTCCCCCTGCAGCCCGGGGCGCCGCTCCCGGGGGGTCTCTCTTACCTGCCCCCCAAGCGCTGCCCGCCCTGGGGCAGGGGCTGGGCCGGGCAGGGCCTGGCCGGGCTGGGGGCGCTGCCCGGGAGAGGCTCCTGGGGAGGAGCAGCGGGACTGGCCCTGCCGGAGATTCCCCTCCCGGCTGCAGCCCGGGCTCCGGGGCCCGCAGCCCCGCCGGGGCTCGGGGATCCGGCCCGGAGCCTGGCCCCAGAGTCCCCGCCAGCAGCGGCGGCGAGTCGCTTCCTGCGGCCGGGCCGGAGCCAGCGATCGCTCCCCCCGCGCCTGCTGCTGCTGCTGCTGGGTCCTAGCGAGACACCCGCCGCGCTGCGCCCCACTGAGCTTTGCCTTGCTGGACCTGGCTCTGTTGTGGGGGCCGGCGAGGCGGGGCCCAGGATTCCTGGGGGCTCGAAGCTCAGGCTTGTTGGGGTCACTTGGACAGGGGGCTAAGGTGTCCCACCCGCACCGACTCCTTCTGCTCCAGCCCCTTCCCAGCTCCCAGCTCAGATTCAATGCAGTGTATTAAACTAATGGGGGGGAAAACAATAAGGAAAATGGGAACTGTTGTATGGGTGGGGAACCTAAGTCGCAGGGGCTGGATGCAGTCTCTGACTCCCCCGCTTCCCCCACAGTCCCCCCATGAGGCTGGAGCACACAATATCCACTCGCCTGAGCCCATCGGGCTGTGCTGTGTCAGGGGTGATGGGGCCCATACACAGTAATTTCGGGGGGGGGGTACTTTTTTTGTAAATGTGGATCACAAAGTTGCGAGTGCACTCTCCCCCCGCCCCCAACATGGTTCCCCAAATAAGCCTACTCTGGCCTGCCGGAGAAAGTTGGGGCTGATTTCCCTACACACACCAAGAACAAGACCCAGCCCTGACCTCACTCCTAGGGGGAAGGGGGAATCCACTACAGCCTTCCCCTGGCCAGCCACAGCACGCTTAGTTGAGGGACCATGGCAGGGCAGTTCATTTGCACCCTTACCCCGAATACAGGCCTGATATATCAAACATACATCTCTGGGTTCCTTTGTCTTTTACATAGAAACATTCATCCCTTTCTTGTAAATTTTGATCCTCACACACATAAATATCCCACATTTTCATGGGCCACACACTGAAACACATCAGTGGTTTTCCATTGTTGGTGTTCTTTATATCCCCAGGAATGATGATCAGTGGCATATGTAATTAATTTTTTTGTTAGCTGGATTCCCATTGGTACCACTGGATAGATATCAAGAGTTACGCTAGGGCAGAGGTGGGGAACCTCAGGCCCAGGGGCCGGATGCAGCCCCTCAGCTCGCCTGGATCTGGCCCCCGAGGCCCCAGCCTCTCCCCCAACCCCAGCATTTGGGAGCCCACCCACCTGACCCTCTGCCACAGCACAGAGCTGGAGCACACAAAATCTATTAGAGGTTGGGCTCTGGTAGGCAAGGAGAATGTATCAGAGGCAGCAAGGGAGGAAGGGGAAGCAGGAACCGGTTCCCCTCAGCAAGGTCTCTGCAGTGCTGCCTGCTCCCCCCATCAGAGGCAGCAGCAGCCCGGGGAAAGGAGGAGAGGTTGCCACAAAGCAGCAGCCTCTGCTTTGGTTCAAGCAGAAATGAGGGTGGAGGGATGTCTTTCGTGAGTCATGTCCCTTATTTATTCTTGGATCTGGACTTCTTCAGTTATCTGAAGAAGTGGGTTTTGCCCACGAAAGCTCATGATACCATCTACATGTTTTGTTAGTCTTTAAGGTGCTACTAGACTATTTGGGTTTTTTCAAGTTTTTTCATGAGTCAGATAGGCTAGATACTATGCCCTCAGTCCCCAAGAACACAGAGCTGCTAGTAACAGACCCAACAGAATCAAACTTGTGCTATGAAAAAAAAAAAGTAAAATGAACTCCAAGGTACAAATCAAAGTACCAAACCCACAGCAAGTGCTATAAGAGAAACACAGATGGAATTGCTAAAACCAGTAACTACTAGTCATTGAATCACAGTATCATAGAGCTGGAAGAGACCTCAAAAGGTCATCAAGTCCAGCCCCCTGCCCAAGGCAGGACCCAGGGGCAGATGAGAGTTTTGCGGGGCCCAGGGCGTGGGGCCTATTGAAGCACAAAAGCCCCTTGCGCAAAAATGGCAGCTCACTAAGTATGCAAATGAGGCACGGCGATATTCACCACTTTGCCTCATTTGCATATTTTCTTGCGCAAGAGAGGGCAGTCTAGATGTAGCCTTCGTCTATTCCTCATGTGTCTCAAGACTTGTGTCTGGCCCTGCTGAAGGGACACTGCAGGTCGGACATGTGGTGTTTCAACAGATGTATAATTTCCAGGATTACCTCTGGAACCCTTCTGAAAAAATGGTGTAACATTAGTTGTCCTCCTGTCATTTGGTACAGTAGCTGGTTTAAAGGACAAGTTACAAACCGGTTAGTAGTTCTGCAATGTCATACCAGCATCTCATCCACACATTAAGTCTCCACAGTCCTGCCTGTCTACCTGTCCTGATGCAAGGAACTGGAAGCATTTCAGAGAATGCTACCATGGAGGTCCTGGACGACAATCTCTTACCTCGCATGCCAAATTTGGTCTTAAGGACCTCTCACCTATCCTTCCCTATGTCACTGCTACCCACATGTACTGTGACCAACGGCTCCTCCCCAGCACTACCCAAAAGTCTATCTAGATGTCTCGAGAGATACACAAACTTCACACCAGGTAGAGAAGTCACTGTGTAGTTCACCAGGACATTGCAAACCCAGCTGTCTGTGTTTCTAATGAGTGAATCCCCCATTACTAACACCTGCCTTTTTGTAGTAACTGGAGTTCCATCCCCTAGAGAGGAGAGGATATCACATCATCATCTGGAAGGAGGGGATCAACTATGGGATCGTTTCCCTCTGCTCCACTTGATTCTTCCTCTTCCTCAAGACTTTCACCCTCCTCAAAGGCTGTCTGGCTGGAGATTGGACCATTCTATAGTTTCCCAGAAAGTCTCAGCTACGTCCTTCTCTGCCTCTCTTGGCTCTTTCTACCTGGTGGAATCCTCCCTCCTCTCTCTTCCCAACTCCCCCACCTGGTGGCTCTCCCTCTCTCCCTGTTCCCCAGCCCCTTGAGGAGAGAGCCCCACCTCCTTGAACATGGCTGAGCTCCACCTTCAAAAAGAAAAACATCCCAAAGCTGACAAACACCCTCATTCTTCAAGCAGTCTGAGCTGCCCGAGAACAAGCTGGCAGGCACTGTGTGGACTGACACTGATGATGCAAAAGTGTGTAAAAGCCTAGATCTCAACGGCCTTGAAAGAATATTCTCAGCTTACCAGAGACAGCAGGACATCTTTGGGAACCACAACGCCAAACAGAAAGAAGATGCCATCGAGGACACACTGAACTCCAGAGAGAAAGTCAAGCAGCTTTCGCTAACAAATGGCCAGAGGGCTCGGAACTGCAATCTTCTTCTCCCCAGGCTGCAATGATCAAACGGTGACATCCGACGTGCCGAGTTCACAAGGGGGCCTGCCGTAAGTTGTGCAAGATCAGCTCCTGAAAGCTGTTCCTGTCAGCAAAGGCCGCAAATCCCCTTCCTTCACAAAGAAGTTTGTGGAGCAAGTCACAGAATTTAAGCCCAAAACTGAATCAATCCCAGCTGGTTCAACAGAGGTGATTCTGAGTTATCTGCCTGAAGCGGTTGTTGGAGGTGGCTCTGGCCTTTAGAATGGACATGAACAAAGGTCAGAGGGGCAGCGCCGTTTGGTTTAAAATCATTAGCCTACACAAGATTAGAAATACAAAGTCCAGCATTGACAAGAATATGGGCATCGGGTATGTAAGGTAGGGGAAGGCTCTGTCTTTCCAAATGGCCAGGCATGGCCCTGCCCACACTCCGCCCACTGTAGGCATTCTGGGGGGCAGAGCGTTGCTGCCCCCGGTGCCTGCCCTCCCAGTGCTCTGGGGCTGGGGAGGCCAGGCCTGGCCACATGGCGAGCCCTCCTCCCTCCCACGGTGTTCCGGGGCTGGAGAGGCTGGGCTGAGCTGGGCCAGGCCATGCGGTGCAGCACGCCCTGCCTCCTCCCTCCCCCGGTGCTTGAGTGGCTTGGCTGGGCTGTACAGTGCACCTTACACCAGAGTTGGGGAGGCTGCGGCAAGCGCACGCCGCTCCCCTCCCCGTAGTTGGAAGGGGGGAGCATGTGTGTAGCGCGCTGCCCCGCCTCTCATGGGCGGGGAAGAGGCGAGGCATAACATAAGAGGCAGGGCTGAACATGGGGCCGGGGTCTAGACTCCCCCCCAACCCTGCCTTCACCGACCGCCCATGGACAAGAACATCACTCTTTGGAACTTTCTCACTACTAGAATTGAAAAGAAATAACCCCAAGTCCTCAGTCTTCATGAGCAGCTGGGAAGCATCCCTCAAGCAGCCAACATAATCATGACAGAGTTAGACAAAGAAACAAACATCTTGAGTGCACATCTTGAGTGGAGGCTGTATAACAAAAATAATCGACATTTCAAAATTACACATTAAGATAAAGAGATTGCACTGCAGTACTTACATGAGGTGAAATGAAAAATATTATTTCTTTTATCCATCCTGTTTACAGTGCAAATATTAATAAACAAATATAGTGATCCCTGTACACTTTCTATTCTTTGCTGTAATACAAATCAATGTATATGAACACGTAGAAAAACAACCAAACTATTTGAGAAACTTCAATTAATATTCTATTGTTTAACAATGTGCTTCATTGAGATTAAATTCTCTATGATCAATTTTTGAGTTGATCATGCGAGTTATCTGCAAATAACAGCATTGCTATCTTCTGCCAATTTGTTTACAAGTTTACATGTCAAAATGTTGCATCTATCTAACGTGGAATGTCTTCAAATACCATTTGAACTCTTAATAAGTTTCTAAAGGTTGAATCTGAGTCAATTATCCTCCAAGCTTCTTAACCCTTTTAGACCATGTGTCCAAAAAGTTTAGATTTAGTGTCAATTCTCCCATGTGTAACGAAGTGTGATTTCTGGGTGCCCCTTTTCCAAGGTCCAAGCACTTATGGGGTCTCTTCCAAGTATGGATTCTCTGATGTAAAACACAGGCTGATCTGATTTTGTATCTTTTCCCACACTCCAAGCACTTAGGTCTCTTTCCTGTGCAGATTACCTGATGTGTTACAATATATGATCTTAGTGTGACGATTTTTCAAAAGTCGAAGCAGTTAGGGAATCTCACACTTGTGTGAATTCTCTGATGTAGAACAAAGGTCGGATCAGATACTGAAATGTATCCCAGTGTCTCAGCACTTACAGGCTCTCTCTCCAGTGTGGACAGCCTGATGTTGAGAAAGGCTGACCCATTTCTGAAAGTGTTCCCACAGCCCAAGCACTCAGAGTCAAACTCCTGCGTAGAGTGACTGATATTTCACAAGATCTGACCTAGGCAGGAAACTTTTCCCACAGTCAAAGCACATATGCAGTTTCTCTTGTGTATGGATTGCCTGATACTTATGACAGCTTCACCTCCCTATGAAACTTTCCTCATAGCCCTGTCACTCATGGGTTGTCTCTCCCATGTGGAAACATGAATACGTGATATTTCTGTGAAACTTATGGTGTTCCCTCATCTGTGGCGTGCCTGATGTCTACAAAGCTCTGATCTCCATATGAAAATCTTTTCACAGTCAGAGCACTTACAGGATCTCAATCCTATAAAGACTGCGTGATGAGAAACACGGTCTGACCTCCATAAAAAGCTTATTCCACAGTCCAAGCACTTAAAGGGTCTCTCTCCTCTGCGCATTTTCTTATATGAAAAAAGGGCTGACCTCTGAATGAAATTTTTTCCTACAGTCTGAGTATTTATGGGGTGTCTCTCCCTTCCGGATTAACTGTTGTTCATCAACTTTGGACCCAATATGAATTTTTTCCACAGTGGATTGCCTGCTGTTTAATCAAGTCTTATATATTGTATGAAACTTTCACCAGTCTTAGCACTCATGGGATCTTTCTTCTGCACCCATTTTCAGATGTGAAACAACTGACTTTCATATAAAACATTTTCCACAGTTTAAACACTTACGTAGTCTCTTTCCTGTGTGGATACGCTGGTGCTTAAAAAGATCGTACCTCCGTATGAAACTTTTCCCACAGTCCATGCACTTATGGGGTCGTTCTCCTGTGTGGATTGCTTGATGTTTAACAAGGTCATATCTGACTATGAAACTTTTCCCACATTCTAAACACTTATGGGGTCTGTCTCCTGTGTGGATTGCCTGATGTTTAATGAGGTTTGACCTCTTTGTGAAACTTTTCCCACAATCTAAGCACTTATGGGGTCTCTCTCCTGTGTGGATTTTTTGATGTGAAACAAGGGCTGACTTCCGTATGAATCTTTTACCACATTCTAAGCATTTATGGGGTCTCTCTGCTCTGTGGATTTTCTGATGAGAAACAAGGGCTGATCTCCATATGAAACATTTTCCACAGACCAAACACTTATGGGGTCTCTCTCCTGTGTGGATGGCCTGATGTTTACTGAGGTCTGATCTATGTATGAAACTTTTCCCACATTCTAAGCACTTATGGGGTCTCTCTCCTGTGTGGACTGCCTGATGTTTAACAAGCTCGGATCTACGTTTGAAACTTTTCCCACACTCTAAGCACTTATAGGGTCTCTCTCCTGTGTGAACAGCCAGATGTGAAACAAGGAATGATCTCCACAGGAAACTTTTACCACATTCTAAACATTTATGGGGTCTGTCTCCTGTGTGGCTCTCCTGATGTTTAGTGAGATCTGATCTCTGTATGAAACTTTCTCCACAGTCTAAGCACTTATGGGGTCTCTCTCCTGTGTGGACTGCCTGATGAAAAACAAGGTTCAATCTCCGTTTGAAAGTTTTCCCACAGTCTAAGCACTTATGGGGTCTGTGTCCTGAGTGCCTTGTCTGATGTTTAATGAGGTCTGACCTCTGTATGAAACTTTTTCCACAGTCTAAACACTTATGGGGTTTGTCTCCTGTGTGAATCGCCTGATGTTTAATGAGGTTTGACCTCTTTGTGAAACTGTTCCCACAATCTAAGCACTGATGGGGTCTCTCCCCAGTGTGGATTTTCTGATGAGAAACAAGGGTTGACAGCCTTATGAAGCTTTTACCACATTCTGAGCACTTGTGGGGTCTCTCTCCTGTGTGTATTTTTTTGTGTGAAAGAAGGGCTGACCTCCATTTGAAACTTTTTCCACAATCTAAACATTCATGGGGCCTGTCTTCCCGGTGGGTTGCCTGATGATTCGTGAGGTCTGATCTCTGTATGAAACTTTTCCCACAGTCTAAGCATTTATGGGGTCTCTCTCCTGTGTGGATTTTCTGATGTAAAACAAGGGAGGACCTCCATATGAAACTTTTCCCACAATCCGAACACTTATGGGGCCTGTCTCCTGAGTGCATCGCCTGGTGTTTAATCAGAGCTGACTTCTCTCTGAAACTTTTACCACATTCTAGGCACTTATGGGGTCTCACTGAGTGACTTCTCTCATGCACATTCAGGGCAGACTTCCAATTCAAAGAGATCCCACCCTCGAGGCACCGAGAACCTCTCTCTCTCATTTGGCTTCTCCTAAGAGTATTAAGATCAGAGCTGTTAATGACACTTTCCCCATCATCCAAGCATTCAAGGGGTTTCTCTCCAGTACCAACTGTTGTAATTGTAATAAGCTCTGGGCTCACAATAAATCCCTTCCCATAATCAAGCCATTCATCATATTTTTCTTCTTTGGAGTTTGTTTGGTGGGCGGTGGGATACTTGTGTCCTTCCCCACATTTAACAGATTCATCCATTTGCTCACTTGGGTGATGTCCAAGCAGCCTCTCCGGCCTGTGCCAATTTCCCCAGGCTTCTCCCTGTTCCAAGCACTGGGGAACATTCCCTTCAGCTCTTCCCACAAAGGTCGCCCATGGTTCCATTTTTCCAGGATCTTCCTGCTGTTGATTCCCCTCTTCATTCTCACTCCCTGTCTCACCACCTGCTGGAAGAGAGACAATCCAGGCAGGAGTCACTGAGATGGGGAGAAAGAGGAACAGCACCAAGGCAAAACCCAACACATTGAAGTTGCACAGAACAAGCAACAGGATTCTATCTTCAGCTGACAGGACTGGGGGAAAACCATGAGCAATATCAGCTGACTGCACCCTGCCCTGTGTGAGGAAGCAGAACTCAGAGGAATTGCTGAGTTCTTGGGATTCCCAATATTTCCTGCATTCACCAGCTGATTTCTGTGTCAGTCCTCACCTGTGCGGGTGCCTCTCAGGATCTCTCTTTCCTCCCCGGCCTGGACGTCGGGCACCCAGGGCTCTTCCCCTCGTTCCAGCTGGGCGATCAGCTCAGGTTTGGGAATGGGAAACCCTGCGCAGGGGGTGAAATCAGAGCAGATCAGGGCGCAGGGAGGGTGGGGAGAGCGTCTGTCCCAAGGGACATTCCGTGAGTGGAACCCGTCCCCGGGCTCTGCTGGGGAATGTGCAATCCAAGAGGACAGGAACACGGTCACTGAGCCCCCTTGGGAGAGGCAGACATGTAGGGAGATGAGAGAAATTGTGACGCCCTCCCTAAGAGTTCCCAGAATCTGGGAAATCTGGGGCCCCTGCTGACCAGCAGCGGATATAGGGGAAGGCGAGCGGGGCGGCTGCCCCGAGCCCCATGCTTCAACAAGCCCCGTGCATTCGCTACTTCCTGTTGGCTGTGGCCGTGGCGCGTGCGCGAAATTGTGTTTCCCTGGGCCCCGTGCTTCAATAGGCCCCGTGCCCCACAAAACTCTCATTCGCCCCTGTTGCTGATACTCACAGCTCTGCAGTTACACGCTGGCCTATTTCTAAACCTGCAGAGCCCAGAACCCTCCCCACGGCTGGAGCTCGTCCCAAGGAGGGAGGGGAACAGGGATTCTGGGTGCAAGTGAGAAACAACACAGACAGGAGGATACATGGCCCCTCCGCCTTGAAATCTAGAGGGCTCAGGTGGGGATGATTTAGCACGTCCATTAGAGTTTGACACCCTGTGTCACTGCACAGAGCACAGAGATGCAAGTCGCTCTCCCCCGGCAGCTGTGCCCATGGAACCCATTCCTGTCCTGGCCGCCTGAGCAGGGAAGAACCTGACCCGTGTCAGACACGCAGACCCCACGGCTCCTAATCCCCGAGGGGCCAGGACGCCCTTACCCAGCGAGGTCACCGCCTCGTAGTTTTCCTGCATGACGTCCCTGTAGAGGGCTCTCTGAGCGGGGCCCAGCAGCGCCCCCTGCCCCTGGGTGAAATACACAGCCACCTCCTCGAAGGTCACCCGCATCTGCAACAACAAGAGTCCGTCACCCACTGCTTGCAGCCCCAGCCACAATCCCAGTCGTCATGGGGAAAAATAACTCTGGGAGGGTGGGAGAAGTAGAATCCCATCCCCAGCCTGTTTCCAGCAGCCAGGAGGCTTCAGGGGATGGGCAGAGAGATCCTCGTCGCCCTCCCCCTTAGCAGACAGAGGGCAGGGCCTTCTCCCTACTAACTAGCCAGAGGCTGAGGCGGAAGCAGAGCTCTGAGCCACAGGCAGGGACAGGAATCCCGGCATCTTCCCTTTGTGTTTCCCAGCAACCTCTGGCTGGGGGCTCAGGTCACAGCATTGGGAGTCTGGGCCATTTTCTCAGCCCTGCCCAGGGGGGCCTGGTTAGAAATGGGGGCCCGGTCACACCCTGCCCCGGGCCTGCTCAGAAACTCAGCAGCTTCATCCCACCCTGTCTCCTCCCTCCCCCCGTCCAGCAGCTCCCTGAAACCCCCTACCTGAGCTGGCTCCATCCCGGCCATTGCCCAGCCCTGGCCCCTGGCAGACGGGCGCTCTGGAGCGAACTCTAGACGTGTCTCCTCGGCCTGTCGGGCGAGAGGGGCGATGGGGGAGGTGTCAGAAGGGGCCTGAGTCCCTGTCGCACCCCGAGTCCCCCCAGGCCCTGCCCCTGCAGACACGCGCTGGGACTTTCTGGTTCTGCCCTGTGGGAAGAAACGCAGTGAGTTTCTTATCCCCCGGCTCGGCCCCTCCCGTCAGAACAAACCCACCGAGCCCCTTTGAAACCCCAGCATCTCTGAGCTCCGGGCAGGGAAAGAGCCACCTCCCCCGCTCCCCCAACCCCGCCCAGTCGTGGGCGGGGCCAGGAGCACAAAGGTGGGGGGCCAGTGGGGGGTAACGTGACCCCGGCTCCACCCCCAGGGGTGTCCCTCCCTCACGTCCAGGCTGGGGGCTGGCGGCAGCTGCCCTGGGCCCGGGCGGGGACTCGCAGCCAGCTCCGCTGGGAGCAGCCCGGGGCCAAACCCTCCCCCTGCAGCCCGGGGCACCGGGGCGCCGCTCCCGGGGTCTCTCTTACCTGCCCCCAAGCGCTGCCCGCCCTGGGGCAGGGGCTGGGCCGGGCCTGGCCGGGCTGGGGGCGCTGCCCGGGGAGAGGCTCCTGGGGAGGGAGCAGCGGGACTGGCCCTGCCGGAGATTCCCCCTCCCGGCTGCAGCCCGGGCTCCGGGGCCCCGCAGCAGCCCCCGCCGGGGCTCGGGGATCCGGCCCGGAGCCTGGCCCCAGAGTCCCCGCGAGCAGCGGCGGCGAGTCGCTTCCTGCGGCCGGGCCGGAGCCAGCGATCGCTCCCCCCGCGCCTGCTGCTGCTGCTGCTGGGTCCTAGCGAGACACCCGCCGCGCTCCGCCCCCTGGGCCTGGCTCTGCCCCACTCACAGACCCCTCGGGAGCAGCCAGCCCGGGGGTGTCGGTGTCAAATTATTTGCGGCCAGCACCTCCCGCCGGGGTCCACTCTGACATTTCTTCTTTAAATATTTAATTCGCTTTAGGACAAACCAATATGCCCAGGGGCAAGTGGGAGAATCATCCCGCTGTTGCCGGGAACTTTCCTGGCTCATGCACTAGCCTGGTGGAACTGGCTTGCAGAGGGATCCGAGTCCTCCCTCCCACTCCCCTCAGCCAGAGTCTGCCCCTCCTCCAGGCCTCGCCTTCCACTCTCCTGTGTGGCAGAGTCCTTGTGACATTAAGGAGGCTGGGCCCAGGAGTCTTGAAGGGCTCCCCCCAACTCAGAACAGGGGCTAGAGCATCTCCCCTCTGGGGTACTTTCTCCCTGACCTTTGCAGAGTTTTTTCCTTTGTGGTGTTGAAAAACATTTTTTGCCTTCTCCATAACACATGCCTATAGTGTTGGGCAGTCGGTCCTTCCTGGTAAGAGATTAGGTTCTGATCATGAGATGGTAGATTTCAGGAGCCTGACCAAAGGAAGAAAAGAGACTAGTAAAATACACACCTTGGACTTCAAAAAAGCAGATTTTGACTCCCTCAGAGATCTGATGGGCAGAATCCCCCTGGGATGCTAACATGAAGGGGAAAGGAGTCCAGGACAGCTGGCAGTATTTTAAAGAAACCTTATTGAAGGCACAGAAAGAAGCCATCCCGATGCGTAGCAAGAGAGGCAAACATGGTAGGAGACCAGATTGGCTTACGGGGGAAATCCTTGGTGAACTTAAGCACAAAAGGAAGCTTACAAAAGTGGAAACTTGGACAAATGACCAGGAGGGGTTTAAATGTATAGCTCGAGAATGCCGGGGTTATCAGGAAGGCGAAAGCGCAAATGGAATTGCGACTGGCTAAGGATGTGAAGGATAACCAGAAAGGTTTCTACAGGCATGTTAACAAGAAGAAGGTGATCAGAGAGGGTGTGCGGCCCCTAATGGATGAAGGAGGTAACCTAGTGACAGATGACATGGGGAAAGCTGAAGTACTCAATGCTTTCTTTGCCTCTGTATTCACGGACAAGGTCGGCTCCTGGACTTCTGCGCTAAGTGACGCAAGATGGGATGAAGATGGACAGCCTGTGGTGGGTAAAGAACAGGTTAGGAACTATTTAGAAAAGCTAAACGTACGCAAATCCATGGGTCTGGACTTAATGCATCCGAGGGTACTGAGGGAGTTGGCAAACATCATTGAGGAGCCTTTGGCCATTATCTTTGAAAAGTCGTGGAGATCAGGAGAAATCCCGGATGATTGGAAAAAGGCAAATGTAGTGCCCATCTTCAAAAAAGGGAAGAAGGATGATCCAGGGAACTATAGGCCAGTCAGTCTTACCTTGGTTCCTGGGAAAAATCATGGAAGGGATCCTTAAGGAATCCATTTTGAGGCACTTGGAAGAGAGGAAAGTGATTAGGAATAGTCAGCATGGATTCACAAAGGGCAAGTCGTGCCTGACCAATCTGATTAGCTTCTATGATGAGGTAACTGGCTCTGTGGATGTGGGAAAGTCAGTGGATGTGATATACCTTGACTTTAGCAAGGCTTTTGATATGGTCTCCCACAATATTCTTGCCAGCAAGTTAAGGGAATGTGGATTGGATAAATGGACGGTAAGATGGATAGAAAGATGGCTAGAAGGCCGGGCCCAGTGGGTAGTGATCAATGGCTCGATATCAGGATGGCGGTCAGTTACTAGCGGAGTGCCCCAAGGTTCGGTTCTAGGACCGGTTTTGTTCAATAACTTTATTAATGACCTGGATGAGGGGGTGGATTGCACCCTCAGCAAGTTTGCGGATGACACTAAGCTAGGGGGAGAGGTAGATACACTTGAGGGCAGAGATAGGGTCCAGAGTGACTTAGACAAATTGGAGGATTGGGCCACAAGAAATCTGATGAGGTTCAACAAGGACAAGTGCAGAGTCCTGCACTTGGGACGGAAGAATCCCAAGCATAGTTACAAGCTGGGGACCAACCAGTTAAGTAGTAGTTCTGCAGAAAAGGACCTGGGGGTTACAGTGGATGAGAAGCTGGATATGAGTCAACAGTGTGCCCTTGTAGCCAAGAAGGCTAATGGCATATTAGGTTGCATTAAGAGGAGCATTGCCAGCAGATCCAGAGATGTCATTATTCCCCTTTATTCGACTCTGGTGAGGCCACATCTGGAGTATTGTGTCCAGTTCTGGTCCCCCCACTACAAAAAGGATGTGGACGCATTGGAGAGGGTCCAGTGGAGGGCAACCAAAATGATTAGGGGGCTGGAGCATGTGACTTATGAGGAGAGGCTGAGGGAGTTGGGTCTGTTTAGTTTGCAGAAGCGAAGAGTGAGGGGGGATTTGATAGCAGCCTTCAACTTCCTGAAGGGAGGTTCGAAGAGGATGGAGAGAGGCTGTTCTCAGTAGTGACAGATGGCAGAACAAGGAGCAATGGTCTCAAGTTGTGGTGGGAGAGGTCCAGGTTGGATACTAGGAAAAACTATTTCACTAGGAGGGTAGTGAAGCACTGGAATGGGTTACCTAGGGAAGTAGTGGAGTCTTCTTCCCTAGAGGTGTTTAAGTCTCGGCTTGACAAAGCCCTGGCCGGGTTGATTTAGTTGGGATTGGTCCTGCCTAGAGCAGGGGGCTGGACTTCATGACCTTCTGAGGTCTCTTCCAGCTCTATGGTTCTATGATTCTATGATTCTGCCTTCTACAATGTATCTTCTGTAATGTCTGCCCTTCACTTTTTTTTTTTTAACAGTAGGTGCAAGGGTGAATCTGTTGCCCGTTCTCACAGATCCTCTAGCTGCCCGGCTGGCACAGAGCGGAAGGTGACAAAAAATGCAATCAGCATGACGTGGCCAGGGCACCATGAGGATGAGCAATGCAGCAGGAGATGTGAGTGGAGGCTGAGGAGAGGAATTTGTGCATGGAAAAGGAAGCCAAGAACCAGGAAGAGATATTGGGCCTTTTGGGGTGGGAAACAGAGATGCTGATAAACCTGGTAGATGCACAGGAGAAGTATATGGAGCCCAGAGCCTCCCTCCAACCTGTGCTGAACAACCCGCCCTCCTCACCAGCATCCTTAGATTCCCCGCACAGGTGCCCTAGAATGTGGGGAGTCAAGAGCAGCCTTCCCCTCAACTCCCAGGAATGTCTCCCAGAACGGAAGGCTGTGCTTCCCACATCTATGATTGCTGAAATGAGGGACTGTAATACACCACTTGCCCTTGCCTTACGGGGCCGAGGACGTAAGTCGGGGGATTTCGGCCCCTTCCGCACTTACAGAAAAGGTCATAAGTGCGGGGGGTCGTAAATTGGGCCATCGTAAAGTGGGGGGCTCCTGTATCTGCTTCCAATCACTTTTTCAAAAGAGGATCTTTCAAAAATGAAAGTAGTCTAGATGCGTTTTTTTCAGAAACAAAATCCCTTTTTTGGAAAAAACGCTCTTCCTAAAAAAAGGAGATTTACGCAGTTCTTTCAAAAAAGGGTGTTTAAAAAAAAAACCCCACGTCTAGACTACTTTCATTTTCGAAAGAGCCTCTTTCGAAAAAGTGATCAGAAGAAGATATGCAAATTAGTGCCAAATTTGCATATCTCCTTTCAAAAGAAAAATGTCGTCTAAATGTATCCTCAGAGCAGGTCTCCTTCTGGTATCGCTGCACTTCTGGGTAGGGGAAACCAATTCACAAAGTTCTGTGACAGTGGCCTTGTGAAAATTCTGCAGCCACAGCTGATTGGCCGCTATCTGTGTCGCTATGTGGCCCCGCCACTCTGTGCTTGTCTCACAGGACCAGAATCAGTGTTCCATCGGGTCAACAAGATCGACTGCCCCCGGCAGCTGCCAGTGACTCCACTCAAGTGTTACATATATGTCTGTGTTCGTGGCCTTCTCGTGTC
Source organism: Rafetus swinhoei (assembly GCA_019425775.1). Lineage (NCBI taxonomy): Eukaryota > Metazoa > Chordata > Testudines > Trionychidae > Rafetus > Rafetus swinhoei. The sequence goes on along the minus strand of CM033444.1, from coordinate 18,656,508 downwards.
CTTCCTCACGCCTGCAGCTCCGGGTAGGCTCAAGACATACCCCAGCAAAAGGATGAGGTGTTTGCACTTTGGGGTCCATGCTTGCCCTGCTATGGCATCTGCACAGATACGCAGGGGAAAAGCAGTGCAAACAGATTATTTGCTTGTCCTTTCAAGTGGCAGGGAGGAAGGAGACAAGTGCATTATGGGACGCTGTTGACATGTACCCAGAATCATAGAATCATAGAGCTGGAAGAGACCACAGGAGGTCATCAAGTCCAGCCCCCCGTCCAAGGCAGGACCAATCCCAACTAAATCAATCCAGCCAGGGCTTTGTCAAGCCAAGACTTAAAAACCTCTAGGGATGGAGATTCCACCACCTCCCTAGGGAACCCATTCCAGTGCTTCACCACCCTCCTAGTGAAATAGTTGTTCCTAATATCCAACCTAGACCTCCCCCACTGCAACTAGAGACCATGGCTCCTTGTTCTGCCATCCGTCACTACTGTGAACAGCCTTTCTCCATGATCTTTGGAACCTCCCTTCAAGAAGTTGAAGGCTGCTATCAAAAACCCCCTCACTCTTCTCTTCTGCAGACTAAACAAACCCAAATCCCTCAGCCTCTCCTCATAGGTCATGTGCTCCAGCCCCCTAATCATTTTGGTCGCCCTCCAATGGACCCTCTCCAATGAGTCCACATTCTTTCTATAGTGGGGGGCCCAGAACTGGACACAATATTCTAGATGTGGCCTCACCAGAGCTGAATAAAGGGGAATAATCACTTCTCTGGATCTGCTGGCAATGCTCCTCTTAATGCATCTCAATATGCCATTAGCCTTCTTGGCTACAAGGGCACACTGTTGACTCATATCCAGCTTCTCATCTACTGTAATCCCCAGGTCCTTTTCTGCAGAACTGCTACTTAGCCAGTCGGTCTCCAGCCTGTAACAATGCTTGGGATTCTTCCATCCCAAGTGCAGGACTCTACACTTGTCCTTGTTGAACCTCATCAGATTTCTTTTGGCCCAATTCTCTAATCTGTCAAGGTCACTCTAGACCCTATCCCTGCCCTCCAGTGTATCTACCTCTCTCCCTAGCTTAGTGTCATCCGCAAACTTGCTGAGGGTGCAATCCATCCCCTCATCTAAGTCATTAATAAAAATGTTTAACAAAACTGGCCCTAGAACCGATTCTTGGGGTACTCCGCTAGAAACCAACCGCCAACCTGCCATTGATCACTACCCATTGGGCCCGACAGTCTAGCCAGCTTTCTATCCATCTTACAGTCCATTTATCCAATCCATATTCCCTTAACTTGCTGGCAAGAATATTGTGGGAGACTGTATCAAAAGCTTGGCTAAAGTCAAGGTATATCACATCTACTGACTTTCCCATATCTACAGAGCCAATTACCTCATCAGAGAAGCTAATCAGATTGGTCAGGCACGATTTGCCCTTTAGTGAATCCATGTTGACTATTCCTGATCACTTTCCCCACTTCCAAATGCTTCAAATGGATTCCTTGAGGATCCTCTCCATGATTTTTTCAGGGACTGAGGTAAGGCTGACAGGTCTGTAGTTCCCTGGATTGTCCTTCTTCCCTTTTTAAAAGATGGGCACTACATTTGCCTTTTTCCAATCTTCTGGGATCTCTCCCAATCTCCACGAGTGTTCAAAGATAATGGCCAAAGGCTCCGCAATTACACTTGCCAACTCCCTCAGTACCCTCGGATGCATTAAATCCGGTCCCATGTATTTGTGTATGTTTAGCTTTTCTAAATAGTTCCTAACTTGTTCTTTCCCCACCAAGGGCTGTTCACCTCCTTCCCATACTGCGTTGCCTAGTGCATTTGTCTGGGAGCTGACCACTGCGTTGGTTTTGTCCCATTGGGCACTAGAAGCCGAACCCAGAATGCAAAGGGGTGGCAGAAACTGTGGGATAGCTACTCACAGTGAATCTCTCTCAAAATCAACGGCAACCCCCTGTAGGAGGATGCGCAACGTGGAATTCTTGCACACAGTAGGGACATACACGCCCTTGACTTTACAAAACCGGTTGCTGAAAAAAAAATCAACCTTAATAAATTTGACCTAATCTCCTAGTGCAGATACGGCCTTTGAGTCTGGCTTCTGTCAGGCTACATCTAGACTGCAGGCTTCTTTCGGAAGCAGCTTTTTTCGGAAGAGATCTTCCAAAAAAACTTCTTCCAAAAGAGAGCATCCACACTGCCAAAGTGCATCAAAAAAGCGATCTGTTTTTTCAAATGAGTGTGTCCAGACTGAATGGACGCTCTCTCGCATGTAAGCTATGGATGGAGTGGCCACCAGGGCACCTGTGATTTTTCCTCTTTCCTCTTCTTCCGAAAGAACTCCCTCTTCCCCGTCCACACGTGCCTTTTTGTGAAAGAGCTCTTTCGCAAAAAGGCTTCTTCCTCGTAGAATGAGGATTACCAACACCGGAAAAACCCCTCTGTTCTTTCAGTTTTCTTGAGGAAGAACCCAATTGCAGTGTGGACGTTCCTCAAGTTTTGTTGGAAAAACAGCTGTTTTTCCGACAAAACTTTGTAGTGTAGAGATACCTTCAGACTCACAGACTTTAAAGTCAGAAGGGACCATTGTGAGTACTGAGCCTTCATGACCGAATTATTGGTGACTTCAGTGTGGCCAGCACCTCTCACTGTGGGCCACTCTGATGCTTCAATTCATGAAACAGGAACTAATAACAATTTAAGGGGGGAAAAGGGGGAAAGGTTAAAGGAGACACCAGCCTTTCTCCCTCCTGACTGTATCTCACTGATCGCTGCAGGGACCAGGCTGTAACGTCCTTCCCCATTCCCGTGTCTGCCTCTGGGAGCATGAATCTAGCCCTCACCCTCAGTGTTTGTGCTGATGGAGATGGATCACGGTCATTGTTCAAAGAAAAAAATCAGTCACACGGAGGAGAGAAAGGTTCAAATGAAATTGGAAAGGACTGTTCTGGCAAATGAACATTTTGTCTCATGACGCTTTCAGTAAACTGGAGTTACGTCCTGTCATACTAATCTCATATCCAAGTACGGGACCAAATAACTTTTGGGGACAGAGAAAAACCCCAAATTCAGGACGGGCCATAAAACAATTTAACATTCATAAAATGACATCCCAGAGAATCGGAAGACTCCAAATCCAGAAAATAAGGATAGCCATTTGGTTCTAAAGGGGTTGAATCTGACTCGTGATTTGGACATGAGAAAGGTTTTAGCATCATCCTAAAATAACCAAAACAAAGCAGCCAGCATCACTTCTACACAGGATTTGGTCTAGCCTAGAAAAAAACTGGAAACAGTTCTACCAAGAAGTGGGAAAACGGCTTTAAATCGGACAGATCAAAAGGTGCCCTCTGGTTCATTGGGATTCTCTTCCAGGTCTGGGACACTTTCCTCTCCCGACCTCTGGAGTCGCAGACATCGCAACTGTGATAGTTAAGCCAGGAGAACCAGGGACATGTAGTGACTCTTTGGGAGGGGAAGGGGTAGACCGGGAACATGCTAAAATTCTGCACAGCTGGGACAGAGACCTCAGTCTCACCCCAATGCCATGAAGTAGCACAGATGCTAAAACCCCACCTTTTACTGTCCCTGCTCTGCCCCTTTTAGGATCTGTGCAATCCTGGCCCATAAGGGAGGAAAGGTACAAACCCTAACGACTTTTCAGCAGGCCCCACCCAGAGTATTGTGAGAATATCTGGGAATGAGACAATCCGACCCCAAAGGGGGGAATCAGATTCACCCACAGTCAGCCCATTGATTGCCCCTGATGTAAAGCCACCCAGCTTTGGCCTCCCTCCCAGACAGCCCAGTTAAACAAGATGGGGTTACTGAAAATTTGGTTCATCATATTACGAATTCTACCAATGCCAAAAGATCAGATATATTAACCACCAACATGGGCGTTGGGTGAAAGCCCTGCTGGGGAAGGCAAGCTCCAGTCCTGCCCCTTTTGCCTGAGGCCCCGCCCCTGGAGCCAAGCCCCACCCACTCCCAGCCCGGCCCTCCCCAGCTGCCACATGGAGAGCTGGGGCTGCTGCACGGCCTTGGCCTTCGCTGGTGGCTGGGCTGCTGAGTTGGGCTGCTTTCCCCGGCGGCTGGGGAGCTGGGCTGCCGTGCTACGGCTCTAGCTTCCCCAGTGGTGGCCCCGGCCTTAGACAGTCGGGCATGTAGGCAACTTTCAGAAGGCTGTGCCTCCCCCTGCCTACATTACCGACTGCCCTTGACCACCAAGTTACTGAAGAATTCCGTTTTTACCCAAACACATGCTCACAGCCCTTTCTTCTTAACTCAACCAAGATTTATTAAAACAAGAGAGTGTTGGTTACGAGCTCATTGCACACAGAGACAGGAACAGAGTCCGTAGGTGAGTTGCACAGTGGAGATGCTGTTTTAGAATTGCCAGGAGCCCTTTTCAGAATTATCCCCTCAGGGGATAGTTCAGTGTCCAAATATCCGAGCAGTCCAGATGGAAGGGGAGAGCTCAGTCTTACAGCCCTGATTCCCCCCCAAATAAAGCTGGAGAAGGTCTGAGAGAAAAGGATCCGGTGCCAAGAGCTTTTATAGACATGTTTGCAGCCTCTCAACACCACACAGTCCTCAGGTGAACAACAGGTGTTGGAAGTAACCTTCTATTTTTTACACATCACAGGGAATTCAACGACATGGATTCACGTCATTATCCCTAAACCAGTTCATAGGCAGGTTACCACAAACTTTAAAGAGAGATCTGTACAAGGACACCATTACACTCAAGTTTAATCTACACATTAATATTTCCCTTTGATTTGTGAATTACCAAAATCATTCCTGGACAGCAACAAGACGACTACCATTACTATCTTCTAAAGCCGACAAGTGATGGAAAAATGAACGGGGATTAACTGTGCTCGTTAACCATCAGAGAATACCATTTATTTACATGTTTTTTGATGTTTTTTACATTTTCAAATATATTGATTTCCATTGCAACAGAGAATACAAAGTACAACAATCACTTTTTTTTTTTTTACCGACACCTTTACCCAACGTTGCCTGGGTTCTTAACAAGGGGCTTAGAGCTGGGGGCTGGAGGGTGCAGGAGTCAGGGCTGGGGAGTGAAGAGGGGCTCGGGGCAGGGGGTCCGATCTGATGGGGCTTTATCTCCGCCACCCCGAATGGCGGGGCCATCTGTCTCCCCTGAGCCTCTCCAGCTGCCAAGGGCCTTCTATCTCCTGCCAGCACTCCTAGACACAAGGGGTCTCTCCCCCAGCCCCCTGGCCACTAGGGATCTTCTATCCCCCCCGCCCAGGCCTCCCAGCCACCAGGGGGCTTATTCCTCCCCCCGGCACTGCACCCAAGGAATTGAGGTAGGGGGTTGGGTACTTGGTCTGTAAGCAAGATGGCAGAGCCCCATTCCCACTAGCCATTCGCTTGCTGGTTCAGCTGCCCCCACTGGCCACGCTGCAATATAGCTCTGCCCTGCACTCGCTGCCCCCAGTGGCCAGTCAGAGTATTGTGTCCCTCCTCCCTTTTCATGTTATGGAAAACAGTTCCATTCCTGGCACGTCCCAAATTCTTGGCACAACCAAACCCTGACCTTGCTTATACTTTCATGATAAAGAGATTGCAGTACAGCACTTAGATGAGGTGGGCTGCAGAACACTAATTTTCTCTCTCACGCTTACAGTGCAAAAACAAAAGACAGGACTATGCAGCACAGTGCAAATATTTGTAATAAACGTAACAAACTCAGCACTGTGCACTTTCTATTCCTTCCTGTAATACAATCACTATATTTGAAAACATAGAAACGCATCCAAAAACTGGTATTCTATCGTTTAACAATGAGATTCATTGAGCTCAAGTTTTTTAATCCCAATTGATTCTTTGAGGTAATCGCGTGAGTTAACTGTGATTAACCAACTGTGCTATCTTCTTCCTTTTTTTTTTTTTTTTAACAATACAAGTTTACATCTCAAAGCTCAAGTCAATCTAATGAGGAATCTCTCAGAGGAGGAGCCATGTTGCTTCAGTGTGCAAAAACAATGAGGAGTCCTGTGGCAGCTTAGATCTCTTCGGGTACATCTACACTGCAGGGCTTAACTCGAAATAAGCTATGCAAATTGAGCTACGTCAATTGCATAGCTTATTTCAAAATAGGGAGCGTCTACACAGCACTTTTTTCGAAACCGAGCACTTTTCCTCTGACCTCCCTTACTCCTTGTACAATGAGGGTTACAGGAGTTGGAGTAAGAATTCTTCCACCCTGACAGTATTTTGACACTATTTTGAAATAACGGCCTGCTGTGTAGACGTGGACTAAGTTATTTCAGAATAGCACTAATTATTTCAAACTACTGTTGCAGTGTAGACGTCAGTCTTTAAGATGCCACAGGACTCACTCTTTCATACTGTGGACTGATTTGACAATGTGTGATCTGTTTGAAACTTTAGCCTCAGACCAAGCACTTAGCGGGTCTCTCCCAAAGGTAGATTGTCTGATGTAAAACAAGGGCTCATCTGTTTTTCAAATGTTTACCAAAGCCCAAGCACTCACAGGCTATGTCTACAGTGGCGGGTTCTTGCGCAAAAATGGCTGTTTTTCCACAGAGCGTCCACACTGCCTGCCCGCTCTTGCGCAAGATTTACAGTAAAGCGTGGGAAGAGAGGGGATTCTTGCGCAAGAGCTACTCTCTTTTCTAACAAATGTAAGCCCTCTTTCTTGCACAAGAGGGCAGTGTGGACGCGCGGCAGGGGTTTCTTGCACAAAAAAGCCCTATGGCTAAAATGGCCATCAGAGCTTTCTTGTGCAAGAGAGCGTCCACACTGCCATGGATGCTCTTGCGCAAAAGCACATGGCAGTGTGGACGTGTTCTTGCACAAGAACCCTTGCGCAAGATGTTCTTGCGCAAGACCCCGCCAGTGTAGACATAGCCACAGGGTCCTGGTCTTGTGTGGACTGAGATTTAAGAAGCCTTGTTCTCCGTATGGAACTTTTCTCAAAGTGTAATCATTCATGGGGGGAATTCTCCTATGTGGATTGCTTGATGCCTAAGAAGGACGGACCTCCATTTGAAACTTTTTCCACACTCTAAGCACTGATGGGGTCTGTCTCCTGAGTGGACTGCCTGATGGTTAACAAGTTTAGACCTCCACAAGAAACTCTTTCCACACTCTAAGCACTGATGGGGTCTCTCTCCTGTGTGGATTTTCTCATGTGAAACAAGGGCTGACCTCCACTTGAAACTTTTCCCGCAGCTTAAGCACTTATGCGGTCTCTCTCCTGTGTGGACTGCCTGATGGCTAACAAGGTCGGGTCTCCGAAGAAAACATTTTCCACACTCTAAGCACTGATGGGGTCTCTCTCCTGTGTGGATTCTCTGATGTGAAACAAGGGCTGACCTCCATGTGTAAGTTTTCCCACACTCTAAACACCTATGGGCTCTCTCTCCTGTGTGGACAGCCTGATGTTTAACAAGTACGGACCGCTGCAGGAAACTTTTTCCACAATCTAAACACTTATGGGGTTTGACTTCCCTGTGGGTTGCTTGATGATTCATGAGGTCTGATCTCCGTATGAAACTTTTCCCACAGTCTAAGCATTTATGGGGTCTCTCTCCCGTGTGGATTTTCAGATGTACAACAAGGGATGACCTCCATATGAAACTTTTTCCACAAACTAAACATTTATGGGGTCTCTCTCCTGTGTGCATCGCCTGGTGTGTAATCAGAGCTGATTTCTCTCTGAAACTTTTACCACAGTGTAAGCACTTATGAGGGCTCATTGTGTGACTTCTCTCATGCACCATCAGGGAAGACTTCCAATTCAAAGAGTTCCCACCCTCAAGGCACAGAGAGCCTCTGTCTCTCATTGGGCTTCTCCTAAGAGTATTAAGATCAGAGCTGTTATTCACACTTTCCCCAGGGTCCAAGCATTCAAGGGGTTTCTCTCCAGTACCCACGTTCTTAATTGTAATAAGCTCTGGGCTCACAAGAAATCCCTTCCCATAACCGAGCCATTCATCGTATTTCTCTTCTTTGGGGTTTGTCTGATGGGCTGCAGGATGCTTGTGTCCTTCCCCACATTTCACAGATTCATCCATTGGGTGGTTTCCCAGCAGCCTTTCCAGCCTGTACCAGTTTCCCCAGGCTTCTCCCTGTTCCAAGCACTGGGAAACATTCCCTTCAACTCTTCCCACAAATGTCGCCTGTGGTTCCATTTCCCCAGGATCTTCCTGCTGTTGATTCCCCTCTTCATTCTCACTCCCTGTCTCACCACCTGCTAGAAGAGAGACAATCCAGGCAGGAGTCACTGAGATGGGGAGAAAGAGGAACAGCACCAAGGGAAAACCCAACACACTGAAGTTGCACAGAACAAGCAACTGGATTCTGTCTTCAGCTAACAACACTGGTGGGAAACTATGAGCAATATCAGCTGACTACACCCTGCCCTGCATCAGAGAAGGCAGAACTTTTAGGATTCTCAACATTTTCCTTTATTCACCAGCTGGTTTCTGTGTCAGTCCTCACCTGTATTGGTGCCTTTCCGGGTCTCTCTTTCTTCCCCATCCTGGAGGTCGGGCACCCAGGGATCTTCCCCTCGTTCCAGCCGGGCGATCAGCTCAGGTTTGGGAATGAGAAACCCTGAATACGGGGAGAAATCAGAGCAGATCAGGGACAGGGAGGGTTGGGAGAGTGTCTGTCCCAAGGGACATTCTGTGAGTAAACTCTGTCCCCGGGCTCTGCTGGGGAATGTGCAATCCAAGAGGATGGGAACATGAGAGAATACATGGCTCCTCTGCCTTGAAATCTAGAGGGGTCGGGTGGGGATGATTCAGCACGTCCATTAGGATTTGACACCCTGGTCTCACTGCACAGGGCACGGAGAAGCAAGTCGCTCTCACCCGGCAGCTGTGCCCATGGAACCCATTCCTGTCCAGGCCACCTGAGCAGGAAGAACCTGACCCGTGTCGGACACACAGACCCCACGGCTCCTAATCCCCGAGGGGCCAGGACTCCCTTACCCAGCGAGGTCACCGCCTCGAAGTTCTCCACCATGACGTCCCTGTAGAGGGCTCTCTGAGCGGGGCCCAGCAGCGCCCCCTGCCCCTGGGTGAAATACACAGCCACCTCCTCGAAGGTCACCCGCATCTGCAACAACAAGAGTCCCTCACCCACTGCTTGCGGCCCCAGGCACAATCCCAGTCGTCACGGGGGGGGGGAAAAACACTGAGGCTCTGGGAGGGTGGGAGAAGTAGAATCCCACCCCCAGCCTGTTTAGAGCAGCCAGGAGGCTTCAGGGGTGGGCAGAGAGATCCTCCTCTCCCTCCCCAGACAGAGGGCAGGGCCTTCTCCCTGGCCACACACCTACTAACTGGGCAGAAGCTGAGGCGGAAGCAGAGCTCTGAGCCACAGGCAGGGACAGGAATCCCGGCAGCTTCCCTTTGTGTTTCCCAGCAACCTCTGGCTGGGGGCTCAGGTCACAGCATTGGGAGAGGGGTGGGGGGCTGGGTTAGAAATGGGGTCCCGGTCACACCCTGCCCATGGGCCTGCTCAGAAACTCAGCAGCTTCATCCCACCCTGTCTCCTCCCTCCTCCCGCCCAGCAGCTCCCTGAAACCCCGTACCTGAGCGGGCTCCATCCCGGCCATTGCCCGGCCCTGGCCCCTGGCAGACGGGCGCTCTGGAGCGAACTCTAGACGTGTCTCCTCGGCCTGTCGGGCGAGAGGAGCGAGGGGGGAGGTGTCAGAAGGGGCCTGAGTTTCTGTCGCACCCCGAGTCCCCCCAGGCCCTGCCCCTGCAGACACGCGCTGGGACTCTCTGGCTCTGCCCTGTGGGAAGAAACCCAGTTAGTTTGTTACCCCCCCGGCCCGGCCCCTCCCGCCAGAACAAAACCCACCGAGCCCCTTTGGACCCCCCCGCAGCAGCATCTCTGAGCCGCTTCCAGCCACAGGCGGGCGCTGCTCGGGTCCGGGAGGGAGGCTGCGGTTGGCCCGCGGCCGGGAGCACAAAGCAGCAGCTGGAGCGGTAACTAGGGGGTAACGTGACCTCCCCCCCAGCGTCCAGGCAGCGGGGACTCAGAGCCAGCTCCGCTGGGAGCAGCCCGGGGCCAAACCCTCCCCCTGCAGCCCGGGGGCACCGGGGCGCCGCTCCCGGGGGGTCTCTCTTACCTGCCCCCCAAGCGCTGCCCGCCCTGGGGTAGGGGCTGGGCCGGGCAGGGCCTGGCCGGGCTGGGGGCGCTGCCCGGGGAGAGGCTCCTGGGGAAGGAGCAGCGGGACTGGCCCTGCCGGAGATTCCCCCTCCCGGCTGCAGCCCGGGCTCCGGGGCCCCGCAGCAGCCCCCGCCGGGGCTCGGGGATCCGGCCCGGAGCCTGGCCCCAAAGTCCCCGCGAGCAGCGGCGGCGAGTCGCTTCCTGCGCCCGGGCCGGAGCCAGCGATCGCTCCCCCCGCGCCTGCTGCTGCTGCTGCTGGGTCCTAGCGAGACACCCGCCGCGTTGCGCTGCGCCCCCTGGGCCTGGCTCTGCCCCACTCACAGACCCCTCGGGAGCAGCCTGCCCAGGAGGGTGGGGGAGGGGGATGTTTGGTGGCCTCAGAGTGGGGCAGCCCCGCCCCCTGGGGGCCGGTTTGACAGGAGTTTCTGAAACACCTTTAGGATAATCCAGTAACTATGCCAAGAGCTAAGCAGGGAAAACGTCTCTCTAGCTTTCCTGGCTTCTACACTGCTAATGGATTTGCCCATCACTTTGGGGTATGCTCATTTATTAGGGTTACTCTTATGGCGCTGGCGGAGGTTAATCATTCTAGCCCTGTGCTGCTTGGGCTCTCATATGGAGCTGAATTCTCCCTGCTGCCAATTCCCCCTCCTAATGAAGCTCTCCTGTGGGAATTGTTCCTCAGGATAGGGTTATTCTCACCTTAGAAACACATGGACGGTTACCCCCACTAACAGAGCACGTCTGAGAGGACTGGGTAATCAGCACTCACAAGCTGACCCCTCATATGTCTCTGGACTCACCAGGCTGGGTTTAACAGCAATGCCACACCGCACCCTCATGTGCCTTTGGACTCAGTAGGCAGGATTTAACAGCCCTTTAAGCTGCCATCCTCATATACCCCCAGGTTCAGCACCTCCCTATCCCCACTTTCATACCACAATCATTCTGCTGGTAAACCATGTGATGAGCAAACCCCGCAGGATTTTTGGGCACTACACGGATCTTTAGCTTGAGCACAAGAAGCGATGTGGCAGAGCGAATAGGGAAGCCAAAACAACACCCCCCAAGAGAGCAAAAGAGAAAGGAAAAGAGAGAGAAGAAACCAGCTTAACAATGAAAGTTATTTATTTCTGGGTAGAGAATATATATATATGGGGAGCCAAACACACAAAACAGTTACAATATTAAATCTAAATTGAAACTGATTACAAATGTTAGGGCTAGCAAACCATATAACAGTTTACATAGGGCAGGGTCAGGAGGCTATACCTAGAGAGAGGTAGTGGGGGGGTGGGGAGAGAGAGAGAGAAACCTCACCACTCCATGGAGCTTGCACTGATCAGGGTTCCCAGATGGTGATGGTAGCCAGGAGTCCAGAAGACAAGCAGAGCAGAGCCCCCAGCACGATCAGGCAGGAGATGAAGAAGTCTCAGTGGAACTGATGCAGTTTAAATCCAGGTATCAGAACAGTTTTTCTAGGGCAAGGGTAGGAGTTTTTGTAGGGACAGGACAATAGTCTGAGGAGAACACTAGATTTGTTTATAGGTAAACAGAGGTGAGACAATAGAGACTGGTCACACCTGGCTATGGGTGATGTTCCTTGAATAAACTCACAATAGGCAGTTTCAGGATTTTGGATATCAATAGGATCCATTACTAGAATTGGTCTGATAATGACTAATTTGAGGGTGAGCAGGCCTAGGTCCATTAGCATCTGGAGCAGAGATTTCCCATCAGACAGTACTTCTCTGCTTTCGGTATCCCATAGTGCAGTGCGGTTCCTGCTTTGGAAGAGCTGGTCTCCATTCTGTATGCTAATGGGGATGTCCCTCTGTTCTATCTTCAATGCAGATGAGGCTGGGACATTTCCCTAATCCTATGACCCTTGTCTGGAGTTTAGCTGTGTCTTCCCCGGCCTTTTCCTTGCTTTGTCTGTGATTCAAGCGGAGGCCTGGGGGAGTGGGATTGTTTTCCATGAGTATCACTCCCTGGCTCCCCAAAAGCATAGTGCTGACAGGTGGCTATGCTTTGGTTCCCCAAGATCACAGGGCTGGTAGGTAACACTTCACAAAGAAGTTTGCTGAGCAAGTTCTTCTTATCCTAATCTGAGAGGTTAAGGAGAATAATTTGTCTCTCTTCTCCTTGTAACACCCTTTTAGGATACTTGAAAGCTATTACCACATCCCCTCTCTTCTCTTTTCCAATCTAAACAAGCCCAGTTCTTTCAGTCTTCCCTCACAGCTCATGTTTTCTAGACCTTTCGTCATTTTTGTTGCTCTTCTCTGGACCTTCTCCAATTTCTCCACATCTTTCCTGGAATGCGGTGCCCAGAACTGGACACAATACTCCAGTTGTAGCCTAATCAGCACAGAGTTGAGCAGAAGAATGACTTCTACAGGTTGAACCTCCAAAATCCGGGACTCCCTGGTCCAGCAACATCTGTGGTCCATCAGGGTTACAAATGTTGCTGGACCAGAGAGCCCCAGCGCCCAGGAGTGTGAGCCAGTTGGGGGTCTGGCTGCAGGAGCCCCACCATCAGGACTGGCGAACCTCTTTTTGTAAGTGCGGAAGAGGCCAAAACCCCCCAACTTACATCCTCAGCATGCATTTACAATGGCGCACGGTGCCTATTGCAAATGAGGGTTCGAGTTATGACACCCCCGACTTGTGACCCTTCCCCCGGAACCAATCACCTCGCAGATCGGAGGCCTCCTGTAAGGTAAAGAGAATGTCTTTTTACCAGAATAGGTCTCCCCCCTTTTACTTAATTGATTGCCCTGTTGAGTGAATAAGTGTGAATAGATAAGGCCAGGAAGGCAGGCACCTCCAGGCAGTTGCAAAGGTTGGAGAGGGGATGGAAGCCAGATGCAAGGACAATAAGACCTGTCAAGTGGGCCCATTGAAAGAGGATTGGACATATGGACCCCTTGGGAGTCAGCAGCAAGTGCCTGCTTTTGGACGCCCCCCTCTTTGAAGGTGAACGTGGCAGCATTCAGACCCCCCCCCCCCAGAAGAAGGCACCACAGATGACTAACTGCATATGCATAAGATGACACAGATTTTGCATATGCATAAGTTGATAGATTTGCGTAAGAGGGAAGCTGCTATAAATCTAAGGTGTCTTGCAGGAGAACCCCCGGTTTTTGTCTTGATGCCCGGCTCCACCCCTCCCCCATCTAACTCACCAGGCCAGTGCAGTTAGGGGGAGAAATCATTGGTTGGTTAACAACCACAAGATGGAGTGCGCTTGTGTGTGTGAGTGTAATACATCACATCCATATGATAGAGTGTTGATTGATATATGCGTTACCAATTAATGTGGCATTTTGCCTTATCCCCCTGAAAAGATCCCGGGCAGCACTTTGGCTACATCTACACTGCGGTTTTTTTCGGCAGAAGATATGCAAATTGTGTTCTCATTTGCATATCTTCAAAAAATGAGGGTTATAGGATCTTGCAAAAAAGGTTTTTTCTGAATAATGGCCCTGTCTACACTGGGCTTTTTATCAGTAAAACCTCTTCTGCAAAAAGGATCCGCAGAAGATATGCAAATGAGAGCACAATTTGCATATCTTCTGCCGAAAAAAACAGCAGTGTAGACGTAGCCTTTAAGTACAACCCCCGGGAAGCCCCAGCGAGGTGGGACAGAAACAGGGCCCCGGCGGCTGCAGGCCAGACCTAAGCCCAAGCCCTGTAGCAGCAGGGCTGGAGCAGAGCCAGTTGGAGGGAGGAGAAGTGTCCTCTGAGGCTGGTGGCAGGGGACCTCCCCATATCCGGCAAATCCCCTCATTCGGGACAGATTGGATTCTGAGGGTGCCAGACCAGGGAGAAGCAACCTGTAGTGTCTTGCTCACAACACTCCTGTTAATGCATCCCAGATTGATGTTTGCTTTTTTTTTTTTTCTTCAACAGTGTCACACTGTTGGCTCATATTTACCTTGTGGTCCACTATGACCCCGATATCCCTTTCTGCAGGACTCCTTCCTCGACAATCACTTCCCCTTCTGTATGTGTGAAATGGATTTCTCCTCCCTAAGTGGAGTAGTTTGCATTTGTCCTCATTAAACTTCATCCTATTTACCTCAGACCATTGCTCCAGTTTGTCTAGATCAGTGGTTCCCAAACTTTTCGGCATCACGCCCCCTTTTTGATTTTTGAGAAACCCTCATGCCCCCCTCAATAGCATCAAAACTTGTTGAACAAAAAAAAAAAAAAAAAAGGAACTGACCGGGACCGAAAAACAAAAATAGCAGTAAAACTTAGGAAGGGGAATTGAAAGGGAGGGGGGGGCTGGGTCACCTCACGCCCCCCCTGAAATTTCTTCACGCCCCCCAGTTTGGGAACCCATGGTCTAGATCATTGTGAATTATGACCCACTCCTCCAGAGCACTTGCCACCCCTCCCAGCTTGGTTTCATCCGCAAACTTTATTACGATTGAGCTAAACAAAGAAACAAACTCTTTGATGAGCGGACTGAGCCTGTGTAACATAAATAATTGACCCTTTTAAATTATACTTTCATGATAAAGAGATTGCAATACAGTACTTCTATGAGGTGGACTCCAAAACACTAATTTTCTTTCTCATGTTTATGCAAAGGGATCCTCAGAAGGGACCTGCTGAAGGTAGGGCAGTGGCATAGGATCTCAAGTGAACTCAGGGCTAGGGCATCAGCCTCTAGAACATAGGGTGGTGGGCTCGATTTCCCCACACACACACACACCCAGGCAGTGACTGGGCAGCCAACACCAGCTGCCCCTGGGATGGTGTTTTTTTCAGCAGAAGATATGCAAATCGTGCTCTCATTCACATATCTTCAAAAAATGAGGGTTATAGGATCTTGCAAAAAAGGTTTTTCTGACTAATGGCCCTGTTTACACTGGGATTTTTATCGGTAAAACCTCTTCCGCAAAAAGGATCGGCAGAAGATATGCAAATGCGTGCGCAATTTGCATATCTTCTGCCGAAAAAAACCGGCAGTGTAGACATAGCCTTATCCTGCTTTCCAGTATTAGGAAAGCAGGATAAGGGACCCCCTGAAGGTAGGGAGATAAATATTTCTAATAAACAAAATATAAACGGAGTGTTGTGCACTTTCTATTCCTTGCTGTAAGACAATCAATATATTTGAAAACACAGAAAAACATCCGAAAACATTTAACACATTTCAATTGGTATTCCATCGTTTAACAATGTGCTTCATTGAGATCGAGGTTTTTTTAATCCCAATTGATTCTTTGAGTTAACTGCGTGAGTTAACTGCGATTGACCAATAGCGCTGCTATCTTCTGCCATTTTTTTTAACAATACAAGTTGACATCTCAAAGCTCAAGTCAATCTAATGGGGACTCTCTCGGAGGGAGAGTCATGTTGGTCTTGATATGCAAAACTAACAAGGAGTCCTGTGGCAGCTTAGATCTCTTAGTCTTTAAAATGCCACAGGACTCCTCGTTAACGTGGAATGATTTAACGATGCGTGTTCTCTGTGTGAAACTTTAGCCACAGACCAAGCACTTAGTCTACCTTTGGGTGAGACCCGCTATCTGATGTAACACAAGGGCAGATCTGTTTTTTAAACGTTTACCAAAGCCCAAACACTCACAGGGTTCCAGTCTTGTGTGGGCTGATGGATGTATAAGAAGCGCTGTTCTCTGTATGAAACTCTTCTCAAAGTCTAATCATTCCTGGGGGCACTCTCCTATGTGGATTGCTTGATGCCTAAGAAGTACGGGCCTCCATTTGAAACTTTTTCCACACTCTAAGCATTTATGGGGTCTATCTCCTGAGTGGACTGCCTGATGGTTAACAAGTTTAGACCTCCACAAGAAACTCTTTCCACATTCTAAGCACTGATGGGGTCTCTCTCCTGTATGGATTTTCTGATGTGAGACAAGGGCTGACCTCCACTTGAAACTTTTCCCACAGTCTAAGCACTTATGCAGTCTCTCTTCTGTGTGGACTGCCTGATGGCTAACAAGGTCGGGCCTCCGCAGAAAACATTTTCCACAGTCTGAGCACTTATGGCATCTCTCTCCTGTGTGGATTCTCTGATGTGAAACAAGGGCTGACCTCCATGTGAAACTTTTCCCACAGTCTAAACACTTATGGGCTCTCTCTCCTGTGTGGATGGCCTGATGTTTAACAAGTACAGATTGCCGCAGGAAACTTTTCCCACAATCTAAACACGTATGGGGTTTGTCTCCTGTGTGAACGGCCTGATGTTTAACAAGCTCTGACCTCTGTATGAAACTTTTTCCACAGTCTAAGCACTTATGCGGTCTCTCTCCTGTGTGGACTGCCTGATGGCTAACAAGGTCAGATTTCCGTCTGAAACTTTTTCCACAGTCTAAGCACTTATAGGGTCTCTCGCCAGTATGGATTATCTGATGTTTAACAAGCTCTGACTTCTGTATGAAACTTTTCCCACAGATTAAGCATTTGTGGGGTCTGTCCCCAGTATGGATTATCTGATGTTTAACAAGCTCCGACCTCTGTATGAAACTTTTTTCACAGTCTAAGCACTTATGGGGTCTGTCTCGTATGTGGATTCTCTGGTGTGCAACAAGGACTGACCTCCATGTGAAACTTTTTCCACAGTCTAAGCATTTATGAGGTCTTTCTCCTGTGTGGATTCTTTGGTGTGCAACAAGTACCGACCTCCATATGAAACTTTTTCCACAGTCTAAACATTTATGGGGTTTGTCTCCCGTGTGAACTGTCTGATGTGAAACAAGGGCTGACTTCCGTATAAAGCTTTTGCCACACTCTGAGCACATATGGGGTCTCTCTCCCGAGTGGATTGCCTGATGTGAAACAAGGTGTGACTTCTGTATGAAACTTTTCCCACATTCTGAGCATTGATGGGGTCTCTCTCCTCTGTGGCTTCTCTCATATTCCCCCAGGATGTTCCTGCTGTTGATTCTCACTCACTGTCTCCTCACCTGCTGGGAGAGAGAGAGACAATCCAGGCAGGAGTCATTGAGCTGGTGAGAAGGCACCAAGGGAAAACCCAACACACTGAAATTGCAGAGAAAGAGCGATTGGCTGGTGCCTCCGCTTCTCCCACAAACAATGACAGCTAACATGAGGAGTGGAAAGCAATGTTTCTAGAGGATCCACTCCAATCCTCTAGAAGAACTAGAGGACACCAAACGAAATTAATGGGTAGCAGGTTTAAAACTAATAAAAGAAAGTTCTTCTTCACACAGCGTGTAGTCAAGGTGTGGAACTCCTTGCCAGAGGAGGCTGTGAAGGCTAGGACTATAACAGAGTTTAAAGAGAAGCTAGATAATTTCATGGAGGTTAGGTCCATAAAAGGCTATTAGCCAGGGGATAGAAATGGTGTCCCTGGCCTCTGTTTGTCAGAGGCCGGAGAAGGATGGCAGGAGACAAATCGCTTGATCATTGTCTTCGGTCCACCCTCTCTGGGGCACCTGATGCTGGCCACTGTCGGCAGACAGGCTACTGGGCTAGATGGACCTTTGGTCTGACCCAGTACGGCCGTTCTTATGGTCTTATGTTCCAGAGGTGGGGAACTTTTTTTGGATCTGGGGCCGTTAACCCAAATTAAAATCAGTCAGGGACCACACACAAATGAGAAGCACAAAAACCCCAATAACCCACACAAAAGCCCTCATTAAGGTGGCTCCCAACTGAGAAGGAGAAAGACACCCCCCACATTCCCCTCCCACACCAGAGGCTTGGGGGGAGGGGGAGCCCAGATTAGTAGATTTTGTGTGTTCCAGTCCCAAAGAAAGACAGTGGAGGGACTAGAGTGCTACTGTTGGCTCCCCAATGCTCGTGGGGGGGCACTGACCCTCAGGGGCCAGTTCCAGGCAAGCTGGGGGAATTCTATTGTTAGTTGGGCAGCATATGAATTTTTCTTGAGTGGCCCCATAAGCACACAGTTTACAAGGAAAATTGATGGACAGTCATGAACAGTATCTGCTGACTACACCATGCCCTGCGTGAGAGGAGTCAAAACTCACACCACATTATTGGGGTTCTCAATTTTTTCCTTCATTCCCCAACTGGTTTCTGTGTCAGTCCTCACCTGTGCGGGTGCCTCTCAGGATCTCTCTTTCCTCCCCGGCCTGGAGGTCGGGCACCCAGGGCTCTTCCCCTCGTTCCAGCCGGGCGATCAGCTCAGGTTTGGGAACAGGAAACCCAGGGGTGAAATCAGAGCAGATCAGGGCGCAGGGAGGGTGGGGAGAGCGTCTGTCCCAAGGGACATTCCACGAGTGGAACCTGTCCCCGGGCTCTGCTGGGGAATGTGCAACCCAAGAGGTCACCGAGCCCCTTGGGGAGAGGCAGACGTGTGGGGAGGTGAGAGGAATTGTGACGCCCTTCCTAGGAGTTCCCAGGATCTGGGCAGTTTGGGGCCCTTGCTGACACTCACAGCTCTGCAGTTACACCCCTGCCTATTTCTAAACCTGCAGAGCCCAGAGCCCTCTGATCTCACTGCACAGGCCACAGAGATGCAAGTCGCTCTCCCCTGGCAGCTGTGCCCCTGGAACCCATTCCTGTCCAGGACACCTGAGCAGGGAAGAACCTGACCCGTGTCGGACACGCAGACCCCACGGCTCCTAATCCCCAAGGGGCCAGGACTCCCTTACCCAGCGAGGTCACCGCCTTGTAGTTCTCCTGCATGACGTCCCTGTAGAGGGCTCTCTGAGCGGGGCCCAGCAGCGCCCCCTGCCCCTGGGTGAAATACACAGCCACCTCCTCGAAGGTCACCCGCATCTGCAACAACAAGAGTCCCTCACCGACTAGCCATAATCCCTGTAAAATCCCATCCCCAGCCTGTTTATAGCAGCCAGGAGGCTTCAGGGGATGGGCAGAGAGATCCTTGTCCCCCTCTTGCTTAGCAGACAGAGAGCAGGGCCTTCTCCCTGGCCAACATCTACTAGCCAGAGGCTGAGGCGGAAGCAGAGCTCTGAGCCACAGGCAGGGACAGGAATCCCGGCAGCTTCCCTTTGTGTTTCCCAGCAACCTCTGGCTGGGGGCTCAGGTCACAGCATTGGGAGTCTGGGCCATTTTCCCTCCATGTCTCCTCCCTCCCCCCGCCCAGCAGCTCCCTGAAACCCCTACCTGAGTGGGCTCCATCCCGGCCATTGCCCGGCTCTGGCCCCTGGCAGACGGGCGCTCTGAAGGGAACTCTAGACGTATCTCCTCGGCCTGTCAGGACAGAGGGGCGATGGGGGAGGTGTCAGAAGGGGCCTGAGTCCCTGTCGCACCCCGAGTCCCCCCAGGCCCTGCCCCTGCAGACACGAGCTGGGACTCTCTGGCTTTGCCCTGTGGGAAGAAACCCAGTTAGTTTGTTACGCCCCTGGCCCTGCCTGCCAGGACAAAACGCACCGAGACCCTTTGAACCCCCCGGCAGCAGCATCTCTGAGCCTCACGCCGGGGAAAGAGCCACCTCCCGCCCCCGGCCCCGCCCCCAGTCGGACGCAGTTAGGGCCCAGAGGGAGGCTGCGGGCGGGGCAGCAGATTGCGTTGAGCAGCAGTAGCCTCCACCTCCTTCCTCCGTGCGGCCCTGGAGCACAAAGCAGCATCTGCGGGGCGGGTACATGTGACCCCGGCTCCACCCCGCCCCGTCCCAGCTGGCGGCAGCTGCTCTGGGCCCACGTGGGGACTCGCAGCCAGCTCCGCTGGGAGCAGCCCGGGGCCAAACCCTTCCCCTGCAGCCCGGGGGCACCGGGGCGCCGCTCCCAGGGGTCTCTCTTACCTGCCCCCCAAGCGTTGCCCGCCCTGGGGCAGGGGCTGGGCCGGGCAGGGCCTGGCCAGGCTGGGGGCGCTGCCCGGGGAGAGGCTCCTGGGGAGGGAGCAGCGGGACTGGCCCTGCCGGAGATTCCTCCCGGCTGCAGCCCGGGCTCCGGGGCCCCGCAGCAGCCCCCGCCGGGGCTCGGGGATCCGGCCCGGAGCCTGGCCCCAGAGTCCCCGCCAGCAGCGGCGGCGAGTCGCTTCCTGCGGCCGGGCCGGAGCCAGCGATCGCTCCCCCCGCGCCTGCTGCTGCTGCTGGGTCCTAGCGAGACACCCGCCGCGCTGCGCTCCGCCCCGGCCCCTGGGCCTGGCTCTGCCCCACTCACAGACCCCTCGGGAGCAGCCAGCCCGGGGGTGCGGGAGGCGCAGTTTCGGGGCCTCAGAGGAGACAAGGCGGGGCCCAGGATTCCAGGGGGCTCGAAGTCCAGACTTGTGATCACGTAGCCAGGGGCTATAAAGTGTCCCCACCTGCACCGGCTCCCTCTGTGCCAGACACTTCCCTGCCCAGAGCTTAGACTCAGTGCCATTTACTAAACTAATGAAAAACAAAATAAGGAAAATGGGAAGGGTTGCAGCGGTGGGGAACCTAAGTCCCAGGGGCTGGATCCCTTGATTGGGCCCACAAGGGTGTGATGTGCGAGGGGGTCATTCGTGGACACCTCAGTTACAGGGGTTTTTTTGCTTTTGTTTTTGTTGGGGTTTTTTGGGGGGAGGGTTGTTTTTTCTTTCTTTTTGCTTCTCACTTGTGTGCAGCCCCCAACTGATTTTTCTATGGGTCAGTGGCCCATGATCCAAAAAAGCTTCCCCACCCTCCTGGTTAAAGGAAATACTTAGCTCCACTGTTTACTCCCTCTGGAGCATCTGGTATTGACCACTGTTGGCAGACAGGACACTGGGCTAGATGGACCTTTGGTCTGACCCAATACAGCCATTCTTATGCGCTCTGTGGGCACCTGGGAAGCACAAACAGCATCTCCGGGATGTAAAGGCTCAGAGCCGGCTTTACGCACAAGCTAAGTAAGCTACCGCTGCAGGGTGGGGAACCTCATTTCTGGTGGCCAGATGTGGCCCCCGGCTTCTCTGGACCCGGCCACCAAAGTCAGGGCTACCCCCAGCATTGGGGAGCCTGCACTGGTGCTCCAGCCCCTCCCCCCCCCCCCATGGGCAGGAGCACACAAAATCTACTAGCCTGGGCCACCCCAGGCTCTGATGTGCGAGGGGAATGTGGGGAGCATCTTTCTCCTCAGTTGGGTTGGCTTTTGTTTTTTTGCTTCTCTCTTGTGGGTGGCCCCTGACTGATGTATCTCTGGGACAGAGGCCCCCAACCCAACACAGGTTCCCCACTCCTGCCTTAGGGCCTCGGATTTTGAGGGGCCTCTAAACACAAAATAAATATATAAATAAATTAAAAAAAAATACATTTTACTTTTTGGCAATGCCATGGGGCCTCTTCAAATTGTCGTAGTTTAGGGCCTCAGCATGTTTTAATCCCGCCCTGTAAAGGCAGTTCTCACTCTGTTTCGCATGTGTCCCAGGAGTTGTGTCTGGCCCTGGGGCTGTTGAAGGGACACTGCAGGTCAGATATGTGGTTTTTTAACACGGTCCCAGAGAACAACTAAAGGGGTGTGCTGCCTGTTGAATGTAGAGATGAAGATTTTATTGGCTCTGTGGTGATATCATGAATATTGGTCTGTCTCATAGGAAGAAATTAGCATAGAATATCCAATGCTCTTGTGTTAAATGTCAATTTTTATATGGCTTGATGTTGGTATTTGTGGTTAATCGGGAGCCTCAATGTAGCTCCCTTAGAAATCTAACAGTTGCACCCTTCTTTGCATTTTGTCAGATCTGCAAGAAGAACAACTTAGTGGAGTTCTAGGTACTAAAGTTTTCACTGCTTTAATTTTGAGTGTACCTATGTAGGAACATGAGAATGGCCACACTGAGTCTGAACAAAGGTCCATCTAGCCCAGTGTCCTGTCTCCCAAAAGTGTCCAATGCCAGATGCCCCAGAGGGATTGAACAGAAGTGATCTGTTACCTGTCACCCATTCTCAGCTCTGATAAACAGAGGCTAGCCGACACCATCCCTGCCCATCTTGGCTAATAGCAATTGATGGACTTTGAATGTATCTAGCTCTTTTTTGAACTCTGTTAAAGTCCAGGCCTTCACAACATCCTCTGGCAAGGAGTTCCACAGGCCGACTCCGCATTGGCCTCAGTACAGACCCCTGCGGGACACCAATTACCTCTCTCCATTGTGAAAACTGACCATTAATTCCTGTTCTTTGTTTCTTATCTTTTAGCCAGTTACCAGGCCATGAAAGGACCTTCCCTCTTATCCCATGACAGTCACTGTGCGTGCAAGCCTTTGCTGAGAGACCTTATCAAAGGCTTTCTGGAAATCTAGGTATACTACATCCTCTGGATCCCCCTGGTCCACATGCTTGCTGATCCTTTCAAAGAACTCTAGTAGATTGGTGAGGCACGATTTCCCTTTACAAACACCATATTGACTCTCCCCCCCGCCAACACATTAAGTTAATCTGTGTGTCCTGTCTGACAATTCTTTTCTTTACTACAGTTTCAACCTGTGAGACATAATGGGGATTTTGTCCATTCTTGTAGTGCACTGTGTTCACTGTTTGCTTTGTTGTGCTGTGTGTGATTCCTACTGCTCTGTGGTGGGGGTGTGTGTGTGTGTGTGTGTGTGTGTGTGTGTTGCCCAGCAGGTGCTGGGATCTCTGGGTGAGAACTCCTGAGGGCAGGCATGTAGGAAATGGCCCAAGCCATCCTTACACCTGAGCTAGGTGGAGGATTCAGTCAGCTGACACTCTGCCT
This sequence comes from Rafetus swinhoei, assembly GCA_019425775.1. Lineage (NCBI taxonomy): Eukaryota > Metazoa > Chordata > Testudines > Trionychidae > Rafetus > Rafetus swinhoei. Next base: position 18,633,707 of record CM033444.1, on the reverse strand, counting down.
GGGAAGCAGGGTAAAGCAGTGTAGGTGGGGCTGCCTAGAAGCTGTGAGCAGTTGCTGTGTGTGTGTGTGTTAGTTTTCTGCTGGCTGAGGTGAGTTTAGCTGGCTTGGGGGCCCGGGCAGGGCCCCATAGCCCTGGCCCTCCCTCTTCCCAAGATGAATTTTAATTCCCATACGAAGAGAGATTAAAAAGACTTGGACTTTTCAGCTTAGAAAAAAGACTAAGGGGAGGTATGATGGAGGGCTATAAAATCATGATTGGTGTAGAAAAAAAGTGATCTACTTATTCCCACAATGTAAGAACTAGGGCAGTGGTCTCCAACCTTTTTACGCTCAAGATCTACTGCCCCATCCTTCCCCCAAGACCACACCCCTTCCTTGAAGCCTCTCTGTTCTCCTCCTCTCCATCACTTACTATCTCCAGCCCTTATACACTCTCAGGGTAAGGCTACACTGTCGCTTTTTTTTATTCTTCTGTAGGAAGAGGTTTTTCCAACATTTGGCCTGTGTGGACTGGGCCAAATGTCAGAAAAACCCCTTCTTTCCGAAGCCCCCTTATTCCTTGTGGAACAATACAGGGGTTACCGAAAGTGCATGTTTGCTCTTCCGCTAAAAAAAGCTGAAGAACAAATGTGTCTCTGGATGCGGAAGTGTTTTTCTGGGATACCTCTGGAATCCTGGATAAACTCCTGCAGTCTAGCCGTACCCTCACTGGGTTGAGACAGGATGTGTTGGCCCTGGGGTGGGAATGAGGGATTTGGGTGTGGGAAGGGGTGCGAGGTGCAAGCTCTGGGAGGGAATCTGGATGCAGGAGGAGGTGGAGGAGGGGATGCTGGCTCAGGGAAGGGGCTCCAGGCTGGGGAGTGTTGGAGTCAGGTGGAGGGTTGGGATACTGAGCAAGCCACAGGCTTGTGGATGTGAGGGTGCAGGAGTTTGGGTTGAGGTATGTGAGGGGCTCAGTGCAGGGAGTATGATGGGCTCAGGACACAGATTTGTGGTGTGTGGATGGTGTAGGAGTGTTGTGGCAGAAGTCTGAGGATGTGGGGGTGCAGGAGTTTGGGGATGTGAGAGGCTCAGGACAGGGGGTTCCAGTGTATGATAGGCTCAGATCTAGGGCCTGGGTGTGTGTGTGCAGGAGTGTTATGATGCTGCTGACAGATGGGGGTTTGTTGGCCAGGCTTCATTTTTAAATAAAATGTCAAACACAAAAAGATTCAGCATTGTTTTTATTTATGAGAAAGGCTGGGAACCTGTTTCGAGTCAGGAGTCACTGACCCATAGAAAAGTCAGTTGGGGCCATACAAGTGAGATGCAAAAAAAAAAAAAAAAACCTCCTCCAAAACCCCCCCAAACCTCACTAATGTGGCCCCAACTGTGCTGGTGGGAGCAGGGGACATGGTACTGGGGAAGGGTGCTAGTGGATGCTGGGGTGGGGACAGGGTGCTAGTGGGGGCAGATTGCCAGTGAGGCCAGGGGACAGGGTGCTGGGGCAGGGGACACAGTTCTGCGGCAAGGGACAGGATGCCAGTGGGGGCAGGGGACAGGGTTTTGCAGCAGGGGACAGAGTGCCACTGGGGGCAGAGTGCCAGTGGGAACAGGGGGCAGGGAATCCTCGGCACGTGCCTTCCCCCTCCCCCCCCCCCCAGAGGAGGGAAGCTCTGGCAAGTGCCTTCTCTGGGGACTCCTAACCCCTCTCCCCCTTCTCCCCAGGAGGGAAGCCCCAGCACATGCCTCCCACTGGGACTCCTTCCCCCTTCCCCGCAGAGGGGGGAAGCCCCAGCGCACGTCTTCCCCCGGGACTCCTACATCCTCCCCCTGTGCAGCAAGTCCCCGGCATGCCACAGACTGGAGGAGGGGAGCAGGGAGTGCACTTCCGGAAAGCCCGGAAGTGGCATGCAGCTGCTGGACTTCCGTCCACCCTGCGGGAAGCCGGCACAACCTCCGTTGTCGCTGGAGGTAAGTAGTGGGACTTCTTGGGGGTGGGGAGAATTGGGGGGGCCCTGAACGCCTCGCCATCGACTGGTCGAGCCCTCCCGATCGACCAGTGAATCGCGATCGACGGGTTGGTGACCACGGAACTAGGGGTTACCAAATGAAATTAATAGGCAGCAGGTTTAAAACAAACAAAAGGGAGTTTTTCTTCACTCAGTGCACAGTCAATCTGTGGAACTCCTTGCCAGAGGATGCAGTGAAAGCTAGAACTTTAACAGGGTTCAAAAAAGAGCTAGATAGATTCATGGAGGTTAGGTCCATCAATGGCTATTAGCCAGGATGGGTAGGAATGGTGTCCCTAGCCTCTGTTTGTTTGGAAATGGGTGACAGGAGAGGGATCACGTGAGGATTACCTGTTGTGTTCCTTCCCTCTGGGGCATCTGGCATTGGCCCCTGTCAGCAGACAGGATACTGGGCTAGATGAACCTTTGGTCTGACCCAGTCTGTCTGTTCTTATGTTCTTAAGCTTCCTGAACAGAAGGCCAGAGGGCTCAGAACTGCAATATTCCTCTCTCCGGGCTGCAATGATCAAATGATGAAATCCAACATGCAGTGTTAACAAGGGATGTAGAAGAGGACCTGCTATAAGATGTTCTAGAGCAGCTCCTGAAATTTGTTCCTGAGAATAGCAACACTGGGCGTCTCGAAGAGCATAAACATGAATTGGATCACATGGCCAAGGCTGGCAGGTTCCTCTTCAAAATTGGCAGGAGAAATCGCTGTCAAAGGCTGCAATCCCTTTCCTTCACAAAGAAGTTTGCTGAGTGAGTTGAAGGTGGTTCTGGCCTTTGGAATCCACATGAACGAAGGCCAGAGAGGCAATGCCTTTTGGTTTAAAATCCCCAGCCTACACAAGGTTACCGACACAGATGACAAGAACATCACTCTTTGGCACTAACTCACTGCTAGAATTGAAAAGAAATATCCCCACATCCTCAGTCTTCATGAAGAGCTGGGAGACATCCCTCGAGCAGCCAAAGGAATCATGATGGAGTTAGACCAAGAAACAAGCATCCTGAAGGAGTGCACTGAGGCTGTGTAACAAAAATAATGGACATTTTTAAATTACACATTCATGACAAAAGGTTGCACTGCTGTACTTATATGAGGTGAATTGAAAAAATACGATTGCTTTTGCTTATCCTGTTTACAGTGTAAATATTAGTAATAAATACAAATGTGAGCCCTGCACCGTTTCTGTTCTTTGCTGTAATAGAAATCAATGTATTTGAACACATAGAAAACAAACCAAAATATCTGAATTCCAATTCATATTCTATTGTGTAACAATGCAATTCATTGGGATTAAATTCTCTAACTATGATCAATTTTTGAGCTAATCATGTGAATGATCCGCAATTAATCAACAGCATTGCTATCTTCTGCCAATTTTTTAGCAAGTTTTAATGTCAAAATTTTGCATCTATCTACCGTGGAATGTCTTCAAATACCATTTGAACTCTTGTTTAACAAGTTTCTAAAGGTTGAATCTGAGTCAATTATCCTCCAAGCTTCTTACCCCTTTTTGACCATGTCAGAAAAGTTTAGATTTAGTGTTGTTTCTTCCAGGTTTAATGAAGTGTAATCTCTGGGTGCCTCTTTTCCACAGTCCAATCACTTATGGGCTGCGTCTAGACTGGCATGCTTTGGCACAAAATCTTGCCGCCTGTCTACACTGGCCACGAGTATTTGCGCAAGAACACTGACTTTGTAATGTACAAAATCAGTGGTTCTTGCACAAATACTTCGACGCTCCCACTCAGGGATAAGCCCTCTTGCGCAAGTATTCTTGCGCAAGAGGGCCAGTGTAGACAGCCACATTAATTTCTTGCACAAGAAAGCCCGATGGCTAAAATGGCCATCGGAGCTTTCTTGCGCAAGAGAGCGTCTACACTGGCACGGATGTTTTTGCACAAAAGCAAATCTTTTGTGCAAAGGCACATGCCAGTATAGACGCTCTCTTGCGCAAATACTTTTAACGGAAAAACTTTTCTGTTAAAACTATTTGCACAAAATCTTGCCAGTCTAGACGCAGCCATGGAGTCTCTCCCAAGTATGGATTCATTGATGTAAAACACGGGCTGATCTGATTTTGTAACTTTTCCCACTCCAAGCACTTAGGAAGTCTCCTTCCTGTGCAGATTACCTGATGTGTTACAACATATGATCTTTGTGTGAAATTTTTTCAAAAGTCGAAGCAGTTAGGGAGTCTCACACTAGTGTAAATTCTCTGCTGTAAAACAAAGGTCAGATCATTTTTTGAAATGTATCCCACAGTCTAAGCACTTACAGGTTCTCTCTCCAGTGTGGACAGCCTGATGTTCAGAAGGGCTGACCCGTTTCTGAAACTGTTCCCACAGCCCAAGCACTCTCAGGCTATGTCTACACTCGCGGCTTCTTGCACAAGTAATATGCAAATGAGGCTAAGCGTGGAATATCGCCGAGCCTCATTTGCATACCTAATGAGCCACCATTTTTTTCAGAAGAGGCTCTTGCGCAAGAAGGAGCATCTACACTGCCCCTTCTTGCAAGAAAAACCCTCTTGCGCAATGCCGTTACACCTATTACTTTTCAGGAAGAACGGCATTGCGCAAGAGGGTTTTTCTTGCGCAAGAAGGGGCAGTGTAGACGCTCCTTCTTGCGCAAGAGCCTCTTCTGAAAAAAAATGGTGGCTCATTAGGTATGCAAATGAGGCTCAGTGATATTCCACGCTTAGCCTCATTTGTATATTACTCGCGCAAGAAGCGGCGAGTGTAGACATAGCCTCAGAGTCAAACTCTTGCGTAGAGTGACTGATACTTCACAAGACCTGACCTAGGCATGAAGCTTTACTCACAGTCCAAGCACATTTGGGTTTTCCCATGTGTGTGGATTGCCTGACGCTTACGACAGCTTGACATCCCTATGAAAGTTTCCCCACAGCCCAGTCACTCACAGGTTCTCTGCCCCATGTGGAAACTTTGTTTGGTATTTGTGTGAAACTTATAACTTATGGGGTCTCCCTCATCTGTGGAGTGCCTGATGTTTATACAGCTCTGATCTTCATATGAAAATTTTTCCATAGTCGGAACGCTTATGGAATCTCAATCCTTTTTGGCTCACTTTATGAGAAACACAGTCTGACCTCCATATAAAGCTTTATTCCACTGTCCAAACACTTAAAGGGTCTCAATCCTCTGCACATTTTCTCATGTAAAAAAAGGGCTGGCCTCTGTATGATTTTTTTCCCTACAGTCTGAGTATTTATGCGGTGTCTCTTCTTTATCGATTAGCTGTTTTTTATCAAGGTCAGGCCTCCATATGAATTTTTTTCAGTTTAACACTTATGGTTTCTCCTCGGTGGATTTCCCGATGTTTAATCAAGTTTTATATATTGTACACAACTTTCACTACAGTCTTAGCACTTATAGTATCTTTCTCCTGTATCCATTGTCTGATTTGAAACGACGACTGACCTTCATATGGAACATTTTCCAGAGTTTAAAGTCTTATGTAGTCTCTTTCCTGCGTGGATACCCTGGTGCTTAAAAAGATCGTACCTCCGTATGAAACTTTTCCCACAGTCTATGCACTTATGGGGTCGCTCTCCTGTGTGGACTGCTTGATGTTTAACAAGGTTATACCTGACTATGAAACTTTTTCCACATTCTAAACACTTATAGGGTCTGTCTCCTGTGTGAATTGCCTGATGTTTAATGAGGTTTGACCTCTGTATGAAACTTTTCCCACAGTCTAAGCACTTATGGGGGCTTTCTCCTGTGTGGATTTTTTGATGTGAAACAAGGGCTGACTTCCGTATAAATCTTTTACCACATTCTAAGCATTTATGGGGTCTCTCTGCCCTGTGGATTTTCTGATGTGAAACAAGGGCTGATCTCCATATGAAACATTTTCCACAGACCAAACACTTATGGGGTCTGTCTCCTGTGTGGACTGCCTGATGTTTATTGAGGTCTGATTTATGTATGAAACTTTTCCCACAGTCTAAGCACTTATGGGGTCTCTCTCCTGTGTGGACTGCCTGATGTTTAACAAGCTCAGATCTGCGTTTGAAACTTTTCCCACACTCTAAGCACTTATAGGGTCTCTCTCCTGTGTGAACAGCCTGATGTGAAACGAGGAATGATCTCCACAGGAAACTTTTACCACACTCTAAACACTTATGGGGTCTGTGTCCTGAGTGTCTCTCCTGATGTTTATTGAGGTCTGACCTCTGTATAAAACTTTCTCCGCAGTCTAAACACTTATGAGGTCTCTCTCCTGTGTGGACTGCCTGATGAAAAACAAGGTTCAACCTCCGTTCAAAAGCTTTCCCACAGTATGAGCACTTATGGGGGCTGTATCCTAAGTGTCTTCTCTGATGTTTAATGAGGTCTGACCTCTGTATGAAACTTTTTCCACAGTCTAAGCATTTATGGGGTCTGTCTCCTGTGTGAATCGCCTGATGTTTAATGAGGTTTGACCTCTTTGTAAAACTGTTCCCACAATCTAAGCACTTATGGGGTCTCTCCCCAGTGTGGATTTTCTGATGAGAAACAAGGGTTGATAGCCTTATGAAGCTTTTACCACATTCTGAGCACTTGTGGGGTCTCTCTCCTGTGTGTATTTTTTGATGTGAAACAAGGGCTGACCTCCATTTGAAACTTTTTCCACAATCTAAACACTCATGGGGCCTGTCTTGCCTGTGGGTTGCTTGATGATTCATGAGGTCTGATCTCTGTATGAAACTTTTCCCACAATCCAAGCATTTATGGGGTCTCTCTCCGGTGTGGATTTTCAGATGTAAAACAAGGGAGGACCTCCATATGAAACTTTTCCCACAATCTAAACACTTATGGGGCCTGTCTCCTGTGTGCATCGCCTGGTGTTTAATCAGAGCTGACTTCTCTCTGAAACTCTTACCACATTCTAAGCACTTTTGGGGTCTCACTGTGTGACTTGTCTCCTGCCCAATCAGGGTAGATTTCTGATTCAAAGAGTTCCCACCCCCAAGGCACCGAGAGCCTCTCTCCCCCCTTTGGCTTTTCCCACGAGCATTAAGATCTGAGCTGTTACTGATGCTTTCCCCACAGTCCAAGCATTTAAGGGGTTTCGCTCCAGTACCTACTGTCCGAATGGTAATAAGCTTTGGGCTCAGAATAAGTCCATTCCCATAACTGAGCCATTCATCATATTTCTCTTCTTTGGGGTTTCTCTGCTGGGCTGTGGGATGCTTGTGTCCTTCCCCACATTTAATAGATGCATCCATTTGTTCACATGGGAGGTTTCCCAGCAGCCTCTCCGGCCTGGGCCAATTTCGCCAGGCTTCTCCCTGTTCCAAGCACTGGGAAACATTCCCTTCAGTTTTTCCCACAAAGGTCGCCTGCGGTTCCATTTCCCCAGGAACTTCCTGCTGTTGATTCCCCTCTTCATTCTCACTCGCTGTCTCATCACCTGCTGGGAGAGAGAGACAATTCAGGCAGGAGTGACTGAGCTGGGGAGAAAGAGGAACAGCACCAAGGGAGAACCCAACACACTGAAATTGCACAGACCAAATAATTGGATTGTCCCTCCGCTTTCTACACAAACATTCACAGGGAAGGAAACTCCTGCAAGTAACAGGACTGGTAGAAAACCTTGAGTAAAATCGTCTGACTACACTCTGCCCTGCATGGAAAGAGGAAGTACCAAGGGCAATTACTGATACTACATTTTTGGGATTCTTAACTTTTTCCTTCATTCAGCAGCTGGTTTCTGTGTCAGTCCTTACCTCTGCAGGTGTCTCTCAGCATCTCTCTTTCCTCCCCGGCCTGGATGTCAGGCACCCAGGGCTCATCCCCTTGTTCCAGCTGGACGATCAGCTCAGGTTTGGGAATGGGAAACCCTGCACGGGGGTGAAATCAGAGCAGATCAGGGTGCATGGAGGGCATCTGTCCCAAGAGAGATTCTGGGAGTGGAACCTGTCCCAGGGCTCTGCTGGGGAATGTGCAACGCAAGAGGACGGGAACATGGTCACTGAGCCCTCTGAGGAAAGGCCAACGTTTAGGAAGATGAGAAGAATTGTGATGCCCTCCCTAGGAGTTCCCAGGATCTGGGCAGTCTGGGGCCCTTGCTGACACTCACAGCTCTGCAGCTACACCCCTGCCTATTTCTAAACCTGCAGAGCCCAGAGCCCTCCCCATGGCTGGAGCTCGTCCCAAGGAGGGATTGGAACAGAGATTTTGGGTGTGAGTGAGAAATAACACAGACAGGAGGATACATGGCCCCTCCGCCTTGAAATCTAAAGGGGTGGGGTGGGGGTGATTCAGCACGTCCATGAGGGTTTGATACCCTGGTCTCACTGCACAGGGCACGGAGATACAAGTCGCTCTCCCCCATCAGCTGTGCCCATTGAACCCATTCCTGTCCAGGCCACCTGAGCAAACACACAGACCTCATGGCTCCTAATCCCCGAGGGGCCAGGACGCCCTTACCCAGCGAGGTCACCGCCTCGTAGTTCTCCCGCATGACGTCCCTGTAGAGGGCTCTCTGAGCGGGGCCCAGCAGCGCCCCCTGCCCCTGGGTGAAATACACAGCCACCTCCTCGAAGGTCACCCGCATCTGCAACAACAAGAGTCCCCCGCTCAGCCCCTGCAGCCCCAGCCACAATCCCACTGAAACTTGGGGAGAGCTGGAGAAGTAGAATCCCATCCCCAGCCTGTTTAGAGCAGCCAGGAGGCTTCAGGGGATGGGCAGAGAGATCCTCATTCCCCTTCCCCCTCAGCAGACAGAGAAGGGCAGGGCCTTCACACTGACCACTCCCCTACTAGACCAGGGATAGGTCAGATACTTCTGGCAGGCCGCATCCAGATCTGACCCATGGGTCACTCTGCTGGGACCCTCTGGCACGCAGCCCCCACTGTTCTAAGCGCTGGGCTGCTCCCTGTGCCTCTCTACTCTGGGGGCTTCCAGTGATGTTCCTGCCCCCAGCCCAATCCTCAGCTCCTATTGGCTGAAAACAAGCAGCCAATAGGGAGTGATTCCAGCCTCTCTCTCAGCTCCTATTGGCCAGAAACAACAAGCCAATAGGACCAAAGGTTTGGGGGGGAGGGGGAGTATAAGCTTCTCTCTGGGCCACATGGAAGGAACAGCTACAGTTTTAAGTAGACTGGGGCTGGAGCAGGCAGGGAGTCTGCCTTGGGGGGGGTGTTGCAGTGCCTCCCAGCCAGAGCCTGCCTCTCGTATCCCCCAGCTTCTTCTTACAGGACACCACCAAATTCTCTGCACCCCCTTGCCCCAGGTTACAACTCCCTCCCAGACTCTGTACCCCCTTCGACACTCCTCGGCCAGGCCAGAATCCTTTCCTGCATCCACACTCCCTCCCTGACCCTACACCCCAGGTCACAACCCCTTTGTTCAGCCAAACTCCCTCTCAGACCTCACACTGTCTCCTGCATCCCAGTGCCTTACCCTATGCGCCCTTTTGTGCCCAACATCCATCCTAGACCCTCCACCGGCTCCTCAGACAAGTGCAGCCCTTGGGCATTTTCCAAAATCGTGCAGTATCCCTCCCCACCAAAAACTATTGTTCGCCCCTGTACTTAACAGAGGCTGAGGCGGAAGCAGAGCTCTGAGCCACAGGCAGGGACAGGAGTCCCGGCAGCTTCCCTTTGGCTGTGTCTAGACTGGCATGATTTTCCGGAAATGCTTTTAACGGAAAAGTTTTCCGTTAAAAGCATTTGCGGAAAAGAGCGTCTAGATTGGCACGGACGCTTTTCTGCAAAAGCACTTTTTGTGGAAAAGCGTCCGTGCCAATCTAGACGCTTTCCGCAAAAACGCCCCGATCGCCATTTTTGCGATCGGGCTTTTTTGCGGAAAACAAATCTCAGCTGTCTACACTGGCCCTTTTGCGCAAAAGTTTTGCGCAAAAGGACTTTTGCCCGAACGGGAGCAGCATAGTATTTCCGCAAAAAGCACTGATTTCTTACAGTAGGAAGTTAGTGCTTTTGCAGAAATTCAAGCGGCCAGTGTAGACAGCTGGCAAGTTTTTCCGCAAAAGCGGCTGATTTTGCGGAAAAACTTGCCAGTCTAGACACAGCCTTTGTGTTTCCCAGCAACCTCTGGCTGGGGGCTCAGGTCACAGCATTGAGAGTCTGGGCCATTTCCACAGCCCTGCCTGGGGGGGGCTTGGGCCTGGGTTAGAAATGGGGGCACGGTCACACCCTGCCCATGGGCCTGCTCAGAAACTCAGCAGCTTTATCCCACCCTGTCTCCTCCCTTCCCCCACCCAGCAGCTCCCTGAAACCCCCTACCTGAGCAGGCTCCATCCCAGCCATTGCCTGGCCCTGGCCCTGGCCCCTGGCAGACGGGCGCTCTGGAGCGAACTCTAGACGTGTCTCCTCGACCTGTTGGGGCGAGAGGGGCGATGGGGGAGGTGTCAGAAGGGGCTTGAGTCCCTGTCGCCCCCCCAAATCCCCCCAGGCCCTGCCCCTGCAGACACGCGCTGGGACTCTCTGGCTCTGCCCTGTGGGAAGAAACCCAGTGAGTTTGTTACCCCGGCCCGGCCACTCCCCCTAGAACAAACCCAGCGAGCCCCTTTGAGCCCCCCGCAGCAGCATCTCTGAGCCCCGCGCTGGGGAAAGAGCCGAACCAAGGAGCCATTCTGGGCTGTGGCCCCCCAGTGTCGAATCACCCCCCCCCCAGTGCCCCCTTCCCCACTCAGGCAGGGTGGTGCTTCCACAGAGGCAGCAAGTGGCTTTTCCTCTCCCAGCTCCTCCCGGGGTCCCCGCAGAGTCAGGCTGCCCAGGGGCTGCAGGGATGGAGCCGGGCAGGGCTGGCGGGGCTCTGGGCCCGGGCGGGGACTCGCAGCCAGCTCCGCTGGGAGCAGCCCGGGGCCAAACCCCCCCCTGCAGCCCGGGGGCGCCGCTCCCGGGGGGTCTCTCTTACCTGCCCCCCAAGCGCTGCCCGCCCTGGGGCAGGGGCTGGGCCGGCAGGGCCTGGCCGGGCTGGGGCGCTGCCCGGGAGAGGCTCCTGGGGAGGAGCAGCGGGACTGGCCCTGCCGGAGATTCCTCCCGGCTGCAGCCCGGGCTCCGGGGCCCCGCAGCAGCCCCCGCCTGGGCTCGGGGATCCGGCCCGGAGCCTGGCCGCAGAGTCCCCGCCAGCAGCGGCGGCGAGTCGCTTCCTGCGGCCGGGCCGGAGCCAGCGATCGCTCCCCCCGCGCCTGCTGCTGCTGCTGGGTCCTAGCGAGACACGCTTCAGGTTTTTCTTTGGGGCTGAATATTGTGGCGGTGGCAGTGTTTTAGCAGAGCAACCTAAGGGGACTTGTTGGCCGGTTCCTGAAACTCGGGGGGGCGTGGGGCTGGCTGCCGCCCAGTACCACAAAAGAGAAAGGTCGGTGAGAAACCGGACCCTGAGACTGACAGTCTCCAGGGGTAATAGGCACAGGGCAGTGCTGTAGGTCAGCCAGATTGACAGGGAGGGCAGGCTAATGAGGGGATTCCGAGGTCAGAGGTCCCATCCTCCATGTGAGCTGGATTTGTCTGGCTCAGATAGAGTGGGGCAGAGTTAAGGAGAAATTAGGGGCCCAAGCTGCGCTGGGCAGCAGAGCCAGTCCAGCCTTGGAGACCCAGAGAGCAGATCCAAGCTGGAAGCAGGTCTGCCCTCACAGAGCCAGAGAGACCTCCAGGCATCTGGCCTTTCCACTTCTGCACCCTGCCTAAGAGCACCACCTGCTGGCCACCGTCAGCCGCATTCACCAGCCAACCACAGGCGTTGGCTGCAGCTGCACCAGCAGAGGAAGGGAAAATATGGGACAATTCCTCCCCCTCCTTTTTTTTTTTTTAAAAGTGTGACACCTGGAAGAGGGTTTAAATAAGGGACTATCCTGTTAAAAATGGAACAGATGGTCATGCAAGCTTTTCTTTTTTTTTTTAACCTCCTACCTATTCATTTAATTGGCTGAGCCCTAATTTTTGTGTTATGGGAAGGAGTAAGATGTGCTACACCAGCTCCCGAAATTCGTTCAGGAGAAAAGCAATACAGGCCTCTGGGAGGAGAATAAACATGAATGAGATTGCATGGCCGTGACTGGCAGGTTCCTCTTTGAAATGAGCAAGAGAAATCGCTGGCAGCAAAGGCTGCAATCCCCTTCCTTCAAAAAAACTCCGGTCATCTGAAGAAGAAAGCTCATGATACATGTTTTGTTAGTCCTATAAAGTGCTACCAGATCTGTTTTTGTTTTTTAAGTTTATCTTCAAAAAGAAGTTTGTGGAGCGAGTCACAGACATTAAACCCAAGACTGAATCAATCGGAGCCAGCTCAAAAGAGGCATTGCAGACTAACTGCCTGAAGAAGTTGTTGGAGGTGGCTGTGGCCTTTGGAAAGGACATGAACTAAGGCCAGAGAGGCAGCGCCTTTTGTTTTAAAATCCCTAGCCTACACAAAGTTGGCAACACAAAGTCCAACACTGAGCAGAACATCTCTCTTTGGCGCTAAACCCACTACTAGTTTAGAAGAAATATCCCCAAGTCCTCAGTCTTCATGAGGACCTGTGAGACATCCCTCACAGTCAAAGTAAACACTACTCAGCTAGGCAAATGGTTGAGGAGCAGACGGAGGGTGTGTAGCAAAAATAATGTCCGTTTTTAAGATCGACTTCCATGATAAAGCGATTACACTACAGTACTTGTATGAGCTGAATTGAAGAATACCATTTTTATCACGTTTCCAGTGCAAATATTTGCAATAAAAATAACATAAAATGATCACTCCTCACTTTGTTCTTTGCCGCTATAGAAATTAATATATTTGAAAACACAGAAAAACATCTCATTGGTATTCGACTGTTTAACAGTGTGATTTGTTGAGTTCAATTTTTTTTTATAATAATACATTTTTCGGAGTTCATTGCGCGAATTAACTGTGAGTAATCAATAGCGCAATCTTCTTCCAATTTTTGTAACAGTAAGACTTACATGTCAAACTTCTAGTCTATTGATCATGGAATGGAATGGGTTGAAATACCATTTACACACTTTTCTAACATGTCTTTAAATGCTGAATCAGGGGTCAATTCGCCTACAAGGTTCTTAACCATTTTGACCATGTGTCACAGAATTTTAGGTCCAGTGGGAATTTCCCTATGTTTAGTGCCGTGTGATCTCTGTAAGCAATCGCATTTAGCCTCAATGCAAGCACTCACAGGCTCCCCTTCCTACCTGGTCTGTCTGATGCTGAAGAAGATTTGACCTCTGTATGAAAGTCTTCTCACAGTCCAGTCACATGTGGGGTAACTCCCCTGTGTGGACGGCTTCATGTTTCAGAAACTCTGAGCTCCATAAAAAAACATTTCCATCGTCTAAGCATTGACGGGGCCTGTCTCCTGTGTGGACTGCCTTATGTTTAAAAAGGCCTGACTTCCATTTGAAACATTTCCCACAGTCTAAACACTTATGGGGTCTCTCTCCGGTGTGAACTGCCTGATGGTTAACAAGATCAGGCCTCCGTATAAAACATTTCCCACAGTCCAAACACTGATGGGGTCTCTCTCCTGTGTGGATTTTCTGATGTGAAACAAGCCCGGACCTCCATTTAAAACTTTTCCCACAATCTAAACACTTATGGGGTCTCTCTCCGGTATGCACTCCCTGGTGGCTAACAAGGTCAGGTCTCCGTATAAAACTTTTCCCACAGTCTAAGCACTTATGGGGTCTCTCTCCTGTGTGGATTCTCTGATGGGAAACGAGGGCTGACTTCCATTTGAAACTTTTATCACAGTCTAAGCACTGATGGGGCCTCTCTACGGTGTGGATTTTCTGGTGTGAAACAAGGGCTGACCTCCATATAAAACTTTTCCCACAGTCTAAACACTTATGGGGTCTACCTCCTGTGTGCAGTGCCTGATGCGAAGCAAGAGTTGATCTCCATTTGAAAGTTTTCCCACAGTATGAACACTTATGAGGTCTCTCTCCTGTTTGGACAGCCTGATGGCTAACAAGGTCAGACCTCCGTATGAAACTCCTTCCACAGTCTAAGCACTTATGGGGTCTCTCCCCAGTGTGTACAGCCTCATGTAAAACAAGGGCTGACCGCTTTATGAAACTTTTTGAACAGATTGAGCACTTATATGGTCTGTCTCCTGTGTGCACTGCCTGATGTAAAACAAGGTCTGACCTCCATATGAAACTTTTTCCACAGTCTAAACACTTATGGGGCCTCTCTCCTGTGTGTATTGCCTGATGTAAAACAAGGGCTGACTTCCATATGAAACTTTTTCCACACTCTAAACATTTATGGGGTCTGTCTCCCGTATAGATTCTCTGATGTGAAACAAGAGCTGACTTCCATTTGAAAGTTTTCCCACAGTCTAAACACTTATGGGGCCTATCTCCTGTGTGTATTGCCTGATGTCTAACAAGGTCGGACCTCCATATAAAACTTTTCCCACAGTCTAAACACTTATGGTCTGTCTCTCCTGTGTGGACTGCCTGATGAAAAACAAGGGTGGATCTTCGTTTGAAACTTTTTCCACAATCTAAGCACTTATGGGGTCTCTCTCCAGTGTGGATTTTCTGATGGGAAACAAGGCCTGACTTCCATTTGAAACCTTTCCCACAGTCTAAGCACATATGGGTTCTCTCTCCTGTGTGGATTTTCTGATGTGAAACTAGGGCTGACCTCTGCATGAAACTTTTCCCACAGGCTAAGCACTTATGGGGTCTCTTTCCTGTGTGGCTTGTCTCGTGCACATTCAGGACTGATTTCCAATTCACATGGTTCCCTCTCTCTCCCATTTGACTTCTCCCATGAGCATAATGATCTGAGCTGTTATTGACCCTTTCCCCATGGTCCAAATATTGAAGTGGTTTCTCTCCAGTATCTACTGTCTCAATTGTAATTAGCTCTGGGCTCAGAATAAATCCCTTCATATAACCAAGCCATTCATGGTGTTGCATTTCTTTGGGATTTGTCTGCTGGGCTGTGGCATCTCTGTGCTCTTCCCCACATTTAATAGATTCATTCATTTGCTCACTTGGGTGGTTTCTCTCCGGCCTGGGCCAATTTCCCCAGGCCTCTCCCTGTTCCAAGCACTGGGAAACATTCCCTTCAGCTCTTCCCACAAAGGTCGCCTGCGGTTCCATTTCCCCAGGAACTTCCTGCTGTTGATTCTCACTCGCTGTCTCATCACCTGCTGGGAGAGAGACAATCCAGGCAGGAGTCACTGACCTGGGGAGAAAGAGGAACAGCACCAAGGGAAAACCCAACAAACTGAAGTTGCTAAGACCCAGCATTTGGATTGTCTTTCTGCATCCCACAAAAACACTCAAAGGGGAGGAAAAATGGGAAGGAAACTCCTGCAGCTAAGAGGCCTGGTGGAAAACTGTGAGCAATGTCAGCTAACCACACCCTGCCCTGCATCAGAGGAGGCAAAACTCAGGGCAATTACTGATACCACATTTTTGGTGTCCTCAACATTTTCTTTCATTCGCCAGCTTCCTTCTGTGTTACTAACCTGTGCAGGTGCCTCTTGTTATCTCTCTCTCCTCCCCAGCCTGGACGTCAGGCACCCAGGGCTCTTCCCCTCGTTCCAGCCGCGCGATCAGCTCAGGTTTGGGAACAGGAAGCCCTGCACAGGGGGGTGAAATCAGAGCAGCTCAGGACGCATGGATGTTAGGGAGATCGTCCGTCTCAAGAGACATTCCGTGAGTGGCACCTGTCCCCGGGCTCTGCTGGGGAATGTGCAATCCAAGAGGATGGGAACATGGTCACTGAGCCTCCTGGGGAGAGGCAGACGTGTGGGGAGATGAGAGTAATTGTGACACCCTCCCTAGGAGTTCCCAGGATCTGGGCAATCTGGGGCCCTTGCTGACATTCACAGCTCCGCAATGAAACCCCTGCCTATTTCTAAGCCTGTGGCACCAAAATCCTTCCCCACAGCTGGAGCTCGTCCCAAGGAGGGAGGGAAACAGAGATTCTGGGTGCGAGTGAAAAACAACACAGACAGGAGGATACATGACCCCCCACCTTGAAATCTAGAGGGGTCGGTTGGGGATGATTTAGCACGTCCATTAGACTTTGACACCCTGGTCTCACTGCACAGGGTATGGAGATGCAAGTCGCTCTCCCCCGGCAGCTGTGCCCATGGAACCCATTCCTGTCCAGGACACCTGAGCAGGGAAGAACCTGACCCGTGTTGGACACGCAGACCCCACGGCTCCTAATCCCCAAGGGGCCAGGACCCCCTTACCCAGCGAGGTCACCGCCTCATAGTTCTCCTGCATGACATCCCTGTAGAGGGCTCTCTGAGCGGGGCCCAGCAGCGCCCCCTGCCCCTGGGTGAAATACACAGCCACCTCCTCGAAGGTCACCTGCATCTGCAAAAACAAAAGTCCCTCACCGACTAGCCATAATCCCTGTAAAATCCCATCCCCAGCCTGTTTAGAGCAGCCAGGAGGCTTTGGGGGATAGGCAGAGAGATCCTCGTCCCCCTCCTGCTCAGCAGACAGAGGGCAGAACCTTATCTCTGGCCACACACCTACTAGACAGAGGTTGAGGCGGATGCAGAGCTCTGAGCCACAGGCAGGGACAGGAATCCCGGCAGCTTCCCTTTGTGTTTCCCAGGAATCTCTGGCTGGGGGCTCAGGTCACAGCTTTGGGAGTCTGGGACATTTTCCCAGCCCTGCCCAGGGGCTCTGGGTTAAAAATGAGGGCGCAGTCACCCCCTGCCCATTGGCCTGCTCAGAAACTCATCAGCTTTATCCCACCCTGTCTCCTCCTTGCTCCTTCCTCCCCCCGCCCAGGAGCTCCCTGAACCCCCTACCTGAGCGGGCTTCATGCTGGCCATTGCCTGGCCCTGGCCTCTGGCAGACAGGCACTCTGGAGCGAACTCTAGGCGTGTCTCCTCGGCCTGTGGGGTGAGGGGGGAGGTGTCAGAAGGGGCTTGAGTCCCTGTCACCTCCCCAATTCCCCTCAGGCCCTGCCGCTGCAGAAATGCGCTGGGACTCTCTGGCTCTGCCCTGTGGGAAGAAACCCAGTTAGTTTGTTACTCCCCCGGCCCGGCCCCTCCCGCTAGAACAAAACCCACCAAGCCCCTTTGAGCCCCGCGCTGGGAAAAGAGCAGAATTGAAGCCTATTTGGGCTGTGGCCCCCAGTGTCGTGTCACCCCCCCCCCGCTAGCCTAACCCCTTCCCCACCCAAGCAGGGGGGTGTTTTCCCAGCCAGCCCAGAGTCTCCGCTGGTGCCGAGGTGGGAACGTGGCCCCTGGGAGGGGTGTGTTAGGCTTCCCCAAGGGTCTTGACCATGTAGACTCCCTGCCGTGGGGAGAGAGAGCCCCAACGGGAGACACACCCTACACCCAAGTTTTGCCTGGCTCCATTCAGAGCGGCCCCAGGGCACCACGACCCGGACTCTGTGACCCAGGGCTGTAGGACACCCCCATGCCCTGGCCAAGCTCTGGCTGCGTTCGCTAGCAGGTGAGTGAAGGGGTGGGGAGGGGGAGCCGGGTGACTTGCGTCTAATGAAAACATCCCCGGCAGCTTTGGATACAAATACAGAGAATATCTAGAAGCTGCTTCCCCCCCTTTCTGGATGCTTTGGAACAAGCTGGGCCCCGCAGGAGACACAACAAGCCAGTGTGTGCGAAGCCCCGGGCACATGGTTGTGTTGCACAGACTGGGCCTGGCACCTTTGTGAGCATCCCAGGCACAGACTCACTGCCCCGCCCGGCGGCACGTGGGGCAGCGGTGACAGCCCCTGCGGCCTTTGTGGGTCGCATTGTCCTGCCTGCGCCTCTGCTGCTCTCCCGCCTGATTGTGCCCGTGCCCCCTTCCCCGCCTGATTGTGCCTCTGGGATGCCCCCGCTGGGCCAGCCAGTTTGGCTCCTACCCCCGCCCCCAGGCCCAGGGGGAGGCGGCGGGGCGGGGCAGCAGATCGCTTTGAGCAGCAGCCTCCGCCCCCCGCGCAGCCCGGGAGGACAAAGCGGGGGGCGGGCAGCGCGTGGTAACGTGACCCTGGCTCCCCCCCAGGTGTAGGGCCTCCGCCCCGCCCAGGCTGGCGGCAGCTGCCCTGTGTCCGGGCTGGGAGCAGCCTGGGGCCAAACCCTTCCCCTGCAGCCCGGGGCGCCGCTCCCAGGGGTCTCTCTTACCTGCCCCCCAAGCGCTGCCCGCCCTGGGGCAGGGCCTGGCCGGGCTGGGGGCGCTGCCCGGGGAGAGGCTCCTGGGGAGGGAGCAGCGGGACTGGCCCTGTCGGAGATTCCCCCTCCCGGCTGCAGCCCGGGCTCCGGGGCCCCGCAGCAGCCCCAGCCGGGGCTCGGGGATCCGGCCCGGAGCCTGGCCCCAGAGTCCCCGCCAGCAGCGGCGGCGAGTCGCTTCCTGCGGCCGGGCCGGAGCCAGCGATCGCTCCCCCCGCGCCTGCTGCTGCTGCTGCTGGGTCCTAGCGAGACACCCACCTCCCATAGATTCTGTCAGGGTACATCTACCCTGCAACGCTATTAGGAGTACCTTTATTTCGGGCTTGCTATGCCGACGTCCCTGTAAACCTCATTCCAGGAGGAGTGAGGGTCGTGTGGAATAGCTGGTTATTTCAAAATTTGGTGCAGTGTAGACCACCTCAAATTTCTAAAATAAGCTATTTTGAAATAGCTTTGAAATAAGATACACAACTAGCGTAGCTTGAATTGTGTTTCTTATTCTGAGTTATGGCCCACTGTAGACACAACCTCACACACAGCAGTAGGGAGCCGGGGCTGGGTGCAGAGAGCAGCTGGGAAGAGCGAAGGGGGACTCAGGGAAAAGGGCCCAACAAAAGCAGGCCCCCCCCGGCTCCCAGCCAGAAGATGTTGCAGGCCAGACTGGGATCCAGGGAACCTAATCCCCGTGGGGGGGGAGGGGCGGGCATGCTGGGAAGAAGGGCCCTGCCGCCCAGGGCCTGAGGGTGTGTGGCCCCCACCCCAGCACATGTCTGACCTTGCAGCCCCGCCAGGCCCGGAAGCCAGTGCCGAATTTATGCACAAGCCAAGTCAATGGCAGCTCAGGGCCTCAGATTATGAGGGGCCACTCAATACAAAAAAAGGAAAAAGACTCAGTTTCATTTTGGGGTACTTCTAAGGGGCCTCTTCACCTTGACACAGCTTAGGGCCTCAGCATGTCTGAATCCGGCCCTGCCAGATGCTGTTTGTGGTTTGCCCAGGGCTCAAGGGATCCCAATAAGAGTGAGGTTCGGGTCCCCTAGGAATCCTGGGCCTAGCTTTGCTGACTTAAGGGGACTGTGCCCCACAGGAGGCGGGAGCAGTTCTCAGGGTCAGACAGATCTCTGGGGAAAGAGGATGGGAGCAAGGACTCAGATCTTTTCCAGAGCCATTTCCACCGGAGTGGAGTACAGGGCGTGAAAGTTCCCTACACCAGAGCACCATCCCCCCTCCTTACCTCTGTGCATATGTATTGCTTTCTCCAGAGGGTAATTTCATTATTTTAGGGAAAAGTGTCCCAGCAGCACTGGGGGAGGAGGGACGGGGGGGGGGGGTTTGGCATTTCTATGGGAGGGTCTGAGTTCTGACAGTTCCCAAGTTAGCCACCTAAGTCATCAGCTGAGAGGCTGTGAAAAATGTGAACAAACATACATGTCATTTGTCGCACCAGTGGACTTATTACCTAGCAAGAAATAAATGACAATTCTGATGTATCTATGGGACTGTGGGCCCCTTGGGGAAACTTAGTAGGGGGACTGGTTGACATTTTCCAGGAGCATCTACACAGCAGGGCTTAATTTGAAATAAGCATCAATTGCGTAGCTTATTTCGAAATGGAGAGCGTCTACACAGCACTTATTTCGAAATAGAGCACTCTTCCTCCGACTTCCCTTATTCCTCGTACAATGAGGGTTACAGGAGTCAGAGTAAGAAGTCCTCCAGCTTGACAGTTTTTTGACATTATTTCGAAATAACTGCCTGCTGTGTAGACCCAGACTAAGTTATTTTGAAATAAAGTTGCTGTGTAGATGCACCCTCCCAGTACTAAATGAAAGAGGAAAGGGCCCATGTGAAACCCAGAGCCTGAGACTAATAAAGAGGAGGGAACAGTGCTCCAAGTAGCCTGATTGACAGGGCAGTGAGCCTATCAGGGAAGCAGGAGGCCAAGGTGCTGTTGTCCTCTGTGTGAGCTGGAGGGGGCTGGGTCAGCACAGGGCGGGAGGCACTGAGGCCAGGGCAGAGCTGGGCTGAGAGCAGAGCAGCCCCAGCCAGAAGCGGAGAAGCGCAGCTCAGGGAGCTGGGGCTGGAGCAGTCCCGAGCCAGTTGCACTGAGTAGCTGAGAGGAGCAGAGGGGACTCTGGACAACGGGCCCAGAGTAGGGAGACACCTCTAGCCATCCAGCCAACAGCCCTTGCATGCTGGAGAGGGAGGGGATCATAAACCCCACAGGGGCCGCCGGCACCCTGGGAAGAAAGGTCCTGTCACTTGAAGCCTGAGGGACTGTGGCCACCACCAGAGCAGGTGTCTGACCCGCAACACAAGCCAGGGCCTGGCCTGGAGAGCTGGCTAGGGGAGGAACAGCCGGTGCCTGCCCTTCCATGCTAGAGGTGGCTGTGATACCCCCTCCCTCGGCGTGAGGCGATGGGTTTTCCTTTGCCCTTTCCCATTGGTTTCTGATATGTTTGTAGTAGTGGCTGTTTGATAAATAACAAAGAGTCTAGTACAGGGCTACTCAACACGCTGCCCATGGGCCGTACGCAGCCTGCGGCCTGTTTGTTTGCAGCCCGCGGTGCGGTTTGGATTTACGCAGGGCTCAACACGCAGCCTGCAGGTGGGAGCCAAAATGAAAAAGTAGTCAATATAATGATCTTCTGTTGCTATGTGTTTTAGTAGTTACATTCCCGGAATGTCATTGCTCATTAAAAGTGCTGTCCTAGGGGTGGAAATGGGGTAACTATTGCATTTTATTAATATCAGCAGAACTGACTTAAATGTGGCCTGCATGTTGTGTAGTCTTGCCTTAATCTTTATATTCATGCCCGTCAGTGTGAAAGAAACTATTTGCGTATATATTTGCATGTATATGCAACCACACTTAAGTGCAGCCCTCCGCATGTGCTGTGAGTATCATTGTAGCCCCCGGGGGCTTCCAAAGTTGAGAAGCCCTGGTCTAGTAGTACCTTAAAGACTAATAAAACATCATACTCCGGTCATCTGAAGAAGTGGGTTTTGCCCACAAAAGCTCATGATACCATCTACATGGTTTGTTAGTCTTTAAGGGGCTACTAGACTGTTTGTTGTTTTTCCTGTTACGGACTAGCTCCGCTACCCCTCTGAAGCTGTTTAATAAATGGCATTTATTCTGAACTGGAGACCATGGGGTGGGACGGCGGTACAGGGAGAAAGCACCCCAGAGGGGAGATGCTCTAGCCCCTGTTCTGAGATGGGGGCAGCCCCTCAAAACCCCTGAGCCCAGCCGTGTTGGCGTGACAAGGACTTTGTCAGGAAGGCAAGTCCTGGAGGAGAGGCAGGCTCTGGATGAAGGGAGTGGGAGGGAGGACTCGGATCCTTCTGCAACTCACCTCTGGGCGTATTGACTGGCTTCTTTCTCCTGAAGGTAACTCTGTGGCCACCAAAAACCCCCCGACCCCTCGCCCATACCATCTCCGGGCTGGCTGCGTCTGTGAGTCGGGCAGAGCCAGGCCCAGGGGGCGCCGCGCAGCGCGGCCGGTGTCTCGCTAGGACCCAGCAGCAGCAGCAGCAGGCGCGGGGGGAGCGATCGCTGGCTCCGCCCGGGCGCAGGAAGCGACTCGCTGCCGCTGCTCGCGGGGACTCTGGGGCCAGGCTCCGGGCCGGATCCCCGAGCCCCGGCGGGGGCTGCTGCGGGGCCCCGGAGCCCGGGCTGCAGCCGGGAGGGGAATCTCCGGCAGGGCCAGTCCCGCTGCTCCTCCCAGGAGCCTCTCCCGGGCAGCGCCCCAGCCCGGCCAGGCCCTGCCCGGCCCAGCCCCTGCCCCAGGGCGGGCAGCGCTTGGGGGCAGGTAAGAGAGACCCCGGGAGCGGCGCCCCGGTGCCCCCGGGCTGCAGGGGGAGGGTTTGGCCCCGGGCTGCTCCCAGCGGAGCTGGCTGCGATTCCCAGCCTTGGCCCAAGGCTACTGCCGCCAGCCCCCAGCCTGGACGGAGCGAGGGAGCCACACCTGGGGCTGGGGGGCAGAGGGGCTTTTTCTCATGCCTGTGGCAGGCTCTTAGCTCCCATGTCCCAGGGCCGTGTGCTTAAATGCTTAGGGCCTGGACAGGGCCATTCTGCAGCGTTCCCTCTGGTTGTGCCCACGTGGGGAATGAATTTTGTTCTGCGCACCAAGGTGCAGGCGAGGAGGGAACCCCCACATCCATACTGGTGCAAAGGACAAAACTCATTCCACATACAAAGAGTGTGTGGCGGGGTTGGGACCAAGGTGTGGAAGAGGACTCAAAGCTTGCACAGAGGTGAGTGCCCCATTTTGGGATGCGGGCTCTGGGATGGGGCTGGGGATCATAGAAATCATAGAACACTAGAACTAGAAGGGACCTCGAGACAGCGGCAGATTTAGGGCAGGGCGAGCGGGGCAGTTGCCCCGGGCCCCGCGCTTCCCAAGGCCCCGCGCATGCGCCATGGCGCCACAGCGCATGCGCTGTGTCAAAGGGGGGGCCCTGCGAAATTTTGCTGCCTGGGGCCCCGCGGCGCTGCCCTGGGCCCTGCGGCACTCTCATCCGCCCCTGCCTCGAGAGGTCATCAAGTCCAGTCCCCTGCCCTCATGGCAGGACCAAGCACCATCTAGACCAGTGTTTCTCAACCAGTGGTACAAGGACCCTTCCGGGTACTTGAGAGAAGTCCAGGGGGTACGTCAACACAACTGAAATTTGGAGAAAACTGAACTTTTGTTTTAAGTTTTACAGTGCTTCATTATTTTTGTACTTTTTACACCCAAAAATGTCATCACTTGCCCAGCTATGATTAAGCTGTTTAAACGAATGTGTTGCAATGGTAGAAAAAAATTGTGTGTGTCTGAAAACTGTAGGTCCTGGGGGTGCTTATAATTTTTTTTAGAGGGGGTACTTTATAACAAAAGGTTGAGAAACCCTGATTTAGACCATTCCTGGTAGATGTCTGTTCAACCTGCTCTTAAATATCTCCAGTGATGGAGATTCCACAACCTCCCTAGGCAATTTATTCCTGTGTTTGACCACCCTGACAGTTAGGAATTTTTTCCTGTTGTCCAACCTAAACCTCCCTTGCTGCTGTTTAAGCCCATTGCTTCTTGTCCTATCCTCAGAGGCCAAGGAAAACAATTCTCCTCCCCCTTTCCCCCCATGACACCCTTTCAGGGATGAGAGTTTTGGGGTGCCATGCTGCCCTAGGGAGAGGGCACTTCCTCCATTGCACTTTCACTGCAGCAGTTTGGAGCCAGGTAGGAGCCACAGCCGCACTTACCGAAACCTTGGAGTGGCCTCCCCCATCAGAAATTATTGTCCATCCCGCCTTAGTGTGTTGTTGTTTTGTGTCTCTATCTGGCACCCTTGTACCCTTTCTCATGCCCCATTTATGCACAGAGCTTGGTTCCCAAATATTCACTCATGGCCTGAAGTTTCAAGGTTGGAGGCACCTGGATATGCCACTATGCCCTAAATGCCTTGTCGCGTCCGGCATAACATGCTTTTCAAAAGGATGTTTCAATTATATGTTTCTATTGAATAGTGATATGCCACCCCTAGGTACCTTGGCAGCCGCAAGAATTTCAGTCCCAGAAGCTATGCCCCCAAATAGGTAGGTACGCAGGAACAAAGTCAGTTAGTTTATTTTATTACCTTTTTGTGTCTGAGCCTTTCGAGCCTACTTACTTTGACTGCCACCCTGCCCAACGGAGCCATCGATCTAGAATGGTTGTATGATCCTGGAACATTTGCTGCCGTTTGGCACTTGTAAGAACATGTGGTCCTCCTCCATCACTTGCAATTCAAAATTAATTTGAAAATCTTGTTTCTGTAAGTAAATCCCTATTCTGCATGCACTGAAGTGCCCACTTGGCTTTTCTATGGCTTCATATGGCACGCCTTCTGTAGGTATTTCTACTGCATTCTTTACACCGCTAATTGCCTATCTTAAGTAGGGATGTACAATTTCGATTAACTGGCTAATCGAATAGTCGATGCACTTTGCGTTAGCTATTCGATTAGTCGATAAGGGCGCCTCCGCCTTTGAAGTATAGCAGCAGTCCCTGGGTTGTTGCTATGCTTAAGGCGAAAGCGCTGCAGGGAGCAGAGAGCCAGCGGGGGCTTAAGCAGTCCCCTGCTGGCACTGGGCTCCCTGCAGCATTTCAAAGCGGCAGTGCCACAAGGAGCCTGGGGTCTGGCCCCGGGCTCCATGCGGCACTGCTGCTTTGAAGCACCCACACCGCTTCCCCGCCACCCCTTGCTGCCTCTGTCTGATAGAGGCAGCAAAGCAGGGGAGCAACTAGTCATTCACATCCCTAATCTTAAATTCACAGCCTTTTCTTTGGTTCTATTGATTGTGGCGACACATTTCCAGGATGTTCTCGATTTCAGCAAATGCTCTGATCTGTGTTGCCAGCACGCCCAGGGGGTAGAGTTTGGGGTGGCTTTTCTGGCTCCCATCCCCCGTGTGGGGGCTGGGGCTTAGGCTGGAGTTGGCTCTGCTGGCTTCCCTTCCCAGTCCCTTTATGTAGTTAACTGGGTTCCTTCCTAGCAGGGCAGAGCCAGAGAGTCCCAGCGCATGTCTGCAGGGGCAGCGCCGGGGGGGACTCAGGGTGTGACAGGGACTCAGGCCCCTTCTGACACCTCCCCCATCGCCCCTCTCACCCGACAGGCTGAGGAGACACGTCTAGAGTTCGCTCCAGAGCGCCCGTCTGCCAGGGGACAGGGCTGGGCAATGGCCGGGATGGAGCCTGCTCAGGTAGGGTGTTCAGGGAGCTGCTGGGCAGGGGGCGTGGGAGGGGCAGGGTGGGATAAAGCTGCTGAGTTTGTGAGCAGGCCCGGGGCAGGGTGTGACCGGGCCCCCATTTCTAACCAGGCCCCCCTGGCCAGGGCTGGGAAAATGGCCCAGACTCCCAATGCTGTAACCTGAGCCCCCAGCCAGAGGTTGCTGGGAAACACAAAGGGGAGCTGCTGGGATTCCTGTCCCTGCCTGTGGCTCAGAGCTCTGCTTCCGCCTCAGCCTCTGGCTAGTAGGTGTGTGGCCAGGGAGAAGGCCCCGCCCTCTGTCTGCTGAGCGGGATGAGGATCTCTTTGCCCATCCCCTGAAGCCTCCTGGCTGCTCTAAACAGGCTGGGGGTGGGATTCTACTTCTCCAGCCCTCCCAGAGCTTCAGTGTTTTTCCCCCGTGAAGACTGGGATTGTGGCTGGGGCTGCAGGCAGTGGGTGAGGGACTCTTGTTGTTGCAGATGCGGGTGACCTTCGAGGAGGTGGCTGTGTATTTCACCCAGGGGCAGGGGGCGCTGCTGGGCCCGCTCAGAGAGCCCTCTACAGGGACGTCATGCAGGAGAACTACGGCGGTGACCTCGCTGGGTA
Organism: Rafetus swinhoei; assembly: GCA_019425775.1. NCBI lineage: Eukaryota > Metazoa > Chordata > Testudines > Trionychidae > Rafetus > Rafetus swinhoei. Next base: position 18,608,236 of record CM033444.1, on the reverse strand, counting down.
AGGCGTCCTGGCCCCTCAGGGATTAGGAGCCGTGGGGTCTGCGTGTCCGACAGGGTCAGGTTCTTCCTGCTCAGTGGCCTGGACAGGAATGGGTTCCATGGGCACAGCTGCCGGGGAGAACGACATCTCTGTGCCCTGTGCAGTGAGACCAGGGTGTCAAACCCTAATGGACGTGCTAAATCATCCCCACCCGGCCCCTCTAGATTTCAAGGTGGAGGGGCCATGTATCCTCCTGTCTGTGTTGTTTTTCACTTGCACCCAGAATCCCTGTTCCCCTCCCTCCTTGGGACGAGCTCCAGCCGTGGGGAGGGCTCTGGGCTCTGCAGGTTTAGAAATAGGCAGGGGTGTAACTGCAGAGCTTTGAGTGTCAGCAAGGGCCCCAGACTGCCCAGATCCTGGGAACTCCTAGTGAGGGTGTCACAATTCCTCTCACCTCCCCACACGTCTGCCTCTCCCCAGGGGGCTCAGTGACCATGTTCCCATCCTCTTGGATTGCACATTCCCCAGCAGAGCCCGGGGACAGGTTCCACTCATGGAATGTCTCTTGGGACAGATGCTCTCTGCACCCTCCATGTACCCTGATCTGCTCTGATTTCACTCCGTGCGCAGGGTTTCCCATTCCCAAACCTGAGCTGATCGCCCGGCTGGAACGAGGGGAAGAGCCCTGGGTGCCCGACCTCCAGGCCAGGGAGGAAAGAGAGATCCCAGCAGGCACTTGCACAGGTGAGGACTGACACACAAATTATCCGGTGAATGAAGGAAAAATTTGAGAACCCCACAAATGAGGTGTTGGTAATTTCCCTTGATCCTTCCTCTTCTCTCGCAGGGCTGGGTGTGGTCAGCAGACATTGCTCACAGTTTCCCACCAGGCCTGTTACCTGCAGTAGTTTCCTTCCCATGTTTCCTTCCCTGTGAGTGTTTGTGTGGGACACGGAGGAACAATTCCAATATTTGGTCTGTGTAACTTCAGTGTGTTGGGTTCACCATTGGTGCTGTTCCTCTTTCTCCCCAGCTCAGTGACTCCTGCCTGATTTGTCTCTCTTTCACAGCAGGTGTTGAGACAGTGCATATAAAGGAGGAAGAGTCTCAATATGAGGAAGATCCAGGGGAGATGGAACCACAGACGACCTTTGTGGGACGAGCTGAAGGGAATGTTTCCCAGTGCTTGGAACAGGGAGAAGCTTGGGGAAAGTGGCACAGGCCGGAGAGGCTTCTGGGACATTACCCAACTGAGCAAATGGATGAATCTGTTAAATGTGGGGAAGGACACAAGGATCCCACAGCCCAGCAGGCAAACCCCAAGGAAGAGAAACACCATAAATGGCTTGGTTGTGGGAAGGGATTTATTCTGAGCCCAGAGCTTATTACAGTGCAGACAGTGGATACTGGTGAGTAACCCCTTCAACGCTTGGACCATGGGGAAAGCATCAATAACAGCTCAGATGTTAATACTCACGGAAGAAAGGGGCTGTCAATGCCTTGAGGGCGGGAACTGTTTGAATTGGAAGTCGGTCGTCATTGTGCATGAGACAAGTCACAGAGCGAGACCTCATAAGTGCTTAGACTGTGGTGAAACTTTCAGGGAGATGTCAGCCCTGATTAAACACCAGGCGATGCACACAGGAGAGAGACCCCATCCGTGTTTAGATTGTGGAAAAAGTTTCATGTGGAGGCCGTCCCTTGCTGTGTATCTGAAATCCGCGCAGGAGAGAGACCCCATAAGTGCTCAGATCAGCGATTGGCGACCTATGGCTCGTGAGAGATCTAAAATGGCTCTTTGGGGGTTCACTTTAGGGGGCGGGCCTGCGCAGCGCGCACAAAAAAAAATTAGTTCTTCCTCCCACCTCCTCGACAGCAGCACTCACCTTCCTTGCACCTGGAAGGGAAGCAGATGCTGCTGCTGCTGGGCTTGGGCGGGGGTTACCAAGGCTGCATGGTGGGCGGCTGCCAGAGCTGAAGCTGGCTGTGGTGTGGTGGTCCCAGAGCAGCTGCACCGCAGCCCGGCTTTCCCGGGGAGTCGGAGCCTAGCGTGCCGGCGGGCGGCTACTCGCGGGATCACCGGGAAGCCAGCCCCGCGTTCCCACAGCCATTGTCGAGGGGAGGCGTGTTACCCTCCTGCCCGTCCCCCGTACTCGCTCCCTTGGGGCTCCCAGCGAGCCCCTCGGGCCGGGATTACAGCGAGGGACAATTTTCCTTCGTACCACAGTGCTGGTTCAAGACTCGTTGAGGGGCTGGGGGTGCCCTAGGTGCAGCGCTGCTGGAGCAGGTGAAGCAACCGTCTGGGCACAAAGTGTCCCAGTAAAGATGGGCACCTGGCAGGGGAACGTGGGTTTTTTTAAGGGTGGCAGCTTGGGCTCGCTGCTCTCTGGGAGGCAGCAGCTTGGGCCTTCGCTTGGCTTTGAGTGTCACCTTAAGCCTCGCGTGTCCCTCAGTGAGCTGCAGGGGGGTGTGTGTGCATGAGAGAGATCACTCTGGCCTGCAGAGAGAGCGTCATAGAATCAGAACCCCAGAACTGGAAGGGACCTCGAGAGTCATCAAGTCCCATCCCCTGCCGTCACAGCAGGACCAAGCACCATCTAGATCACCCCTGACTAGGGTTGCCAGATACTTTCACAAAAAATACCAAACATGGCAGGAAAAAAATTGGTCGAGGAAAAAAAAAGGGGGGGAGGACCAAAGTTGTTGAGCAAAAACAACAACAAAAAACACTGCACAAAAGAAAAGAGTCACTGCGCCTTTAAATCCCCCACCTTCCATCTGAGAAAAAGAGAAAATACCGGACATTTTACATGTCCGGTATTTTCTAGTTTTTTTTACCAGGCCAGTACTGGACACCTGGCAACCCTACCCCTGACAGGTGTCTGTCCGACCTGTTCTTAAATATCTCCAGTGGTGGAGACTCCACAACCTCCCTATGCAACTTATTCCAGTGTTTAACCACCCTGACAGGAAGTTTTTCCTAATGTCCAACCTAAACCTCCCGTGCTGCAATTTAAGCCCATTGCTTCTTGTCCTATACTCAGAGGCCAAGGAGAACAATTTTTCTCCCTCCTCCTTATAACACCCTTTCAGGTACTTGAAAACTAATATCATGTCCCCTCTCAGTCTTCTCTTTTCCAAGCTAAACAAGCCCAATTCTTTCAGTCTTCCTTCATAGGTCATGCTTTCTAGACATTTAATCATTTTTGTTGCTCTTCCCTGGACCTTCTCCAATTTCTCCACATATTTCTTGAAATGTGATGCTCACAACTGGACACAGTACCCCAACTGAGGCCTAATCAGTGCAGAGTAGAGTGGAAGAATGACTTCTCGTGTCTTGCTCACACTCTGTTAATGCAGCCGAGAATCACATTTGCTTTTTTTGCAACAGTGTCAAACTGTTGACTCATATTTAGCTTGTGGTCTATTATGATCCCTAGATCCCTTTCGGCCGTACTCCTTCCTGGACAGTCACTTCCCATTCTGTATGTGTGAAACGGATTGTTCCTTCCTAAATGGAGCACTTTGCATTTGTTCTTATTAAACTTCATCCTATTTACCTCAGATCTTTTCTCTAGTTTGTCCAGGTCATTTTGAATTATGACCCTATCCTCCAAAGGACTTGTAACCCCTTCCAGCTTGGTATCATCTGCAAACTTAATAAGCGTGCTCTCTATGCCATCATCTAAATGCACCCACCTTATAGTAGCCCCATCTAGATTGTATTTCCCTAGTTTATTGATAAGACAGTCATGAGCAGGGCTCGACGATTGCGGCGAAAGCTGCTCGCCAGCCCCGCACGGTGCATGCGCATGCCCCGCATTGCGCATGCGCGCGCTGCCGGCGAACGGGGGCGCTGGGCTGAAATCTACTCGCCACGGGCAAGTAGATTCTATACTGTGTCGAGCCCTGGTCATGAGAGACCATGTCATATGTTTTACTAAACTCTGCTTCCTCCTATCCACTGCTTCCTCCCATCCACAGGACTTGTTATCCTATCAGAGAAAGCTATCAGATTGGTTTGACATGATTTGTTCTTTACAAATCCATGCTGACTGTTACCTATCACCTTATCTTCCAGATGTTTGCAGATGGATTTGTTAATTACCTGCTCCATTATCTTTTCTGGCACAGAAGTTAAACTGATTGGTCTGTAGTTTCCTGGGTTAGTCTTATTTTTCTTTTTATAGATGGGCACTCTATTTGCCCTTTTCCAGTCTTCTGGAATCTTTCCTGACTTTTATGATTTTTCAAAGATGATAACTAAACGCTCAGATACCTCTGCTATCAGGTTGAGTATTCTAGGATGCATTTAATCAGGCCCTGGTGACTTGAAGACATCTAACTTTTCTAAGTAATGTTTAACTTGTTGTTTTTTTTATTTTAACTTCTAAACCTACCCCATTTCCACTAGCGTTCACTATGTTAGGCATCCTGTCACCATCAATCTTTTGGTGAAGACCAAAACAAAGAAGTCATTAAGCACCTCTGCTATTTCCAAGTTTCCTGTTATTGTTTCTCCCTTCTCACTGAGCAATGGGCCTGCCCTGTCCTTGGTCTTCCTCTTGCTTCTAATATATTTATAGAAAGTCTTTTTGTTACCCTCTATGTCTCTAGCTAGATTGAGTTCGTTTTGTGCCTTTCTAATCTTGGCCCTACATACCTGTGGTGTTTGCATATAAGGCCTCCTTTTTGATTTTTAGATCATTTGAAATCTCCTGGTTAATCCAAAGTGGTCGCCTGCCATACTTCCTATCTTTCCTACGCAGTGGAATAGTTTGCTTTTGGGTCCTTAATAATGTCCCTTTGAAAAACTACCAACTCTCTTCAGTTGTTTTTTCCCTTAGTCTTGTTTCCCTGGAACCTTACCTACCAGCTCTCTGAGTTTACTGATATCTGCCGTCCCAAAATCCATTGTCTCTGTGTTGCTGTTCTCCCTTCTACCATTCCTTAGAATCATGATCTCTTTCACCCAAGCTGCCTTCCACTTTCAAATTTTCAACCAGTTCCTTCCTGTTTGTTAAAATCAAACCTAGAACAGCTTCCCCTCTGTAGCTTTCTCAACCTTCTGAAATAAAAAGAAAAAAATTACAGTGCAGTCCAAGAACTTATTGGATAGTCTGTGCCCTGTTGTGTTAGTTTCCCAATGTGTGTCTGGATTGTTGAAATCTCCCGTCACCACCAAATCCTGCGCTTTGGATGATTTTGTGAGTTGTTTAAAAAAAGCCTCATCCACCTCTTCTGCCCGGGTGGATGTCCTGGAGTAGACCCCCTAACATGACATCACCCTTGTTTGTTATTCCTTTTAACCTAACCCAGAGACTCTCAATAAGTCTGTCTCCTATGGCCATCTCCACCTCAGTCCAAGTTTATATATTTTTAATATATAAGGCAACACCTCCTCCCTGTTTACCCCGCCTATCCTTCCTGAGTAAGCTGTACCTTTCTATAGCAATATTCCAATTGTGTGTATTATCCCACCAAGTCTCTGGGATACCAGCTATGTCATAGTTGTGTTTATTTATTAGCACTTCAAGTTCTTCCTGCTTATTCCCCATACTTCTTGCATTTGTATACAGGCATCTAAGATACTGATTTGATTTTGCCTCCCAGTTCTGCTTTGTCCTTCCTTTATCTCTGCTATTATAGCCCATGTTCCCTCCCATTTCTGACCCATCTCCCAGGTCTCCATGTTTTTCACTTACCTGTGGGCTCTTTGGTCACCTGCCCCCGTCGAACCTAGTTTAAAGCCCTCCTCACTAGGTTAGCCAGTCTGTAGCCAAATACTCTCTTTCCCTTTCTCGAAAGGTAAACCCCATCCCTGCTTAGCAGTCCTTCTCCTTGGTATAGCATCCCATGGTCAAGGAGTCTAAAGCCCTCCTGGCGACACCATCTTCGCAGCCAGGCATTCACCTCCAGGATGCACCTGTCTCTAGCTGGGCCCCAACTTTTGACAGTAAGGACTGAAGAGAACACTACCTGCGCACCAAACTCCTTCACCTGTACTCCCAGAGCCCCGTAGTCACTCTTGATCTGCCCAAGGTCACACCTTGCGGTATCATCAGTGCCCACGTGGATGAGGAGCATGGGGTAGTAGTCAGAGGGCCGGATAATCCTCGACAGTGCCTCCGTAACATCTTGGATATGGACCCCTGGCAGGCAGCAAAACCTCCCGAGACATGATGTCAGAGCAACAGATGGGTGTCTCTGTCCCCCATAGAAGACAGTCTCCAACCACCACTGCCCTACGTATAAGGCGGTACACGGCTTCTCCTCTTCTGCCTTAGCGGGTGATGCCTTATCTCCTGTATCCAGGGCAGCATAACGGTTCTCCAATACCCCGGTGGGAGCAGGGGTGGAGCACTGCCTCCTGCCAGAAGTGACCAGCTGCTAGTGTCTCCCCTGAGACAGAGCCACATGCACAATTCGAGTGTCGGTATAGAAGGGTACAGCTTGCTCAGGAAGCATAGGGTATAAATGGGCTTAAACTGCAGCAAGGGAGGGTTAACATGGACGTGAGGAAAAGCTTCCTAACTGTCAGGATGGTTAAACACTGGAATAAGTTGCTTAGGGAGGCTGTGGAATCTCCATCCCTGGAGATATTTAAGAGCAGGTTGGATAAACATCTATCAGGGATGATCTAGACAGTGCTTGGTCCTGCCGTGCAGGCACGGGGCTAGACTCGATGACCTCTCGAGGTCCCTTCCAGTCCTAGTGTTCTCTGACTCTATATATGATCTCCTCCCCCACCAGTGGTGTCAGCAGTCGTGTGTGTGAGAGAGACAGAGAGACAGAGACCACCCTGGCCTGCAGAGGAAGAGTGAGTGAGTGAGTGTGTGTGTGTGTGTGTGTGTGTGTGTGAGAGAGAGAGAGAGATCACCCTGTTGTGAGTGTATATGCGTGAATAACAAAATCATTTTACCAATCACTGTTTCCACTCAAATTTTGCCTTAACCTCTCATATCCACACTCATTGCATGTTTTGAACTTCTTCATATTTACGAAAATTGCAGCCCGCAAAAAAAGCCCCCGAAATTCCCATGTAAGGGCCTGTCTTGAGTAAAAATATCTTGCAAGTCTATTATGAGTCCACTGTTAAGGACATGATCAGAAAACAACTCGTCCACACCTAATAAACTCTCTGTGGGCAAAATGTTCAAGGCAACCTCAAAATCTAAAGAAAGCTCAGGTGCTACATAGATTCAAAACTCTAGTTCCTTTCCCGTCTAACCTTGGAGGTGCCCGGAGTCCAGACTTTGGCAGATAAAGTTCTCAAATACCTAAGTTTGTGCACCTGCACCTCCAGCGCGCCAGCCCTTTGCCCTGAAACCCCGCCCCCACTCTACAAGGATGTCATGTGGGAGAACTATGAGGCGGTGACCTCGCTAGGTAAGGGCATCCTGGCCCCTCGGGGATTAGGAGCCGTGGGGTCTGTGTGTCTGACAAGGGTCCGGTTTGTCCCTGCGCAGGCGGCCTGGACAGGAATGGGTTCCATGGGCACAGCTGCCGACAGAGCGACTTGCATCTCCGCACCCTGTGCAGTGAGACCAGGGTGTCAAAGCCTAATGGACGTGCTAAATCATCCCCCCCCACCCCTCAATTTCAAGGTGGAGGGGCCATGTATCCTCCTGTCTGTGTTGTTTCTCACTCGCACCCAGAATCCCTGTTCCCCTCCCTCCTTGGGACGAGCTCCAGCCGTGGGGAGAGCTCTGGGCTCTGCAGGTTTAGAAATAGGCAGGGGTGTAACTGCAGAGCTGTGAGTGTCAGCAAGGGCCCCAGACTGCCCAGATCCTGGGAACTCCTAGGGAAGGCGTCACAATTCCTCTCACCTCCCCACACGTCTGCATCTCCCCAGGTGTCTCAGTGACCATGTTCCCGTCCTCTTGGGTTGCACATTCCCCAGCAGAGCCTGGGGACAGGTTCCACTCACGGAATGTCCCTTGGGACAGACGCTCTCCCCACCCTCCATTTGGCATGATTTACTCTGATTTCACCCCCTGTGCAGGGTTTCCCGTTCCCAAACCTGAGCTGATCGCCCGGCTGGAACAAGGGGAAGAGCCCTGGGTGCCCGACCTCCAGGCCAGGGAGGAAAGAGAGATCCTGAGAGGCTCCCGCACAGGTGAGGACTGACACACAAATCATCGGATGAATGAAATAAAAATTTGAGAACCTCAAAAATGAGGTGTTGGTAATTGCCCTCGGTCCTTCCTCTTCTCTCGCAGGGCTGGGTGTGGTCAGCAGACATTGCTCACAGTTTCCCACCAGGCCTGTTACCTGCAGTAGTTTCCTTCCCATGTTTCCTTCCCCATGAGTGTTTGTGTGGGACATGGAGGAACAATCCCAATATTTGGTCTGTGCAACTTCAGTGTGTTGGGTTCACCTTTGGTGCTGTTCCTCTTTCTCCCCAGCTCAGTGACTCCTGCCTGAATTGTCTCTCTTTCACAGCAGGTGTTGAGATTGTGTATATAAAGGAGGAGGAAGAGTCTCAATATGAGGAAGATCCTGGGGAAATGGAACCGCAGGAGACCTTTGTGGAAAGAGCTGAAGGGAATGTTTCCCAATGCCTGGAACAGGGAGAAGCCTGGGGAAACTGGCACAGGCCAGAGATGCTGCTGGAAAACCACCCAAGTGAGCAAATGGATGAATGTATTAAATGTGGGGAAGGACACAAACATCCCGCAGCCTGGCAGACAAACCCCATGGAAGAGGAACGCCGTGAATGGCTCGGTTATGGGAAGGGAGCTTATTACAATTCAGACAACCCATTATGGCTCGCGAGCGAGAGATCTGAATATGGCTCTTTTGGGGTTCACTTTAGGGTACAGGCTGACGCGGCGCACACAAAAATTGTTCTTCCTCCCCCCTCCTCGACCGCAGCACTGACCTTCCTTGCACCTGGGAGGGAAGCGGCTGCTGGTGTTGGGCTTTGGCAGGGGACCAGGGCCGTGTGGCGGGCGGCTGGTGGAGCTCAGCTGCTTTGTGGCTGCTCTGGTACTGGGAGTTCCCGGGGCGGGTGGCGGGCGGCTGCCAGAGCTGAAGCTGGTTGTTGTGCTGCACTCCCTGGAGCATCCGCACCGCAGCCCGGCTCCCCCAGGAATCCCAGGGCCGAGCATGCCTGCGGCTATTTGCGAGCTCACTGGGAAGCCGGCCCTGCGTTCTCACAGCCATTGTCCGGGGGGAGGTGCCTTACCCCCGCCTGTCCCACTGCGCTCACTCCCTTGCAGCCCCCAGCGAGCCCCTTGGGGTGGCATTATAGCGAGGGGCAATTTCCCTTCGCACCACAGTGCTGGTTAAAGACATGTTGTGGGGATGGGGCCCCCTGGGCACAGCGCTGCCAGAAGTGACCAGCTGCCTGTGTCCCCCTGTGACGACGTGTCGGGGTTCCCTCGACACTGCCCCCCTTCCCCCCCCGTAGCAGGAAGAACAGACTCCGCCAGCCAGCAGAATAGAGGGGGTTTATTGCTTCTCCAGGATACAGCACAGCATAGACGTGATGTGTCTACAGGAGTCTGGGCCAGGATGCCTCAGACCCCTTGAGATGGGGTCCCTGGGCCCCTAGATTCCAGCCCCCTCCTTACACTGGTTCCTTCATGATTCTAGCCCAAGGCTGCCCCTTCCCCCGAACACTCGCTTCCCTAGTTCCCTCGCTGCCACTTGGGTCTTTGTCTAGGTGACTTAGGCAGCCCACCTGCTGGGCAGTGCTCACAGGCAGAGGCCAGTAGGGGTCATTCACAGCCCACAACCCAAGCACAGCAACCAGCAAGGTGCTGACACTACATCACAACATGTGGGTGAGTCAGTGGGAATCACACCTCACAGCGCAGGGGGAACCCGGGTTACAGAGCAGACAGCACCCCCACTACGCCACCTCCCCCGAGACAGTCCCATCTCCTCCTTCCGCAGTTGTGTGTGTGTGGGAGAGAGAGAGATGGTCGGGGAGAGAGGTAGAGAGAGAGATGGTTCAGGGAGGAGGGGGAGAGAGAGAGAGAGAGAGAGAGAGAGAGTGTGTGTGTGTGTGTGTGTGTAAGTAAGAGTGAGATCACGCTGGCCTGCTGTGCGTGCATGTACATGTGTGAATAACAAAATCATTTTACCAATCACTGTTTCCACTCAAATTTTTCATAAACCTCTTTTATGCACACTCGTTGCATGACTGTTTTGAGCTCCTGCATATTTAAACAAATTGCGGCCCACATTTACAAAACAAATAGGCCCCTCCCCCCTCAAAATTCCCACGTACGGGTCTGTCTTGAGCAAAAATATGACTTGCACGGTCTATTATGAGTCCACTGTTAAGGACGTCATCAGAAAACAACTCTTCCACACCTAATAAACTCTCTGTGGGCAAAATGTTCAAGACAACTTCAAAATCTAAAGGAAGCTTAGGTGCTACATCTCTTCAAAATCCCAATTTGTTGCCCTTGAACGTGCCAGAAGTCCAAACTTTGGCAGATAAAGTCCTCAAGTACCTAAGTTAGTAGACCTGCATCTCCCGCACTCCAACACTTTGCCCTGAACCACCCATACTCCAGCCCCACACTTGAATTTCATATAGGTATTATTATATCGTATATTCCTCTCCCTCCCTCCCCATAAGGCTGCAAGATGTCAGGTTGTGATAGGACAGCACCTGTAAGACATATAAGTTACTTTCACCCCTGCCTTTAAAATTGTTAATTTTAACAACCATCCATCCTCCCCACTCACTGAGGGTTGTGCATATTCAATGTTTATTTGCTTGGTTGAGAAATCTTTCGTGATGCTGTACTATTCTCTGACCCCCTAACAGTGAGAATGGTGAAGAGGAAGAGAGATGACGAGTACCGAAATTTTCAAAAGGAGTGGACAGACTTGTATGCATTTGTGGATATGTCTGGCTCTCCCCAGTGTCTCATTTGCAGTAAGCGAATGTGCGCAAACAAAAAATGGAATTTAGAGCGACATTTCATGACAAAACATGCAGCATTTGCTACTAATTACCCCGAGGGTGACGCGCGAAAACAAGCCTGCGAGGAGCTGCAGCGGAAAATGAACATTGGACCCAACAGCCTGCTGGCATTGTCAAAAAAAGGTGGAAGTTTAAATGCCGCAAGTTTTGCCGGCTCATACAGCATTATTCGAGAGGGGAAGCCTTTCACTTACGGGGATTATGTGAAGAGATGCATGCTAAAAATTGCCCACGAACTGTTTGATGAGTTTCACAACAAGGACAAAATATTACAGAAAATTCAAGACCTGCCGTTATCGGCAAAAACGGTCCACGACAGAGCTTTGAAAATGGCCCATCAGATTGAGAAGGAACAAATGCAAAAGCTGAGGACAGCTGCTTATTTTTCGTTTGCTTTGGACGAGACGACCGACATATGTGACGTTAATCAGTTGTGTATTCTGGGGCGATACATTTGTGGAGATGCTGTGCGAAGAAATGATTGCAATACTACCAGTGAAAAACCAAAGGAGGAGAAGACATCCTCAAAACTGTGATGGACTTTGTAAACGAGAGAGAAATACCGTTGGATAATCTTGTGTCTGTGTGTACGGATGGTGCACCTAGCATGGATGGCAAATACGGGCAATTCCTTCCTCTTTTGTCACAACAGCTGAACCGCCCGCTTTTGAACTTTCATTGCATTGTGCACCAGGAGGCACTTTGTGCGCAATCTTGTGGAACTGAACTCAGAAACGTAATGAGGCTGGTCGTTCGCATTGTCAATTGGATTCTTGCCCGCGCCCTTAATCACCATGAATTTCAGTCACTGCTTGAGGAAGTAAATTCCGAGTACCCTGATCTGCTCATGCACAGCAACGTTCGCTGGTTATCTCGTGGCAAAGTTTTGTCTCGTTTTGCCACCTGCATTAACGAGATTAAGTCCTTTTTGGATATGAAGGGTGTCAAGCACCCCGAGCTTTCAGACTGTGACTGGTTGCTCAATTTTTACTATCTGGTCGACATTACCCGTCATTTGAATGACTTGAACCATAAGCTCCGAGGGCAAGGAAATACAGTCCTGACTCTGCAGCAGGCAGTGTTTGGATTTGAGTCAAAATTGACTGTCTTCCTCAAAGATATCGAGACAGGCAGACTCGCCCATTTCGAAAGATTACGAATGTTTCGTGACTCGTATCAGAGAGAGCATCCAAACAACAGCCTTGATTTGCAGCAGATTGCCGGGTTTGTTTCTGAGCTCCTGACGGCATTTAAGTCTCGTTTTGTTGACTTACGCAAACACACTGCTCTGTTTAAGTTTATGATTCGTCCACATAAAGTGTCCGTTGAAGAACTGGATTTGACCGTCATTCCAGGCATCTCAGTCAGCAATTTGGAAATGGAAATGGCAGATTTCAAGGAGTCGGATGTCTGGGTGGAAAAATTCGTCAAGCTGAACTCTAATTTAGAACATCTTGCTCGACAACGTGCAGAATTGGCAAAACTGCACAAATGGGCTGACATGAAGAAATTGGAACACGATGATAATCTGATTCTGCAAACTTGGAAAGAACTTCCTATCACATTCAACAACATGCAGAATGTCAGCTTGGCCTTACTTTCATTGTTTGGCTCCACCTACATGTGTGAGCAGGCGTTCTCTTATTTCAATCACGTCAAAGGTACTTTGCGCTCAAGACTGACAGAGGACAGCCTGAATGCCTGCATGAAGCTGAAATTGACCAGTTACGATGTCAACTTCAAAGCAATGTGTGAAAAGATGCAGCAGCAGAAGTCCCATTAAATAAAGTGTGCGAGAACAATGTTTCTCTGTTGCTGCTATTAATCATCATGAGGGAGGTTGTGGAATCTCCATCTCTGAGCTATTTAAGAGCAGATTAGATAGACATCTATCAGGGATGGTCTAGATGGTACTGGGTCCTGCCATGAGGGCTGGGGACTGGACGCGATGACCTCTTAAGGTCCCTTCCAGTTCTAGTGTTCTATGATTCTATCATGCCAGTTATCTATATTACATTGTATATTTTGAGTCCTGCAAATGGGCATTCTTATACACCTCTTTGTTGACCACTTGTTCTAAATGTTGAGGTAGTTTGGCTCTTGGGTTTGAAAAGATTGCCAACCCCTGGCTTAGACTATGGGAAAGGTTTCATACAGAAATTAGACCTCATGAATCAAGCGACCCACAGGGAAGACAGACCTTGTAAGTGTTTAGATTGTGGAAGAAGTTTCAAATGGAGGTCTGCCCTTTTTTCATATTGGAACATCCACACAGGAGAGAACGCATATGTGCTTAGACTGTAGGAAACCTTTCACACAGAGATTGCACATTTTTTTTCATCAGGCATTCCATACTGGAGAGAGACCCCATGGGTGCTTAGAGTGTAGAAAAAGTTTCAAACGCAGATCCGAGCTTGTTAAACATCAGGCAATCCACACAGGAGACAGACCCCATAAGTGTTTAGACTGTGGAAAAATTTTCATATAAAGGTCAGCCCTTGTTTCACATTAGAAAATCCATGCAGCAGAGAGACCCCATAAATGCTTAGAATATGGTAAAAGATTTATACGGAATTGAGCCCTTGTTGCACATCATAAAACGCACACAGGAGAGACCCCATTAGGGCTTAGACTCTGGGAAAAGCTTCATATTGAGGTCCGACTGTTAAATATCAAGCAATCGACACAGGAGAGAGACGCCATAAATGCTCAGACTGTGGAAAATTTTTCATACGGAGATACAGTCTTTTTAAACATCAGGCTATCCACGTGGAAGAGAGACTACCTAAGTGTTTAAACTGTGGAAAAGTTTCATGTGGAGGTCAGTGATTGTTTCACATCAGATAGGGTGCATCTACACTGCAGGGCTTAACTCGAAATAAGCTACGCAAATTGAGCTATGTCAATTGTGTAGCTTATTTTGAAATAGGGAGCGTCTACACAGCACTTACTTAGAAATAGAGCACTCCTCTTCCAACTTCCCTTATTCCTCATACATTGAGGATTACAGGAGTCAAAGTAAGAAGTCCTGCAGCTTGACAGGATTTTGACACTATTTCAGAATAACTGCCTGCTGGGTAGACACGGACAAGTTATTTCGGAATAGTGCTAGTTATTTTGAAATAGTGTTGCAGTGTAGACGTACCCAAAGTGCACACGGGAGAAAGATCCCGTAAGTGCTAAACCTGTGGTGAAAGTTTCATACCATGTGAGACTTCATTAAACATCAGGCAATCTACAGAGGAGAGAGAAACCATAATGTTAAGCTGCGGAAAGAATTTCACATGAAGATCTGAGATTGTTAAACAACAGGCCATCTATACAAGAGAGATACTTCATAAATGCTCAGACTGTAGGAAAAAAATTCATACAGAGGTCATCCCTTTTTTCTTATGATAATATATACAGAGGACAAAGATCCTTTAAATGCTTAGACCGCGGAATAAGCTTTATACGGAGGTCAGACTGTGTTTCACATCAGGCAATTCAGATAGGATTGAGATCCCATAAGTGCTCTGACTTGTAAAAAAAAAAAAAGTTTCATATGGAGATCAAAGCTATATAAACATTAAGCACTCCACAGATGAATAAGACCCCATAAGTTATAAGTTTCTCACAAATATAAAATCTTACATTAAAGTTTCCATATTGGAGAGACAACCCATAAGTGACTGGGCTACGAGGAAAGCTTCATAGGGAAGTCAAGCCGTCGTAAGCATCAGGCAATCCATACTCAAGGGAAACTGCATATGTGCTTGGACTGTGGGAAAAGTGTCATGCCTAGGTCAGATCTTGTGAAATATCACTCACTCAACACAGGAGTTTGATCCTGTGCGTGCTTGGGCTATGGGGAAGGTTTCAGAAACCGGTCAGCGCTTTTCAACATCAGACTGTCCACTCTGGAGAGAGAGCCTGTAAATGCTTAGACCGTGGGATAAATTTTAGAAACTGATCCAACCTTTGTTCTGCATCAGAGAATTCACACAAGTGTGAGACTCCATAACTGCCTTGACTTTGTAATAATTTTCACACAGAGATCATATATTGTAACACATCAGGTAATCCGCATGGAAGAGAGACCCCATAAGTGCTTGGAGTGTGGCAAAAGCTACAAAATTAGATCATCCCGTGTTTTACATCACAGAATCCATACTTGGGAGAGACTCCATAAATGCTTAGACTGGAAAAGGGGCACCAAGAGATCACTCCTCATTAAACCTGGGAGAACTGACACTGGAGCTACACCTTTTTGACCACGCGTCAGAAAAGTTTAAGAGGATAATTGACTCAGATTCAACCTTTAGAAACTTGTTAAACAAGAGTTCAAATGGTATTTGAAGACATTCCATGGTAGATAGGAGCAAAAATTTGACAAGAAAACTTGTTAAAAAATTGGCAGAAGATAGCAATACTGTTGATTAATTGCAGATCATTCGCATGATTAGCTCAAAAATTGATCATGGAGAATTTAATCCCAATAAATCGCATTGTTACACAATAGAATATTAATTGGAAATCAGATATTCTGGTTGTTTTTCTGAATATTCAAATACATTGATTTGCATTACAACAAAGAACAGAAGGGGTACAGGGCTCACATTTGTATTTCTTTGTAAACATCAAGTACTCCTCAGAGGACAGAGACACCATAATTTTTTGGACTGTGGGAAAATGTTCACAGAAAGATGAAATCTTGTAACACATCAGAGTTTCCGCATAGGGGAAGAGACCCCACGAGTGATTAGATTGTGAGGAAAGTTACACAGAGGTTAAGTTTGAGACAAACTTAGTTATTTTTTTAATCACTCGATAGCCCTAGAAAATAGTCATTGTAGTAATCTGTGTTTACCTATTTCTTGTTCTTATGCAGGAAAGTATTTTGTTACTTCAGAAATGAAAAGAAAATATTAACCATTAGGATAATCTTGGGTGTAATGACGTCATCTTATTCAGTGCTTTTTTTGTGACGGTACTTCACCTCCTGTCAGAGCTTACCTGGAAAGAACGGAGCGTACCTGCACCTCTGTATGCAAATATCTGACAGTCGGTTTGGCCGCATGTCTTAAAAGGGCCACATCTCTTAAAAGGGCAATGCCGGCCTCACCCTGGCTTTTTTTTTTCTCAACAACTTTTCCCCTGGAGTACTGGCACTTTTTTTTTAACAAAAAAAGCACTGATCTTACTATATATTTTAGAAATGTGTGTCCGTCTGTCCATCCATCTGTAAGTCTGAGTGTTTGAGAACTCGGAAACAGTGCGAACTAGGACCACCAAATTTGGTATGCTGCTTCCTCTTATCACTTAAAGCAAGGTCAGGGGTCTGCTGTGTCAGGACAATGGGATGTGCCTGGAATTTGATTGTTTCTCATACCATGGAAAGGAAGGGATGTAGTGGGGGGAGTTATTCTCCAGAATGACCACCGGGGGGCACAAAGCGACCAAAGATGGGGACCAGGAAAGTAAAACCCCATTGGGCCAGCAGAGGGCAGAAGGGGACAGTTATCTCCTCGATATTTCAGAGAGTTTGTCTGTTTGTGTGTCTGTCTGTCCGCATGTTGGGGGACATGCACCCCTCCCCTGGCTGTCCCCTGTGAAGCTGCAACGGCCATTAACAGGTGCTTCTCACCTGACCCCAAACTGCTGCATTGGGAGAGGGCTTTCTTCCCCCAGGGCAGCCTGCCTCGTGAACCCCTCATCCTCAGCCCCACCCCAGGACAGTGATTGGAATGAAGAAAAACACCCCATGGGGGTGGGGTGCCTGGCTCTGAGGGAGGGGGATTTGGTTGGGGGGGCAGTGGGGGTGCCTGGCTCTGAGGGAGGGGAATTTAGTTGGGGTGGCGCTGGGGTTCTTGGCTCTGGGGGAAGGGAGAGTGCATTTGGGATGGGGTCACTGAGGGTGCCTGGCTCTGGGGGAGGGGTGGTTGTGTTGTACTTAAGACTACTGCATAGGATCTTTTCAGGGGGAAAAGGCAAAATGCCACATGTATTAGTAATACACACATATAGCAGTCAACACTTACTATATGCATATGATACGGTGCACACGAACACACACACACATCTTATTACCAATAGTTGCTCCCCCTAACTGTGCTGGCCAGATGAGTTAGGTGCGGGAGGGGTGGAGCCAGATTGATGCTCCCATGTTGGCAAGAGGAAAGCCAGGGGTCTCTCTGCAAGATGCCTTAGTTAGATTTATAGTGTCTTCACTCTCATGCAGATCTACCCCTTAGTCATCCTATGCATATGCAGTTAGTTGTCTTAATGCTGCCCCATTCGCCTTCAAAGAGGGAGCTTCCAAAAGTAGGCACTTGCTGCTGACTCCCAAGGCGTCCATAGGTCCAGTCTTCTTTCAATAAGGCCACTTCACAGGTCCCGTTGTTCTTCTCATTATTCTTGGATCTGGCTCCCACCCTTCTCCAACTATTGCAAGTGCAAGGAGGTGCTTGTCTTTCATGCCTTATCCATTCACACCTCATTCACTCAAGAGGACAATCAATTAAGCAAAAGGGGGTACAAAGTTTACAAGATGTAAGGTTTCTATGTAAAAAGACTTAATACAAAGTTTCTGTGTTCTATATGAAAGTATACGAAGTTTCTATATAAAAGGACTTAAACCAACAAACTACAGACTTAGTACAATACTAAAAGGACTTGATACAAAGTTAAAATAAAAACAATTCAATGAGAAAATGATTAATACAGAGATTAATTAGATGTATTTACAGTTGCATTGGGATGGGGTGGCTGGTGTGCCTGGCTCTGGGGGAAGGGTGGGTGCATTGGGGGTACTTAATTTTTGTAAATGGTACTTTATAACAAGGAATAACTTAAAAAACAATAGTAGCACTTTAAAGACTAACAAAACATGTATTGTAGATGGTATCATGAGCTTTCGTGGGCAAAACCCACTTCCGCCTCTCATGTAGTTTATCGCTGTGCGATGGTATGAAAAACAATTAGGTTAACTAGGTAAGTAACTAGGCAGTTAGGAAGCATTACAGATTGCTTACAATAAATTTGATACGCTCAAAATCTTCTTTACCTTTTATTTATTAAAGCAATGAGTTACTCATTTGCTATAATGGTGGTTTTAAATGCTTGTTTGAAATATAGTGATTAAATTCATAGTTAGTTTGTATAACATTTATTTCTCTCCTGTTTTATAAAACTTACATATTTTAAGAATTTGACATTTTTTATGTAAAAGACATGAACCAAATGAGAATGGGATATGAACAAATTAAAGAGAAAAAATTATTTAACAGAATGTAAACCACAAAACTTTATAATTTATATGTCTGTAGTTAGTAAAAGGTGAAAGATTTATGTGATCTGAAGAGAAACCAGAGTAAAATAAGTAATTCATTAAACAATAAATATCCTAAGAGGTGGATTATTTACAGTGATGTAGCGAGGAGGGGGGGGGGGAAGTTGCCCCCAGGTGCCATGCTAGAGGGGCACCAATATAGTCCCGCTCCACTCCCCCTGTCATCACTCTGCTCACCTGCTCCTCCTCTGCCTGCCCCCACTGGCTGGAGCTGCCTCCTCCCCACCTCTCTGCCCCCAGTCCGACCCCCCTCTACCTCCGCCGAAGTGGGTTAGTGTGTGCGTGGCCCAGCCCTAAACTGGAGAGGGTTGGGCAAGACTCAGTACAAGCTCCCCCCCCCCTCCTCCCAGGATCGGGCTCAGTCATGTGCCGGGTTAGGGGCCCCGCCATGCGGTGGCGGCGGCAGGGTGTGTGTGCAAATTTTGCCTTCACCCCTGGGCGCATAACACCCTCGCTATGCCTCTGTGCCAGAGCCTGGGTGGTAACGCTGCTGGGGCGGTCTTGCCACCAGCTGGTGGGGGGGAGGGGCTGCTGCTGTGTCCTGAGTGGGGAGTGCAGCCCCACCCTGGGCTGTCATGCAGGCTCCACAGGCTGCAGGCCCCCCCGCTCCCACCTCAGCAAGGTTCCTGTAAGTCCCAAGCATTCTGGGTGTGTGTGTGGGGGGGGGGTCACCTCAGAAACACCCAAGGGCTCCTGAGACCCAAGTCCCCCTGCCCCAGCCGCCTCCCAGTGTGCACCCCGTACCCAGCCCCCACCCTCTTGGGCCTCCTGCTCCTCCTCCAGCTGGTCTGGTCCCCCTCTGCCCGAACAGCCACAGAGCAGCGGGAGCCGCCCGAGTGTTCCCTGCCCTCGGCTGCCTCTCGCCCTGCACCCACCACCGCCGGGTCTCACGCCCCCAGCCCGTGTGCGGGTGTCCCTGGCGGCCTTGCTGCTGCTGGAGCTGGCTGGGCACCAACAAACTCTCCTAAGTTTTACCAAGGGGCTCGCAGTCCCATAGTTACATCAGAATCCTCATTTATTTCTCATTAGGTAATAAGTCCACTGGAACAACATGTGACGTGTATGTTTGGCTGAATTTTTTGCAGCCTGTGCGCTGGCGACTTGGGTGGCTAACTTGGGAACTGTCAGAGCCCAGACCCTCCTGTAGAAATGCCAGAACCCCCTGTCCCTCCTCCCCCAGAGGCGCTGGGACACTTTTTCCTAAAATACTGAAATTACCGTACACGTGCACAGAGGTGCTCTGGTGGGGGACCTTTCCCACGCTGTACCCCACTCTGGTGGAAATGGCTCAGGACAAGATCTGAGTCCTTGCTCCCTCTCTCTTTCCCCAGAGATCTGTCTGACCCTGTGTGGCAGAGTCCCCTTAAGTCAGCAAAGCTGGGCCCAGGATTCCTAGGGGGACCCGAACTTCAGTCTTGTTGGGATCCCTTGGGCCTTGGGGAAACCACAACCCGGGCCCGGCAGGGCCGGATTCAGACATGCTGAGGCCCGAAGCTGTGTCAAGTTGAAGAGGCCCCTTAGAAGTACCCACAAATGAAACCGAGTCTTTTGTTTTTTTGCATTGAGCGGCCCCTCATCATCTGCGGCCCTTGACTTGGCTTGTGCGTCAATCCGGCACTGGCGTGCGGGCCTGCACGTGTGGGGTGGGGTGGGGGCCACAGGCCCTCGGTGGCAAGGCCCTTCTTCCCAGCATCCCCCCGGGATTATGTTCCCTGAATCCCAGTCTGGCCTGCAACGCCTCCCGGCTGGGGGGGGGGGGGCGCTGCTTGTGCCGGGCCCTTTGCCTTGAGTCCCCCCCCTTGCTCTCCCCAGCTGCTCTCCGCACCCAGCCCCGGCTCCTCCAGCTCCCCGCTGCTGCGTGGGGACAGACCCAGCCCCAGCCCCAGCCCCAGCCCGGCACATCTCAGGGCGGCGGGTGTCTCGCTAGGACCCAGCAGCAGCAGCAGGAGCTGGGGGGAAGCGATCGCTGGCTCCGGCCCGGCCGCAGGAAGGAAGCGAGGCGGGCAGCGCTTGGGGGGCAGGTAAGAGAGACCCCCCCGGGAGCGGCGCCCCGGTGCCCCCGGGCTGCAGGGGGAAGGTTTGGCCCCGGGCTGCTCCCAGCCTGGGCGGGGGAGGCGGCCCAGGGGCACAATCAGGCGGCGGGGGCAGCAGAGGCGCTGGCGCTAGGAGGACGGACCCAGCCCTGGCTGCATGCGGGCTCCATCCTGCCCAGGGCTCGCGGTTCGGGACAGCGCCCCCCGCGGTACAAATCGTTCCCCGGCCCGGGGCCCGGGCGGCAGGGAGGGGAGGACCCAGGAATTGGGGGCAGAGGGGAGAAAAGTGGCCCCGGCTGGGCTGAGCCCCGCTTGTCCCGGAGGCGTGGGGGCCCGGGCCCTGCACCCCCGTGCGCAGCCCCGGGGACCCTCAGGCAGCAGGCAGAACGGAAGGGTTGTTGGTTCACAGGGACAGAGCAGAGCACAGACGTGTTAGCACAGGAGGGTCAGTACCACCCATGTTCGGGAGAAGGGGGCCCAGAGACAGCCCCCCCCATCCTAAGCCAGCCGAGACCCCCCCCCCCACACACACACACACACACACTCATCCAGGGGGCCCAGCCCTGCAGGCGGCTCCGCCTCCTCCTTTGTCCAGCTTCCCAGGGCAAAAAGGTGTCACCTGGTTGCACCCCCCCATCCAAGGCTCAGGTTACAAGAGAGCCTGGGTCATTGGGTACAGGGGAGGCTGCCCCAGCCTAGCATACCCAAAATCCCCATCCCCCCCTCCGGGCATAGGTGCAGTGCTCAGGGAAACTGAGGCACATGCAGAGTGACTGCAGGACAGAAGACATCAGAGGCGAGCGAACAGAGCAAATCCAGGCCCTACTTCGTCTCACAGATGCAAAAATAGAGTGTGTGGAGTGGGGAGAGAGGCAGAGGGACTTTCCCCTGTATCTTTATCAGCCCCTTCGCTCCCATTTCCCAGGGCTGTGGCCATAAAGGGCTGCCAACTCTGCTTCCAGGCAGGAGGCTGCTCTACCACAGCCAAGCTGCCTCCCGGGGAGCAGGGCAGAGTTTAACTGATCACATTCACCGATTAGCATCAGCTTATCAGTTAACCGGTTAATCGGTTAAACTCGAACATCCCTAGTGCATGCTGCCCTATAGAGAGGGGACGTCCTCCCGTTCTCGCTCACCGCAGCCGTTGGGGGCCAGGTGTGAGGCGACTCTCCACAGATGCCACAGCATAGCACAGATGCATGTAGGAAAATGCAGCCCCTGACTCCTTACCAAAATCTTGGAATGGCCCCCTTCAGTCCAACATTATTGCCCACCCCTGCCTTCACGGAAGGTTGTTTTGTCTCTCTGTCCCATACCAATAGTGACAGAGATGCAGCCGTGTTAGTCTGGTGTAGCTGAAACAAAAAACAGAACTATGTCGCACTTTAAAGACTAACAAGATGGTTTATTAGGTGATGAGCTTTCGTGGGCCAGACCCACTTCCTCAGATCAAATAGTGGAAGAAAATTGGCACGACCATATATACCAATTTTGTCTCATACCAGTGTGCTTTTTCTCATGCCCCATCTGTGGATAGCACTGAGTTCCCAAATATTCACTCATGGCCAGAAGTTTCACAGTTGGAGGCACCTGGATACTTTTTAAGATGTCACTGGCAATCTAAATACAGTAAAACTCCAATAGTCCGGCATCCAATTGTACGGCACTCCTGATAGTCCGGCATCAAAATGGCAAGAGCCTAGTGAGTGAGCTTCAGCAAAAACGAGTCATAATGCAGCAGCAGCAGCTGCTGAACCGAGCAAAAAGGGTAAAAAAGGGCTAAAAAAATAAAACATTACAGTATACTGTATCCAGTATGTACAATAAAAAGGGTTAAAACACTTTATATACTGGATACAGTATATATATATAACCAGTTTATAGTACCTCCTGATAGTCCGACATATCTGATAATCTGGCACCACCTAGGTCCCAAAGGTTCCGGATTATCAGAAGTCTACTGTACTCTGACACACCTGTCGCTAAATGCCTTTTAGGCTATGTCTACACTACACAGATATTTCGGAACAAGCTATTCCGGAACAGTTATTCCAAAATAGCTTATGTTGAAATAGCATGTCTACACTGCAGGGAAGCCTCAAAATTAGTCCGAGGCAGGCTTCCCTAATGTAGACGTGCTATCTCGATTTAGAGCCTCAGGAGGAATAAGCTGACCTCACCCTTTTCTTTTATGTTTTGGCAGTGGGATACCTAATGCATGAAGTTTACCCCCTGGTAACTGACCTGTGAGTTTGTCCCAGCTGGAGAGGGTTTCCCAGGGTGTCTGCGAGTCCCAGAGCTGCTGCCCCAGGCAGGGACCCAGCCCGGTTCAAAGCCATGTCAGAGGCTGATGCGCCCAGTGAGAGCCAAGGCCCATGTCCATGGGACACTCGCCATGGTTCCCTGGGAAGAGGGAAGATGCTGAAAAGGGGCAGGGGACGGACTGGAAGGGGCAGCAGGAGCGACAAGCGAGGAGGGAAGCTCCCAGCTCCCAGACCTGCCCGGCTCCATCCCTGCAGCCCCTGGGCAGCCTGACTCTGCGGGGACCCCGGGAGGAGCTGAGAGAGGAAAAGCCACTTGCTGCCTCTGAGGAAGCACCACCCTGCTAGGGTGGGGAAGGGGGCACTAGCGGGGGTGACAGGACACTGGAGGGCCACAGCCCAGAATGGCTCCTTCCAGCGTTTCTCTCAGAGATGCTGTTGCAGGGAGCTTGAAAAGTAACTCAGTGGGTTAAAGCAGGGATGTAAAATCCTGGTTACTCAGTTAACCAGTTAAATGGTAGGTTAACCTATCAATTACTGGGATCTCAGGCTCTAGCCCCCCAGCCTGCAGGGCTCCCGCTCCCAGCCCCCGAAGTGGAGTTGGGGTTGGGTGCCGGCACCTGGGCTGGTTCTTTTGGCTCCCGGCTCCCATCCCCCACATTGGAGTTAGGGCTGGGAATGGGGTAGGCTCTGCTGGCTCCTGCCTCCCAGCCCCTGCATGCAGCTTCCATATCTAGTTTAGTTCTGATGGGAGGGGCCAGGCCGGGGGGGTAACAAACTCACTGGGTTTCTTCCCACAGGGCAGAGCCCGAGAGTCCCAGCGCGTGTCTGCGGGGGCAGCACCTGGGCGGACTCGGGGGGCAACAGGGACTCAAGCCCCTTCTGACACCTCCCCCATCGCCCCTCTCTCTCCGACAGGCCAAGGAGACACGCTGAAAGTTCGCTCCAGAGCACCCATCTGCCAGGGGCCAGGGCCGGGCAATGTCCGGGATGGAGCCAGCTCAGGTAGGGGGTTCAGGGAGCAGCTGGGCAGTCAGGGAGGGAGGGGCAGGGAAGAGACAGAGTAGGATAAAGCTGATGAGTTTCTGAGCAGGCCCATGGGAAGGGTGTGACCGGGCCCCCATTTCTAACCCAGGCCCCCTGGGCAGGGCTGGGAAAATGGCCCAGACTCCCAATGCTGCGACCTGAGCCCCCAGCCAGAGGTTGCTGGGAAACACAAAGGGAAGCTGCCGGGATTCCTGTCCCTGCCTGTGGCTCAGAGCTCTGCTTCCGCCTCAGCCTCTGGCTAGCAGGTGTGTGGCCAGGGAGAAGGCCCAGCCCTCTGTCTGCTGAGGGGGAGGGGGACACAGATCTCTCTGCCCATCCCCCGAAGCCTCCTGGCTGCTCTAAACAGACTAGGGATGGGATTCTACATCAACCACCCAGAGCTTCAGTGTTTTTTTCCCATAACAACTGGGATTGTGGCTGGGGCCGCAGGCAGTGGGTGAGGGACTCTTGTTGTTGCAGATGCGGGTGACCTTCGAGGAGGTGGCTGTGTATTTCACCCAGGGGCAGGGGGCGCTGCTGGGCCCCGCTCAGAGAGCCCTCTACAGGGACGTCATGCAGGAGAACTACGACGCGGTGACCTCACTGGGTAAGGGCGTCCTGGCCCCTCGGGGATTAGGAGCCGTGGGGTCTGCGTGTCCGATACGGGTCAGGTTCTTCCCTGCTCAGGTGGCCTGGACAGGAATGGGTTCCATGGGCACAGCTGCCGGGGGAGAGCAACTTGCATCTGTGTACCCTGTGCAGTGAGACCAGAGTGTCAAACCCTAATGAACATGCTAAATCATCCCCACCTAAGCCCTCTATATTTCAAGGTGGGGGGGCCATGTATCCTCCTGTCTGTGTTGTTTTTCACTTGCACCCAGAATCCCTGTTCCCCTCCCTCCTTGGGATGAGCTCCAGCCGTGGGGAGGGCTCTGGGCTCTGCAGGTTTAGAAATAGGCAGGGGTGTAACTGCAGAGCTGTGAGTGTCAGCAAGGGCCCCAGACTGCCCAGATCCTGGGAACTCCTAGTGAGGGCGTCACAATTCCTCTCACCTCCCCACACGTCTGCCTCTCCCCAGGGGACTCAGTGACCGTGTTCCCGTCCTCTTGGGTTGCACATTCCCCAGCAGAGCCCTGGGACAGGTTCCACTCGTGGAATGTCCCTTGGGACAGACGCTCTCTCCCCACCCTCCATGTGCCCTGATCTGCTCTGATTTCACTCCCTGCGCAGGGTTTCCTGTTCCCAAACCTGAGCTGATCGCCCAGCTGGAACGAGGGGAGGAGCCCTGGGTGCCCGACCTCCAGGCTGGGGAGGAAAGAGAGATCCCAAGAGGCACCTGCACAGGTGAGGACTGACACAGCATCCGGCATCCTCCCATGCAGAGCAGGGTGTGGTCAGCAGACATTGTTCACGGTTTTCCAGCAGTCCTGGTAGCTGCAGGAGTTTTCTTCCCATGTTTCCTTCCCTGTGAGTGGGGATCACGGAGGGACAAGCCAAATGCTCGGTCTGTGCAGCCCCAGTGTGTTGGGTTTTCCCTTGGTGCTGTTCCTCTTTCTCCCCAGCTCAATGACTGCAGCCTGGATTATCTGTCTCTCCCTGCAGGTGATGGGACAGCGAGTGAGAATGAAGAGGAGAATCAGCAGGAGGTTCCTGGGGAAATGAAACCTCAGGCGACCTTTGTGGGAAGGGCAGAAGGGAATGTTTCCCAGTGCTTGGAACAGGGAGAAGCCTGGGGAAACTGGAGCAGGCTGGAGAGGCTGCTGGGAAGCCGCCCAAGTGAGCAAATGGACGAATCTGTTAAATGTGGGGAAGAACACAAGGATCCCACAGCCCAGCAGACAAACCCCAAGGAAGAGAAACACCAGGAATGGCTCAGTTATGGGAAGGGATTTATTGTGAGCCCAGAGCTTATTACAGTGCAGACAGTAGATACTGGAGAGAAATCACTTCAGTGCTTGGACCATGGGGAAAGTGTCAATAACAGCTCAGATCTTAATACTGACGGGAGAAGCCAAATGGGAGAAAGAGGCTCTCAGTGTCCTGAGGGAGGGACGTGCTTGAATTGGAACCCAGCCCTGAGTATACATGAGACAAGCCATTCAGAAGAGAGACCCTATAAGTGTTTAAACTGTGGAAAAAGTTTCCTATACAGGTCATATCTTGTTATCCATCAAAGAATCCACACAGGAGACAGACCCCATAAATGCTTAGACTGTGGGAAAAGTTTTATACAAAGGTCAGACCTCACTAAACATCAGGCAGTCCACACAGGAGAGAGACCCCATAAGTGCTTTGACTGTGGGAGAAGTTACATACAGAGGTCAATCCTTGTTCAACATCAGAAAATCCACACTGGAGACAGACCCCATAAGTGCTTAGACTGTGGGAAATCTTTTATACGGAAGTCATATCTTGTTATTCATCAGAAAATCCATACAGGAGAGAAATCCAATAAGTGTCTAGACTGCGGCAAAAGTTTCCTACAGAGGTCAAGCCTTGTTCTACATCAGAAAATCCACACCGGAGACAGACCCCATAAGTGCTTAGACTGTGGAAAAAGTTTCATACAGAGGTCACAGCTTACTAATCATCAGGCAATCCACACAGGAGAGAAATCCAATAATTGCTTAGACTGTGGCAAAAGATTCAGACAGAAGTCAAGCCTTATTCGACATCAGAAGATCCACACTGGGGACAGACCCCATAATTGTTTAGACTGTGGGAAAAGTTTCATAGAGAGGTCACAGCTTGTAGCACATGAGAAAGTCCACACCGGGAACAGACCCCATAAGTGCTTAGATTGTGGGAAAAGTTTTATACAGAGGTCACACCTTACTAAACATGAGGCCATCCACACAGGAGAAAAACCCCATAAGTGCTTAGACTGTGGCAAACGTTTCAGGGAGAGGTCATTCCTCATGAAACATCAGGCAATCCACACAGGAGAGAAATCTTATAATTGCTTAGACTGTGGAAAATGTTTCATACAGAGGTCAAGCCTTATTGGACATCGTAAAATACACACGGGAAAGAGACCCCATGAGTGCTCAGACTGTGGAAAAAGTTTCATATGGCGGTCACATCTTGTTGCACATCAGAAAATCCACAGAGGGGACAGATCCCATCAGTGCTTAGACTGTGGAAAAAAGTTTCATACAGAGTTCACACCTTACTAAACATCAGGCAATTCACACAGGAGAGAGACCCCATAAGTGCTTGGACTGTGGGAAAAGTTACATACATAAGTCAGGCCTTGTTCAACATCAGAAAATCCATACAGGAGGGAGACCCCATCAGTGCTCTGACTGTGGAAAAAGTTTCATATACAGGTCAGTCCTTCTTCGTCATCAGGCAATTCACAGAGGAGAGCGCTTCCCAGCAATGCTTGGACTGTGGAGAAAGTTTCATACAGAGGTCAGACCTCATTAAACATCAGGAAATTCACATAGGACACAAAAACTATAAGTGTTAAACTTAAAAAAAAAAATCATACTGAAGTCAGATGTTGTTAAACAACAGGAAAACCTGTTTAAGGAAAGACACCCCATGAGTGTCTAGACTGTTGGAAATGTTTCAGATGGAGGTCAGAGGTTTGTAAACATCAAGCACTCCACAGAGGACAGAGACCACGTAATTTTTTGGACTGGGGGACAATGTTCACCAGAAGATCAAATCTGGTAATATATCAGGGGTTCTGCATAGGAGAGAGACCCCATGAGTGATTGGACCATGAAGAATGTTTTACACAGAGGTCAAGTGTGACCCTGGGAGTGCTCGCTTGGGCTGAGGGAAAGGTTTCAGAAACAGATCAGCCCTTCTCCACATTAGGCTGTCCACACTGAAGAGAGAATCTGTAAGTGCTTAAACTGTGGGATAAATTTGAGAATCTCTGTTTTACATGAGAGAATTCACACAACTGTGAGACCCCTTTAGTGCCTAGAGTGTGAGAAATGTTTCTCACAAAGATCATCTATTGTAACACATCAGGTAATCCACATGGGAAAGAGACTTTATAAACCCCTGGGCTATGGGAAAAGATACAAATCAGCTCAGCTCTTGTTTTACATCAAAGAATCCATACTTGGGAAAGACCCCATGAATGCTTAGACTGTGGCAAATATTGCACCGATAGCTCACACTTTATTAAAAATGGAAATTCACATGCAATCTAAACTTTTGTGACCCATGGTCCAAAAGGGTTGAGAACCTGGGAGGCTAATTGACCTGGATTCAAACTTTAGAGACATGTCCGTCAAGTGTGTATTTGAAGCCACTGCGTGGGAGATGGACTAGAACTTTTAAATATAAACTTGTCTTTTTAAAAAATTGGAAGAAGATACTAGCGCTGTTGATTAATCGCTGCTAAGTCACATGATTAACTCAAAAATTGATCATAGTTAGAAAACAATCTCAGTGAATCACATTGTTATATACAGTAGAATACAAGTTGAAATTTCTCCAATATTTTTCGGTGTTTTTCTGTGTCTTTAAATAAATTTAATTCTATTGCACCATAGAAAACAAAGTGTACAATACTCACTTTATATTATTATTGCAAATATTTGCACTGTAAACATGTTAAAAATAGTATTTCTGAGTTCACCTCACACACGTCCTGTCGTGCAAACTCCTTGTCATGAAAGTTTAATTTAGAAATGTTGATTATTTTCGTTAGACAGCCTCCATCCACTCCTGAAGCTGTTTATTCTTTCTCTAGCTGAGTCACGGTTGCTTTGGCTGCTTGAGGGCTGTCTCACAGCTCTCCATGAAGACTGAGGATTTGGGGATATTTCTTCTCAGCTCTAGTAGTGAGAGAGCACCAAAGGTCACTGCTGGACTCTGTGTCTGCAACCTTGTGTAGGCTGGGGATTTTAAACCAAAAGGCACTGCCTCTCTGGCCTTTGTTTATGTCCTTTCCAAAGGCCAGAGCCAGCTTCGACAACTGCTTCAGGCAGATATGCTGAAGCACCTCCTTTGGGCCAGCTCAGGTTGATCCCATCTCGGATTTAACTTCTGTAAGTCGTTCCGCAAACTTCTTTGTGAAGGAAGGGGATTGCGGCCTTTGGCTGACAGCAATTTCTCCTGCTCGTTTCAAAGAGGAACCTGCCAGGCTTGGCTATACAATCTTAGTCATGTTTATTTTCCTGCAAGCGACCAGTATTGCTCTTCTCAAGAACGAATTTCGGGAGCTGGTCTAGCACGTCTTTTGGCAGGTCCTCTTGTTCATCCCTTGTTCAAATAGCACGTTGGATTCCATCATTTGATCATTGCAGCCCAGAGAGGAGACTAATGCTGTTCTGAGCCCTCTGGCCATCAGTTAGCGATAGCTCCTTGGCTTTCTGTTTGGAATACAATGGCCTCTTCCTGCTGTTTGGCATTATTGTTCCCAAAGATGTCCTGCTGTCTCTGGTAAGCAGAAAATGTTCTTTCAAGGTCATCAAGATCTGGGATTTTACACACTTTGCATCATCAGTGTCAGTCCACACAGTGCCTGCCAGCTTGTTCTCAGGCAGCTTAGACCAGTTGAAGGATCTGAGGGTTTTTCTTGGCTGTTTTCAATTTGAGGGCGGAGCTGAGAGGTGCTCCAGTTGGTGGGGTCTCCCCCAAGGGGAGTCAGGCTAAGCAGAGAGATTGGGCTACCAGGAGGTGGAAGTTGGGGAGGTGGAGGAGGAGAATTCCATCACGTAGATGGAGCTAAGGCAGCTCGGAGAAGGACATCGCTGAGAATTTCTGCTGGACAGTAGAATGGTCCCACACCCCGGTGAGACAGCCTTTGTGCTGTTGAGGAAAGTTAAAGTCTCAGGGAAGGAGACTGTCCAGGTGGAGCAGAAGGATACAGTCCTATAGTTGAAACCCTCTTTTCAGATTACTTTTATGGTCTCGTGCGCTGACAATACCTCTGCAGGGGAAGGAACGCCTATTATTAGGAAGAGACTAGGTAATGGGGGATGCATAAGTACGTAAGAACTGCCACACTGGGTCAGTTTAGCCCATTATCCTGTCTGCTGACTGTGGCCAATACTAGATGCCCCAGAGGGAGGGAACACAACAGGTAATCCTCACATGATCCCTCTCCTGTCACCCATTTCCAGATGCACTCTTTAGAAACGTAGATAGGTGAGTTTGCAATGATCAGAAGAACCGCATGGTGACTTGCCTGTCTGGTGCGAGGGTTGCAGATCTCTCAAGACATCTAGATAGATACAGCCGGTCTCCGACTTACGACCACCTCCACTTACGACCATCCGCACTTACGACCAAAGCGGTCATAAATGCAGTCCCCGAGTTACGAACGCGATCTGTGCTTAAGAACAGCATGGTCACCATGTAACTCAATGGGATCCGAGTTACAAACACTTCAAGTTACGGCCAAGTGTTTGGTCCATAGCTCGTTTGTAACTCGGGGACCGGCTGTATATGTGTAGTGCTGGGGATGAGCCCCAGCTGGGGTATGTGTAAAGGTACCAAAGATATAGGGAGGCATAGGAGAGGTTCTGGAGACCAAAGTTAGTCTACTACGTAAGAGATTGTAGTCCAGGACCTCCATGGTAATGTTCTCTGAAATGCTTCTAGTTCCCCACTGTTAGTCGTTAATTTGGAATAAATATATAATTGTGTTGCATGTTTATGACTCTACGTTAACAATTTCGATGTTAAAATTGTGATTTTGTGTAAAACAAAATGGAGTTGGTCCCTTTTGATCCCTGGGCTCCATCTTGGGATTTGCTTTCTCCCTCTAGAACATTCTGGGACCGTTGGGGAACTGGTTCAAACCAGATTTTCCCGCCTTGGTGACAGTTCCGCTCCCCTCAGCTTTCCCGCCAAGAGGGCTATATAAGACTGTGAGTGATGTCAGTCACTGCTGTCCACCCCAGAGGCAGCAAAAGTGTGGGTCTTCTCTGAGACTCATCCCCCCCATCAGCGCCTGTGAGGAGAAAAAGGAAGAGACATCCCACCCTTTATCCATCACCAAACGCCATCCACTCACCTGCATCCCTGAATCACCTGCCGTTCTGTGCTCCCCCTGAATAACATCGAGGGACTCCTCACTGTCCTTCCCACAGGGGTCCTGTGCATCTTTCAAGTGGCAGTCACCATTAGTCACTTTGTATAGTGATCTCCTTGCCTTGACTTCTCTGACGGGGCCAGGGTTTACTAAGCTGGGTCTGGGCTTCAAGCCCACTAAATAGGTCACTATATCATGTGGATCACTATTTTCTTTGTTGCTTTACTTGCCTGCATGTTACCTCTCTGCTCCAAGTTCCCTGATTTTCTATTGTTTCCTACTACACTTTATCTTGGTTTGCTTTATACACAGCCTCCTCTTTATTTAGGGAATGGAAGCAGGTTATAAAACACTGAGTAAACCACAGGTGAGAGACCCTGGATCCGAGGAACGGGGCTGTAACTTTCTGCACAGAAAAATCAGTCAGACGCCTCACATCCATACACCTTATTAATCTTTAAAAACATTTCTCAGTGCTAACAACGCGCAGGGGAGGTAGTTAGGCAGAACTACAGGGTGTCAATGTGTGGATGAGATGATGGTGTAGGGAAGGGGGGGGATTAGGTTTTTTAGGAACTTGGGAAACTTGTAGGGAAGGGGGAGGAAGGATCCCAAATCAAAATGGAACCAGATTCCTGGAACTTAAAATGTCAACGGTCATAGAGCAGTTTTCAAACTAAGGGTTGGGGGAATGCCGGCGTGGCTCAGACAGGGACATTTCTTAGGGATTAATAGAGATTCTCTATGTGCTAGTAAGGACGAGAGGATAATAGGTGATAAAATACAGATGAGCTCTGGTGTGACACAGGCAGATGAAAAAGAGTCCCGTTCAATCCTATCTTGGCTCACAGCTAAAAGGTGACAAGTTTAAAAAGTGCTTAGTCTAAGTAATAAGATGGGAGTTTCTCAACCTTTTTTCATAAAGTACCCTTTTTTAAAAAAAATTATAAGTACCTATAGAATTATAACCCAGTACCTACAGTTTTTAGACACACACAATTTTTTTCTGCCATTGCAACACATTTGTTTAAACAACTTAATGGTAGCCGGGCAGGCGATGACATTTTTGGGTGTAAAAAATACAAAAATAATAAAGCGCTGTAAAACTTAAACAAAAATTCAGTTTTCTCCAAATTTCAGTTGTGTTGACATACTTTCCAGACTTCTCTTGAGTACCCCTAAGGGTACTGGTACCACTGGTTGAGAAACACTGCACTAGAGCATGTATTATAGAATGAGGCTATTGATCTAATAGGCATCACAGAGACTTGGTGACATGAGGATAATCAGTGGGACTCAGTAATACCAGGGTACAAAACATATTGGAAGGACAAAACAGGCCATGCTGGTGGGGGCGTGGCAGGGTATGTGAAAGAAAACCTAGGATCAAATGAAGGTCTGAGACAAAAGAATCAGGTGCCAAGATTTTTTATAGACATTTCTGCAGCCTCTCCGCACCACACAGCCCTTGGGTGAACAAGAGGTGTTCGCGTCTCCTTGTTAGTCTGTAACTAAAAAAACTTACAAAACAACAATGGTCCTGTAGCACTTTTGAGACTAACAAAATATATACAGATAGTCCCCGACTTACGAATGAGTTACGTACCAAACACTTGGTCGTAACTCGATCTGTTTGTAAGTCGGACTCCATTCATTTAAATGTGATCGTGCTGTTCGTAAGCGCGGATCGTGCGTTCGTAACTCGGGGACTGGCTGTAATGCGCTTAATGGGAGGTTGGTCGTAAGTACGAATGGTCGTAAGTCGATGCGTTCGTAACTCGGGGACCACCTGTAAATAGTATCATGAACTTTCAGAAATGGGTTTTTCTCATGAAAGCTCATGATACTGTTTATATATTTTGTTAGTTTCTAAGGTGCTACAGGACCAATAGGCTTTCAAATTAATCTTCTATTTCCTAAACATCACAGGGAATTCAACTACATGGATTCACATACTTATCCATAATGCGGTGCTCAGCTTACCACAAACATAAAGAGACACATGCACACACAAAACTTGAGGATTTACCCAGTGTTGTTTGGTCGTTAACGCAAATACTTTTTTTTCCCATTCCAATCATTGTTCTGGGATGGGGCTGGGGATGGGGGGGTTCAGTGTGCAGGCTGCCCAGGAGAGAAAGGACTACTCCAGCCCTCTCCTGCTGCAACAGCTAGAGGCCAGATGAGAAACGCCTGCCCATGGCTGCCGCAGCTGAAGCAGGCAAGTCAGGGGAAGGGTGCATGTCCCCAGCGGGGGCGGGGGGGGGGGGCAGACAGACACACAGACAAATTCTCTGAAATACAGAGTAGATAACTGTCCCTTTCTGTACCCCTGCCCTCTTGTGGCCCAATGGGGTTATAGCTGTCCCAGTACCCACTTCTGGACTAATGCTGCCCTCCTGTGGTCATTCTGCAGTATAGTTCCCTCCTACCACACCCCTCCCTTTCCATTTTAAGAAACAATTGAATTCCACGCATATCCCATCATCCTGACACAACCCAACCCCCGATTTCACTTTAAGTTATGATACGAGGAAGCGGCATACCAATTATGGTGAGGCTAGCTCTTACAATTTAGGAGGCGTTCTTGAACAGACTCACACACAGTTTCTAAAATATATAATCAGCTGATATCCTTACACCCCAGATTATTCTAACAGTTAATATGTCCTTTTCATTTCTGAATTAACAAAAGGCATTCCTGCACAGGAACACGATACAGGTAAACACAGTCTACTGCAATGACTATTTTCTAGGACAATCAAGGGATTAAAAATCAATTGTGATTAAGCGTAAATTTTAGAAATATGCATCTGTCTGTCTGATCAAGAACATCTCCTAAAGGAGCGGAGTGAGGCCCACCAAATTTGGTATGCAGCTTCCTCTTATCATAACTTAAAGCAAGGTCAGGATTTGGTTGTGCCAAGAAAATGGGAAGTACCCGGAATGGGAATGCTTTCCATAACATAGAAAGGGAAGAGCCAGTGACCAAAGGGATGCTATACTCACAGTGACCACTGGGGGCAGAGAGCCCAAGGGACTGCAAATTGACAACTGGGGCAGGGGGGGTCACCCTCTTGCCTGCCACAGGACCAGGTAAGTGGGAAGGAAAGGAGAAATCCCCTAGCTGCCTCTTCTCACCCCGGGAGGGGCCAAGAGGGAGGGGAAAAGATGGCGACCCCCTTTCACCCTTCGTGGGGCGAAAGCTCCTCCTGCCTCAGTAGGAGCCAGGGGGAAGGCAGATATCTCCCTCCTCCCCTGGCAGAGGTCACGGAGGGAGAAAGCCTTCCCCCATCAGCCTCCTGACCTGAAGAACAAGGCAACACCAGGTAAGTCTTCTAGTTATATATAAAACGAGAAGACTTACCCAGCATTGCCTGGGTTCTTCAGGGCAGAGGGCTGGGGGGACAGTGGGGGCTCTTCTACTCCATGCTCCTCTGGCACGGGAGGAGGGACAGATGGGGTCTGTCTCCCTCCTTCCCCCAGAAGGAGGGAGAGACCAGTGGGGGCTTTCTCCCTCCCCTTTCTCTCCTTGCTGGGCAGACTACAGGATGTGTGTGAAATTTTCTCACAGTGCAGGCACTTAGGGGAGTCTCACGCTCCTGTGAATTCTCTGATGTAACACATAAGACTGATTCACTTCTGAAATTTATCCCACCGTCGGATCACTTACTGGGTCTCTCTCCAGTGTGGACGGCCTGATGTGAAAAAGGGGGCTGTTCTGTTTCTGAAATGTTTCCCACAGCCCAGGCACTCATGGGGCCAAACTCCTGTGTGGACTGACTGACATTTCAGAAGAGCTGACTGCGGCATGAAATTTGTCGACTGTCCAAGCACGTATAGGGTTTCCTTTACGCATGGATTGCCTTATGCGTTGAACGACTTGACCTCTGTAGAAAACATTCCTCACAGTCCAATCACACATGGGGGTTCTCTCTGATGCAGAACCTCTGATGTGTTGTAAGATTTGATCTTTCTGGCAAACTTTCCCCACAGACCAACAAATTATGTGGTTTCTGTCCTCTAGGCGACGCTTCATGTTTACAAACTGCTAACTGCCACATGAAACATTTCCCACAGTCCAGGCACTTTTGGGGTCTCTCTCCTGTGTGGATTTTCTGATGTGAAATAAGGACTGACCTCCATATGAAGTTTTTTCCAACACTCTGAGTACGTATGGGGTACCTCTCCGATAAGGGTTTCCTGTTGTTATTCCAGAAAAACGCTGCAGCGGAGATGCACCCCCAGGTCTCACCATACTGATTAAAAACTCGTCTTTACCAGGGCTGGTTGACAATTTCTGAAGGCAAACTGGGCCTTTGACAAAACAAACCTTTTCTTTGAAAGGCATGAAAAATGTTTACGTTGATAAAAAAAAAACCAAAAAACCCAAAACACTTTTTTTTTACAAGTAGGATTTTCCCCCACTGAAATTTTCAGCATTTTTTGACCAGCTGTACTTGTTATCCATGCACAAACTAGGGTAAAAGTCTTTTATATGTTACTCCCTGCTAATTTTCCTTTACCTCCGTTTTTTAAAACCATGGGAGTGAGTTTTAGGCAGCATGGAACGGGATATGGTTCCTATTGAGGACGAAGGAACATCCGAGAAGAAAGGAAACAGCACAACATCGCAGCAAAGATGTAGGAAACAATCATCAGACCCACCTCATATTATAACAGGTTCGCCATGTAGTCACCATACACCGCCGCAGCCCTGCTTCCAACTCCAGCAGCCACCATCTCTCTAGCCCAGTGGTTCCCAAACTTTTCAGATTCACGCCCCCTTTTTGATTTTTGAAAAACCCTCACACTCTGCCCCCCCCCCAAAAAACAATAGCAGCAAAACTTGAGCAAAAAAAAAAAAAAAAAGGAAATGATGGGGGCAGCAAAACTTGATGGGGGGAGGAGGTTGGGTCGCCTCACGCCCCCCCCCTGGAATTTCTTCACACACCCCCCCCCCTGCAGTTTGGGAATCCATGATTGCAAAGTAGTATCATTTGTGGCAGGGCAGGTTCTGCCAACCTTGAGAACAGCTGCAGTTGCTCTTTGCCAAGAAACCCATTCCTGCCATCATTTATTACTGGTGTTGGGTAGCAGCACAGGTCTTTAAGAAAAACAGCTTGTTATTCAAACGTTGCAGATATGTCTGTGTGTGGGGAGGTGATGTCTTTTTTACCTTATCTGTAACTGATGGCATGTTACACTACATTGGCACTTAGGGTCAGCCATAAATATAAGGCTGCTTAGGTGGAAGTTCTGATTTAACGGCTCCTTTTATTCTTTGGGACTGGCAAGTGGCTGTTTTAATATTCTTTCTTCCATAACATTTAATATCGATCTATCAATATGATACTGGTGAGTAACTGGTGGGTGCCACAGTGGACATGCACACGGGACCTCAATCTTGGTGCACGAAACAAAACTCACCCCGCTCATGGATGGAAAATCTTAAGAGGGAACACTGAGTCTCACCCCATTGGAATGAAATAGCACAGACGCTAAAACCCCACCTTTTAGTGTCCCTGCTCTGCCCATTTTAGGATCTGTGGCATTCTGGCCCATAAGGGAGAAAATGTACAAACCCTAATGGCTTTTCAGCAGGGCCCGCCCAAGGTAGAGTGAAAATATCTAGGGATGAGACAATCCGGCCCCAAGGGGGGAAATCAGATTCACGCACAGTCTGCCCATTGATTGCCCCTGCTACAAAGTCACCCGGCCTTGGTCTCCCTCACAGACAGCCCAGTTAAACATGATGGCTGCGTCTAGACTGGCAAGTTTTTCCGCAAAAGCAGCCGCTTTTGCAGAAAAACTTGCCAGCTGTCTACACTGGCCGCTTGAATTTGCGCAAGAACACTGATGATCTAACGTATGATCGTCAGGGCTTCTTGCGCAAATACAATGACTCTCCCGCTCGGGAGAAAGCCCTCTTGCGCAAATGCTTTTGCGCAAGAGGGCCAGTGTAGACAACTGAGAACCGTTTTGCGCAAAAAAGCCCCGATGGCAAAAATGGCGATCGGGGCTTTTTTGTGCAAAACCGCGTCTAGATTGGCCACGGATACTTTTGCGCAAAAGCACTTTTGCGCAAAAGCATCCATGCCAATCTAGACGCTCTTTTCCGCAAATGCTTTTAACGGAAAAACTTTTCCATTAAAAGCATTTGCGGAAAATCATGCCAGTCTAGACGCAGCTGATGGAGTTACTGAATATCTTGTTCATCATCTAAAGAATTTTACCAGTCCCAAAGGATCAGACACATCCACCCACCAAGTTAAAGAATAATTCAGCTCTTACCCAAATACACTCTTACAGCACATTCTTATTAACTTAACTAAGGTTTATTGCAAAGAGAAAAGAGTATTGGCTACAAGATCATTGTACACAGAGACAGGAACAGAGTCAGTAGGGTCAGCTGCACTGTGCAGATGTTGCTGTAGAATTGCCAGGAGTCCTTTTCAGAATCATCTCCTCAGGTGACTGTTCAGTGTCCAATATCCGGGTGTGATGTAGCGGGCAGGCCATACACTCTGGGCATCCGCTGGTGGCTGTTTGGGCTGGGGGTGACCCCTACTGGCCGGTATATGTATCACTGGCCAGCAGGACGGTTGCCTAAGGTCACGTAGGCAAAGACCCAACCTGTCCGACTGGTCGAGGGAGGGACGGTACAAAGGAAGGGAGGTTTCAGGGGAAGGGGAAGTTGCTGACTGGGAAACATAAAGAAAACAGCCTAATCTGAGGGATGAGGGTTTGGGGAGGAAGGGGCAATGGACCCCCTAACCCAAAGGGTCTGAGTCATCCTGGCCCTGACTCCTGAAACCACATCACGTCTATGCTGTGCTCTATCCTGGAGAAGCAATAAACCCTTGAAATCTGTTCTTGCTGCTATGGGGCTGCAGGATGAGGGGGAACCCTGACTCGCCATCACACCGGGCAGTCCAGACGAGAGGGGAGAGCTCAGTCTTACAGCCCCGATTCCCCCCAAATAAAGCTAGAGAAGGTCTGAGATAAAAGGATCAGGTACCAAGAGTTTTTATAGACTTTTTTTGCAGCCTCTCAACACCACGCAATCCTCAGGTGAACAACAGGTGTTGGAAGTAACCTTCTATTCCCTACCCATCACAGGGAATTCGACTACATGGATTCCCATCATGATCCCTAAAGCAGGTCATAGGCAGGTTACCACAAACTTTAAAGAGAGATATGTACATACAGTGACATCATCACACCTAAGTATAATCTAAATGTTAACATTTCCTTTTGATTTGTGAATTAACAAAATACATTCCTAGACAGCAAGAAAATATAGGGAAAGAGGGACTACTACAATTGCTATCTTCTAGGGCTGGCAAGTGATTAAAAAATGAACTATGAATTATATATTTGTTAAAAAATAATCAAATACCATCTATTTAAATATTCTTGGATGTCTATGCATTTTCAAATGTACTGATTTCAGTTGCAACACAGAATACCAAGTACAATGATCACTTTATAGTGACTTTTTGCTAGGTATGGCTCGGGGTCTTGAGGGGCAAAACGCTGGGTGTGCTGAAGGGATGTTACAAGGTGGGTAATTCGCTCATCGTGTAGTTGATAGAATTTTTATCGACTACACGATCAGTCGGTAAGGGAGGAAGCGCTCAGTCCCAGCTCGTGCTGGGCCCGGGAGCTACCCCCGCTGCAGCTCTGCAGTTTAAATGCAGTACGAGCGGGGTGGGCAGGCAGCCTCCCCTGCACCCCCACCCACACGCTGATGCTTCTGATGCCTCCCCCCAGCACCGGCTCCTGCTCCCCCCCTTGCTGACTCTGATGCAGCATCAGCAAGGAGGGGGGCAATGCAAGTAGTCGAGCAGTCGACTAGATTAACTAGATTAATGGTTAGTTGACTACTCACTTACATCCATAGTGTACAAGAGTCAGAGTTGGGGGGGGGGTGAGGAGCACCCCCTCCCACTTGTGTGAATTCCCTGATGTAAAACAAAAGACTGATCCATTTCAGAAACATATACCACAGTCTAAGCACTTCCAGGGCCTTTCTCCAGTGCGGACAGCCTAACGTTGAGAAAGGCTGAGCTCTTTCTGAAACCTTTCCCACAGCCCAAGAACTCCTAAGGTCAAACTCTGGCCTGGAATGACTGACATTAACAAGATCTGCCCTCCCAATGAACCTTTCCCCACAGTCCAAACACTCATGGGGTCTCTCTCCTCTCCGAAGTGCTTGTTTACAAACCTCTGAGCTCCGTATCAAACTTCTCAAACAGATGAAGCACTGATGAGGTCTCTCTCCTATATGGACGCCCTGATGACTAAGAAGGGCTGAGCGCTACATGAAACTTTTTCCAGTCGAAGCACTTTTGTGATCTTCCTCCTGTGTGGACTACATCATGTTTGACAAGGGTTGCTGATATTTGTATGAAACTTTTTCCAGTCTAAGCACTGATGGGGTCTCTCTCCCCTGTGGATTGTCTCATGTGAAACAAAGGCTCACTTCCATATGAAACTTTTTTGCATAGTCTAAGCAATTATGAGCTGTCTCTCCTGTGCGCATTGCCTGTTCTTTAAGAACGTCAGTTCTCCATATGAAAGATTTTCCACAACTTAACCCTTATCGTTTCTCTCTCCTCTGTGGATTAACTGATGTTTATTGAGGTCTGACCTCCTTATGAAACCTCTTCCACAGTCTAAGCACTGGTTGGGTCTCTCTCCTGTGTGGATTTTCTGATGTGAAACAAGGCCAGATTTCCATTTGAAACTTTTCCCACAGTCCAAGCATTTATGAGGTCTTTCTCCTGTGTGGATTGGCTGATGAGTAAAAAGTGCTGCCCTTTGCGTGAAACTTTTTCCACAGTCTAAGCACTTGTGAGGTCTTTCTCCTGTGTGGATACCCTGATGTTGAATAAGCTCTGGCTTCCTTTTGAAACTTTTCCCACAATCTAAGCACTTATGGGGTCTCTCTCCTGTGTGGACTTTCTGATGTAAAACAAGGGCTGACCTCTGTGTGAAACTTTTCCCACAGATTAAGCACTGATAGGGTCTCTCTCCTGTGTGGGTTGCCAAATGTTGAGTTAGGTTTGACCTATGTGTAAAACTTTTTCCACAATGGAAGCACCGGTGGGGTCTTTCTCCTGTATGAATTGGCTGATGGTTAACAAGGTCAGACCTACGTATGAAACTTTTTCCACAGTCTGAGCACTTATACGGTCTGTCTTCTGTGTGGATTGCCTGATGCTTAACAAAGTCGAATCGCCGTTTGAAAGTTTTTCCACATTCCAAGCACTTGTGGGGTCTCTCGGCTGTGTGGATTTTCTGATGTGACACAAGGGCAGATAGCGACCTGAAACATTTCCCACACTCTACGCACTTGTGAGATCCCTCTCCTGTGTGGATTCCTTGATGGTAAACAAGGTCAATCTTCCGTATGAAACTTTTTCCACACTCTAAGCATTTATGGGGTCTCTCTCCTGTGTGGGTTGCCTGATGGTAAACAAGGTCGAGTCTCCTTATAAAATTTCTTCCACAGTCTAAGCACTTATGGGGTCTCTTTCCTGTGTGGATTGCCTGATGTGCAACAAGAGAGGTCTTCCATATGAAATCTTTGCCACAATATAAGCACTTATGGGGTCTCTCTCCAGTGTGGATTGCCTGATGAGAAAGAAGGTTTGACCTGCCTGTGAAACTTTTCCCACATTCTAAGCATTTATGGGATCTCTCTCCTGTGTGCATGGCCCGATGTTTAACGAGGTCTGATCTCTGTATGTAACTTTTCCCACAGTCTAAGCACTTATGGGGTCTCTCTCCTGTGTGGATTTTCAGATGTACAACAAGGGATGACCTCTGTGTGAAATTTTTTCCACAGATTAAGCACTGATGGGGTCTCTCTCCTGTGTGGATTGCCTGATGTGCAACAAGAGTTGATTTGCATTTGAAACTTTTCCCACAATCTAAGCACTTATGGGGTCTGTTTCCACCATGGGCTGCCTGATGTTTAACAAAGAGTGACCTCTTCAGGAAACTTTTTCCACACTCTAAGCAGTTATGGGGTCTCTTCCCTGTGTGGACTACTAGATGATTAACAAGGGCTGACTTTCTTTTGAAAGTTTTCCCACAATCTAAGCACTTATGGGGTCTTTCTTCTGTGCGGCTTGTTTCTTGTGTCATCAGGGCTGATGTCCAAATCAAACTGTTTCCTCCCTCAGGACACTGAGAGCCTTTCTCTACTATTTGGCTTCCACCATCAGTAGTAAGATCTGAGCTGTTATTGATGTCTTCCCCACAGTCCAAGCATTGAGGGGGTTTTTCTCCAGTATCTACTGCCTGCACTGTAATAAGCTCTGGGCTCACAATAAATCCCTTCCCAAAATTGAGCCATTCCTGGTGTTTCTCTTCCTTGGGGTTTGTCTGCTGGGCTGTGGGATGCTTATGTCCTTCCCCACATTTAACAGATTCATCCATTTCCTCACTTGGGTGGTTTCCCAGCAGCCTCTCCGACCTGTGCCAGTTTCCCCCGGCCTCTCCCTGTTCCAAGCACTGGGAAACATTCCATTCAGCTCTTCCCACAAAGGTCACCTGCGGTTCCATCTCCCCAGAAGCTTCCTTTGGTTGGTTCCCCTCTTCATTCTCACTCCCTGTCCCATCACCTGCTGGGAGAGAGAGACAATCCAGGCAAAAGTCATTTAGCTGGGGAGAAAGAGGAACAGCACCAAGGGAAAACCCAACACACTGAAGTTGCTCAGACCCAGCATTTGGCTTGTCCCTCCGCTTCCCCACAACCACTCACAGGGAAACTCCTGTACCTAACAAGATTGGTGGAAAACGGTGAGCAATGTCAGCTGACCACACCCTGCTCTGCATGGGAGGATGCCGGATGCTGCATCAGTCCTCACCTGTGCGGGTGCCTCTCGGGATCTCTCTTTCCTCCCTGGCCTGGAGGTCGGGTACCCAGGGCTCTTCCCCTTGTTCCAGCCGGGCGATCAGCTCAGGTTTGGGAACGGGAAACCCTGCGCAGGGGGTGAAATCAGAGCAGATCAGGGTGCACGGAGGGTTGGGAGAGCATCTGTCCCAAGGGACATTCCGTGAGTGGAACCTGTCCCCGGGCTCTGCTGGGGAATGTGCAATCCAAGAGGATGGGAACATGGTCACTGAGCCCCCTGGGGAGAGGCAGACGTGTGGGGAGGTGAGAGGAATTGTGACGCCCTCCCTAGGAGTTCCCAGGATCTGGGCAGTCTGGGGCCCTTGCTGACACTCACAGCTCTGCAGTTACACCCCTGCCTATTTCTAAACCTGCAGAGCCCAGAGCCCTCCCCACGGCTGGAGCTCGTCCCAAGGAGGGAGGGGAACAGGGATTCTGGGTGCGAGTGAGAAACAACACAGACAGGAGGATACATGGCCCCTCCGCCTTGAAATCTAGAGGGGTCGGGTGGGGATGATTTAGCACGTCCATTAGGGTTTGATACCCTGGTCTCACTGCACATAATGCGGAGATGCAAGTCGCTCTCCCGTGGCAGCTGTGCCCATGGAACCCATTCCTGTCCAGGCCGCCTGAGCAGGGAACAACCTGACCCGTGTCAGACACGCAGACCCCACGGCTCCTAATCCCCGAGGGGCCAGGACGCCCTTACCCAGCGAGGTCACCGCCTCGTAGTTCTCCTGCATGACGTCCCTGTAGAGAGCTCTCTGAGCGGGGCCCAGCAGCACCCCCTGCCCCTGGGTGAAATACACAGCCACCTCCTCGAAGGTCACCCGCATCTGCAACAACAAGAGTCCCTCACCCACTGCCTGCGGCCCCAGCCACAATCCCAGTCGTCACGGGGAAAAATAACTCTGGGAGGGCAGGAGAAGTAGAATCCCACCCCCAACCTGTTTCCAGCAGCCAGGAGGCTTCAGGGGATGGGCAGAGAGATCCTCGTCGCCCTCCCCCTCAGCAGACAGAGGGCAGGGCCTTCTCCCTACTAACTAGCCAGAGGCTAAGGCGGAAGCAGAGCTCAGAGCCACAAGCAGGGACAGGAATCCCGGAAGCTTCCTTTTGTGTTTCCCAGCAACCTCTGGCTGGGGGCTCAGGTTACAGCATAGAGAGTCGGGGCCATTTTCACAGCCCTGCCCAGGGCGGCTGGGGCCTGGGTTAGAAATGGGGGCCCGGTCACACCCTGCCCATGGGCCTGCTCAGAAACTCAGCAGCTTTATCCCACCCTGTCTCCTCCCTGCCCCCGCCCAGCAGCTCCCTGAAACCCGCTACCTGAGCGGGCTCCATCCCGGCCATTGCCTGGCCCTGGCCCCTGGCAGACGGGCGCTCTGGAGCGAACTCTAGACGTGTCTCCTCGGCCTGTTGGGGCGAGAGGGGCGAGGGGGGAGGTGTCAGAAGGGGCTTGAGTCCCTGTCGCACCCCGAGTCCCCCCAGGCCCTGCCCCTGCAGACACACGCTGGGACTCTCTGGCTCTGCCTGCTGGGAGGAAACCCAGTGAGTTAGTTACCCCCCCGGCCCAGCCCCTCCCACTAGCACAAAACCTACCGAGCCCCTTTGGACCCCCCCACAGCAGCATCTCTGAGCCCCACGCTGGGGAAAGAGCCGAATTGAAGGAGCCATTTTGGGCTGTGGCCCCGTCTGTGTCATGTCTCTGCAGGTAATGCCCCCTTCCCCACTCAGGCAGGGTGGTGCTTCCGCAGAGGCAGCAAGTGGCTTTTCCTCTCTCAGCTCCTCCCGGGGTCCCCGCAGAGTCAGGCTGCCCAGGGGCTGCAGGGATGGATCGGGGCAGGGCTGGGAGCTGGGAGCCTCCCTCCTGGGTTGTTGCTCCTGCTGCCCCTTCGAGTCCCTCCCCTGCCCCTTTTCATCATCCTCCCTCTCCAGGGGAGCCACGGTGAGTGTCCCATGGACATGGGCCTTGGCTCTCACTGGGCACATCAGCCGGTGGTCAGCAGGGATGGTCAGCCAGTCCCTGAAAGGCTCCTTTGCGCAGCGTCACTCTCCTGCCCGGCCCTGGCTCTTTCCCCAGGTCTCTCCAGCAGCTGTAGGCTCCGGCTCCGGTGCTGATGCCGGCAGAGCCCGGGGCTGGTTCCAGCCACTGCACAAAGTGCCCCCGGGGCCGGTCTCAGAGTTGTGTGACAAAGCGGGAATGTTCTAAATGTTTCTTTGAGCACTGTGCGTGCCTCAGTTTCCCCAGGGGTTAGTCACATGCCGAGGGGGCTGGGATCCGGGTGTGAGATTATGGTGGGCACCCCCTAGAGGGCAGGTGGAACTCCAGAGCAGCTGACTTGACGCATAGAAGGGCGATGCGCTGCACCCCGGCTAGCGGTGCCCGGAGTCCGTCTTCTGCAAAGGAGCCGGCCCAAGGGTTTGGGGAACAAAGTTAGAGAGGAGGCCTCGGGCCAGGTGATCTGTTTGCCCCGGAAGAAGACAAAGCACGGGGGGAGGGGCAGTGACTGAGTCTGGGAGCGGGTGAGGCTCCTGGTTTTTTTGGGACACAGCAGGGGGAGCCCAGGACTGGGGAGGCCCCAAGTGGGATGGGGCGGAATGGGCCTGATTTCGGTGCTGACAAGATCTGTTCTGTGCCGTGTCCCTGGCCACTCCCCCCCACTTCTGTTTTCCCAGCCGGCCCAGAGTCACCCCGGGGCTGCCAA
The DNA here is from genome assembly GCA_019425775.1 of Rafetus swinhoei. NCBI lineage: Eukaryota > Metazoa > Chordata > Testudines > Trionychidae > Rafetus > Rafetus swinhoei. The sequence continues at coordinate 18,564,042 of CM033444.1, read as the reverse complement.
GGGGGGAGCCTGGCCCCTGGGAGGGGCGCGTGAGGCTTCCCTTGGGGTCCCAACCACATTGAGTCCCTGCCCTGGGGAGAGGGAGCCCCAAGGGGACACCCCCCCACACTCACATTTTGCCTGGCTCCATTCAGAGCGGGCCCAGGGCACCGCAACTGGGACTCTGCGACCCAGGGCTGTCGGACACACCCATGTCCTGCCCAAGCACTGGTTGCCTCTGCTAGCAGGAGGAGGGGCCATGTGAGGCATCACGGAGGTGTGGGGCAGTCACTGAGCCCTGCACCCCCATCCGCAGTCAGACGTGCCCCTCGGGCAGCAGGCAGAACAGAAGGTTTGTTGGTTCACAGGGACGCAGCAGAGCACAGACGTGTTAGCACAGGAACCAGGAGCGGTGGTACCATCCATGTCGGGTAGAAGGAGGCCCAGAGCCAGGGCCTGCCCCCGTATCCTAAGCCGGCTGAGACCCCGTCACACAATCTGCAATGGGGCCCAGCCCTGCAGGCAGATCCGCCTCCTCCTTTGTTCAGCTTCCCCCGCAAAAGGTGTCACCTGGTTGCCCCCCCCCCTCCAATCTAAGCTCTGTAGGGGAGCCTGTATGGCCCTGCCTGGACACTAATAATAAAAAAAAATCTGCCTTGACCATAGTGTGGATCTCTAACCAGCAAAACCCAAGCCTGTCTCAAGTCTGGTGCTCATAAGCACGCAGGCCAGGTAGGGGGGTTGGGAGAGGGGAGAAGCTACAGCAGGGTACAGTGCGACCTTGCCAAGGAGACCGGGAGGAACCTTGTGCTGGTACTTCTATTTCTGATAAGCAAAAATTCCAGATACAGCCATAAAACTAAAAAAAAAAACAACAAATTGTCTGGTAAGCACTTTATAGACCAGTGTTTCTCAACCTATTTTTATAAAGTACCCCTTTAAAAAAAACATAGATAAGTACCACCTTTTAAAATATATATATATATATATATAAGCAGGGCTTGACAAATCAGTGAATCTACTCGCTCGTGGAGAGTAGATTTCAGCTGGTCACCCCATTCACTGGCGGCGCGCGCATGCGCAATGCGGGTCTTGCGCATGCACAGTGCGGGGGCTGGCGAGTAGATTTCGCCGCCGTTTGTCAAGCCTTGTATATAAGTACCTCCAGTACCTAGTTTTCAGACACACAACATTTTTTTCTACCATTGCAACACATTTATTTAAACAACTTAATCGTAGACGGATAGGCGATGGAAATTTTTGGGTGTAGAAAGCACAAAAATAATAAAGCGCTGTAAAACTTAAAACAAAAATTCAGTTTTCTCCAAATTTCAGTTGTGTTGAATTATCCCCCAGACTTCTCTTGAGTAGTCTTGTTGTGCCAATAGCTCTTTGTCTGTGTAGATTTTTGTATTAGTGCTCTTCCTCTCTAATTGCTATCCTATGATCCTTATCTGCTTCTTTTAACTATCAAATTTTTAGGTGCTTATAGATTACCAGTTTTGCCTGTTTGAATTTTCCTTTGAGATTTACATACCCTCTGCTTCTTGTTTCCCGCCCCCTTCCATTTTTTTTCCTTCCCCCCTATTTATTTTAGGTCTGGACATCCTAAACTCAAAACTCCGGTCATCTGAAGAAGTGGGCTGTGCTCATGATACCATCTGCATGTTTTGTTAGTCTATAAAGTGCTACCAGACTATCTGTTGTTTTTCAAGTTAGTCGCTACAGGATAAACTCGGCTACCCCCTGAAGCCATAAAACTGTTAACCACACACATAGTTTTGCAACATCCTGAGTAGCAGGATGTACCCCAAATAAGGGCATTGGGCATTTTAGGTACCTTACACAATACATAATCAATTGGTAAATATTATTAGAACAACCAAGTCTCGCTTTGCTATAAAATGGGATTAGAAAGAAGAATCGATGGGAGGTAGTGAGCAGGATTGACCCTCAGGTCCTACTCGTAACTAGAAGTAAACAGACCCTTCACATTGGCTACGGCATAAGAACGGCCATACTGGGTCAGACCAAAGGTCCATCTAGCCCAGCATTCTGTCTGCCAACAGCGGCCAATGCCAGGTGCCCCAGAGGGAGAGAACACAACAGGTAATCCTCACGTGATCCCTCTCCTGTCACCCATTTCCAGACCAATAGAGGCTAGGGACACCATTCCTACCCATCCTGGCTAACAGCCATTGATTGAGCTAACCTCCATGAATCTATCTAGCTCTTTTTTGAACCCTGTTAAAGTCCTACATCCTTTAGCAAGGAGTTCCACAGGTTGACTGTGCACTGAGTGTAGAAAAACTTCCTTTTGTTTGTTTTAAACCTGCTGCATATTCATTTCATTTGGTGACCCCTAGTTCTAATATTGTGGGAATAAATAATTAACTTTTCCTTATCCACTTTTTCCACACCAATCATGATTTTATAGACCTCTATCATATCCCCCCTTAGTCTCCGCTTTTCTAAGCTGAAAAGTCCAAGTCTTTTTAATCTCTCTTTATACGGGGCCTATTTCAAACCCCTAATCATTTTTGTTGCCCTTTTCTGAACCTTTTCCAATGCCAATATTATCTTTTTTGAGATGAGGCAACCACATCTGTACGCAGTATTCAAGATGTGGGCATACCATGTTTTTATATAGAGGCAATAAGATATTCTCTGTCTTATTCTCTAAACCCTTTTTTAATGATTCCTAACATCCTGTTTGCTTTTTTGACCGCCACTGCACATCGAGTGGATGTTTTCAGAGAACTATCCACAATGAGTCCAAGATCTCTCTCTTGAGTAGTTTAATCTCAAACTACTCATGGAATCCCAACGTGTGGGAGTCAAAGGAATCCCAAACCTCCTACCTGGTACTGTCGGTGGCATACGGGTGAAGTGTAAGTGACCTAGGCTTAATTACTCTAATATAATAAATCTTCTATCTATTGTTTTGTGCTGTACTAATTGTTTTAGAATGTATAGTATTTAAGGTTTAAATTGTGTAGTCATTGTTTTTAAGGCTTGTAAAACTTAAACAACTATATTAACCGCTTAAAGCATGCAATAAATAAGAAAGTGGTTAAGTCTCTCGGGAGTGTCCTGGTTTCCCTCAGAACTAAAATAAATCCAACCACACGATGGACTCAGGTTACAAGAGAGCCTGAGCCATGGTTTAGTTGCCTCCCTGGGGCCTGGAGCAGCCTCCTCTCAGTGAGAGTCACACCCAAAACTCCCATCCCCAGCCGGGCACGAGTGCAGTGCCCAGGGAAACTGAGGCACACACACAGACTGACAGCAGCACAGAACAGTAGAAATCACATGCAACAGAACAAAGCAAACCGAGAGAGGGCAATCCCCAGGTGGTCACATCAGGAGACTTGCCTCCAATGGAAACAACCCAGGCAGGTTGGGAAACACAGAACATGTCTAGTAAGAGCCCCGCCCCCTTCCTCTTTCTGGTTGCAGATGCGGCGCTCCCATCTCTGTCCCCCTCCCTTTTCGCTTCCGGTCCTTTCAGGTATCTGAGGAAGTGACTTGCACCCCAGAAGCGCTTATGCCCGAATAAACTCGTGAGTCTTTCAAGCGCCACTGAGAAGAGGGCAGAGGGGCTAAGTTCTAAACTGCAGGGCTGCCCAGAGACCTCTTCAGCCCCACGCTGGGGCTCAGAGCTGCGGCAAGAAGAGTTCTCTGCCCCTAAGTTCTGGAGGTGAGAGGTGCCTCTGCCCCCCCCAGCCCCAGCCCCGCCCCCTCACCTCTGCCCTAGCCCTGAGTCCCCCCTCTGTGATGTGTCAGGGATAACTCCCTGCTTTGAACATTAGCCTGCTTAAACCCAGGGTTGTGAGTTCAATCCCTGAGGGGAACCATTTGGGGCAAATCTGTCAGAGATGGTAGGTGGTCCTGCTGTGAAGATAGGGGGGACTGGACTCAATGACCTCCTGAGGTCCCTTCCAGCTCTATGAGATAGGTATATCTCCCTATATTATTATTGTTACACCCAGCCCCCCCACTGCCACCACCACAGCCCCACGCTGCTGCCTCTGTATCAGAGGCCACAGGGGCGGGAGGGGGCCACAGCGGTTCAGGCAGGAGCCCCCCCCCCCCCAGGAATTGTTGGATCTGCTGAAAATCTCACTGGGTTCATGGTAACCCAAATCAGCCTATTTTAATCTCCCTAATGCCTCCTGCGCCCCGCCCCGGCCCCAGCCCGCACCCCACATGGAGCGCCCCCCCTCCCCCCAGCCCCAGGCGTGCGCTGCTCGGCCGGGGGAGTGGGGGGGAGGGAGGCTGCGGGCGGGGCGGGGCAGATCGCGCTGATCAGCAGCCTCCGCCCCCCTCACCCGCCCCGCGAGCACAAAGCAGCGGGGAGGTAACGTGACCCCGGCTCCCTCCCAGGTGTGGCCCCCCCTCCCAGACTGCAGGGACTCGCAGCCAGCTCCGCTGGGAGCAGCCCGGGGCCAAACCCTCCCCCTGCAGCCCGGGGGCACCGGGGCGCCGCTCCCGGGGGGTCTCTCTTACCTGCCCCCCAAGCGCTGCCCGCCCTGGGGCAGGGCCTGGCCGGGCTGGGGGCGCTGCCCGGGGAGAGGCTCCTGGGGAGGGAGCAGCGGGACTGGCCCTGCCGGAGATGCTCCGCTCCCGAGGCTGGGGGAGTCTCTGTCGCCTGCGCGCTAAGCGATGCCCGCAGCCTCTTCCTTCCTGCTGCCGGGCCTGACCCGCGATCGCTTCCCCCAGCTCCTCCTCCTGCTGCTGCTGCTGCTGCTGCTGGGTCCTAGCGAGACCCCCTCGCCCTGCGCTTCCCCTCGCTGCCTGGGTCAGGCTCACAGACTCCTCCCGAGCAGCCAGCCCAGGGCTCCTCACCACTAAATGTTTGGTGGCTTCAGAGGGCGGCCAGCACCTCCCGCTGGGACCCACTTGGACCCTTCTTCGCCATTCACTGGAGGGGAAAGGAATCAAGATGCCCAGAGCTGAGCCGGGAACTGGTCCCTCTATTGTGGGTAACTTCCCTGGCTTCCCCCTCCCCTGACTGCCCCATAATCACTGGAGACAAACAGGGCTGCGGCCCAGGAGAGGTGATGCTTTAACAGGTGAGGTTCAACAAGGACAAGTGTAGAGTCCTGCACTTGGGACAGAAGAATCCCAAGCATGCACTGTTACAGGCTGGGGACGGACTGGCTAAGTAGCAGTTCTGTAGAAAAGGACCTGGGGGTTACAGTGGATGAGAAGCTGGACACGAGTCAACAGTGTGCTCCAGTAGCCAAAAAGGCTAACGGCAAATTGCGGTGCATTAAGAGGAGCATTGCCAGTCGATCCACAGATGTGATTATTCCTCTTTACTCAGCTCTGGTGAGGCCACATCTGGAGTATTGTGTCCAGTTCTGGGCCCCCCACTACAAAAAGGATGTGGACGCATTGGAGAGGGTCCAGCGGAGGGCAACCAAAATGATGAGGGGGCTGGAGCATATGACCTATGAGGAGAGGCTGAGGGAGTTGGGTCTATTTAGTCTTCAGAAGAGAAGAGTGAGGGGGGATTTGATATCAGCCTTCAACTTCCTGAAGGGAGGTTCCAAGAAGGCCGGAGAGAGGCTGTTCTCAGTAGTGATGGATGGCAGAACAAGGAGCAATGGTCTCAAGTTGTGGTGGGAGAGGTCCAGGTTGGATATTAGGAAAAATTATTTCACTAGGAGGGTGGTGAAGCACAGGAATGGGTTACCTAGGGAAGTAGTGGAGTCTCCATCCCTAGAGGTGTTTATGTCTCAGCTTGACAAAGCCCTGGCTGGGTTGATTTAATTGGGATTGGTCCTGCCTTGGGCAGGGGGCTGGACTTGACTTCTAAGGTCTCTTCCAGCTCTATGGTTCCATGATTCTATGAACAGCAGCCACCAACCAGTCGATCGGGATCTACTGGTAGATCTTGGAGCCTCTGACAGGTGATCCTGAATGGTTTGGCCAAGAGATTTTCAAGCCCAGCACTTCAGCTGCCCCGCCCCCAGACTGCTGTGCAGCTCCTGCTCTTTGCCTTGGAGCTGACCCCTCTGGAGACTCTGCTTTCCGGGCAGGGGAGGGAGAAGAGGGGTGCTGACGTCAAGGTGCCCCCCTCTCCCACCCTGTGTCCTATCGCCACAGAGCAGACAGGGGGCACATCAGGACTTGGGATGGAGTTTGCTGGCTGCTTTTGGGAGTGGTGCAGAATCAGGACAAGGGGTGAGCCTGCCTAGCCCCACTCCACCACCACCCAGAAGCCACCGGAGGTAAGCAGGGCCCAGCTGGTGCCCACATACCAAAACAGTACCCCAGTCATGGACCCACACCTGCACCCAAAGCCCCTGCCCTGTCCCTGAGCATCCAAATGCCCCCCCCCAACCTGCACCTACAACCCCCTCCACCACCCCAACTGCCTGCCCCAAGCTCAGCTCAGAGCTCCTCTCACACTCCAAATTCCTTAATCCAAGACCAGAGCCCACACCCCCAACCCCTGCCTGGTGAAAGTGAGGGAGGAAGGGAAGATGGAATGAGTAGGGGCGGGGCCTTGGAGAAGGGGCAGGAAGGAGGCAGGATCAGGGTATTTGGGTTTCAGGTAGATCTTGGATTGCACTTCAATTCAAAAAGTGATCTCATGCTTGAAAAGATTGGAGACCTCTGCGTTAACACATTTGAGAGGCTTCAAGTTCCCCAGGGCTCCTCGTGCTTTTACTGACACAGACTGCCAAGACCACCTCCTGGTGTGTCCCAGGGCTTGGGAGACTATCTGGGAATGAGACACTCTGGCCCCAAAGGGGGAAATCCCATTGCCTACAATCAGCCCATTGATCGCCTGTGCTGCAAAGCCACCCGGCCTTGGCCTCCGTCCCAGACAGCCCAGTTAAACATGATGGCGTTACTGAAAACCTTGTTCATCATCTAAAGAATTCTACCAACCCCCCAGGATCAGACACATCCACCCACCACATTATAAATTCTTACAGCCAATTATAATCAAGTCAACCCAGATTTTTTTCAGAGAGAAAAGAGAGTGTTGGTTACAAGATCACTGCACACAGAGACAGGAACAGAGTTGCTCTGTGCAGATGTTGCTGTCGAATTGCCAGGAGCCCTTTTCAGAATGATCTCCTCCGGGGATAGTTCAGTGTCCAAATATCCAGGCAGTGCAGACGGGACTGGAGAGCTCAGTCTTACAGCCCCGACTTCCCCCCAAATAAAGCTGGAGAAGGTCGAAGATAAAAGGATCAGGTGCCAAGAGTTTTCATAGACATTTTTGCAGCCCCTCAACACCAGGCATCCTTTGGGTGTACAACAGATGTTGGAAGTAACCTATTTCCTACACACCACAGGAAATTCAACTACATCGGGGTGGGCAATAATTTTTGACACGGGGTCACGCCAAGATTTTGGAAAGTGGTCGAGGGCCGCCCTCTTCCATGATATTAATGAAGGAGATGCAGGGTCTGGGATGGAGTCTGGGTGCAGAAGGGAGCTTGGGGGTAGGGGAGGGTGCAGGAGGGAGACTGGAGTGTGGGAGGAGTTTGGGTGAAGGAGGCGGTTGTGACCTAAGGCAGGGGGCTGGAGTGCAGGGGTTTGGGATGTGACCTAGGGTAGGAGGGGATTGTGATCTGGGTCAGGAGATTGGGGTGCCAGATCTGGGAGGGGGGTAGGGATAAGAGGGGGACAGAGTGTTTGGGTATGTTGAGTGGGGGGGGGGAAGGGGCAGAAAGGACTGGACTGCTAGAAGCAGGCTGTTCCCAAGAGATTTACTGGCCAGCTGCCAAACTAGCCTGCCTGCCTGCAGAGCTTAAAACGTTTCCCAGCCAGCCAGCCTGCTTATCTGGCCATGTGTTTCATGAATAACTGAGCCCAATAGGGAGCATGGTTCTTCTTGGCAGCCTGTTATTCCAACAAGCAGCTCCCATTGGCCGGTTTCTGGCCAGTGGGATTGAGCTGGGGGCGGGACGGCTCCTCAAACTCGCCCCACGCTCCAGTTTTAAAACAGCTGTGTTTCTGCGCGGCGCCTGGGGCAAGCAGGGGAGCCTCCCTGGGGCTCCCTGCTGCCTCCGGGGGTTGGATTCAGTGGCTTACCCTGGGCCGTATTTTGCCCAGGTGTGAACCACATGGATTCACATCATGATCTCTAAAGCAGTTCATAGGCAGGTTACCACAAACTTTAAAGAGAGAGAAGTATACACAGTGACATCACTACACCCAAGTATAATCTAAACCTTAATATTTCCTTTTGATTTGTGAATTAACAAAATACATTCTTAGACTGCAACAAGATATAAGTAAATAAGGGACTACTACAGTTCCTATTTCCTAGGGCTGGCAAGTGATTATAAAATACTTATGAATTATTTGTCTGTTAAAAAATAATAGAATACCATCCATTTACATATTTGTGGATTTACATTTTCAAATCTATTGATTTCAGTTGCAACACAGAAGTACACTGATCACTTTATATTTATCATTTCCCACAGTCCTAACACGCATGGGGTCTCTCTCCTCTTTGAACTGCTTGTTTACGAAACTCTGCACTCCGGATCAAATATTTCCCACAGATGAAGCACTGATCAGGTCTCTCTCCTGTGTGGATTCCCTGATGTGAAAAAAGGGCTCACATCCATATGAAACTTTTTGGCACAGAGCTGTCTCTCCTGTGTGCATTGCCTGTTGTTTAAGAACATCAGTTCTCCACATGAAATATTTTTCACAGCTTAACACTTATCCTTTCTGTCTCTTGTGTGGATTAATTCATGTTTATTGAGGTCTGACCTCCTTATAAAACCTCTTCCAGTCTAAGCACTGATGGGGTCTCTCTCCTGTGTGGATTTTCTGATGTGAAACAAGGCCGGACTTCCATTTGAAACTTTTTCCACAGTCTAAGCATTTATGAGGTCTTTCTCCTGTGTGGACTGCCCGGTGTGTAAAAAGAGCTGTCATCTGCTTGAAACTTTTTCCACAGTCTAAGCACTTGTGAGGTCTTTCTCCAGTGTGGATTCTCTGATGTTGAATAAGCTCTGGCTTCCTTTTGAAACTTTCCCCACAGATTAAGCACTGATGGGGTCTCTCCCCTGTGTGGACTTTCTGATATAAAACAAGGGTTGTCCTCTGTGTGAAACTTTTCCCACAGATTAAGCACTGATGGGGTCTCTCTCCTGTATGAATTGACTGATGAGAAAGAAGGTTTAACCTCCCTGAGAAACATTTCCCACATTCTAAGCATTTATGGTCTCTCGCTGCTGTGTGGACGCTGTAGAAACTGTAGAAACCATTTTCATATTTAGCTAGAAGCCATCTTGTATAACAGAAACCATTTCAGCTTTTCTCTCTCGCACGTAGACCAGAGTGAACTTTCTGTCACCCCGTGAGAAGAGGCCTACAGGATGGGCTATTGGAATGTGTTAATTGGGCTGGTTCAGACAGGAGAGGTACTCCCTCGTACCTGTCCGCCATCTTGTTGATAAGGCTTTGTTTTTCCTAGTCTAATTGATGATTTCTGTAATTGGATGCCCTGACGTCAGACTGTTTGGTTAAGGGTATAAAGATACTAGGATTGATTGTATTAGCCAGCCTTATTGGGCCCGGCTCTGCTGGGACCATGTTTGGCTCACTTGGCTTTACTGATCAATAAAGCTGTCTGTTTAGCCACGTAAACTGAGTGAGGCTTTTGCTTCGACAACGCCCTGATATTTAATGAGGTCTGACCTCTGTATGTAACTTTTCCCACTGTCTAAGCATTTATGGGGTCTCTCTCCTGTGTGGATTGCCTGATGATTAACAAACTCAAATCTCCATTTGAAACTTTTTCAACATTCCAAGCACTAACGCGGTCTCTCGGCTGTGTGGATTTTCTGATGTGACACAAGGGCAGATAGCGGCTTGAAACATTTCCCACACTCTACGCACTTGTGAGATCCCTCTCCTATGTGGATTCCTTGATGGTAAACAAGGTCAATCCTCCGTATGAAATTTTTCCCACACTCTAAGCACTTATGGGGTCTCTCTCCTGTGTGGATTCCTTGATGGTAAACAAGGTCAATCCTCCGTATGAAACTTTTCCCACACTCTAAGCATTTATGGGGTCTCTCTCCTGTGTGGGTTGCCTGATGGTAAATAAGGTCAAGTCTCCTTATAAAATTTCTTCCACATTCTAAGCATTTATGGGGTCTCTTTCCTGTGTGGATTGCCTGATGCGCAACAAGAGAGGTCTTCCATAAGAAAGCTTTCCCACAATATAAGCACTTATGGGGTCTCTCTCCAGTGTGGATTGTCTGATGAGAAAGAAGGTTTGACCTGACTTGAAAACTTTTCCCACATTCTAAGCATTTATGGGGTCTCTCTCCTGTGTGGACGGCCCAATGTTTAACGAGGTCTGATCTCTGTATGTAACTTTTCCCACAATCTAAGCACTTATGGGGTCTCTCTCCTGTGTGGATTTTCTGATGTACAACAAGAACTGATTTGCATTTGAAACTTTTCCCACAATCTACACACTTATGGGGTCTGTCTCCACGGTGAGTTGCCTGATGTCTAAGGAGGAGTGACCTCTTCAGGAAACATTTTCCACATTCCAAGCAGTTGTGAGGTCTCTTACCTGTGTGGACTACTAGATGATTAACAAGAGATGATTTTGTCTTGAAACATTTCCCACAATCTAAGCACTTATGGGGTCTTTCTTCTGTGTGGCTTGTTTCTTGTGTCACCAGGGCTGACGTCCAATTCAAGCCGTTCCTTCCCTCAAGGCACTGAGAACCATTCTCTCCCATTTGGCTTCTCCCGCTAGTATTAAGACCAGAGCTGTTATTGACGCTTTCCCCATGGTCCAAGCACTGAAGTGATTTCTCTCCAGTACCTACTGTCTGCACTGTAATAAGCTCTGGGCTCACAATAAATCCCTTCCCATAACTGAGCCATTCCTGGTGTTTCTCTTCCTTGGGGTTTGTCTGCTGGGCTGTGGGATCCTTGTGTCCTTCCCCATATTTCATAGATTTTTCCATTTGCTCACTTCGGCGGTCTCCCAGCAGCCCCTCCAGCCTGCGCCAATTTCCCCAGGCTTCTCCCTGTTCCAAGCACTGGGAAACATTCCCTTCAGCTCGTCCCACAAAAGTCGCCTGCGGTTCCATTTCCCCAGGAACCTCCTGCTCTTGATTCCCCTCTTCATTCTCACTTGATGTCTCATCACCTGCTGGGAGAGAGACAATCCAGGCAGGAGGCACTGAGTTGGGGAGAAAGAGGAACAGCACCAAGGCTATGTCTAGACTACATGGTTTACCGGAGCAGTCGACAAAGGCTTCCCTTGTCGACCGCAGCGTGTCTAGACTGCCCCGCTGTGCTGGATCAGCTGATCATCGGCACAGCGCGGCAGCCATGTTTATTTTAATGAAGCGGGGATTATTTAAGTCCCCGCTTCTTTGCCTATGCCGAATAAACTATTTTACGTGGTTCTGTCGATGGAGCCATGTAATCTAGACATAGCCCAAGGGAAAACCCAACACACTGAAGTTGCACAGAAAAGGAATTGGGTTCTCCCTCCACTTCTCACGCAACCACTCACGGGGAAGGAAACATGGGAAGGAAACTCCTGCAGCTAACAGGACTGGTGGAAAACCGTGAGCAATGTCAGCTGACCACACCCTGCCCTACATGGGAGGATGCCAAATGCTCTGTCAGTCCTCACCTGTGCGGGTGCCTCTTGGGATCTCTCTTTCCTCCCCAGGCTGGAGGTCAGGCACCCAGGGCTCTTCCCCTCGTTCCAGCCGGGCGATCAGCTCAGGTTTGGGAACGGGGAAACCCTGCGCATGGGGTGAAATCAGAGCAGATCAGGGCGCATGGGGGTGGGGAGAGCGTCTGTCCCAAGGGACATTCCGTGAGTGGAACCTGTCCCCGGGCTCTGCTGGGGAATGTGCAAACCAAGAGGACGGGAACATGGTCACTGAGCCCCCTGGGGAGAGGCAGACGTGTGGGGAGGTGAGAGGAATTGTGACGCCCTCCCCTAGGAGTTCCCAGGACCTGGGCAGTCTGGGGCCCTTGCTGACACTCACACTCTGCAGTTAAAGCCCTGCCTATTTCTAAACCTGCAGAGCTCAGAGCCAAAGGGAGGGGAACAGGGATTCTGGGTGCGAGTGAAAAACAACAGACAGGAGGATACATGGCCCCCCTGCCTTGAAATCTAGAGGGGTCGGGTGGGGATGATTTAGCACGTCCATTAGGGTTTGACACCCTGGTCTCACTGCACAAGGTACGAGATGCAAGCCGCTCTCCCCCGGCAGCTGTGCCCATGGAACCCATTCCTGTCCCGGCCACCTGAGCAGGGAAGAACCTGACCCGTGTCGGACACGCAGACCCCAGAGCTCCTAATCCCCGAGGGGCCAGGACGCCCTTACCCAGCGAGGTCACCACCTCGTAGTTCTCCTGCATGACGTCCCTGTAGAGGGCTCTCTGAGCAGGGCCCAGCAGCACCCCCTGCCCCTGGGTGAAATACACAGCCACCTCCTCGAAGGTCACCCGCATCTGCAACAACAAGAGTCCCTCACCCACTGCCTGCGGCCCCAGCCACAATCCCAGTCGTCACGGGGAAAAATAACTCTGTGAGGGCGGGAGAAGTAGAATCCCATCCCCAGCCTGTTTCCAGCAGCCAGGAGGCTTCAGGGGATGGGCAGAGAGATCCTCGTCGCCTTCCCACTCAGCAGACAGACAGCAGGACCTTCTCCCTACTAACTAGCCAGAGGCTGAGGCGGAAGCAGAGCTCTGAGCCACAGGCAGGGACAGGAATCCCGGCAGCTTCCCTTTGTGTTTCCCAGCAACCTCTGGCTGGGGGCTCAGGTCACAGCATTGGGAGTCTGGGCCATTTTCCCAGCCCTGCCAGGGGGCCTGGGTTAGAAATGGGGGCGCGGTCACACCCTGACCATGGGCCTGCTCAGAAACTCAGCAGCTTTATCCCACCGTGTCTCCTCCCTCCGCCCAGCAGCTCCCTGAAACCCCCTACCTGAGCGGGCTCCATCCCGGCCATTACCCGGCCCTGGCCCCTGACAGACGGGTGCTCTGGAGTAAATTCTAGACGTGTCCTCTTGGCCTGTTGGGTGAGATGGGCAATGGGAGAGGTGTCAGAAAGGGTTTGAGTCCCTGTCACCCCCCAATCTCTCCAGCCCCGGCCCCCACAGACACGCGCTTGGACTCTCTGGCTACTTCTACACTGCAGGAATTTGTGGGCGGAGGCAATGCAAATGAAGCGTTCATTTGCATTTCTCACACTCTCATTTGCATACTCTCTTCCGATGTGGTTTGTGGAAGAGTTTTTTGCACAGAAACCCGAAGTGTAGGCGGGGCCATGTTGCGCAAAAAAATCCTTTTGCACAAGGACCATTATTCCTAAAAAAAGCAGGTAGACAGGATCTTATGCAAAAGGGGTTTTTGCCCTATCTACACTGTGGTTTTTTCCTGCAAAAACCTCTTCCACAAAACGGATCGGAAGAGACTATGCAAATGAGAGCGCGAGAAATGCTAATGAGCGCTTCATTTGCATTGCCTCTGCCAACAAATTCCAGTAGTGTAGACGTAGCCTCTGGCTCTGCCCTGCTGGGAAGAAACACAGTTAGTTTGTTACCCCCCCTGGCCCGGCCCCTCCGGCTAGAACAAATCCTGCTTAGACCCTTTGAACCCCCCTCCTCCCGCAGCAGCTTCTCTGAGCCCCGCGCTGGGGAAAGAGCCCAATCGAAGGAGCCATTTTGGGCTGTTGCCTCCAGTCTTCAGCTATTGCAGCTTGTGCTGCACCTCACGCAGCAATTTCTGCCGCCCAGTCCTGGCAGGAACCCAACCCCCAGATCCTTTGGGAGACCCTCCTTAGATCTCTGCGGGTGCGGCTCGTGCAGCTGGATCCTGCCCACCCTCCCCTGGACCCGGTGCCCCGCTGCCTCAGTGCCGACTGGTGGGACCGGATCTTCATGGAGCGGTGGGGAGACCAGCAATGGCTCCAGAACTTCAGGATGTGGAAGGACACCTTTCTGGAGCTCTATGAGCGGCTTGCCCCTGCCCTCAGGTGACAGGACACTCATATGAGACCCACCACCTGCTGGCCTCAGCAGACTCCTCCACCTCTTCATCTCTCTGCCCAGTGAGGACAACAATGGGCATCTCGAGCTCAGAGTCCAGAACTGGCGGGTGTGGGGGTGGGGAGGAGACTGCCCGGCCCCTCCCGCCCCAGGATGCAGTCCAGCTCTTGCAAATAAGGGCAGGTGTCAGGTTCTGCCCTGGAGCGAGAGCTGCCCTCCCTGGCCCGGGCATATGCCTGGCAGAGCTCTTTGACCTTCAGCCGCACCTGCTCCTGCGTGCGGATGTGCCCCTTGTTGGCCAGGCTCTCGGCCATCCGTCCATAGACATCTGCATTCCTCCATCTGGTGCGGAGATCCCGGAGATTGGTCTCGTCACCCCCAACCTCAATAAGGGCCAGGATCTCTGCACCAGACCAGGAACGTGCGCATCTTTTTTGGCCCCTGGTAGGCTTCTGGGAGCTGTCTGACTGGCCCCTGGGAGCAGTGGAGCGCTGGGCGGGAGCAGCAGACTGGCTAATTTTGGGGGGAAAAGCGAGGCAGGGGCAGCTGCAGGACTGGATCAGAGCTGCCAGGGCCTCCTGCATGCCACAAGCGGGTTCAGCTGAGGCTGCAGCTTTAAGGGCTCCGAGGGGGGAGAAGAGGGGCAGGAATAGAGTTTGGCTGAGTGTGGATAGAGCGGCCAGCAGGGCACCCTGGGAAGGGCGAGAGGCCCCTTATTTTGAAATAACAGCTGTTGCCCTGTCTACACAGCCCCTATTCCGAAACAGCTATTTCGGAAGACACATTGTTCTTTCTAGATTGAGGTTTACAGAATTTGATTTCGGAATAACGGAATTGCTGCGTAGGTGCGCGCTTAGTTATTTCGGAATAACTTTGCTGCGTAGACGCACCTCAAGGGAGCCACGGTGAGTGTCTCATGGACATGGGCCTTCCCTTTCATGGGGCGCATCAGTCACTGGCACAGCTTTGAACTGGCCTGGGTCCCTGACTATGGCAGCAGCTCTGGGACTCACAGACTGTGGCGGCGCGTCGGGGTTTCCCCGACTCCTGCACCCCCGTAGTGGCACGAGCAGACTCCACCAGCCAATAGAATAGAGGGAGTTTATTGCTTCTCCAGGATACACACAGCATAGATGCAATCTGGTTACAGAGCCAGGCCTAGGATGCCTCAGCCCCCCTTGAGATGGGGGAGACTGGGCCCCTAAATCCCAGCCTGTTGCCTAGGCTGCCTCCTCCATGATACCAGCCAGAAACTGCCCAACTTCCAGCCCTGCCCCCGCAGCCCGGGCTGCATTCCACCTTCCTTCCTTTGTTCCTCTTCCTGGGAGGTAACCGGTCGAACAGGTTACCTCCCTGTCCCCTCAGCTACTGGGCTGGGCTGTGGTACAGACAGCAGCCGGTGGGGGTCACCCACAGCCGAAGCCTAGCAACCAGCAAGGTACCAACACTACGTCACACAGACACCCTGGGAAACCCTCCCCACCTGGGACCAACTCGTCAGCCAGTCCCTGAAAGGCCTCTTTGGGCAGTGTTACTCTCCTGCCCGGCCCCGGCCCTTTTCCCAGGTCTCTCCATCACCTGTAGGCTCTGGCGCTGATGCTGGCAGAGCGTGGGGCTGGTTCCTGCCACTGCACAAACTGCCCCCGGGGCCGGTCTCAGTGGGGTATGATGAGGCGGGCACATTCTAAACGTTTCTCTGAGCACTGCGTGTGCCTCAGTTTCCCCAGGGGCGACTCACGTGCCACAGGGCTGGGATCCGGGTGTGAGATTATTGTGGGCAGCTTCCAGAGGACGGGTGTGACCACAGAGCGGTTGCCTGGGCACCCAGGACGGGCGACGCGCTGCACACCGGCTAGCGGTGCCCGGAGACCGTCCTCTGCAATGAGCCTGCCCAAGGGTTTGGGGAACAAAGGCAGAGGAGAGGCCTCAGGCCAGGTGATCAGTTTGCTCAGGAAGAAGACAAAGCATGTTAACAGGGGCAATGACAGGCAGGGGAGCGGGTGAGTCTTCTGGTTTTTTTGGAACTCAGCAGGGGGAGCCCAGGGCTGCGGGGGCCCCAAGAGGGACGGGGCAGAATGGGCCTGATTTCGGTGCTAACAAGATCTGTTCTGTGCCGTCTCCCTCAGCCACTCCCCCCCCCCTTCTGTTTTCCCAGCCGGCCCAGAGTCCCTGCGGGCTGCTGAGGTGGGAGTCTGGCCCCTGGGAGGGGCGTGTGAGGCTTCCCCAGGAGTCCCGACCACATTGATTCCCTGCAGTGGGGAGAGGGAGCCCCAAGGGGGCACACCCCACACTCACGTTTTGCCTGGCTGCATTCAGAGGGGGCCCAGGGCACCCGCGCCTGGGACTCTGTGGCCCAGGGCTGTCGGACACCCTCCATGTCATGCCCAAGCGCCCGTTGCCTCCGCTAGCAGGTGAGTGGAGAAGGAGGGACCATGTCAGGTTTCACAGAGGTGTGGGGGAGTCACTGAGCCCTGCACCCCCATCTGCAGCCAGACGTGCCCCTCAGGCAGCAGGCGGAACAGAAGGGTTGTTGGTTCACAGGGACACAGCGGAGCACAGACGTGTTAGCACAGGAACCAGGAGCCGTCAGCACCATCCATGTTGGGGAGAAGGGGGCTCAGAGCCAGGGCCTGCCCGGTATCCTAAGCCAGCTGAGGGCCCCCTGTGACATAGTGTGGGTACCTTGCTGGTTGCTAGGCTTGGGCTGTGGGTGACCCCCACGGCTGCTGTCTGTACCACGGCCCAGCAGGACAGGGGATGAGTCATTATGCAAGGGGCTCCGAACCTGTCCGACCAGTTACCTCCCAGGGAGAGAAACAAAGGAAGGAGGGCGAGGTCAGCCCTGGCTGGGGGGCAGGGCTGGAAGGGACATTTAGTTTTCTGTCTGGTATCATGGAGGAGGCAGCCTAGGGAAGGGGCTGGAATTTAGGGACCCAGTCTCCCCCATCTCTAGGGGGGCTGAGGCATCCTAGGCCTGCCATGTAACCGGATTACGTCTATGCTGTGCTGTATCCTGGAGAAGCAATAAACTCCCTCTATTCTACTGGCTGGTGGAGTCTGTTCGTGCCATTACGGGGGTGCAGGAGTCGGGGAAACTCCGATGCCCCGTCACACCCCATGCAAACACTCAGCAACCCGGCCCAGTTCTGCAGGCGTCCCCGCCTCCTCCTTTGTCCAGCTACCCGGGCAAAAAAGTGTCACCTGGTTGCCCCCCCACCTAGGCTCAGGTTACAAGAGAGCCTGAGCCAATGTGTAGGTGCCCCCTTGCCACCTGGGGCAGCCTCCCCTCAGTGGGAGTCACACCCAACACTCCCATCCCCAGCCGAGCACCAGAGCAGTGCCCAGGGAAACTGAGGCACATGCACAGAATGAGAGCAGCACAGGACAGTAGAAATCACATGCAAGAGAACAAAACAAACAGAGTGAGGGCAAACCCCAGGTGGTCACAGCAGGGGACACATCCCAGGAAGAGTGGGAAACAAATACAGGCCCCACTGCCTCTTTCTGATTGCGGGTGCTGCGCTCCCCATCTCGGTCCCCCTCCCTTTTCACTTCTGGTCCCTTCGGGCATCTGAGGAAGTGACTTGTACCCCAGGAGCGCTTATGCCCGAATAAACTCCTGAGTTTTTCAAGCGCCACTGAGAAGAGGGCAGAGGGGCTAGGTTCCCTCTAAACTGCAGGGCTGTGCAGAAGCCTCTTCAGCCCCACAGAGGGGCTCAGGGCAGGGACAAGGAGAGTTCCCTGCCCCTAAGCCCCAGACCCGCCATGGAGCGGAGAGGCGCCTTTGCCCCTCAGCCCAGGGCCCACCCCCAAGTACCCCAGTGATAAGTCAGTGCAACCCTGTAAATGTTACACCCCCTCTTCCGCTCCCCCCCCCCCCGCACGCTGCTGCCTCTGTATCAGAAGCAGCAGTGCAGGGTGGGGGGTGCAGGCAGGAAACCCCCCCCCCATGCAATTGTTGGACCCGCTGAACATTTCATTGGCTTCATGGTAACCCAAATTAGACCATTTTAATATCCCTAGTGCCCCCTGCCCCTCCCCCGTCTCAAGAGGGCGCTGCTCGGCGGGGGGGGGGGAAGCAGATCGCGCTGATCAGCAGCCCCGCCCCCCCTCAGGCCGGCTCGGGGCAGGGAGCACAAAGCAATAGCTGCGGGGGGGTTAATGTGACCCTGGCTCCCAGATGTCGGCCCCTCCCAGGCTGGGGGCGGGCGGCAGCTGCCCTGGGCCCGGGCGGGGACTCGCAGCCAGCTCCGCTGGGAGCAGCCTGGGG
Organism: Rafetus swinhoei; assembly: GCA_019425775.1. Lineage (NCBI taxonomy): Eukaryota > Metazoa > Chordata > Testudines > Trionychidae > Rafetus > Rafetus swinhoei. Next base: position 18,545,763 of record CM033444.1, on the reverse strand, counting down.
CCAAACCCTCCCCCTGCAGCCCGGGGGCACCGGGGCGCCGCTCCCGGGGGGTCTCTCTTACCTGCCCCCCAAGCGCTGCCCGCCCTGGGGCAGGGCCTGGCCGGGCTGGGGGCGCTGCCCGGGGAGAGGCTCCTGGGGAAGGAGCAGCGGGACTGGCCCTGCCGGAGATTCCCCCTCCCGGCTGCAGCCCGGGCTCCGCTCCCGAGGCTGGGGGAGTCTCCTGCCTGCGCGCCAAGCGCTGCCCGCAGCCTCTTCCTACCTGCTGCCCGGCCTGAGCAGGATCGCTTCCCCCAGCTCCTCCTCCTGCTGCTGCTGGGGCTGCTGGGTCCTAGAGAAACCCACCCATTGGAGCGTCCCCTTCCTGCCTGGGTCAGGCTCACAGACTCTTCCCGAGCAGCCAGCCCAGGGCTCCTCAGTCTCCACTAAATGTTTGGTGGCCTCAGAGGGTGGCCAGCACCTCCCGCTGGGGCCTGCTTGGACCCTTCTCCTCAATTCTCTGGAGGGGAAAGGACTCAAAATGCCCAGAGCTGAGCCGGGAACTGGTCCCTCTATCATGGGTAACTTCCCCGGCTTCCCCATTACCGGGGACAAACTGGGCTGCAGCCCAGGAGAGGTGAGGTTTTAACAGCGGCCACCAACCAGTCGATCGGGATCTACTGGTAGATCTTGGAGCCTCTGACAGGTGATCCTGACTGGTTTGGCCAAGAGGTTTTCAAGCCCAGCACTTCAGCTGCCCTGCCCCCAGACTGCTGTGCAGCTCCTGCCCTTTGCCTTGGAGCTGTCCCCTCTGGAGCCTCTGCTTTCCGGGCAGGGGAGGGAGAAGAGGGGTGCTGAGGTCAAGGTGCCCCCCTCTCCCACCCTGTGTCCTATCTCCACAGAGCAGACAGGGGGCACAGCAGGACTTGGGATGGAGTTTGCTGGCTGCTTTTGGGAGTGGTGCAGGGCCAGAATAAGGGGTGAGCCTGCCTAGCCCCACTGCACCACCACCCAGAAGTCACCGGAGGTAAGCAGGGCCCAGCTGGTGCCCACATACCACAACTCTACCCCAGTCATGGACCCAAACCTCCACCCAAAGCCCCTGCCCTGTCCCTGAGCACCCCTGCCTCCAAATGCCGCCCCCCCTCCAGAGCCAGCACCTACAACCCCCTCCACCACCCCAACTGCCTGCCCCAAGCTCAGCTCAGAGCTCCTCTCACACTCCAAATTCCTTAATCCAAGACCAGAGCCCACACCCCAACCCCCTGCCTGGTGAAAGTGAGGGAGGATGGGGGAGAGAGGGATGATGGAGTGAGTAGGGGCGGGGCCTCGGAGAAGGAGCAGAAAGGAGGCAGGGTCAGCGTATTCGGGTTTCAGGTAGACCTTGGATTGCACTTCAGTTCAAAAAGTGATCTCGTGCTTGAAAAGATTGGAGACCTCTGCCTTAACACATTTGAGAGTCTTCAAGTTCCCCAGGGCTCCTAGTGCTTTTACTGACACAATCTACCAAGACCACCTCCTGGTGTGTCCCAGGCCTTGGGAGACTATCTGGGAATGAGACACTCTGGCCCCAAAGGGGGGAAATCCCACTTTCCTACAATCAGCCCATTGATTGCCCCTGCTGTAAAGCCAACCAGCCTTGGCCTCCATTCCAGACAGCCCAGTTAAACATGATGGCGTTACTGAAAACCTTGTTCATCATCTAAAGAATTCTAACCAACCCCCCAGGATCAGACACATCCACCCACCACGTTATAAATTCTTACAGCCAATTATAATCAAGTCAACCCAGATTTTTTTCAGAGAGAAAAGAGAGTGTTGGTTACAAGATCATTGCACACAGAGACAGGAACAGAGTCTGTAGGTGAGTTGCTCTGTGCAGATGTTGCTGTCGAATTGCCAGGAGCCCTTTTCAGAATCATTTCCTCCGGGGATAGTTCAGTGTCCAAATATCTGGAGAGCTCAGTCTTACAGCCCCGACTTCCCCCCAAATAAAGCTGGAGAAGGTCTAAGATAAAAAGATTAGGTGCCAAGGGTTTTCATAGACATTTTTGCAGCACCTCAAATCCCACACATTCTTTGGGTGTACAACACGTTTTAGAAGTCACCTTCCATTTCCTACACACCACAGGGAATTCAACTACATCAGGGGTGAGCAATAATTTTTGACGGGGTCACTCCAAGATTTTGGAAAGTGGTCGAGGACCGCCCTCTTCCATGCTATTAATGGAGGAGATGCAGGGTCTGGGATGGAGGTTGGGTGCAGAAGGGAGCTTGGGAGTAAGGGAGGGTGCAGGAGGGAGACTGGAGTCTGGGAGGAGTTTGGGTGAAGGAGGCAGTTGTGACCAAAGGCAGGGGACTGGAGTGCAGGGGTTTAGGATGTGACCTACGGTAGGAGGGGATTGTGATCTGGGTCAGGAGATTGGAGTGCCAGATCTGGGAGGGGATGTGGCTGTAAGAGGGGGACAGAGGGTTTCGGTATGTTGAGTGGGGCGGGGGGGGAACAGAAAGGGCTGAGGTGCTAGAGGCAGGCTGTTGCCAAGAGACTTACCGGCCAGCTGCCAAACTAGACTGCCTGCCTGCAGAGCTTAAAACGTTTCCCAGCCAGCCAGCCTGCTTATCTGGCCATGTGCTTCATGAATAACTGAGCCCAAGACGGGGCATGGTTCTTCTTCGCAGCCTGTTATTCCAACAAGCAGCTCCCATTGGCCGGTTTCTGGCCAGTGGGATTGTGCTGGGGGCGGGGCAGTTCCTCAAACTCCCGCCCTTGCCCCTCCAGTTTTAAAACAGAAAGGGAGCCTTATAGCTGTGTTTCTGCACAGCGCACGGAGCAAGCAGGGGAGCTTCCCTGGGGCTCCCTGTTGCCTCCGCGGGCTGGATTTGGTGGCTTACCCTGGACCATATTTTGCCCAGGCGCGAACCACATGGATTCACATCATGATCCCTAAAGCAGTTCATAGGCAGGTTACCACAAACTTTAAAGAGAGAGAAGTATACACAGTGACATCACTACACCCAAGTATAATCTAAACCTTAATATTTCCTTTTGATTTGTGAATTAACAAAATACATTCTTAGACTGCAACAAGATATAAGTAAATAAGAGACTACTACAATTCCTATCTCCTAGGGCTGGCAAGTGATTATAAAATACTTATGAATTATTTGTCTGTTAAAAAATAATAGAATACCATCCATTTACATATTTGTGGATGTTCTATACATTTTCAAATGTATTGATTTCAGTTGCAACACAGAAGTACAATAATCACTTTATATTTATCATTTCCCACAGTCCTAACACTCATGGGGTCTCTTTCCTCTTTGAACTGCTTGTTTACGAAGCTCTGAGCTCTGGATCAAATATTTCCCACAGATGAAACACTGATGGGGTCTCTCTCCTGTGTGGATTCCCTGATGTGAAAAAAGGGCTCACATCCATATGAAATTTTTTGGCACAGAGCTGTCTCTCCTGTGTGCATTGCCTGTTGTTTAAGAACATCAGTTCTCCACATAAAATATTTTCCACAGCTTAACACTTATCGTTTCTGTCTCTTGTGTGGATTAACTGATGTTTACTGAGGTCTGACCTCCTTATGAAACCTCTTCCACAGTCTAAGCACTGATGGGGTCTCTCTCCTGTGTGGATTTTCTGATGTGAAACAAGGCCGGACTTCCATTTGAAACTTTTCCCACAGTCCAAGCATTTATGAGGTCTTTCTTCTGTGTGGACTGCCCGGTGTGTAAAAAGGGCTGTCGTCTGCTTGAAACTCTTTCCACAGTCTAAGCACTTGTAGGGTCTCTCTCCTGTGTGGATTCTCTGATGCTGAATAAGCGCTGGCTTTCTTTTGAAACTTTTCCCACAGTCTAAGCACTTATGGGGTGTCTCTTCTGTGTGGACTTTCTGATGTGAAACAAGGCTTGACCTCTGTATGAAACTTTTCCCACAAGCTAAGCACTTATGGGGTCTCTCCCCTGTGTGGATTCTCTGATGTGAAACAAGGCTCGACCTCTGTATGAATCTTTTCCCACAATCTAAGCAACTATGGGGTCTCTGTCCTATATGAATTGACTGATGAGAAAGAAGGTTTAACATTCCTGGGAAACTTTTCCCACATTCTAAGCATTTATGGGATTTCTCTCCTGTGTGGACGGCCTGATGTTTAATGAGGTCTGACCTCTGTATGTAACTTTTCCCACAGTCCAAGCACTTATGGGGTCTATCTCCTGTGTGGATTGCCTGATGATTAACAAACTCGAATCTCCGTTTGAAAGCTTTTCCACATTCCAAGCACTTGTGGGGTTTCTCTCCTGTGTGGATTTTCTGATGTGAAACACGGGCAGATGGTGACCTGAAAAATTTCCCACACTCTAAGCACTTAAAAGATCTCTCTCCTGTGTGAATTCCTTGATGGTAAACAAGGTCGATCCTCCGTATGAAACTTTTCCCACACTCTAAGCACTTATGGGGTCTCTCTCCTGTGTGTGTTGCCTGATGGTAAACAAGGTCGAGTCTCCTTATAAAATTTCTTCCACAGTCTATGCACTTATGGGGTCTCTTTCCCGTATGGATTGCCTGATGTGCAACAAAGGACGTCTTCCATAAGAAATCTTTCCCACAATATAAGCACTTATAGGGTCTCTCTCCGGTGTGTATTGCCTGATGTGAAAGAAGGTTTGACCACACTTTGAAACTTTTCCCACATTCTAAGCATTTATGGGGTCTCTCTCCTGTGTGGATGGCCCGATGTTTAACGAGGTCTGACCTCTGAGCGAAACTTTTTCCACAGATGAAGCACTGATGGGGTCTCTCTCCTGTGTGGATAGCCTGATGTTCAACAAGAGTTGATTTGCATTTGAAACTTTTCCCGCAATCTAAGCACTTATGGGCTCTGTCTCCATCATGGGCTGCCCGATGTTTAACAAGGACTGACTTCTTCAGGAAACTTTTCCCACATTCTACGCAGTTATGGGGTCTCTTTCCTGTGTGGATTTCTTGATGCTTAATGAGGGCTGATCTTCTCTTGAAACATTTCCCACAATCTAAGCACTTATGGGGTCTTTCTTCTGTGTGGCTTGTCTCTTCTGTCATCAGGAATGACTTCCAATTCAAACTGTTCCCTCCCTCAAGGCGCTCAGATCCTCTCTCTCCCATTTCGCTTCTCCCGTTAGTATTAAGATCTGAGCTGTTATTGACGCTTTCCCCACGGTCCAAACATTCAAGGGGTTTCTCTCCAGTACCTACTGTCTCAATTGTAATAAGCTCTGGGCTCACAATAAATCCCTTCCCATAATCGAGCCACTCCTGATGTTCCTCTTCCTTGGGGTTTGTCTGCTGGGCTGTGGGGTCCTTGTGTCCTTCCCCATATTTAACAGATTCATCCATTTGCTCACTTGGATGGCTTCTGAGGTGCCTCTCCGGTCTGTGCCAATTTCCCCAGGCTTCTCCCTGTTCCAAACACTGGGAAACATTCCCTTCAGCTCTTCCCACAAACGTGCCCTGTGGTTCCATTTCCCCAGGAACTTCCTGATATTGAGTCTCATCACCTACTGGGAGAGAGAGACAATCGAGGCAGGAGTCACTGAGCTGGAAAGACAGAGGAACAGCACCAAGGGAAAACCTTAGGGTGGAGGGATAGCTCAGTGGTTTGAGCATTGGCCTACTAAACCCAGGGTTGTGAGATCTGGGGCAAATCTGTCAGGGATGGTACTTGGTCCTGCTGTGAGGGCTGGGGACGACACTCAATGACCTCCCAAGGTCCCTTCCAGCTCTATGAGATAGGTGTATCTTCATATATATATATAACCAGGGCTCGACAAATTATACAATCTACTCGCCCGTGGCGAGTAGATTGTGAGCCGGGTTCGGGCGATCTGCGGTTCGGCGAGCCCTGTATATAACCCAACATAATGAAGTTGAACAGACTGAGAAATTGGCTTTTGCCTCTGCTTCCCACACAACCACTCACAGGAAAGGAAACATGGGAAGGAAACTCCTGCAAGTAACGGGCCTGGTGGAAAACTGTGAGCAATATCAGCTGACTACACCCCTGCCCTGCATGAAAGGAGGAAGAACCACGGGCAAATTACTGATCCATCATGTTTGGAATTCTGAACTTTTTCATTCGTCAGACAGTTTCTGTGTCAGTCCTCACCTGTGCAGGTGCCTCTCGGGATCTCTCTTTCGTCCCCAGCCTGGAGGTCGGGCACCCAGGGCTCTTCCCCTCGTTCCAGCCGGGCGATCAGCTCAGGTTTGGGAACAGGAAACCCTGCGCAGGGAGTGAAATCAGAGCAGATTAGGGCACGTAGAGGGTGGGGAGAGCGTCTGTCCCAAGGGACATTCTGACCGTGAGTGGAACCTGTCCCCGGGCTCTGCTGGGGAATGTGCAATCCATGGTCACTGAGCCCCCTTGGGAGAGGCAAACATGTAGGGAACGAAGGAGAATTTTTACCTGCTCTCTAAGGGTTCCCAGGATCTGGGCAGTCTGGGGCCCTTGTTGAAACTAACAGCTCTGCAGTTAAACCCCTGCCTATTTCTAAACCTGCAAACCTAAGAGTCCTGCCCACAGCTTGGGAGTGTGTATGGCTGTCAATAGAGACACCCAAATGAAAGACTTCTGTTCCTTTGAAAGCTGGAGGCATGGGGAGGGGCTTAGAATGTCCTTTAATTTTTGACACCCCTGACCCATTGGAGAGAGAGTGCAAAGACACACATGTCTGTCACAGGGCAGCTGTGTCCACTGGAACCCATTCCCCTCCAACCTAACCCACCGCGGAAGAACCTGACCCGTGTCGGACACGCAGACCCCACGGCTCCTAATCCCCAAGGGGCCAGGACGCCCTTACCCAGCGAGGTCACCGCCTCGTAGTTCTCCTGCATGACGTCCCTGTAGAGGGCTCTCTGAGCGGGGCCCAGCAGCGCCCCCTGCCCCTGGGTGAAATACACAGCCACCTCCTCGAAGGTCACCCGCATCTGCAACAACAAGAGTCCCTCACCCACTGCCTGCGGCCCCAGCCACAATCCCAGTCATCACGGGATGGGGGTGGTGAGAGTACTGAAGCTCTGGGAGGGCGGGAGAAGTAGATTCTCATCCACAGCCTGTTTCCAGGAGCCAGAAGGCTTCAGGGGATGGGCAGAGAGATCCTCGTCGCTCTCCCCCCTCAGCAGACAGAGGGCAGGGCCTTCTCCCCTGGCCACACACCTAGACAGAGGCTGAGGGGGAAGCAGAGCTCTGAGCCACAGGCAGGGACAGGAATCCCGGCAGCTTCCCTTTGTGTTTCCCAGCAACCTCTGGCTGCGGGCTCAGGTCTCAGCATTGGGAGTCTGGGCCATTTTCCCCCGTCTCCTCCCTCCCCCCGCCCAGCAGCTCCCTGAAACCCCTACCTGAGCTGGCTCCATCCCGGCCATTGCCTGTCCCTGGCCCCTGGCAGACGGGCGCTCTGGAGCAAACTCTAGACGTGTCTCCTCGGCGTGTCAGGGCGAGAGGGGCAATCGGGGAGGTGTCAGAAGGGGCTTGAGTCCCTGTCACCCCCTGAATCCCCCCAGGCCCTGCCCCTGCAGACACGCGCTGGGACTCTCTGGCTCTGCCCTGTGGGAAGAAACCCAGTGAGTTTGTTACGCTCCCCCGGCCCGGCCCCTCCCGGTAGAACAAAACCCACCGAGCCCCTTTGAAGCCCCCCGCAGCAGCATCTCTGAGCCCCGCGCTGGGGAAAGAGCTGAATCGAAGGAGCCATTTTGGGCTGTGACCCCCCCAGTGTCTTGTCACCCCCGCTAGTGCCCCCTTCCCCACCCCAGCAGGGCGGTGCTTCCGCAGAGGCAGCAAGTGGCTTTTCCTCTCTCAGCTCCTCCCGGGGCCCCGCAGAGTCAGGCTGCCCAGGGGCTGCAGAAATGGAGCCAGGCAGGGCTGGGAGCTGGGAGCCTCCCTCCTCGCTTGTTGTTCCTGCTGCCCCTTCCAGTCCCTCCCCTGCCCCTTTTCATCATCCTCCCTTTCCAGGGGAGCCATGGTGAATGTCCCATGGACATGGGCCTTGGCTCTCATTGGGTGCATCAGCCATTGACACAGGTTTGAAATGGGCTGGGTCCCTGCCCCGGGCAGCAGCTCTAGGACCCACAGACACACTGGGAAACCCTCCACACCTGGCCAAGCTCACTGGCTGGTTGTTAAAATTGTCCCTTAGTGGAGAGTCACTTTTCTGCCTGGTCTCAGCCCTTTCCCCCTGGCCTCTCCATGTGCTGCACACTCCGGTGTGGATGGTGGCAGGGCCCAGGGCTGGTTCCAACCACTGCATAAAGTGTCCCGGGGCCGGTCTCAGAGGCGTGTGGCAAAGCAGGAGTGTTCTTAGTGTTTCTCTGAGCACTGTGTGTACCTCAGTTTCCCCAGAGGTAACTCCCATACCGAGGGGCTGGGATCCGGGGGTGAGATTATTGTGGGCACCCCACACAGGGCGAGTGGTGTAGCTACATCTCTGTATTAATCACAAATCTCTGTATTAATCATTTTATCATTGAAGTTTTTAACTTCGTATCTAGTTCATTTATATAGCTTTGTATTAAGTCCTTGTACATAGAAACTTTGTACCTTTTCATATAGATATAGAAACTTTGCATTAAATCTTTTGCTTTAAGTTTTGGTCAAATAGTCCCTAAGAATGACTAAGGTAAAGGGACTGTCCCTGTTGAGTGAATGAGGTGTGAATGGATAAGGTACAGAAGACAAGCACCTCAGGGCAGTTGCAAAGGTTGGAGAGGGGATGGAAGCCAGAGACCTGTTAAGTCGGCCCATTGAAAGAAAACTGGACCTATGGACGCCTTGGGAGTCAGCAGCAAGCGCCTGCTTTCGGAAGCCCCCTTTTTGCAGGTGAATGTGGCAGCATACAGACACCCCCTGCAAGAAAGCACCACAGACGTCTAACTGCATATGTATGAGATGACATTCACAGATGATGGATGTGCATGTGATGACTCACTGGTGGAGATCTGCAGAAGAGGGAAGATGCTATAAATCTACGGCATCTTGCAGGGGGGACCCCAGGTTTCATCTTGTCAACATGGGAGTATCGATCCGGAGCAGCAGAAGCCCCGCTCCACCCCTCCCCCATCTAACTCACCTGGCCAGGGCAGTTAGGGGGGCAATTATTGGCAACAACAAGAAGACGGGGTATGCTTGTGTGTGTGTGACGTATCATATGAGTATAAGGGCTGATTGAGATATGTGCTGCCAATAAATGTGGCGTTTTGCCTTTTTCCCCCTGAAAAGATCCCGCGCAGCACTGTTAAATCAACAGCGGAACTGCGGAGCGGCTACCAGGGCACCCAGAATGGGCAATGCGCTGCATCCCAGCTAGCGGTGCCCGGAGCCTGTCCTCTGCAAGGAGCCCGCCCAAGGGGGTCTGGCACAAAGGCAGAGGGGAGACCTGAGGGCAGGTGACCTGTTTGCAGAAGACAAAGCACTGGGGAGGGGCAGTGACTGGGTCTGGGAGCAGGTCAGGCTCTTGTTTTAGGACTCAGCAGGGGGAGCCCAGGGCTGGGGAGGCCCCAGGCAGGACAGGGCGGAATGGGCCTGATTTTGGTGCTGGCAAGCTCTTTCTGTGCCATATCCCTGGCCACTCCCTCTCCCTTCTGTTTTCCCAGCCAGCCCAGAGTCTCTGCTGGTGCCGAGGTGGGAGCCTGGCCCCTGGGAGGGGTGTGTTAGGCTTCCCCAAGGGTCGTGACCATGTAGACTCCCTGCTGTGGGGAGAGGGAGCCCCAACGGGGGAGACACACCCTACACCCAAGTTTTGCCTGGCTCCATTCAGAGCGGGCCCAGGGCACCACGACTGGGACTCTGCAGCCCAGGGCTGTCGGACACCCCCCATGTCCTGCCCAAGCGCTGGTTGCTTCCCCTAGCAGGAGGTGAGGGCATGTCAGGTGTCATGGGGGAGTCACCGGGCCCTGCACCCCCATCTGCAGTCAGACGTGCCTCTCAGGCAGCAGGTAGAACAGAAGGTTTATTGCTTCATGGGGACACAGAGTAGCACAGACGTGTTAGCACAGGAACTAGGAGCCGTCAGCACCATCCATGTTCTAAAGCTTCAGGGGGTAGCCAAGTTAGTCTGTAACTGGAAAACCTTAAAAAACAGCCAATAGTCTCACAGCACCTTAGAGACTCACAAAACATGTAGCTGGTTCCATGAGCTTTCGTGAGCACAACCCACTTCTCCATGGGCGCGCATGATACCATCTACGAGCTTTGTGAGTCTCTAAGGTGCTGCAAGACTATTCGCTGTTTTTAAAGTTTTTCCAGTCCCATCCATGCTGGGCAGAAGGGGGCCCAAAGCCTGGCCTCCCTCCTCCCCTGTATCCTAAGCCAGCCAAGACCCCTCACACACTCAGCAATGGGGCCCAGCCCTCAAGGCAGCCCGGCCACCTCCTTTGTCCAGATTCCCAGGCAAAAGGTGTCACCTGGTCGCCACCCCACCTAGGCTCAGGTGAGAAGACAGTCTGTGACACTGGGTATCTGCTGGGCTGGGGAAGCCTCCCCTCAGTGAGAGTCACACCCAACACTCCCATCCCCAGCTGGGCACCGGTGCAGCGCCCAGGGAAACTGAGGCACGGGACAGTAGAAATCACATGCAACAGAACAAAGCAAACAGAGCGAGGGCAAACCCCAGGAGGTCACAGCAGGGGACTTGCCTCCAAGGAAACATCCCAGGCAGGTTGGGAAACACAGAACATGTCTAGTAACCACCGCCTCCCCCCCTTTCTGGGCGCGGGTGCCGCTCTCCCCATCTCTGTCCTCTCTCTTTTCGGTTCTGCTCCCTCGGGTCTGTGGCAAGGAGAGTTCTCTGCCCCGAAGTCCTGGATCCGCCACGGCGGGGAAAGGCGACTCTGCCCCCCAGCTCGGACCTACTGTAATGGGGGGGCTGGCGCCCCTCCCCCGCCACGGGCCACTGGAGCTGCGGCCGCCCTGGAGAGGTGCCTCTCCCCTGCCCCCAGCTGCTGCAGTGAAAGCGAGTGGGGGTCCTCTAGCCCTGGGCAGCCCGCTGCCCCAAACTCCTCCGCAGGCAACCCACGTGGAGCGCTTCCCCCCCCCCCAGCAGTGCGCTGCTCGGACCAGGGGGGAGGTCTCGGGCGGGGCGGGGCAGCAGATCGCGCTAAGCAGCAGCCTCCGCGACTGGGAGCACAAAGCAGCAGCTGGGGGGCAACGAGGGCGGGGTAACGTGACCCCGCCCCACCCGGCGGCAGCTGCCCTGAGCCCGGGCGGGGAATCGCAGCCAGCTCCGCTGGGAGCAGCCTGGGGCCAAACCCTCCCCCTGCAGCCCAGGGGCACCGGGGCGCCGCTCCCGGGTGGTGTCTCCTACCTGCCCCCCAAGCGCTGCCCGGCCTGGGGCTGGGCCGGGCAGGGGCTGGGGGCGCTGCCCGGGGAGAGGATCCTGGGGAGGGAGCAGCGGGACTGGCCCTGCTGGAGATTCCCCCTCCCGGCTGCAGCCCCGCTCGGGGGGGTGTGTCTCTCACCTGGGCGCTAAGCGCTGCCCCTCCCGCTTCCTTCCTGCTGCCGGGCCTGACCAGCGATCGCTTCCCCCAGCTCCTGCTGCTGCTGGGTCCTAGCGAGAAACCCACCGGATTGAGCTTCACCTCCCCGGGCCTGGCTCTGTCAGGCTCACAGACTCCTCCTGAGCCTGGGCTGCCCTCCCAGACAACCCAGCTAAATGTGCTGGGGTGACTGAAAATCTTGTTCATCATCTAAAGAATTCTACCAAACCCAAAGGATCAGACACATCCACCCACCACGTTATGAATGCTGAATTCCTACCGCCAATGATAATCAACTCGCCCCAGTTTTATTAAGACAGAGAGTATTGTTCTCAAGGTCATTTGTACCTAGAACAGAGTCCGTAGATCACTGGCGCTGCGGAGATGTTGCTTTAGAATTGCCAGGAGCCCTTTTCAGAATCATCTCCACAGGTGGCAGTTCAGTGTCCAAATATCTGTGCAGTCCAGATGCGTGTGCGGAGCTCAGTCTTACAGCTCCGACTCCCCCCAAATAAAGCTGGAGAAGGTCTGAGAGAAAAGGATCCGGTGCCAAGAGTTTTTATAGACATTTTTGCAGCCTCTCAACACCACAGTCCTTGGGCAAACAACAGGTGTTGGAAGTAACCTTCTATTTCCTACCCGTAGCAGGGAATTCGACTACATGGATTCCCATCATGATCCCTAAAGCAGTTCATAGGCAGTTTACCACAAACTTTAAAGAACGATCTAGACAATGACATCATGACTCCCGGATTTAATCTAAACCTTAATATTTCCTTTTGACTTCTGAATTAATAGAATACATTCCTAGATGGGAACAAGATATAGGTACACACCAACTCCTATCATTGCTATCTTCTAGGGCTGTCAAGAACTGTATACATTAAATTGGAATTAATTGTGCTGTTAAACAATGGAATACCATTTACATAAATATATCTGGATGTTTTATACGTTTTCAAATATATTGATTTCCATTGCAACACAGAATACAAAGGACAACAGTCACTTTATATTTTTGTTACAAATACTTGCACCTCTGCAGCCATTTAAAATAGATGTCACATTAGCGATCCTCCAGTCATTAGGTAGAAATGATTATTTAAACGATGGGTTGCAAACCAGTTAGTGGTTCTGCCATTTCACATTTCAGTTCCTTCAGAACCTTTGGGTGAATTCCATCTGGTCCTGGTGGCTTATTACTGTTTAGTATAAATATTTGTTCCAAAATCTCCTCCAATAACACCTCAACATGGGACAGCTCCTCAGATTTGTCACCTAAACAGAATGGCTCAGGTCTACAGGGGGCCAAAGCCAAAGTCGTAAAAGCCTCTTTAGGAAGAAAAGCGGAAAAAGATACACAAATTGTGGTTTGCAATTTGCATATCTTTTTCTGACTTTTCTTTGTAGTATAGACACAGCCCCTCTCTCTCTCGCCACAGGTCTACTTGTTGGTTTTAAAAGTTGTTTTTCAAGTTACAAACTAACATGGCTACCCCTCTGAGACTATTAGAGCACAGAATTACTCTCCATTGAGATTCTATGAAAGTTTGGTTATTTTAAGATTTTTACTTCATTTGATTCTACGCTTTTTTTCACATACACTGCCACTCCCTTACCAGCATGGCCTGTTCCGTCCTTCTGACAAAAGGAAGTTTTTCTTCACTCGACGCACAGTCAACCTGTGGAACTCCTTGCCAGAGGATGCGGTGAAAGGTAGAACTTTAACAGGGTTCAAAAAAGAGCTAGATAGACTCATGGAGGTTAGGTCCATCAATGGCTGTTAGCCAGGATGGGTAGGAATGGTGTCCCTAGCCTCTGTTTCTCTGGAGGTGGGTGACAGAGAAGGGATCACGTGAGGATTATCTGTTGTGATTTCTCCCTCTGGGTCATCTGGTATTGGCCACCGTCAGCAGACAGGATACTGGCTAGATGGACCTTTGGTCTGACCCAGTATGGCCGTTCTTATGTTCTATATATTTTGTGCTTGGGTATTGTCATTTCTAAGCTGTCTCCCATTACAAGATATGATTGTCACCAGACTGTTTCTCATCAGAGCTCACCTTGCTCTTTATTATCTTCCTTTCTCTTCTCTTTATTAGGACATAGAGAATCTGTATTAATAAATCCCCCTCTAGTGGGGGTGTCTGTCTGATCCTTGTGTTCCTCCGTACCCGTCGGTTTCCCCCCAGCTCCTCCTTAGAAACCCCCTCTAAGACCTTTCCAAGTTTAAGGGCCAGCAATCTGGTTCTATTTTGGTTTTGGTGGAGCCCATCCTCCCTATAAAGGCTCCCTCTTCCCCAAAAGTTTCCATAGTTCCTAACAAATCAAAACCCCTCCTCCGTACACCATTGTGTCACCCATACATTGAGACCCTGCATTTCTGCCCAACTACCTCTCCTTATGCATCGAACTGGAAGCATTTCAGAAAACTCTACCATGGAGGCTTTGTGACCTATGAGGGAAGACTGAAAGAATTGGGCTTGTTTAGTTTAGGAAAGAGAAGATTGAGAGGGGACATGCTAGCAGTTTTCAAATATCTAAAAGGGTGTTACATGGAGGAGGGAGAAAAATTGTTCTCCTTGGCCTCTGAGGATAGGACAAGAAGCAATGGGCTTAAACTGCAGCGAGGGAGGTATTGGTTGGACATTAGGAAAAACTTCCTTTCTGTCCGGGTGGTGAAACACTGGGGCTGCGTCTAGACTGACATGATTTTGCGCAAAAGTGGCCGCTTTTGCGCAAAATCTTGCCGCCTGTCTACACTGGCCGCTTGTATTTGCGCAAGAACACTGACTTTGTAATGTACAAAATCAGTGGTTCTTGCACAATACTCTCAACGCTCCCGCTCGAGGATAAGCCCTCTTGCGCAAGTATTCTTGCGCAAGAGGGCCAGTGTAGACAGCCACGTTTATTTCTTGCGCAAGAAAGCCTGATGGCTAAAATGGCCATCGGAGCTTTCTTGCACAAGCGTCTACACTGCACGGATGCTTTTGTGCAAAAGCAAATCTTTGCGCAAAGGCACATGCCAGTATAGACGCTCTCTTGCACAAATACGGAAAACTTTTCCATTAAAAAAACTTTTCCATTAAAAGTATTTGCGCAAAATCTTGCCAATCTAGACACAGACTTGAATAAATTGCCTAGGGGGGTTCTGGAATCTCCATCACTGGAGATATTTAAGAGCAGGGTAGACAGACACCTGTCAGGGATTATCTAGATGGTGCTTGGTCCTGCTGTGAGGGCAGGCGACTGGACCAGATGACCTCTTGAGGACCCTTCCAGTTCTAGTATTCTATGATTCTACATTCTCTTAAACTAGCTGCCTAATTTTCGTCTCCAGGGTCTGTCTCCTATCATTCCCCATGTCATTGGTACCTACATACAACATGACCACCAAGCTCCTTCCCTGCACTAGACATACATCTATCTAGATGTCTTCTGAGATCTGCAAGCTCTGCAACAGGCAGAGAAGTCACCATGTGGTTCTACCTCAGCTATGTTCCTAATGATCGAATTCTCAATGACGAATACTTGTCTCTTCCAAAAAACTGGAGTTCCCTTACCCCGAGAGATATCCTCCATGCGAAAGGAGACCACCATGTCATCTGGAAAGAGGGTTTCCACTCTGGAATCATTTCCCTCTCCTCCAGTTGGATGTTCTCCTTCCTTGAGGAGAATGAATTTTTTAAAATCACAATTAATTTTTTTGACTTAATCGCACAAGTTAATGGCGATTAATCAACAGCACTAGTATCTTCTTCCAATTTTTTAACAATATGACTTTACATTTCAAAGTTCTAGACTATATAAATGTGGAACACCAGTAACACCTCTACCTACCCTGCTTTTAAAGGTTAAATCTTGATCAGTTAAACTGGAAGTAACCCTTTTTGATCCTGTGTCACAGAAGTCTAGATCCTATGTGAATTCTCTCACATTTAATGAAGTGTGCAACTTTAGCCACCATACAAGCACATTCACGGAGTCCCACTCGAGTGTGGGCTGACTGATGCTGAAAACAGCATGACCGACGAATGAAACTTTTCTCACAGTCCAGTCACAAATGGGGTAACTCTCCTGTGTGAATTACTTGATGTTTAACAAGGGCTGACCTCCATAAGAAACTTTTCCCACAGTATAAGCACTTATGGGGTCTCTCTCCTGTATGGATTGCCTGATGGCCAGCAAGGTCAAATCTCCGTTTAAAACTTTTTCCGCACTCTATGCACTGATGAGGTCTCTCTCCTGTGTGGATTCTCTGATGTGAAACAAGGCCTGATTTCCATTTGAAGCTTTTCCCACAATCTAAGCAATTATGGGGTTTTGCTCCTGTGTGGACTGCCTGGTGATTAACAAGGTCGGGCCTCCGTATAAAACTTTTTCCACAGTCTACACACTGATGGGGTCTTTCTCCTGTGTGAATTCTCTGATGTGAAACAAGGGCTGACCTCCATTTGAAACTTTTATCACAATCTAAGCACTGATGGGGTCTCTCTCCTATGTGGATTTTCTGATGTGAAACTAGGGTTGACCTCCATATGAAACTTTTTCCACAGTCTAAGCACTTACGGGGTTTCTCTTCAGCTTGGTCTGCCTGATGGTTAACAAGTTGAGACTGCTGTATAAAATTATTTCCACAGTCCAAGAAAGTATGAGGTCTCTCTCTGGTGTGTATGGCCTGATGCAAATCAAGGGCTGACCTCTTTATGAAACTTTTCCCACAGATTAAGCACTTATGGGGTCTCTCTCCTGTGTGGATTGCCTGATGTTTAACAAGCTCTGACCTCTGTATGAAACTTTTTCCACAGTCTAAACACTTATGTGGTCTCTCGCCTGTGTGGATTCTCTGATGTCTAAAAAGGGCTGACTTCCATTTGAAACTTTTCTCACAGTCTAAACACTTGTGAGGTCTCTCTCCTTTGTGGATAGGCTGATGTTTAACAAGGTCAGACTTCCATATGAAACTCTTTCCACAGTCTAAGCACTTGTGTGGTGTGTTTCCTGTGTGGATTGCCTGATGAAAAACAAGGTGGGATCTCCCTTTGAAACTTTTTCCACAATCTAAGCACTTATGGGATCTCTCTCCTGTGTGGATTTTCTGATGTGCGACAAGCCCAGACTTCCATTTAAAACTTTTTCCACAGTCTAGGCACTTATGCGGTCTCTCTCCTCTGTGGACTGCCTGATGGCTAACAAGGTTGTGCCTCCGTATAAAACTTTTTCCACAGTCTGAGCACTTATGGGGTCTCTCTCCTGTGTGGATTCTCTGATGTGAAACAAGGGATGACTTCCATTTGAAACTTTTATCACAGACGAAGCACTGATGGGGTCTCTCTCCTATGTGGACTTTCTGATGTGAAACAAGGGCTGACCTCCATAGGAAACATTTTCCACAGTCTAAGCATTTATAAGGACTCTCTCCTATATGGGTTGTCTCAGGTATACTCTGGGCTGTCTTACAATTCAAGCAGTTCCCTCCCTCAAGGCACTCATACCCTTTCTCACCCATTTGGCTTCTCTCATGAGTATTAAGATCTGAGCTGTTATTCACACTTTCCCCACAATCCAAACATTGAAGGGGTTTCTCGCCAGCACCTACTGTCTGCATTATAAGCTCTGGGCTCACAATAAATCCCTTCCCATAACTGAGCCTTTCATTGTGTTTCTCTTCCTTGGGGTTTGTCTGCTGGGCTGAGGGATTCTTATGTCCTTCCCCACATTTAACAGATTCGTCCATTTGCTCACGTTGATGGTGTCCCAGCAGCCTCTCCGGCCTGAGCCAGTTTCCCCAGGCTTCTCCCTGTTCCAAGCACTGGGAAACATTCCCTTCAGCTCTTCCCACAAAGATCGGTTGCGATTCCATCTCCTCAGGAATTTCCTGCTGTTGATTCCCCTCTTCATTCTCACTGGCTTTCCCATCGCCTGCTGGGAGAGAGACAATCCAGGCAGGAGTCACTGAGCTGGGGAGAAAAAGGGGCAGCACCAAGGGAAAACCCAACACACTGAAGTTGCACAGAACGAGCAATTGGATTGTCCCTCCGCTTCCCACACAACCATTCACACAGAAAGAAACATGGGAAGGAAATTCCTGCAAGTAACAGAATGGATGCAAAACTATGAGCAATGTCTGCTGACTACACCCTGCCCTGCATGAGAGAAGGAAGAAGCGAAGGCTACTACTGATACCTAATTTGGGGGGTTCTCAAGTTTTTCCTTAATTTGCCAAATGCTGTTTCAATCCTCACCTGTGCGGGTGCCTCTCAGGATCTCTCTTTCCTCCCCAGCCTCGAGATCGAGCACCCAGGGCTCTTCCCCTCGTTCCAGCCGGGCGATCAGCTCAGGTTTGGGAACGGGAAACCCTGCGCAGGGGGTGAAATCAGAGCAGATCAGGGTACATGGAGGGTGGGGAGAGCATCTGTCCCAAGGGACATTCCGTGAGTGGAACCTGTCCCCAGGCTCTGCTGGGGAATGTGCAACCCAAGAGGATGGGAACATGGTCACTGAGCCCCCTTGGGAGAGGCAGACGTGTGGGGAGATGAGAGGAATTGTGATGCCCTCCCTAGGAGTTCCCAGGATCTGGGCAGTCTGGGGCCCTTGCTGACACTCACAGCTCTGCAGTTACACCCCTGCCTATTTCTAAACCTGCAGAGCCCAGAGCTCTCCCCACGGCTGGAGCTCGTCCCAAGGAGGGAGGGGAACAGGGATTCTGGGTGCGAGTGAGAAACAACACAGACAGGAGGATACATGGTCCCCGCTCCTTGACATCTAGAGGGGTTGGGTGGGGATGATTTAGCATGTCCGTTAGGGTTTGACACCCTGGTCTCACTGCACAGGGTGCGGAGATGCAAGTCACTCTCCCCCGGCAGCTGTGCCCATGGAACCCATTCCTGTCCAGGCCACCTGAGCAGGGAAGAACCTGACCCGTGTCAGACACGCAGACCCCACAGCTCCTAATCCCCGAGGGGCCAGGACGCCCCTTACCCAGCGAGGTCACCGCCTCGTAGTTCTCCTGCATGACGTCCCTGTAGAGGGCTCTCTGAGCGGGGCCCAGCAGCGCCCCCTGCCCCTGGGTGAAATACACAGCCACCTCCTCGAAGGTCACCCGCATCTGCAACAACAAGAGTCCCTCACCCACTGCCTGCAGCCCCAGCCACAATCCCATTTATCACTGGAAAAAAAAACTCTGGGAAGGCTGGAGTGGTTGAATCCCATCCCCAGCCTGTTTAGAGCAGTCAGGAGGCTTCAGGGGATGGATAGAGAGATCATCCTGCCCCTCCCCCTCAGCAGACAGAGGGCAGGGCCTTCTCCCCTGGCCACACACCTGCTAGCCAGAGGCTGAGGCGGAAGCAGAGCTCTGAGCCACAGGCAGGGACAGGAAATCCGGCAGCTTCCCTTTGTGTTTCCCAGCAACCTCTGGCTGGGGGCTCAGGTCACAGCATTGGGAGTCTGGGCCATTTTCACAGCCCTGCCCAGGGGGGCTGGGGCCTGGGTTAGAAGTGGGGGCCCGGTCACACCCTGCCCATGGAACTGCTCAGAAACCCAGCAGCTTCATCCCACCCTGTCTCCTCTCTCCCCCTAGTTCCCCCCGCCCAGCAGCTGCCTGAAACCCCCTACCTGAGCGGGCTCCATCCCGGCCATTGCCCAGCCCTGGCCCCTGGCAGACGGGCGCTCTGGAGCGAACTCTAGACGTGTCTCCTCAGCCTGTTGGGCAAGAGGGGTGATGGGGGAGGTGTCAGAAGGGGCCTGAGTCCCTGTCTCCCCCGGTGTCCCCCCAGGCCCTGCCCCTGCAGACATGCGCTGGGACTCTCAGGCTCTGCCCTGCTGGGAAGAAACCCAGTTAGTCTGTTACCCACCCAGCCCGGCCCCTCCCGCTAGAACAAAACCCACCAAGCCCCTTTGAACCCCCCCTGCAGCATCTCTGAGCCCTGCGCTGGGGAAGGAGAAGACTTGAAGGAGCCATTTTGGGCTGTGGCCCCCCCAGTGTCGTGTCACCCCCGCTAGTGCCCCCTCCCCCAGCCCAGTAGCGTGGTGCTTGGAGGCTTTTCCTCTCTCAGCTCCTCCCAGGGTCCCTGCAGAGTCAGGCTGCCCAGGGGCTGCCGGGATGGAGCCGGGCAGGGCTGGGAGCTGGGAGCCTCCCCACCCTCATTTGTTGCTCCTGCTGCCATTTGTAGCCTTGTGGGCTAATTTGCCCTGGTATTTAGTGCGACAACAGCCCAGCTTCATTATAGTCACTGCTACATTTTATTTTACTGTCTTGGATTCAGCAGCCATGCAAGTCACCTATGGTCTGTGTATGTGGAAATAGAGATGCACATTACCTGCCTCACGAAGTTGGGGTATTTGGGACTATGCTAAAGTATTAATTAACCTTTTTACTATGCATTTTAGCCATGTGTGTCTGTCTGTTGATGAGTCCGTTTGTCCAAGAACTCCTCCTTCATTGTAAGAGAGAGGACCGCTAAATTTGCTAGGCCACTTCCTCTTCTCCTAAATCATGGTCAGGGTTTGGTTGTGCCACGACAACAGGATGTGGGTGCAATTTGATTGTTTCTCATGAACATGCACAAGAAGGCGCAGGGTTGGAGAGGGCCGCTCTGCAGTGTTCCCTCTGGTTGTGCCCATGTGAGGAATGAATTTTGTTCTGCGCACCAAGGTGCAGGGGAGGAAGGACCCACACAGCCATGCTGGTGCACAGAACAAAATTTGTTCCACATACGCAGGGTGTGTAGCAGGGATGGGACCAAAGTGTGGGACAGGACTCCAGGTTGGGGCAGAGATGAGAGCTCTATTGGGGGGGGGCGAGCTCTGGCGTGGGGCTGGGGAGGAGGGGTTCAGGGTGCAGGCTGCCCCAAAGAAGAGAGAACAGACAACCCCCAACCCCTCTCATCACAGCAACTTGGGGCCAGGTGAGAAGCACCTGTCGGGGGAGCGCTGCTGCAGCTGCAGCAGGCACAGCCAGGGAAAGGGGGCATGTCCCCTGGCTGGGAGGGGAGACAGTCCCACAAGAAGACACACGAACTCTGAAATACAGAGTACATAGCTATCCCTTTCTCCATCCCTGCCCCCTGGGGTCATAGCTGTCCCGGCCCTTTTGCTGCCCCCTTGTGGTTATTCTGTAGTACAGCTGTCCCTCTTACCAGAGCCCTCCCTTTATGGGGTACGATCCAAAGGCTCAGACACAAAAAGTTAATAAAAGAAAAACTTTCTAACCCCTCCCCAACCCTGGGCCCATGGGCTTGCACTTGCACTGGAGCGGCTCCTCTCACCTGGCCCCAAGCTGCTGTGGTGAGAGAGGGCTGGGGGGACTCCTCTCTCCCCAGGGCAGCCTGTATACCAAACCCCTCCTCTCCAGCCCCACCCCAGAGTCTGCACCCCCAACTAGAGCTCTCACCTCTGCCCCAACACCCTGACACCCTGCGAATGTGGAATGAATTTTGTGCTGTGCACCAGCCTGGATGTGGGGGACCCTCCTCACCTGCACCTTGGTGCGCAGAACAAAATTCATTCCTCACATGGGCACAACCAGAGGGAACACTGCAGAGTGGGACATGGGAGCTAAGAGCCTGCCACAGGCATGAGGAAAAGTCCCTCTGTGCCCCCCAGCCCCAGGTGTGGCCCCCCCACGCCGCCCAGGCTGGGGGCTGGCGGCAGCTGCCCTGGGCCCGGGCGGGGAATCGCAGCCAGCTCCGCTGGGAGCAGCCTGGGGCCAAACCCTCCCCCTGCAGCCCGGGGGCACCGGGGCGCCGCTCCCGGGGGGGGTCTCTCTTACCTGCCCCCCAAGCGCTGCCCGCCCTGGGGCAGGGGTTGGGCCGGGCAGGGCCTGGCCGGGCTGGGGGCGCTGCCCGGGGAGAGGCTCCTGGGAGGAGCAGCAGGACTGGCCCTGCCGGAGATTCCCCCTCCCGGCTGCAGCCCGGGCTCCGGGGCCCCGCAGCAGCCCCCGCCGGGGCTCGGGGATCCAGCCCGGAGCCTGGCCCCAGAGTCCCCGCCAGCAGCGGCGGCGAGTCGCTTCCTGCGCCCGGGCGGAGCCAGCGATCGCTCCCCCCGCGCCTGCTGCTGCTGCTGCTGCTGGGTCCTAGCGAGACACGCGCCGCGCCCCCTTGGCCTGGCTCTGCCCCGCTCACAGACCCCTCGGGAGCAGCCAGCCCGGGGCTGTGGGGGGAGGATGTTTGGCGGCCTCAGAGTGGGGCAGCCCCGCCCGCTGGGGCCGCTCAGACACTTTTATCTCAAATACTTTAGGAGAAAAAAAGGTCAGGAGAACCGGTCAGTGGGCACAGAGGTCGCAGGGAAATGGTCCTTCTCTTGTGCTGGCTCTTTCCGGCCCTACAGCGTTCCATAGAAATGGCTCATGGGAGGATCCGAGTCTTTGCGCCCTCCCTCCTTTCCCAGAGACCTGCCTGACTTGGAGGACGGCCCCTCCCTCTCCCCTGTGGGGCAGAGGCCTCCTCAGGCAGCAAGGATTCCTAGGGGCCTCGCACCCCAATCTTGCCATCACTTGTCATGGGGCTAAGGTGTCCCCACTTTCTTTCCACTCCTACCACTTCCCTGAGCTCTCCCCTGCCGGTTGCACACAGTTCAGCATCCATACAATGTATTAAAGAGCAACTAATGAAAAAATAGGGGAAAAATAGGAAGACAGAGCCCAAAGTAGGTGCAGAACTTACGATCACAAGTCCAGTGGGATTGTCCTGCGGCTGGGTGACTGTGTACCAGTTTGTAACCATAGACGCCGGGGTGTAATAAAATACAGGACAAGTGGCAGTCGAGTCCTACATTCTAGTTGCTCGCTAGAGCTGCCTGTTTACACCATCCAACCTGACCCAGGAGGGTTGTAGAGAGCAGTGCCTAGAGACCAGCTAAATTGCACTCAGAGCAGTCAGGGACCCTGGGAGGCGCAGATCATCCTGCTCCGAGGAGACTAAATGAATTGGGAAATGGTTCTAGTCCCACAAACTGACTACAGAGGGAAACAGAGTACGGCAAACCCAAACCGAAAAGGGTGCCTCTGCACAGCACCCGAAACTGAAAATAAGATACACACTTTGCGCTACGCAAACTGCATATCTTATTTTGAATTTGATTATTTTGAAATGTGGCGCATCTACTCAGCACCAAATTTCGAAATAATGCAGTATTTCAAGCTATCCCATAACCCTTGTGCTATGAGTTTTACAGGGATGGTGAAATAGTGTGCCCACTATTTAAAAAAATATTTTGCAATAACAGGCGGCTTGTGTAGATGTTGGGTAGCTATTCCAGGATACCTCCGGTATCCTGAAATAGCTGTGCAATGTAGATGTACCCAAAGAAAATAACAAAATCCCTCCAACTCACCCAGAATTACTTACGGACAGGGAAAGAGAAAATGTGGGTAAACTAAACTGCTCAAGATAGTTAAGAACAAAGCAGACTGTGAAGAGCTTCAAAAAGATCTCACCAAACTAAGTGATTGGGCAACAAAATGGCAAAGTAATGCACATTGGAAAAAATAATCCCACCTATACAATATGATGCGGACTAATTTAGCTATAACTACTCAAGAGAGATCTTGGAGTCATTATGGATAGTTCTCTCAAAACATGTACTCAGTGCCACACAGTGGAGTCAAAAAAGCAAACAGAATTTTAGGAGTCAGTAAAAAAGGGATAGAGAATAAGACAGAGAATATCTTATTGCCTCCATATAAAACCATGGTACATGCACATCTTGAATACTGCATACAGATCTGGGCGCCTCATCTCAAAAAGCATTGGAAAAAGTTCAGAGAAGGGCAACAAAAAATGATTAGGAGTTTGGAATGGGTCCCGTAGGAAGAGAGATTAAAAAGACTTGGACTTTTCAGGTTAGAAAATAGGAGACTAAGGGGGGATATGGTGGAGGTCTATAAAATCATGGTTGGTGTGGAAAAAGTGACTAAGGAAAAGTTATTTATGTGTTCCCATAATATAAGAACTAGGGGTCACCAAATGAAATTAATAGGTAGCAGGTTTAAAACAAACAAAAGGAAGTTTTTCTTCATGCAGTGCACAGTCAACCTGTGGAAATCCTTGCCAGAGGATGTGGTGAAGACTAGGACTTTAACAGGGTTCAAAAAAGAGCTAGATAGATTCATGGAGGTTAGGTCCATCAATGGCTATTAGCCAGGATGGATAGAAATGGATGACAGGAGAGGGATCACGTGACGATTCTCTCCCTCTGGGATGTCTGGCATTGGCCACTGTTGGCAGACAGGATACTGGGCTTGATGGAACTTTGGTTATCTTATGATAATGAACCACTAGTCTCAAGAAGGTCCCAGAGAATTATTGAGGGCACACTGCCTGTGACATTTAGCAATGCCACTGCTATCGGCTCTATGCAGCACTTTAATGACTGTTAGCATGTCTCATAGGAAGAAGCAGACACAGAATGTTAAATGTTCTTTTGTTAATTGTTATTGTGTTTTTTCCGGTGTGATGATGGGATATGTTGCTAATATGGCGCCTGGATGAACTGATGTGAATATTGTGGCTGTGGCAGTATTTTAGCAATGGGAATGGAAGGTGATTATTGGCTCCTTACTGAAACTCCATAGTTGGGGGTGGAGGGGTTGGCTGACTAGCACCCAGGACCTAAAGCAGTGGTCACCAACCAGTCGATCGGGATCTGCCGGTAGATCTTGGAGCCTCTGATAGGGGATCCTGACTGTTTGGCTGGGAAACTCTCAAGTGGTGGTACTTCAGTTGCCCCTCCACCCACTGTCATGCTGCTCCTGCCCTCTGCCTTGGAGGTGCCCCCCTGGGAGCCTTCTGCTTGCTGTGCAGAGTGTGGGAGGGAGAAGGGGGAGCACAGATGTCAACGTATACTCCCTGCCTTCACTTCTGTACCCCGTCCCCATACAGCGAGAAGGGAATGGAGGGAGCGTGGCAATGCAAATCTCTGTCACTCTCACACACTGTGTGTGTGTGTCTCTGTCATTCTCTCAGGTGCACACTGTCCTTCCCTCTCATCTCCTGACCCAACACATATGTAGGGGATTGTTGTTACTTCTTTTGCTGTTTGCAAAGTGGGTTAGTTTGGGTTTGTGACTGGTCGGTGCATTTCACCATTTTCATTTCTAACTCTTAAATTTAATTCTTTGAGTTCTAAAAATGTAACCTGTCGTGGCAGGAATAATTATCCCTGTGGTAACTGCTGCTCCTGGACGTGGCTGGCATCTCCCTGAAGCCCCTGAGAGAGGCAGAGCAGGGGGTCTTCACATGCTGTCCTTGCCTGGAGACACCACTCCTGCAGCTACCAGTGACCAAAAACAGGGAACCGTGGTCAGTAGAAGCTGTGAGCTCAGTGCCTGTAGATGAGGGGCAGCACATGGCGCCATGGAGTCATTGCTGTACATGCTAGCTGCTTTCAGGAATGGTACAGGGCCAGGGAAGGAGTAAGCCTGCCTTAACTACACAGCTCCACCAGCCAGAAGCCATCTCAGTTAAATGGTGCCCAGCCAGAGACTGTTTCCTGAACCCCTGTCCCAGCCCTGAACCTCCTCCTACACCAAACCTCCTGCCCACGACATGAGTCCCCCTGCACCCAAACTCCTTCCCAGAGCTTGCACCCTGAACCCCCTCCTGGACCCCAAAGCCCCACCTGAGACTAAGCCTGGAGCTCCTTCCACACTCCAAATCCCTTAACCCAAGACCAGAGCCTGCACCCCAACCCTTACCCTCAGCCTGGTGAAAGTGAATGAGGTTTGGGGAGGAAGGAGAATGTAGTGAGAAGGGTGAGGTCTTGGAGAAAGACTGGAGTAGGGGCAGGGTCTCAAAGAAGGGGCGGGAAGGAAGTGGGGCAAGGGTATTTGGGTTTGAGGTAGATCTTACATTGCACTTAAACTGAAAAAGTGGTCTTGTGGTTAAAAAGGTTGGAGATCACTGACCTAAAGGAAAGGGAAAAGTTGATGACAAATCAAGACTTTGAGCCTGGCAGTCCCCAGGGGCAAGGATGAAGGCCCATTGGTCCAGGTCAGCTGGATTGACAGGGCGGTCCATCTAATGAGGGGAGTAGGATTCCGTCTTCCATACGAGCTGGATTTGCCTGGTTCAGACGGTGAGGGGCAGAGTTAAGGAGAAATTAGGGGTCCAAGCTGAACTGGGCAGCAGAGCCAGGCCAGCCAGAGAGAGTCAGGGACACAGCCCAGAGAGCAGACCCTGGGCTGGGAGCAGGGCTGCAGTCCCAGAGGGGCAGAGAAGCAGCCCAGGGAGCTGGTGGGCAGAGAGGGGAGTTGGAGCAGTGGAACAAGGATTGGGAAAGCCACAGGAGGTGTGGGGGGAGGGGACCTCAGCAGAGGGCTCAGCACAGGGACAGACTCCCCCAGCCAAGGCCAGACCAAGAAGGGGGAGGATCATAATCCCAATGGGGGCAGGCGTGTGGCCCCCACCACAGCATATGTCTGACCGGCAGCATCCCTGCAGCTCTGCCAGGGCCAGGCACCAGGGCTGGGACCAGTGAGGGACAGGCTGGGAACAGGCCAGAGATGTTGTTTGGGCTTCCCCGGATCCCACCGCCTCACGAGGGGCTTCTCCGATTTCCCCTTATTTCTCCATGAGCTGCAGTGTCCAAACCTGGCGCTGATTGTGACTCTGAGCTCTGGGCAGTGGGCAGGAAAGGGGCCTGACAGTCAATGCCTGGGGCCAGGCACTAGGACCCAGCAGGCGCGGGGGGAAGCGATCGCAGGGGTCGCTCAATCCCCGGCCGCAGGAAGCGAGTCGCCGCCGCTGCTGGCGGGGACTCTGGGGCCAGGCTCCGGGCCGGATCCCCGAGCCCCGGCGGGGGCTGCTGCGGGGCCCCGGAGCCCGGGCTGCAGCCGGGAGGGGGAATCTCCGGCAGGGCCGGTCCCGCTGCTCCCTCCCCCAGGAGCCTCTCCCCGGGCAGCGCCCCCAGCCCGGCCAGGCCCTGCCCCAGCCCCACAACGGGCAGCGCTTGGGGGGCAGGTAAGAGAGACCCCACCCCCGCCAGTGCGGCTGGGACGGAGGCTGCTGCTCAGAGCGATCTACTGCCCTGCCCCGCCCGCAGCCGCTCCGCCCCCCCCCCCCCCATGGGCCCAAGAACAGCCCTGGGGAGGGCTGAGGGACAGAGAGGGGCTCCAGGCACCGCTAGCTGGGGTGCAGCGCTTCGGGCATTCTGGGTGCGTAGGCAGCCGCTCTGCTGTCCCACCTGCCCCCGGAGGGGGGGGCGGGGGCCCACAATAATCTCCCAGCCAGATCCCAGACCCCTCGGCACGTGAGTAGCCCCTGGGGAAACTGAGGCACGGGCAGTGTCAGAGAAACATTAAGAACGTTCCGCTTCATCACACGCCTCTGAGACCGGCCCCTGGGGCACTCTGTGCCGTGGCTGGGAACCAGCCCCGGGCTCTGCCAGCATCTGAGCCTACTGGTGATGGAGAGACCTGGGGGGAAGACCGGAGCCAGGCAGGAAAGTGACTCTGCCCAAAGGGGCCTTTCAGGGACCGGCTGACGAGTTGGTCCCAGGTGGGGAGGGTTTCCTAGGGTGTCTGTGAGTCCCTGAGCTGCTGCCCTGCGCAGGGACCCAGCCCGGTTCAAAGCCGTGCCAGTGGCTGCTGCGCCCAATGAGAGCCAAGGCCCATGTCCATGGGACACTCACCATGACTACCCTGGAAAGGGAGGATGATGAAAAGGGGCAGAGGCGGGACTGGAAGGGGCAGCAGGAGCCACAAGTGAGGACGGAGGCTCCCAGCTCCCATGCCCTTCTCCATCCCTGCAGCCCCTGGGCAGCCTGACTCTGCAGGAACCCTGGGAGGAGGTGAGAGAGGAAAAGCCACCAAGCACTACCCTTGCTGGGCTGGGGGAGGGGGCACTAGCAGGGGTGACATGACACTGGGGGGGCAAAGCCCAAAATGGCTCCTTCGATTCGGCTCTTTCCCCAGCGCGGGGCTCAGAGATGCTGCTGAGGGAGGTTCACAGGGGCTCGGTGGGTTTTGTTCTAGCGGGAGGGGCCGGAGGGGTAACAAACTCACTGGGTTTCTTCCCAGCAGGGCAGAGCCACAGAGTCCCAGTGCGTATCTGCAGGGGCATGCTCTGGGGGGATTTGGGGGGCGACAGGGACTCAGGCCTCTTCTGAAACCTCCCCCATCACCCCTCTTGCCTGACAGGCCGAGGAGACACATCTAGAGTTCGCTCCAGAGCGCCCGTCTGCCAGGAGACAGGGCCGGGCAATGGCCGGGATGGAGCCCGCTCAGGTAGGAGGTTCAGGGAGCTGCTGGGCAGGGGGAAGGAGGAGACAGGGTGAGAAAAGGGCCCAGACTCCCAATGCTGTAACCTGAGCCCCCAGCCAGAGCTTGCTGGGAAACACAAAGGGAAGCTGCCGGGATTCCTGTCCCTGCCTGTGGCTCAGAGCTCTGCGTCCACCTCAGCCTCTGTCTAGGTGTGTGGCCAGGGAGAAGACCCTGCCCTCTGTCTGCTGAGGGGGAAGGCGATGAGGATCTCTCTGCACAACCCCTGAACCCCCTGGCTACTGGAAACAGGCTGGGGATGGGATTCTACTTCTCGCGCCCTCAGAGAGCTTCAGTGTTTTTTCCCCGTGACGACTGGGATTGTGCCTGGGGCCGCAGGCAGTGGGTGAGGGACTCTTGTTGTTGCAGATGCGGGTGACCTTCGAGGAGGTGGCTGTGTATTTCACCCAGGGGCAGGGGGTGCTGCTGGGCCCCACTCAGAGAGCCCTCTACAGGGACGTCATGCAGGAGAACTACGAGGCGGTGACCTCGCTGGGTAAGGGAGTCCCAGGCTCTCAGGGATTAGGAGCCGTGGGGTCTGCGTGTCTGACATGGGT
This sequence comes from Rafetus swinhoei, assembly GCA_019425775.1. Lineage (NCBI taxonomy): Eukaryota > Metazoa > Chordata > Testudines > Trionychidae > Rafetus > Rafetus swinhoei. The sequence goes on along the minus strand of CM033444.1, from coordinate 18,517,463 downwards.
CAGGTTCTTCCGCGGTGGGTTAGGTTGGAGGGGCATGGATTCCAGTGGGCACAGCTGCTCTGTGAGAGACATGTGTGTCTTTGCACTCTCTCCGATGGGTCAGGGGTGTCAAACATTAAAGGACATTCTAAACCCCTCCCCATGCCTCCAGCTTTCAAAGGAACAGAAGTCTTTCACTTCGGTGTCTCTATTGACAGCCATTCACACTCCCAAGCCGTGGGGAAGGCTTTTGGGTTTGCAGGTTTAGAAATAGGCAGGGGTTTAACTGCAGAGCTGTGAGTGTCAGCAAGGGCCCCAGACTGCCCAGATCCTGGGAACCCTTAGAGAGCAGGTAAAAATTCTCCTTCGTTCCCTACATGTCTGCCTCTCCCAAGGGGGCTCAGTGACCATGGATTGCACATTGCCCAGCAGAGCCCGGGGACAGGTTCCACTCACGGAATGTCGCTTGGGGCAGACGCTCTCCCCACCCTCCATGCACCCTGATCTGCTCTGATTTCACCCCCTGTGCAGGGTTTCCTGTTCCCAAACCTGAGCTGATCGCCCGACTGGAACAAGGGGAAGAGCCCTGGGTGCCCGACCTCCAGGCCAGGGAGGAAAGAGAGATCCTGAGAGGCACCCGCACAGGTGAGGACTGACACAGAAACTGTCTGACAAATGAATGAAAAAGTTCAGAATTCCAAACATGAGGGATCAGTAATTGCCCATGGTTCTTCCTCCTCTCATGCAAGGCAGGGTGTAGTCAGCTGATATTGCTCGAAATTTTCCACCAGGCCCGTTACTTGCAGGAGGTTCCTTCCCATGTTTCCTTTCCTGTGAGTGGGTGTGTGGAAAGCGGAGGGACAATCCAATCATTCGATCTGTGCAACTCCAGTGTGGTGGGTTTTCCCTTGGTGCTGTTCCTCTTTCTCCCCAGCTCAGTGACTCCTGCCCGGATTGTCTCTCTCCCAGCAGGTGATGAGATTGCGAATGAGAAACAGGAGGAGAATCAACAGACGGAAGATCATGGGGTATATGAATCTGAGGGAGTCTTTGTGGGAAGAGCTGAAGGGAATGTTTCCCAGTGCTTGGAACAGGGAGAAGCCTGGGGGAATTGGTGCAGGTCGGAGAGGCTGCTGGGAAACCACCGAAGTGAGCATATGGATGAGTCTATTAAATGTGGGGAAGGACACAAGCATCCCGCAGCCCAGCAGACAAACCCCAAAGAAGCGAAGCATCATGAATGTCTCGGTTATGGGAAAAGATTCATTCTGAGACCACAGTTGGTTATTAATCAGACACTGAGTACTGGAGAGAAACCACTTCAGTGCTTGGACTGTGGGGAAAGCTTCGGTGACCGCTCAAATCTTCGTAATGATGGAAGAAGTCACATGGTACAGAAACCGTATCACTGCCTTGAGGACAGGAACTGTTTGGATTGGAAGTCAGCACATGAGAGAAGCCGCTCACGCGAGAGACCCCATAAGTGCTTAGACTGTGGGAAAAGTTTCATACAGAGGTCACACCTGGTTTCACATCAGGCCATCCACACAGGAGAGAGACCCCATAAATGCTTAGACTGTGGGAAAAGTTTTATACGGAAGTCTGACCTTGTTAACCATCAGGCCGTCCACACAGGAGAGAGACCCCATAAATGCCTTCACTGTGGGAAAAGTTTCAAATGGAGGTCAGCCCTTGTTTCACATCAGGCAATTCACACAGGAGATAGACCCCATCAGTGTTTAGAGTGTGGAAAAAAGTTCTTATGGAGGTCAGCCCTTCTTTCACATCAGAAAATCCACACAGGCGAGAGACCCCACAAGTGCTTAGACTGTGGTAAAAGTTTCAAAGGGAGGTCAGACCTTTTTTCACATCAGAGAATCCACAAAGGAGAGAGACCCCATCAGTGCTCAGACTGTGGAAAAAATTTCATATACAGGTCTGAGCTTGTTAAACACCAGGCAATCCACACAGGAGAGAGACCCCATAAGTGCTCAGTCTGTGGGAAAAGGTTCATACGGAGGTCAGCCCTTGTTTTACATCAGGCCATTCACACTGGGGAGAAACCCCATAAGTGCTTAAAATGCGGAAAAAGTTTCATACGGAAGTCAGACCTTGTTAACCATCAGGCAGTCCACACAGGGGAGAGGCCCCATAAGTGCTCAGTCTGTGGGAAAAGGTTCATAGGCAGGCCACACCTTGCTTCACATCAGGTAGTCCACACAGGGGATAGACCCCATAAATGTTTAGATTGTGGAAAAAGCTTTATAAGAAGCTCTGATCTCATTAAACATCAGGCCGTCCACACAGGAGAGAGACCTCATAAGTGCTTAGATTGTGGGAAAAGTTTCAAATGGAGATCAGCCCTTTTTTCACATCAGGTAATACACACAGGGGAGAGACCCCATCAGTGCTCTGACTGTGGAAAAAGTTTTATACGGAGGTCTGATCTTGTTAGCCATAAGGCTGTCCACACAGGAGAGAGACCCCATACATGCTTAGTTTGTGGGAAAAGTTTCAAATGGAGGTCAGGCCTTTTTTCCCATGAGAAAATCCACACAGGAGAGAGGCCCCATCAGTGTGTAGATTGTGGGAAAAGTTTCATATGGAGGTCTAAACTTGTTAAACATCAGGCAATCCACACAGGAGAGAGACCCCATAAGTGTTTTGACAGTGGAAAGAGTTTCATATGGAGCTCGAGTTTCTTAAACATCAAGGAGAGCACACAGTAGAGATTCCCCATGTGTGACTGGACTTTGAGTAATATTTCATGGAGAGGTCAGGCCTTCTTCAGCACCAGTCAATCTTCACTGCAGCAGGACCCCATCAGTGTTTCTTTTGCCAACGTGACACACAGAGATCATGTTATCAAACATGGGAGAATTCAAACAAGGATCTTGACTTCTGTGACACATGGTCAAAGGGCGTTATGAAACTTCCAAGCTAATTGACCCCGATTATCCTTTAGAAACATGTTAGAGCAGTGTGTATTTGAAGCCACTGAATGTTTGCTAGATTAGAACTTTGAAATGTAAATTTGTATTGCTAAAAAATTGGAGGAAGATAGTAGTGCTGTTGATTAATGACATTTAAGTCACACGATCCACTTGAAAAATTAATCACCATTATAGAAATTGAACTCAGTGAATCGCATTGTTACATAATAGAACAGCAATTGAAATGTATTAAATGTTTTTGGGTGTTTTCCTTTCTTTTCAAATACATGGATTGCTGTTATTGCAAGAATCGAAAATGTACAGTGCTCACGTCATATTATTTTATTGCACTGGAAACATTATAAGCAAAAGAAATAGTACTTTTCAATTTACCTCACACATATACGGTAGTGTAATCTCTGTGTCACAGAAGTATAACTAAACAGATTATTTTTGTTATACACCCTCAGGCTGCTCCTCCAGGTGTTTGTGTCATTCTCTAGCTCAGTCACGATTACTTTGGCTGCTTGAGGGATATCTCAAAATTCTTCATGAAGACTGAGGACTTGGGGATATTTCTTCTCAACTCTAGTAGTGAGATAATGCCTAAGGCTATGTCTACACTGTGGGATTTTTCCAGGACCAAATGGCGGAAAAGCCTCTTCCGGAAAAGCAATCGGAAAAACCTATGCAAAATGCAGAGCACCATTTGCATAGCTTTTCCCAATAAAAACCTGTAGTGTAAACCTGTAAGAGTGATATTCTTCTCAGTGTTGGGCTTTGTGTCTGCAACTTTGTGTAAGCTGGGGATTTCAAACCAAAAGGCGCTGCCTCTCTGGCCTTAGTTTATGTCCTTTCCAAAGGCCAGAGCCACCTCCAACAGCTGCTTCAGGCAGATACGCTGAAACATCTCCCTTGAGCCAGCTCGGATTGAGTCAATCTTGGGTTTAACTTCTGTAACTCATTCTGCAAACTTGCCGACAGTGATTTCTCCTGCTCATTTCGAAGCGGAACCTGCCAGCTTTGGCCACGTGATCTAAGTCACGTTTATTCTCTTGCAGGAGACCAGTATTGCTTTTCTCAGGGACGAATTTCGGGAGTCGGTCTGGCATGTCTTTTGGCAGGTCCTCTTGTTCGTCCCTTGTTCAAATTGCACGTTCGATTCCATCATTTGATCATTGCAGCCCGGAGAGAAGAATATTGCCATTTTGAGCCCTCCGGCCTTCTGTTAGCGATAGCTCCTTGGCTTTCTCTCTGGAGCTCAGTGTGTTATTGATGGCCTCTTCTTTGTGTTTGGCGTGATTGTTCACAAAAATGTCCTGCTGTCTCTGGTAAGCAGAGATTGTTCTTTCAAGGCCCTCGAGATCTAGGCTTTTACACACTTAGGATTGATGCTTACCGGGTAATGGTTAACCACGGGCAAAGGGCTGCTCCAGTCTGACTGCCAGCTCCTAATTAAATGGAATCTTGCATCCCTAATTTTATCCAGGATGGTCGGGGTTGCTGCCTGTAGTCTCTGTTTGTCAGGGCTAGTAGATGGGCGTTTGGTCTGTCTCAATATGGCTATTATGTTTTTACATGATGCAGCGGGTTCACTCCCTTTCCACATGGCTGACTCACTTTTTCGCCCGGATGACTCCCTCAGGGTGGCTTGTGGGGAAGTCACCGGCCGCTCCGATGCCGACGCGCCCCCTTTGGGTGAGGTGTTTTCTTCAGGTCACTGCCCTCCGGCAGTGATCACTCCGCTTGGTCCATGCCCCCTTCCAGGGGGGAGTCATTGTTCTTCCTGTACTCCCAGGGTCCTCCCTACTCCCGGGGACCCCAAGCTCTTCCCGGGAGCACTCAGCTCCTTCCTGGAACACCCAGTTCCTCGGTCTGCCCGGCTGTCTCCTGCACCTCTGCCTTTGTGCCTTCTGGCCTAGGGCTTCCCTGACTTGAGCACCCCCAGCCTACTGCAGCTGCCTTCGTGTGAGCCACGGCTGCCTCCCTGCAGCCCAGCCTTTTAGGGCTGCCTCCATGTGAGCACCCGCCCTTCATGACTGCCTCCATGCGGCACTGGGCCTCAGGCCGGGTAGCCTGGGTTCGCTGGGCCCAAAGCCTGTGGCAGCAGACAGGCAGAGTTCTCTCCTCCTCCCAGGAGCTGCTCTTGTACCCTCCAGCTGGGCCCGCCTTAATTGCCCTCAGCTGGGCTTCCCCCTGACTCCAGGTCTCCCAGCCCCTTAAAGGGCCAGGGCAGGGCAACACCCTGCCACAATAAGTACACTCAAAAAATAAAGCAATTAAAATTTTGTACCTAGAAGTCCACTAAGTCCTTCTTCTTTTTCTGGCAATCACTAAAATATACAAGTTTCTTTTTTTTTAAACGGCAGATAATGCCGCTTGCTCCTAATTTATTATGTGCGGGAAAGTATTTTGTTAATTTGGAAATCAAAAGGAAATATTAACGTTTAGATTAAACTTGGGTGTCATGATGTCTTTGTATGTACAGATCTCTCTTTAAAGTTTGTAGTAAACTGTCTCTGGCCTGCTTTATGGATAATTATGATGTGACAAAGGGGGGATTGTATTCGCTCTGTTCACTTTGTTCTATCGCATGCGATTTCTTCTGTCCTGTAGTGACCCCGTGTATGGGCCTCAGTTTCCCTGGACACTAGATGCAGAATGGGAATTTCAGTGTAAGCATCTCTCTCACGTGCAGAATGGCGGTTGCTTTCTGTACCTGAGCCTGGGAGGGGAGGGTGGAACCAGGTGACACCTTTTGCCCCGGAAGCTGGACAAAGTCCCGAGGGCTGCTGGGTGGGGGCAGGCTTCTGAATGTTAGTCTTGCTGGCTTGGGGGCAGGGATGGGGGCTGGCCCCTGGCTCTGGGCCCCCCTTCTCCTCAGGGATTGTACCAACTGCTCCTGGTTCCTGTGCTGACAAGTCTGTTCTGCGTTGTATCCCTGTGGACTAATAAACCTTCTGTTCTACCTGCTTGGCTGAGAGTCACGTCTGGCTGCAGAGGGCAGTGCAGGGCCCAATGACTTCCCATATCTCAGTGACAATAACGTCAAGCGAGGTCACGGTTTGGTTGTGCCTGGAATGGGATTGCGTCTCATAAAGCCAAACAGAAAAGAGATAATCACCAAAGCTTGCACAGTCCTCAACACTGACACAACCGAGAGAAGGGGGAAAGAGAGTGAACCAAAATGAACCAGAAAAAAGGGCGAACCTGCAATAGGACTGCTTCTTAATAAGCCTTTTGGGAAAGAGACAAAACAGAAAAATTTGGAGTAGTGCTCCCATTTGGCGAAGCTGCATCAATGCTGAAGGTTTGAAAAGTAGAAGGAAATGTTACTGGACACCAAATTGACTCGAGCCCTTATTTGTAAAAACATAGCAAATGATAAGAATTTATAGGGAGGAAGAAAATAATTCACTCGATGTTCTTCCCATTTAAAAGAAAAATTACAAAAAAAAAATTAAACAGAAAATTGTAAGAATCCTTTTTCTAAGAAATCCAAAATAAAAATTAACTTCATAAAAAATAATCTGCACCTCCTAGGCTGCCTGACTGCTCTGGGTGCAGTGTTTTAGCTGGTCCCTAAGCACTGCTCTCTCCTGACCTCCTCGGTGTCTGAGAGCCAGCAGGAGGTGTGGCTGCAGCCTGCCCTGGCTCTGAAGGTCTGGAGAGCCAACCAGCAGGCAGGATGCAGAGAGGCTGGGGCTGCGCTGCCCGCACCCCTGACCAGCAAGGCCCTGCCTGCAGCTGAGCCGCTAGCCCAGCATTGGATGGCCAGAGTGGACCTAGCGCCTGGAGGAAACCCAACATGCCTGCCCACTGGTTGGGTATCCCAGGCTGGGGGACTCTGGAGGAGCATGGGTGGGGCCAAGTGAAGCAATTTGGGAAGGCAAGGCCTCCCCCTGCCTAGGATACTCCCCACCCATGCTAATGGTGGCTGTGTCCCCTCCCCTTCAGTGAGGCGATGGGTTTTCCTAGAACTTTATGGCTACGTCTACATCGGCAAGATTTTGCGCAAATATTTTTAACGCAAGAGTTTTTGCGTTAAAGTATTTGCGCAAGAGAGCGTCTACACTGGCATGTGCTTTTGCGCAAGAGATGTGCTTTTGCGCAAGAGCATCCGTGCCAGGGTAGATGCTCTCTTGCGCAAGAAAGCTCTGATGGCCATTTTAGCCATCGGGCTTTCTTGCGCAAGAAATTCATGTTGCCTGTCTACACTGGCCTCTTGCGCAAGAACAGTTGCGCAAGAGGGCTTATTCCTGAGTGGGAGCGTCATAGTTCTTGCACAAGAAGCCCTGATTTCACACATTAGAACGTCAGTGTTCTTGCGCAAGAACTCCCCGCCAGTGTAGACAGGCAGCATGTTTTTGCACTAAAGCAACCGCTTTGACGCAAAATCATGCCAATGTAGACACATCCTATTGGTTTCTGATATTTTAGCAGCTGCTGTTTAATTAATGTCAAGTATCAGAGGGGTAGCCGTGTTAGTCTGAATCTGCAGAAATGACGAGGAGTCCTGTGGCACCTTATAGACTAACAGATTTATTGGAGCACCTCCACATCAGAAGTGGGCCTCATCCTCCCTGATGGAATTGACCTCGTTATCTCTAGCCTTACTCTTGATTGGTACTCTTTTCTTATGCCTGTATATTTATACCTGCCTCTGGAATTTCCACTACATGCCTCTGACAAAGTGGGTCTTTGCCCACGAAAGCTAATGCTCCAATAAATCTGTTAGTGTACAAGGTGCCACAGGACTCCTGAAACAAAATACAGGACTATGTAGCACTTTAAAGACTAACAAGATGGTTTATTAGACGATGAACTTTCGTGGGCCAGTGATGGATTGTTCACTTTCAGTCCTTTGGGTACGATGTCCATCTTCTTGCACTTGGATAGGAAGATGATGTCTGTCTGTATCTGTGCAAGTTTCTTCATATGGTTGATGGATTTCCATTCCAAACAGCTAAATGTAGTGCCTTGCATGTAGAATAGTGATAGAAATGTAGCCGTGTTAGTCTGGTGTAGCTGAAACAAAATACAGGACTATGTAGCACTTTAAAGACTAACAAGATGGTTTATTAGATGATGAGCTTTTGTGGGCCCACGAAAAGCTCATCATCTAATAAACCATCTTGTTAGTCTTTAAAGTGCTACATAGTCCTGTATTTTGTTTCAGCTACACCAGACTAACACGGCTACATTTCTATCACAGGACTCCTGGTCGCTTTTGTTTAATTAATGGCACTTGTTCCGAACTGGAGATAATGCAGGGGGCCGGGCGAAAGTTCCCCAGAGTGGAGATGCTCTAGCCCCTGTTCTGATTTAGGGGGAGCCCCTCAGGACCCAGCCGTGTGGGGGTGACAAGGACTTTGCCACACAGGAGAGAGGAAGGAGAGGGCTGGAGGAGGGGCAGGCCCTGGGTGAGGGGAGTGGGAGGGAGGACTCGGATCCCTCTGCAAGCCGGTTCCACCAGGCTAGTGCATGAGCCAGGAAAGTTCCCCACAAAAGCGGGATGATTCTCCCACTTGCCCCTGGACATGTTGGTTTGTCCTAAAGTGAATTAAATATTTAAGGATGAAATGTCAGAGTGGCTCCCGGCGGGAGGTGCTGGCCGCAAATAATTTGAAACTGACGCCTCGGGGCTGGCTGCTCCCGAGGGGTCTGTGAGTGGGGCAGAGCCAGGCCCAGGGGGCGCAGCGCAGCGCGGCCGGTGTCTCGCTAGGACCCAGCAGCAGCAGCAGCAGCAGGCGCGGGGGGAGCGATCACTGGCTCCGGCCCGGGCGCAGGAAGCGACTCGCCGCCGCTGCTGGCGGGGACTCTGGGGCCAGGCTCCGGGCCGGATCCCCGAGCCCCGGCGGGGGCTGCTGCGGGGCCCCGGAGCCCGGGCTGCAGCCGGGAGGGGGAATCTCCGGCAGGGCCAGTCCCGCTGCTCCTCCCAGGAGCCTCTCCCGGGCAGCGCCCCAGCCCGGCCAGGCCCTGCCCGGCCCAGCCCCTGCCCCAGGGCGGGCAGCGCTTGGGGGGCAGGTAAGAGAGACCCCTGGGAGCGGCGCCCCGGTGCCCCCGGGCTGCAGGGGGAGGGTTTGGCCCCGGGCTGCTCCCAGCGGAGCTGGCTGCGAGTCCCCGCCCGGGCCCAGGGCAGCTGCCGCCAGCCCCCAGCCTGGGCGGGGCAGCTGCAGGGGTTGTAAAAAATAGGCTGTGGAGGGATTTCCCTGCCCCCTTTCCCAGGCTCTTAGCTCCCATTTCCCTACAGGCCCGGTGCATGGCAGGGCCCGCCCGCCCCGCCTGTGTCAGGTGTTACTGAGCTGCTAAAGGAGCCACGGGCCAGTGCGCCTCCCCCCCCCCCCCCGTTAGTGTTTGAAACAATCCGGATCTCCACTCAAGTGTCTGCATAACCTACCCCCGGCCCCCGCGCGCTTCACTCCTGTCCCTGGTCCCAGGCAGCCTTTGCCTCCCCCCTCCTCATCCCGTGTGGAATTTCACACCTTTCCCAGGAGTTACTTGGAAAAATGTGACTTTTGTGACTCTCCTTGCTTCAGCTTCATTGACATTTGAGGGAGGGTCCTTGTGTCATGGAATTAATATGTGAATGGCAAATAATCATGGAAAATATGAATAGTTGCTACTAGCTTCCAACCACATCTCGCGGGGGGCCTAGGGTAGCTTTACTGTTTCTAGTGTTATGGCCTCACGAGGGCTATGTCTACACTCGCGGCTTCTTGCGCAAGTAGTATGCAAATGAGGCTAAGCGTGGAATCTCGTCGAGACTCATTTGCATACCTAATGAGCCACCATTTGTTTCGGAAGAGGCTCTTGTGCAAGAAGGAGCGTCTACACTGCTCCTTCTTGCTCAAGAAAAACCCTCTTGCACAATGCCGTTACACCTATTACTTTTCAGGAAGAACGGCATTGCGCAAGAGGGTTTTTCTTGCGCAAGAAGGGGCAGTGTAGACGCTCCTTCTTGCGCAAGAGCCTCTTCTGAAAAAAATGGTGGATCATTAGGTATGCAAATGAGGCTCGGCGAGATTCCACGCTTAGCCTCATTTGCATACTACTCGCGCAAGAAGCCGTGAGTGTAGACATAGCCTAGGGGTATGGATCCATTGCTGCCAATGCTCACAGAGTAACAGAAACAATTGTTTTTTTTTAATCTGAGTCGGGACTAATTGCAGGGTTCAACAATGGAATGCCAACTGAAATGTGTTACGTATTTTTGGAGAGATTTTTCTGCCTTTTCAAATCTGTTGATTTTTATTTCAAGACGTATGTAAAGGAATGGTGTTCTGTTATTGTCTAACTGCGCAATTGCATGATGAATTGAGATGGATTTGAGAATGAATCGCAGTGCAGTTTTTTTTCCAGCCCTGGTTGTAATTTGAGTTCCATGCTGACTCAGTTCATGGGCTTGTCTCAAAAAGCCTTCGTTTTCCTTTGACCCACCAAAAGGAACTATCGTTTTAGGGGATCCAGGATTCATAACTACAATGCTTGAAAGTTATAGGATTGTGCAGTGCAGTTTGGCACTTCTGGGAACATGCGATTCCCCACTGCCGGTTGCAATTGAAAGCTGATTACAATTTATTTCTGTACATAAAACTCCGCCCTGCACACACTGAAGTGCCCACTTTACTTTTCTGTATTGCATGCATCCGTGTTGATTTTTCTACCACATTGTTTATACCACTCATTGCCTACCGTAAGTTCCCAGCATTTTGTGTGTGTTTTGATGCATTTTGTGGATGGTTTTTGGCCCTCAGCATTGCCCAGACCATGGCAGGCACCTCCCCCCAGCCCTCAAAGCCAAGTGGAGCGGGCGATCCAACACTTCGGTGGCCACTCAAAGGGGCCCTGGGCAATAGAAACGGTCAGGAACCCTGGGCCCCTTTGAATTGCCAGATCCCAGGGTAACTGCTCCCTTTGCCTACCTGTCAGGATGTCTTTTCCTGCCCCTTTCCAAACACCTGGGAATCATGGCTTCCACCGGTAGCTGCCCCTTTCCCAAAGCAACCTGGCTGGGGTGTGTGGACAGGCACCAGCATCCAGCCACACAGAAGCAAGCTGTTTTCGGGTCAGTTTGCTTGTGTGAAGCAGCAGCACCGGGTCGGGGTGGAGAGGAATAGGATTTGCGCCTCACCTCTCTTCCTTAGCATGAGGAAGCCTGCAAAACAACCGGTTGGACCGCTTGACAATTGAGGTGCCGAAGGAGCACTCAAAGGCGATAAGCTCATAGCGGAGAAACTAAAGACTTTCTTTGCTTTGGTCTTCAAGGCTGAGGATGTGAGGGAGAGTCCCAACCCTGCGCCATTCCTTTTAGGTGACAAATCTGAGGAATTGCCCCCAGATTGAGGCGTCTTTAGAGGAGGTTTTGGAACAAATTGCTAAACTAAACAGCAATGAGTCACCGGGACCAGCTGGCATTCACCCAGGAGTTCTGAAGGAACTCAAATGTGAAATTGTGGAACTACTAACTGTGGTTTGTAGCCTGTCCTTTAAATCAGCTTCCGTACCTACTGACTGGAAGATAACTAATGTGACACGAATCTTTAAAAATGGCTCTAGAGGTGATCCTGGCAATGACAGACCAGTAAGTCTAATGTCAGTACCGGGCAAATTAGTTGAAACCATAGTAAAGAATAAAATTGTCAGATTCATAGCTGAACATAATTTGTGGGGGGAAAGTCAACGTTGATTCTGTAAAGGGAAATCATGCCATACTAATCTACTGGAACTCTTTGAGGTGGTTAGCAAGCATGTGGAAAGGGGGATCCAGTGGCTATAGTGTACTTAGATTTCCAAAAAGCCTTTGACAGGGTCCCTCACCAAATGCTCTTAAGTAAAGTTAGTTGTCCTGGGATAAGAGGGAAGGTCCTCTCATGGACTGATAACTGGTTAAAAGACAGAAAACAAAGGGTAGGAATAAATGGTCAGTTTTCAGAGTGGAGAGGGGTAACTAGTTTGTCCAAGGGTCCACACTGTGACCAATCCTGTTCAACTTATTTATAAATGATTTGGAGAAAGGAGTAAACAGTGAGGTGGCAAAATTTGCAGATGATACTAAACGGCTCAAGATAGTTAAGACCAAAGCAGACTGGGAAGAGCTTCAAAAGCATCTCACACAACTAGGTAATGGGGCAACAAAATGGCAAATGAACTTTAATGTTGATAAATGCAAAGGGATGCGCATTGGAAAAAATAAGCCCAACTATTCATACAGAATGATGGGGACTAAATTAGCCTAATGAGATCAAAGGCCCATTGCAAAGGGGCAGTCACCGGTTCTCTCAGGGAAAGGGAGGAGGATGAAAAGGAGCAGGGCAGAGACTGGAAAGGGCCAGCTCCCAGCCCTGCCCGGCTCCATCCCTGCAGCCCCTGGGCAGCCTGACTCTGCGGGGACCCCGGGAGGAGCTGAGAGAAGAAAAGCCACTTGCTGCCTCTGCGAAAGCACCACCCTGCTTTGAGGAAGGGAGGAAACCAAAGGAGGTGGATCTCCACTGGGAACACTCCAAAGTGGCTCCTTTGATTCTGCTCTTTTTCTAGCATTCAGTTCTGAGAGGCTGTTACTGGGAGCATGTAAAAGTGCCCCCTCATGGGTTCTGTTCTGCTGGGAGATGCTTAGGTGGTACAAAGCTAACTGCGTTTTTTCCCCATCCTGGCAGAATCCAGAGTGTCTGCAGGGGCAGTGGACCTGGGGGGACTCGGGGTGCGACAGGGACTCAAGCCCCTTCTGACACCTCCCCCCTCGCCCCTCTCACCCGACGGGCCGAGGAGACACGTCTAGAGTTCGCTTCAGAGCACCCGTCTGCCAGGGGCCAGGGCCGGGATGGAGCCCACTCAGGTAGGGGGTTTCAGGGAGCTGCTGGGCGGGGGAAGGTAGAGGCTGGGAGGAGAGGGTGTGATAAACCTAATGATTATCTGAGCAGGCCCATTAGTGGGGAGTGGGGAAGGGACAGGAGAGAGGCATTCCCCTATTTCCCAAAAAGGACACAAACCCCCTGGGTGGGACTGGAAATGTTTTTCAGACTCCCTGTGCCAGAGCCTGATCCCACTGGGCAGAGGCTACTGTGAAATACAAAGGGAAGTTGTCAGGATCCTTGTCCCCGGCTCAGAGCTCTGCTTCCCGTAGCAGCCAGCTACTCTCGTCCTCCTGGAGCTTCTGAGATGTTTGTTTCTTTCTTCCTTTTCTGTCTGATGTGTGGGATTGTGGCTGGGGCCGCAGGCAGTGGGTGAGGGACTCTTGTTGTTGCAGATGCGGGTGACCTTCGAGGAGGTGGCTGTGTATTTCACCCAGGGGCAGGGGGCGCTGCTGGGCCCCGCTCAGAGAGCCCTCTACAGGGACGTCATGCAAGAGAACTACGAGGCGGTGACCTCGCTGGGTAAGCAAGTCCTGGCCTCTGTGGGATTAGGAGCCGTGGGGTCTGCGTGTCCGACACGGGTCAGGTTCTTCCCTGCTCAGGTGGCCTGGACAGGAATGGGTTCCATGGGCACAGCCGCCGGGGGAGAGTGACTTGCATCTCCATACATTGTCCAATGGGTCAGGGGTGTCAAAACCTAATGGCCATGCTAGCTCATCCCCATCCCTGCAGCTTTCAAGGGGGAGGAGACACATATTCTCCTGTCTGTGTTGTTTCTCATTTGCAACCAGAATCTCTATTCATCTCTTTCCTTGGGACTAGCTCCAGTCATGGGGAATGCACAGGAAGCAGGGTTTTAACTCTTAAGGTTTAACTCTTAAGCTGTACATGCATCAACAAGGCCCTGAGAGTGCATGGATCCCGGAAACTCCTAGTGAGGATGTAACAATTCCCCTCACCTCCCTACACGTCTGCCTCTCCCCAAGGGGCTCAGTGACCATGTTCCCGTCCTCTTGGATTGCACATTCCCCAGCAGAGCCTGGGGACAGGTTCACCTTGGGACAGATGCTCTCCCCACCCTCCCTGCGCCTTGATCTGCTCTGATTTCACCCCCTGCACAGGGTTTCCTGTTCCCAAACCTGAGCTGATCGCCCGGCTGGAACGAGGGGAAGAGCCCTGGGTGCCCGACCTCCAGGTTGGGAAGGAAAGAGAGATCCCGAGAGGCACCCGCACAGGTGAGGACTGACACAGAAACCTGGTGTTGGATGAAGGAAAAAGTTGAGAATCCCAAAAATGTGGTGTGGGTAAGTGTCCTGAGTTCTGCCTCCTCTCACGCAGGGCAGGACTGCAGTCAGCAGATATTGCTCACTGTTTTCCACTCATCCCCTTAGCTGCATGAGTTTTCTTCCCAGCTTTCCTTCCCTGTGAGTGTTTGCATGGGAAGTGGAGGCAGAATCGAGTTGCTTAGTCTGTGCAACTTCAGTGTGTTGAGTTTTCCCTCTTTCTCTTCCACACTGTGACACCTCTTGGAATTCTCTCTCTCTGGGTATGTCTACACTACAAAGTTAATTCGAACTAACAGCCATTAGTTCGAATTAACTTTCATAGGCGCTACACATGCAAACCGCTAGTTCGAACTTAATTCAAACTAGCGGAGCGCTTAATTCGAACTAGGTAAACCTCATTCTACGAGGACTAACGTTAGTAGTTCGAATTAAGGGCTGTGTAGCCACTTAATTCGAACTAGTTGGAGGCTAGCCCTTCCCAGGTTGCCCTGGTGGCCACTCTGGGCCAAGCCAGGAAACTCTTCTGCCCCCCTCCCAGCCCCGGAGCCCTTAAAGGGCCACGGTCTGGCTACGGTGCCCGTGCCAGGTGCAAGCCTGCCAGCACCCAGCCAGCAGACCCTGCACCTGGCACGGCATGAGCCAGCCACCCGCTGCCACCCAGCCCTCTGCCTCTTCCCAGGACCAGGCTGGCGGCTCCCAGGAGCCTGCCCGGGGCCGCAAGAGGCGGGCGCTTGCCTGGTCTAGTGCAGAGATCGTGGACCTCCTCCAGGTTTGGGGGGAGGCCTCCAACGTCCACGATCTCAGCACTAGGCACAGGAAAGTGGCCGTCAAGGGCAGGATAGCTGCCAGCCTGGCCACCAAAGGCCACATGCGAACCCAGGAGCAGGTTTGCATGAAAACTGCTTGGTCCAGTGAGACCCCGACCCTGAGCCCTGAGCTTAGAACATAAGAACATAAGAATGGCCGTACTGGGTCAGACCAAAGGTCCATCTAGCCCAGTAGCCTGTCTGCTGACAGCGGCTAACACCAGGTACTCGGAGGGGATGGACCAAAACAATGACCAAGCCATTTGTCTCGTGCCATCCATCTCCAGCCTTCCACAAACAGACGCCAGGGACACCATTCCTACCCCCTGGCTATTAGCACTCCATGGACCCAACCTCCATGACTTTATCTAACTTCTCTTTAAACTCTGTTATAGTTCTAGCCTTCACAGCCTCCTGTGGCAAGGAGTTCCACAGGTTGACTATTTGCTTTGTGAAGAAGAACTTTCTTTTATTAGTTTGAAGCCTGCTACCCATTAATTTCATTTGGTGTCCTCTAGTCCTTATATTATGGGAACTAATGAAGAACTTTTCTTTATGCACCCTCTCCACACCACTCATGATTTTATAGACCTCTATCATATCCCCTCAGTCTCCTCTTTCTAAGCTGAAAAGTCCCAGTCTCTTTAGCCTCTCTTCATATGGGACCTGTTCCAAACCCCTAATCATTTTAGTTGCCCTTTCTGAACCCTTTCCAAGGCCAAAACATCTTTTTGAGGTGAGGAGACCACATCTGTACACAGTACTGAAGATATGGCGTACCATAGTTTTATACTTCCCTCCTCCTTCTTCCCCTGGCTTCCCCTTCCAGCTCCCTCCTCCCAGGTTTCCCCTCCCTCTTCCACCCTCTCTCTCATCCCTCTCCCACCTCCTTTCCCAGTCTCCCAGAGGTTCATCTCCCCCCACCCCCAGTTTTGTTAAATAAAGAGAGTTTCTATTTTTGACCACACGTGTCCTTTATTTTTTACATCAGGAAGGGGGGCTAGGGAGGGGTAAGTGGAAGGAGGTGAGGGAGGAATGGGGCACGAGCCCCGATGGGGAGGACTGGGGTGGCTCTGCGGGCTCCTCGGGTGGAAGCTGTCCTGCAGGGCCTCCTGGATCCTGACAGCCCCGATTGACACCCCGGATGGCAGCCTGCGGCAAGTGCAGCCAGGCTGATGGCCGAGTGCTGTGATGTGCCGAGTGTGGGCACTCAGGGCACTCCAAGACAGGACTGCTTTGCTGTCCTCATCGAGGTAGATAAGCAAGCGGGAACCCTGAGAACTGTCTGTCCGGGTGGGGTCGGGTCCCTTTAAGCACAGCCTCGGCTAGCCTGAGGCAGCAGCTCCATACTCTAAGTCCTAACCTGATGCCCTGCTGGCACTGGTTCCGCCAGCCTTAACTTCGGTTCAGGGTCCACTCAATGTGGTCATGCTAGTTCGAATTGGCAAAACGCTAATTCGAATTAGTTTTTAGGTCTAGATGCACTAATTCGAATTAGCTTAGTTTGAATTAACTAATTCGAATTAAGTTAGTTCGAATTAGTGCTGTAGTGTAGACATACCCTCTCTCTCTCTTTCTCCTGGCAGGTGATGAGAGAATGCATGCGGAACAGGGGGAAAATATTCATAAGGAAGATCCTGGGCAAGTGGAATCACAGCACACCTTTGTGGAAAGAGCTGAATGGCATTTTTCCCAGTGCGTGGAACAGGGAGAAGCCTGGGGAAACTGGCACAGGTCAGAGAGGCTGCTGGGAAACCACCCACAAAAGAAAGAGGATGAATCTGTTCCATGTGCGGAAGAAGACGAGGTTCCCACAGCCCAGAACATAAATCCAAAAAAAGAGAAACACTACTACTGCCTCCACTGTGGGAAAGGCTTCATTCTGAGATCACGCCTTGTGAAACACCAGACAATCCATACTGGAGAGAAACCCCTTCAATGCTTGGCTCCTGGAGGAAGCACCAATATTTGTTCAGAATTGAATAACCCTGCGAGAAGCTACTCGAGAAAGAAACCCTATCAATGCCTTGAATGCGGGAAATGTTTGAATTGGAAGTCAGCCCTAATGGCACATCAGAAAAGCCACAAAGGAGAAAGGCCCCATAAGTGCTTAGACTGTGGAAAAAGTTTCCTATGGAAGTCACGCCTTGTTCTACACCAGGCAGTCCACAAAGTTGAGAGACCCTATAAGTGCTTGGAGTGTGGGAAAAGTTTCAAAAACAGATCGGCCCATATTTTACATCAGAGGATCCACACAGCACAGAGACCCCATAAATGCTTAGATTGTGGGAAAAAATTTATGCAGAGGTCAGATCTTCTTAAACATCAGGCCATCCACACAGGAGAGAGACTCTGTACGTGCTTTAACTGTGGGAAAAGTTTCGCACGGAGTTCGGACCTTGTTAAACATCAGAGAATCCATACAGAAGAAAGGCCCCATAGTTGCTTGGATTGTGGGAAAAGTTTCAAGCGGAGAGCAGATCTTGTTAATCATCAAACAGTCCACACAGGAGAAAGACCCCATACGTGCTCACACTGTGGAAAAAATTTCACACGCAGATCAGTCCTCATTAAACATCAGGCAATTCACACAGGCGATACACCCCATACGTGCTTGGACTGTGGAAAAAGGTTTTTTTGGAAGTCAGAGCTTGTTAAACATCTGAGAAGCCACACAGGAGAGAGACCCCATAAGTGCTTGGACTGTGGGAAAACATTCACAGAGAAATCGAACCTCATTAAGCATCAGCGAATCCACACAGGAGAGAGACCCCATCGATGCTTAGACTGTGGGAAAAGTTTCATACAAAGGTCAGACCTTGTTAGACATCAAACTATCCACACAGGAGAAAGACCCCATAAGTGCTTACACTGTGGAAAAGATTTCACATGCAGATCATACCTTATTAAACATCAGGCAACTCACACAGGAGACACACCCCATAAGTGCGTGGACTGTGGAAAAAGTGTTTTTTGGAAGTCAGACCTCATTAAACACCTGAGACTCCACACAGGAGAGAGACCCCACACATGTTTGGTCTGCGGGAAAAGTTTCAAATGGAAGTCAGCCCTTGTTTCACATGAGAGAATCCACACAGGGGAGAGACCCCATCAGTGCTTAGACTGTGGAAAAAATTTCACACGTAGATCATACCTTATTAAACATCAGGCAACTCACACAGGAGATGCACCCCACAAATGCTTGGACTGTGGAAAAAGTTTTTTTTGGCAGTCAGACCTCATTAGACATCGGAGAGTCCACACAGGAGAGAGATCTCACAAGTGCTTAGACTGTGGGAAATGTTTCAAATGGAGATCAGCCCTTGTTCGACATCAGACAATCCATACTAGAGAGATACCCCATAAGTGCTTACGCTGTGGAAAAAAATTCACATGCAAGTCAAATTTCATAAAACATCGAGCAATCCACACAAGAGGGAGTCCCCATAAGTGCTTGGTCTGCGGAAAAAGTTTCAAAAATAGATCAGCCCTTGTTTTACATCAGAGGAGCCACACAGGACAGAGACCCTATAAGTGCTTAGACTGTGGGAAAAGTTTCATTCGGAGGTTGGATCTGCTTAAGCATCAGGCCATCCACACAGGAGAGAGATCTCACAGATGCTTGGACTGTGGGAAAAGTTTCATACGGAGGTCAGATCTTGTTACTCATCAGACTATCCACACAGGAGATAAACCCCATAAGTGCTTACACTGTGGAAAAAAATTCTCACGCCTGTCAAACCTCAATAAACATCAGGCAGTTCACACAGGAGATATGCCCCATAATTGCTTAGACTGTGGAAATACTTTTATATGGAAGTCAGACCTCGTTAAACATCTGAGAATCCACACAGGAGAGAGACCCCATGAGCGCTTGGGCTGTCTGAAAACTTTCACAGAGAAATCAAACCTTATTAAGCATCAAAGAATCCACACAGGCGAGAGGCCCCATAAATGCTTAGACTGTGGGAAAAGTTTCATACGGCGGTCAGATGTTGTTAGACATCAGAGAATCCACACGGGAGAGCGACCCCATAAGTGCTTGGCCTGTGGGAAAAGTTTCACATGCAAATCTCACCTCTATAAACATGGGAGAATCCACACAGGAGAGAAACCTCATAAGTGCTTGGACTGTGAAAAAAGTTTTATATGGAAGTCAGCCCTTACTTTGCATCAGAGAATCCATACAAGAGAGAGATCCCATATGTGACTGCACTGTGGGAAAAGTTTCATACAGAGATCACACCTCCTTAAACATGGGAGTAGCCACGCATCTAAACTTCTGTGACTCAGGGACAAGAAAGTGGTAAGCAACTTGCAGGCAAATTAGCTCAGATTCTACATTTAGAGACATGTTGGATAAGGTTGTAAATGGCAGTTGGGGCATTTCCATGTCAGATAATCTTGAGCTGAGAAATATAAACTTGTATTGTTAAAGAATTTGAAGAAGATGGTATCTCTAGTTGTCTGTGTTTTCCTATCATAGAATGAGAGGACTGGAACGGACCTTGAGACATCATCTAGTTCAGTCCCTTGCACTTGTGACAAGACCAAGCACTATCTTGTATACCAGGGCTACTCAACCTTGGAAGCCCCAGGGGCCACAGTGATACTCACAGCACATACCGAGGGCCACAGCTTAAAAGTGGTTGCATATGCATGCAAATATATATGCAAATAGCTTCTTTCATAAAATGCCCTGCTACTCCCAGCACCTCCTCCTGGGGGGGCGGGAAGGGCTAGAAACACCAACACTCTGTACCTGTCTGTTCCAGCCAGCCTGTCTGCTTGCATCTTTCAATGCTCACCCCACCTGGGAGACACCTCGCCATTCTGGAGCATGTTCCCAGTGGAGACCATGTTCAAAGGAAACCGCACTACAGGTCGCAAACAAGTGGGCTGCGTGTTGAGTAGCCCTGTTGTAGACCATCCCTGACAGATGTTTCTCTAACCTGCGCTACAAAAACTCCAAAGACGGAGATTCCAACCTCCCTAGGCAATTTATGCCTGTGCTTAATCACCCTGATAGGTACTTTTTCCTAACAGCCAACCTAAACCTCCCCTTGCTGCAATTTAAGTCCATTGCTTCTTATCCTATCCTCAGAGGTCAAGAAGAACATTTATTTTTCCCCCTCCTCCTTATAACAACCTTTTATGTACTTGAAAACTGCTATTATGCCCGTCTCGGTCTTCTCTTTTCCAGACTATAAAAACCCAATTATTTCAGCCTTCCTTCATAGGTGATTTTTTTTTTTTTTTTAGACCTTGAATCAGTTTTGTTGCACTTCTCTGGATTTTCTCCAGTTTGTCCACATCTCTCCTGAAACATAGCACCCAGAACTGCACACAGTACTTCAGCTGAAGCCTAAGCTATGCCAGTTCTTTCTTGAAGCACTCCTGCTAGTACATCCCAGAATGATGTTGGTTTTTTTCTGAAACCAGTCTCACACTGTTGACTCATATTCTGCTTGTGGTCCACTATGATCCCAGATCCTTTTCCACAGTATTGCTTCCTAGCCAGTCACTTCCCATTTGGTATATGCAAAATTGATTGTTCCTCCCTAAGTGGAGCACTTTGCATTTGTCCTTATTAAACTTCATCCTCTTTACCTCAGACCATTTCTGCAGATTGACCAGACCATTCTAAATTATAATCCAAAGTACTCGCCATCCCGCTCAGCTTGATATCATCCACAAACTTTATAAATATACTGTCCATACCATCGTCTAAATCAGTGGTTCTCAATCGTGGGCCATATGGCTCCCCGGGGCCATGCCCTACCTCTAGGGGGCCACATGGAAAAAACGGAACATTAGGTAAATTATGTACCTTTTTTTCCAATTAACAATGGCTATGAGGGGGGGCCACAGAGGTAAACGAGGCTCAGAAGGGGGCCATGAGCAAAAAAAGGTTGAGAAACACTGGTCTAAATCATTGATGAAAATAGTGAACAGAGCAGGTCCCAAAACTGACCCCTGCAGAACCCCACTTGTCATGCCCTTCCAGCATGACTGTGAATCATCGATAACTACTCTCTGGGCATAGTTATCCAGCCAGTTATGCTCCCACTTTATAGTAGCCCCATCTAGGTTGTATTTCCCTACTTTGTTAATAAGGGGATCATACAACACTTTATCAAATGCTTTACTAAATTCTAGGTATACCACACCTACTGATTCTCCCTTATGCTTGAGGCTTGTTATCCTATCAAAGAAAGACATCAGATTGGTTTGACATGATTTGTTCTTTACAAATCCATGCTGGCTGTCACCTATCACATTATCATCTTCCAGATGTTTACAGATGAATGCCTTAATTATTTTCTACATTATCTTTCCTGGCATAGACGTTAAGCTGTAACTGGTCTGTAGTTTCCTGGGTTTCCTTATTTCCCTTTTTATAGACAGGCACTATATTTGCCCTTTTCCAGCCTCTGGAATCTTTCCTGACTTCCATGACTTTTTCAAAGATAATAGCTAATGGCTCAGATAGCTCCTCAGTTAGCTCCCTAAGTATTCTAGGATACATTTCATGAAGCCCTGGGGACTTGAAAACATTTAACTTGTCTAAATAATTTTTAACTTGTTCTTTTCTATTTTAACTTCTGAACCTACATCCTTTTCTTCAGCATTCATTACTGTAGGCATCCAATCACCACCAACCTTCTTGGTGAAAACCGACATGAAGAAGTCATTAAGACTCTCTTGAATTTCCACATGTTCTGGTTTTGGTTTTCCCTCTCCATTGAGTAATGGTCTTAACTTGTCCTTGGTCCTCCTCTTGCTTCTGATGTATTTTTAGAATGTTTTCTTGTTACTCTTTACGTCTGTAGCTAGTGTGAGCTCGTTTTTGGTTTTGCCCCAAGATAGTTTTGTTATTTGTAGTCATCCTTTGTAATTTGACCTACTTGCTACTTTTTGTAGGACTCCTTTTTTATTTTTAGATTACTCAAGATCTCCTGGATAAGGCAGCGTGGCCTCTTTCCATACTTTTTACGTTTCCTATACAGGGGAATAGTTTCCTCTTGTGCCCTTAATAATGTCTGTTTGAAAAACTACTGACCGTCTTCAGTTGTTTTTCCTCTTAGCCTTGCGTCCCCTTGAGTCTTACCTACCAGCTCCCTGACTTTGCTAAAGTCTGCCTTCTTGAAATCTATTATCTTTATTTCGCTGTTCTCCCTCTTACCATTCCTTAGAATCATGAACTCTGTTCCTTTCGTGATCACTTTCACCCATGCTGCCTTCCACTTTCAAATTCTCCACCGGCTTCTCTCTATTTGTTAAATCAAATCTAGAGCAGTCTCCCCCCCAGTAGCTTACTCCACCTTCTGGAATAAAGAATTGTCTCCCAACACATTCCAAGAACTTGTTGGAGAATCTGTGCCCTGCTGTGTTAGTTTCCCAACAGATGTCTGGATAGTTGAAGTCCCCCCATCATCCATAAGTCCCGTGCTTTGGATGATTTTTGTTAGTTATTCAAAAAAAGCCACATCTGCCTTCTTCTTCTTGGTTAGGTGGTCTGTAGTAGACCTCTACCGTGACATCCCCCTTGGATTTTTTAACCCTTTTATCCTTACCCAGGCTTCGTTTTCACTGCGAGTTCTTCTGGCCGAAAATATGCTAACAAGGGACTCATTAGCATATTATGCTAATATATGCTATAATATGCTAATGAGATCGTGACTTATGCTAATGAGTCTCTCGTTAGCATATTTTCTGCCGGAAGAACTCTCAGTGAAGATGAAGCCCCAGAGACTTTCAACAAGTCCCGTCTCCTATTTCCATCTCAGCCTTAGACCAAATGTATACATTTTTAATACATAAGACAGAATCTACTCTGATTTTTAAGTTGATGAAACTCAAGGCTTATCTCCACTAAACCGGGGATCCACGCTGCAGCTATCTATTTAGTGTGTCTGCTTAGACGTGATAGATTAATCTCAGAGCGCCGTCAATGCTGGTATTCCTTACAGCCTGCAAGACACCATAGTAAAGACGCTGACTTCAGCTATGCTATTTGAGTAGCTGAAGTGACGTAGATTAGATCAGTGGTGGGGATTAGTGTAGACTAGGTGACCGTGTGAAACCAGGAAAACTTTGCCTTTTTTTACAGAGCTCTGTCACATTTGCACAGCGCGTGAATCCTAAACACTCATTTAAAATACACACAACCCAACCACTTTGTTTTACTTCCCTTTCTTTTCAGTGTTGTCATTTGTTCTGCAGTTTTGCTTGCTCTGTGTTGCTTTATTATTTATTTTTTTTACTGTTTTCTGTGTGTGAAGTATTAAATTGAGTTGATGTCCCTTAGAAATTGTACAAGCCTGTGTGAATGCCTTTTACTCTCCTTCCAGCATCAGAAAATATTGTACAGGCGACCCCCGCACTTACGACCTATGACAGTTCTCCAGGAACCAATTAAGTCGAGACGTCATAAGTCGAACCCTTATTTCCCATAGGCGCAATGATATAAATGGGGGTTCTGTTCCTGGCCCGCTTTGCCTCCTGGGAGTTGTAGTCCCCAGTACGTCGGGCCTGGAGCCAGCCAGGGGCTGTTCTGTGTGGAGATGGCTCCGCGTGTCCCAGAGCTAGTGGCGTGGCACAAGCTGCGCCCAGAGCTGGCTGGGGCTACAGGTGACTGGCTGACCCTGTGGCTCGCTGTGTAGCTGGGCTTGAGAGGGTAGGCTGGAGAAGAGCGGTCGTAAATGTGGGGGGTCGTAAGTCGGGGGTCTCCTGTATTAACATTCATGATGAGAGCGTGACTATTTCTTGTTGACTCGTGGATTTGTTTAGCATCTTAAAATTGAGCTCTGTGTGCAGGTGATATGCATGTGACAGAGAGAGATTTGTGAACTGCAAATCTTCACGGCATGGTAATGTTTTGGCAAATGCCTCACTTTTTTGAGGGAAGCTTTCCCTGAAGATGTAATAGTCTATGTATGGTAGGAGGCGCAGTTTATTAAATTGGACCTTGGGTGCGTATTTTTATGCTTTCACTTAAAGACCATGTCTTTCTTCCTATAGCTGATTTGAGTATATAACACTTCGGCATGTTTTATAGCTTGAGGTCTTAGAAAAGCTGATAAAGTATACTCCAAAGACTGTTTATTTGATTTGATTTCATATTAAATATCTTAAACAGAGTACCTTGTTAATTACGCCTTGTTTTAATATTCCTCTTCCATGTCTAGGCACTATTAAAAAATAGGTCTTGAGGTTTTTTGTTTGTACTGGTGGCGCATATCCGCACATTATCTCAATATTGGTGTACGTACCAAAATTTAGTCTGCACAAGGATGGAAAAAATTACAGGGAATGCTGGTCATTGTGTTTATTTACTAGTATTTTGAATTCTTCATGCTTATTCCCCATACGTCTCACATTAGTAGACAGACCTCTAAGATACTGATTTGATTTTGCCCCCCAGGTCTGTATTGTCTCTCCTTGATACCTGCTATATCAGCCCATGCTCCCTCCCCCTCAGTTTCTGACCGGTCTCCTTGGTCTGGAGTGGGCCTTTGGATGATGGGGTTGGGGCACAGGAAGATGCTCCAGATATGGGGCCAATGGGTTTGGCGTCTGGGAGGGGGCTTGTGGTAGGAGATTGGGGTTTGGTCTCAACAGCACCTAGGGGGAAGGAAGGGGTTCAGGGCAGGGGGTTGGGGTGTGGAACACTTACCTGAAGCAGCACCTGTTGGAGGTAGGGGGACAGGTAACTGCATAGCCCGTGCGGCCCTGCTGAAGGAACCATGTGCTGCAGCTCCCATTGGCTGCAATTCCTGGCCAATGGGAGCTGCAGGGGTGGAGCTGTAACAATATGGCTTTTCTGTAGCCATGTTGGAAGGCCTGTGCTAGGCCTGAACCAAAGCCGCCTTCTGTAGCCAGACTGAAGAGTAGCAGCCATTACTGTGAGGCCTGGAGTCACATACTCACAGTTCCATCTAAATTGTATTACAAAAAGTGTCACACCAGGCTGTGAGGAGGGACTTTGCCCTGATAGCTCCCCTACTGTCATCAGATAAAGAAACAGATCTCAAGATGGGTAAAGCAGTCTGGCAAGAAACTGCTTATCAATAGAGGATGTTGTGGAATCCTCATCCTATGAGCATTGTCACTACACTTTCCTGTTGTTTGACTGTGTGATCTCTGTCTGGTGTGTAACTGTTTCTGTCTGCTGTGTAATTAATTTTGCTAGGTGTAAATCAATTAAAGTGGTGGGGTATGATTGGTTAGGTAATGTTGTTATGATTGGTTAGTAAAATTATTCTAAAACAATTGGTTAAGGTAGAGCTAAGCAAGACTCAGGTTTCATTATATAAACTGGGGTTCAAGAAGGAAAAGAGGAAGATCATCAGGAGTAACAGAAGGAAGAAAAGGCTGGAAGAGGACCTGGAGGAGGGGGGGAAGACCTGGAAAAGAAGAACTCACCTCTGAGACACAGCCTAAGAGCAGAGAGACTGATATTGCCTGGCCAACAGGGGGGAAGTCTGCCTGCCTTTATCAGGATTGGTGAGCACGACACTGTGTGCTTAGCATGTGCATTCTGCTTGTTTGGGAATTGTCAATAAATAGAGGATAAGGACATTACTGTGTGAGGCTCTTTCAAGTGGCTAAAGATCCTGCCAACCCTGTTACACCCTGAGCTCTAGGAATTGGGTAAGGGTGGGTGTGTAAATTCACAGGGTTGCACCTTGAGCCCTAGGAACTGGGTAAAGGTGTGTGTCCCTACAGTGTGGAAGGGATAGAGAAATTTGTGCGGGTAACAGAGCTTCCTGGCTCCAGAGAGAGGGAGGGATGGCAGCACTCACCTGCCAAGATAAGGAAGCCCCACCCAGAAACCACCTCCCCAGTCAGAGCCTTCACCCCCTCCTACACCTACCCTCCTGCCTGAACCCATAACCCCTTTCCTGCAACCGGAACCCTTCCTTTTGGGGTCCACCCTGCAGCCCCACAAAATCTAATAGCCCTGAACCTCGAGAAGAGGCCATCCGGCCCTGTTTGAGACTCACAATGGAGAAAGAGGACAGGAACCCAATGTCCAGTCCTCAGTGTGAGCTGGAGTGGGCAGGAGGTGCTAAGGAGAGAGCAATCCAGAGAGTGGTGCATTGAGCAGCTGGGGAGAGCAAAGGGGACTCTGAGCAGAGGGCCCAATGCAGGGAGACAACCCCAGCCAAAAGGGCTTGCAGGCTGAACTGGAGGCAGATCATCACCCCTATGGGGCGCAGTGGGGGAGGAGTTCAATGCTGGTTACAAAGGTCCTGGTGCTTAGTGCAGGAGGGTGTGTGGACAGGCATCAGCAGAGCAAAGGTCGTACCCGCTGCATCCTTGCAGGACCAGGGCTTGAGGCCTGGGGTGTGCGAGGAGCAGACTGTGAATTGTTCTTCCATTCTAGAGATGCAGTTTTGATGTCCCCGTGCCACGGAGCGGTGGGACGTGTTTTCTTTTCGTCTTTTTTTTTTTTTACTTAGTTATGAGTTGCTGTTTAATAAATGGCATGTGTTCTGAGCACCATGCAATGGGCAGGGAAGTGTCCAAAGCCAAGTGAGCACCCCACCGTAATCACAAGATTGGGGGGAGGGTCGAGCCCACTGGGAATGATCAGACATCTCTTGTCGGGCAAAACTTTTGTCACCCCTGCTTGGAGTCCGACATTCAAACATATTTTGCAGTGTCTCAGGGTCACTCTTCGGCCAGGTGGAGCCAGCAGCAGCCAGGGCTGGGTTCAATAGCTAGGACTTCCTTTCCATCGATGCACCACAGAACCGGCTTGAGCCTTGACTCGGTAACTGGGGAAATTCACATACCACTCCTGGGCTCCACCTGCCACCTTCTGGCCACGTGCCACGCCCCTTCACCAGCCACGTGCCGTGCTTCTTCACCAGCCACCTACTGGCCACATGCCACGCCCCTCCACCTGCCACCTACTGGCCACGTGCCACGCCCCTCCACCTGCCACCTACTGGCCACGTGCCACGCCCCTCCACCTGCCACCTACTGGCCACATGTCCCGTGCTTCCTCCAGACACCTACTGGCCATGTGCCACGCTCCTTCACCAGCCACGTGCCATGCTTCTTCACCAGCCACCTATTGGCCACATGCCATGCCTCTCCACCAGCCACCTACTGGCCCTGTGCCATGCCCCTCCACCAGCCACCTACTGGCCACATGCCACATCCCTCCACCAGCCACCTACTGGCCATGTGCCACACCCCTCCAGCAGTCACTTACTAGCCATTTACAATGCCCTCCCACCAGCCATCTAGTGGCCACGTGCCCCACCCCTCCTCCAGCCACTTACTGGCCACATGCCACACCCCTCCAGCAGCCCCCTATTGGCCATGTGCCATGCCCCTCCATCAGCCACCTACTGACCATGTGCCACACCCTTCCACAAGTCACCTACTGGCCACGTGCCATGTCCCTCCTCCAGCCACCTACTGGCCATGGGCCATGCCCCTCCACTAGATGCCTCCTGGCCACGTGCCATGCCCCTCCTCCAGCTGCCCTACTGGTTCTTTGCTCCTCTCCTCCACCAACCACTACTGGCCAGTTGCTGAAATGTTTTCAGGTGCCCCATTTAATATTGGTGATTTCAGCTGGGGAGCCACAGTGCTAGTGCACACTGGGCAGCCTCTTCATCCAAGCCACTGTCCCAAGTAGATCGAATACTTACACCTCGGAACCAGCAAGTCCAGCTCTGCAGGGTGGAACCAGGCTCACAAGGGAGTTTACATTAACTCTTCCACTGCACAGCGGGGAGGTCCCTGTGCCTCTCCTGTGGAACCCGTCACACTTTGAGCGTTGCCAAGTCTGTGGGACCCTCCCTGGCATCTGCCCCAACCACTGGCTGGCAGAGTCTCTTGTGCTGGAGTAGCAAATGTCCCTGCCTGGGCTGGGCACAGAGGGGCCGGGTGAGCAGTTGGCCTGATTTTATCATGACAGTCCCGACAGTCAGGATTTTGTCTTGTATATAGGCACCAAACATCCCCCAGCCCATCCTGATTTTTCACACTGGCTGGTCATCTCCAGAGGGGCTTTGCAGAAGGTCTCTCCCCAGCAGGGACCCTGCTGAGGGAGCAGCAGCTGCTCCATTCAGGCTCTCCGATCCCCAGGGGAGGGGACAGCAGTTCGTGACCCTAGAAGAAAAAGAGATGCAGCCTCCTCTGTTGGAGCAGGGCCCAGCCTCTCTGGGCACAACAACAGATGCCCTGCCCCACCCCTAGCCCTGGAGGGATCCAGTGTAGCCCAGGCACAGACAACCTAGGAGTGAGCCTGGGGCTCTGTTCACTGCGAGGGGAGGGGAGGGGGCTGACCCACAACAGTAGTAAGAAGGAGCTGTGTTGGCTGCCCCACTGCCCACTCAGGTCTGGCTTAGGTTGGCCCCCATTTCAGGCAGGGGACAGGAGGCACGCGGCCAGCATGGAGTGAGAGGTGCTGAGAGCTGGTCTGTGCCTGGGCCGACGATGAGTGAATGAGGCCGTAAGCTCATGCCTCACGTCACAGAGGTGTCCACTCGGTTTTGCCCCCCCAATGGCCTCCTTTATGATGGGCAGGGGGGTGTCACTTGGGGCCCAAACTGAGTGGACAGAGACAGGTGAGTGGCAGGGAGGTGCAGTGGGTGCCCCCGTGGGGGATCCAGGCAGCAGAGGGGATCTCTGGGTGTGGAGGGGGCAGACACGAGGGGCTGATCTGGACCCACAAGGGAGGGGCAGAGCGCCGGGGCCAAGCTCCGGCAGCGCCATGGGGCTTGGGGGCAGAGCCAGTAGCTCAGGCCAGACCTGGCAGCCAGTGAGTGGGGGAGGAGGGTGCAGACAAAACCCGGCTCTGGCCAGCTGCTCCCTGCACCCGGCTGTGCCCAGAGCTGGTCCTAGCCAGTGTCCCGGCTCCCAGCGCCCCCTGGTGGTCTCGGGGTCTCCCTGGGACAATCCCCATAGAAACCCCCCTTCTGCCCCTTCCCGGGATCTGGGCGTTTCCTTTCCGTCTCCAGCCGCCCGCCCCTGACCCTCAGGGCTTCTCTGCAGGCTGCGCCCAGAGCGCCGCGCCCAGGGGAGGAGCAGCCGCCAGGAGGGGGGCGCAAGGAAAGTGGGTGTCTCGCTAGGACCCAGCAGCAGGAGCAGCAGGCGCGGGGGGAGCGATCGCTGGCTCCGGCCCGGCCGCAGGAAGCGACTCGCCGCCGCTGCTGGCGGGGACTCTGGGGCCAGGCTCGGGCCGGATCCCCGAGCCCCGGCGGGGCTGCTGCAGGGCCCCGGAGCCCGGGCTGCAGCCGGGAGGGAATCTCCGGCAGGGCCAGTCCCGCTGCTCCCTCCCCAGGAGCCTCTCCCGGGCAGCGCCCCAGCCAGGCCCTGCCCCAGGGCGGGCAGCGCAGGGGGCAGGTAAGAGAGACCCCCCGGGAGCGGCGCCCCGGGCTGCAGGGGGAGGGTTTGGCCCCAGGCTGCTCCCAGCGGAGCTGGCTGCGAGTCCCCGCCCGGGCCCAGGGCAGCTGCCGCCCGCCCCCAGCCTGGAGGGGCCGGGGGCAGCGACACGTGGAGGGAGGAAGGGGGCAGGGATTGCGCTGAAGGGAGGATGGGGCGGTGCAGGAGCAGGGCGGGATTATGGGGCTGGGGGGAGGAGGCTGGAGTGGAGGGACTCTGGGAGGAAAAGGGGTGTGGGAGGGAGGCTGGGGGAGACTGAGAGAGGGGGAGGTGGGTGGCCGGGAGCATGAGGTGGGTTTGTGGGGTAACAGCATCACTACTGGCCCCACTTTGCTCTGCTTCACCAGCGCCTGGCACGGGGGAGGGGGGAGTAGAAGTTTGGGGGAAGGGGTAGAGCAGGGGCGGGGGCAGAACAAGGCTGGAGGGGGTGGGGGGACCCTGGAGCAGAAGTGGAGGGGGGGTTGTCCCTGGCCCAGCCCCCCACTAGGGATAGACCTGGAGGCAGGCAGAGGCGTGAGGACGGATATATTGGCAGCTTCCCCCACCCTAAGGCTACGGGCGGGGGCAGGGCAGTGGCACCCAGTAACCATGGAGGAATTGGGCTTTAGAAATGGTCACACCCACAGTGGGGGATGGGCAGGGTGACGGTCACACCCACAGTGGGGGATGGGCAGGGTGACGGTCCCTCCCGAATTTGGGCCAGACGGTCCCACAAGACAGAGTTCCATTCCCAGCGAACGGCTCCAAAGCTGTATTTGTTATGCATTCCCTGGGCAGGGCTGAGATGAGCAGTGAGGCTCCACCCCTTGCTCCTCCCCTTTCCCCAGGCCCCGCCTCCGGGCCAGGCCAGAAGCTAAATCTGGGCCATAGTAAGCCGGAGGGGAGAGCCCTGACTGCTTTGAGGCACCTCAGCCCCTTCCCCCCTCTTGCTCGGGGCAGGCCCATAGGCCAGGGGATGCTCTTGGACATCGCAGGCCCACCCGTGGCAGGGGCTCCTGCCCGTGTGCCGCTTGTGCGTTTTGAGACGATGGTCGCCCTAGGGATACGGGGCGGTCAAGAGACTTCCCCCCGAAGGGCTGAGAATTTACAAAGCAAATGTCCACCCAGAACCCCTCCCCCCCCACTTGCCCCTTACTCCCACTTTCCTATTTGCATTTAAAGACAATCTCTGATGCCTGGGTTCAGTGTCCAGCCAGAGCAGGGGTGGGCAAAATACAGCCCACCAGCTAGATTTGGCCTCCCATGTATTTTCCTCTGTCCTGCCATGACCCTCTGCGCTGGGGTCTGGAGGAAAATATCCCAGGATGCAGCAGGGCGCTCAGGCAAGCTGCCAGCCTGCCATGGCCCCAGCCACACTGCACCAGGAAATGCCATGGCTGGAGGCTGCTCTCCAATGTGTCTCATGCATGACCCTTGGTTGGTGGGGGCCGCAGTTCTCCTCACCCTCAGCCCCTTTCTCACAGTTCCCTTTGGCTGGAAAGCAGCCCATGGGAGCTGCGGGGGCGGTGCTTGTGGGCAGGGTGTGGTGCTGCCCCTCTTCCCCCAAGGGGCACACAGACAGACTCACCCCAGCAGCCGGCAGTGTGGGGCCAGCATGGCACCTAAGCTACTGGCCTGAGTGGCCCACCGTGCCGCTGGTAACCCTGCAACCCAAGCCCTGCCCCAGGTCACAACCTGCTCCTGCACCCAAACTCTGTCCTGACCCCCAGGCTCCATTAATATAACAGAAAAGTGCAGCCTGTGACCGATATTCTTGGGAGTGGCCCCCTCCTTGGAAAAATTATTGCCCACCGCTGACCCAGAGTCACTGCAAGCCACAAGGAGGATATTGGCGTTTGGTTTGGTTCAGTGGCAGTCAGTGTGTTCAGTTCGGGTTCTAGACCCCCCAAAATGGTTCTGTTACCAGGCAGTACCCCAGAAGTGGGTTGGGAGGGAGCCCAGTGGCTTGCTACAGCGGAGAATTGAATTTGGGGCATGGGGGTCTGCTTCAGGTGGGACTGGAGCTGCCCCAAGGGGCGGGGACGAGGGAGAGGAGGCCCGTCTAAGGGGAACAAGAATTGAGCAGCCTTTTTCCTTGAGCTTGAAGAGTTATTGTTAACTTCTGGGACCAGAGAACCCCGCCCCATGTCTTCTGTCCCAGCTCCCTCCCTGATCCTGTGGGCTACCCCCTTCTCTTCTTCTGCTGGGGCAAGCTGTTCCAGTAGCAATCACATGCCTGGCAGGGATGTGAAAGTGTAACCATGTAAACAGTTAACATTCACGGTTACACACAGGTTCCCGGTATGCATGGGGAGCTGGTTTAAAAGCCGGCTCCCCACACACCAGCTCCCAGGGAGCCATCTGCTGTCACATGCTGCTTCCTTTCATACAGAGGCAGCAGCTGGAGGCGGGGGAGTGAAGGGGGTGGGGAGCAGGAGGCAGTACGCAGGGGGAGCTGGCTTAAAAGCCGGCTCCCTGTTCACACCGGCTCCCAGAGAGCCATCTGCTGCCCCATGCTGCTGCCTTTGATACAGAGGCAGTAGCGGGGGAGTGAGGGGGGAGAAGAGGGGGAGGGCAAGCAGGAGCCGGTATGTAGGGAGAGCTGGCTTAAAAGTGTGTAACTGCTGAAATGTTCAGTGGCTACATGGTTACTTAAGTACACACATTTTAACATTCCTGCTGCCTAGTAGGGATGTAACCGGGTAACCGGTAAGCCTCACCCTTACTGGGAGATGCTAAGTGGTTAACTGGTGCCTGGCCCGGCTGGAGCAATGGGGTGGGCCGGTTAGCTGGTTAAACCCATGCACCCAAACTCTGTCCTGACCCCCAGGCTCCATTAATATAACAGAAAAGTGCAGCCTGTGACCGATATTCTTGGGAGTGGCCCCCTCCTTGGAAAAATTATTGCCCACCGCTGACCCAGAGTCACTGCAAGCCACAAGGAGGGGATATTGGCGTTTGGTTTGGTTCAGTGGCAGTCAGTGTGTTCAGTTCGGGTTCTAGACCCCCCAAAATGGTTCTGTTACCAGGCAGTACCCCAGAAGTGGGTTGGGAGGGAGTTAACCAGTTCCCATTTTAAATGGGGTTTTACATCCCTACTGCCCTGGTGTTATTTTGTTGTCTTGTTTTATAATGAAGGGAAGAGCAGAGCAGGTGTTTAATTTGATTGTATCAATTAGGGAGCTGAAAATGTGCTCACTAATTGCGCATTTCCCCTCCCCCGAGTTGGGTACCGCCCCAGGCTGACTAAGATCAAAATGAGGCTTCCAGTCTGGTTTGCAGCTGCATTAAAAAATTCCAGTTCAGTCTGGTTCTCTGGTGCGAGTTCGGGGGAGCAAATGAAGCTCCCAGCTGCTGAACCATCTCTGGGATCTTGCCGGGGCAGCCCAGACAGGCTCAGTCCTGGGGGAGGGGGGGCATGCTTCAGGAGGATGCAGGGGCCAGGGCGGCCAGTGGGTATTAACGGGGGTCCTCATGCCAGCAGCAGGGAGCGCCCCAGCCCCAGCACTCCCGGCATTGCTCAGGGGAACGGGCAGAAGCCAAAAACAGGCAGGGTGGGAGCTTGTGGGGAAGGATGGGCTGGGACCGGATCACTTGCTGCTGCCGGAGCCGGGCCTCCCTCTAATCCCCAGGCCACCTGGACCCCGTGTCCCCATGAAGCCTGGGGCCCCCCCAAAGCGCAGAGCCTGGGGCAGTTGCCCTAGCCCAGCGGTTTTCAAACTAGGGGTCTGACCCAGGACTGGGGGGTGGAATGACGGGCGCCGGGTCTCCTTGCTGCAGGGGGATCAGGTGAGTAGAGGGGGTGCTAAGGCAGCTCTCTGCCTGGCCTGGCACCGCAGACTGTGCTGCGCCCCAGAAGCAGCCGGCAACAGGCCCGGCTTCTAGGTGATGGGACCATTGAGACCCTGCTGCTGGCTGCTTCTGGGATGCAGCAGGGTCTGCGGTGCCAGGAGAGGCAGGAAGCTGCCTTAGCCCCCCCCCCCGCTGCCCGGGAGCTGCTCAAGGTAAGCCCCTCCTGCCCCAGCCCCGACCCCCCCCCCAAAGTCAGAGGCCCCACACACCCCAAAACTCCCCTCCTCAGTCCCACCCTGATCCCAACTCTAGTTCCATTATGTTGGGGGAAAGGATGGGACCATTATACTGGGTCACGGCATCAATGATTTTCTTCAACTGGGTGATGAGAAAAAAAAGTTCGAAAACTGCTGGTCCGGTCAGTCCTACGGGGGGGGGGCTCTGAAAACAAACCTAACCATTGGCGGAAGGGGACCCATGTTCTTGAATCCTGGTGGTGCAGGGAGCACCAGGGGCCCTATAACTTACCGTGTATGGGTGTTAGCGCCACAGAATTCCTTGGGACAGACACTGCTTTCACTTCCCTAGTGATCAGGCAGCCCAGACAGAGCAGCTGCTGTTCCCCTCCCCACCCCCCGCAGGCTCTGCATAGGGAGAGACTTTTACTAAGGTCCTTTCTGTGCCCAGCTCCTAAGCCGGAGCCTGCAGGGGAGGGGAGAGCCCTGGAGGAAAGGGCTGGTGCCGGACAGATCCTGGCCCGGCTGAGTCCCCGTGCTGCTGGGGAGAAGGGCTGCCCAATGTCAGGGGAACCCCCCAAAGTGGCTCCTTTGCTTCTGCTCTTTTCTAGCCTTTGTCATAGAGACTCCATCCCTGGGGGGCGTTTCAAAGTGCCTTAGGACTGGCTGGCTGACAGGACTGGCCAGGTCCGTGTTGTGATATGAGGGTTTTTCCAGCCAGACAAGAGCCCAGACCATGTATGCAGGGGCAGGGACTTGGGGGGGGGGAAGGGGCGACAGGGACTCAAGCCCCTTCTGACACCTCCCCTCTCGCCCCAACAGGCTGAGAAGACACATCTAGAGTTCGCTCCAGAGCGCCCGTCGGCCAGGGGCCAGGGCCGAGCAATGGCCGGGATGGAGCCAGCTCAGGTAGGGGGTTTCAGGGAGCTGCGGGGGGCAATTGCTGTAAAGGGGGAGAGGCAGGAAATGCACAGGGTGAGGCATGTAGGGGACAGGGTATGAGAAACCTGCTGGGACACATTGAACCTGGGAATGATTTTCTCAAAAATGGCCCGTGGGTGGGGGAAGGGATAATTCCCCCATTTCTGAACCAGGAAACACGCCCTGAAAACTGCCCAGACTCCCACTGCAGAAGTCTGACCCCACTGGGCAGAGGCTGCTGGGAAACACAAAGGGAAGCTGCCGGGATTCCTATCCCTGTCCCCAGCTCAGAGCTCGGCTTCCCGCCTCAGCCCGTGGCTGGCAGGCGTGTGGGGAATGAGAAGACCCTGCCCTGCCTGCTGGGGGCACAAGAAGCTCTCCCCTTCTCCCAGACCTGCAGCCTCCTGGATGCTCTGAGCAGGGTGTGGGGGGGATTCTATTTTTCTGGACCATGACTAGCAGGATGGTGCCTGGGGCCGCAGGCAGTGGGTGAGGGACTCTTGTTGTTGCAGGTGCGGGTGACCTTCGAGGAGGTGGCTGTGTATTTCACCCAGGGGCAGGGGGCACTGCTGGGCCCCGCTCAGAGAGCCCTCTACAGGGACGTCATGCAGGAGAACTACGAGGCGGTGACCTCGCTGGGTAAGGGAGTCCCGTCCTCTTGGTTATTGGAAGTGGTGGGGCTTGCGTGTGTGAATCTGGTCAGTCGAAATGGGAGCAGGGGTCCCGGGGTAGGTCTACACTGCAGGCTTTTTGCGCAAGAACAGCTGTTCTTGTGCAAAAACTTGCCAGGTGTCTACACTGCACGCGCGTTCTTGTGCAAGTAAATTTATAGTATAGTGTTAGAAAAAAGGGCTTCTTGCGAAAGAGTTATTCCTCTCCCCACGAGGAATAAGCCCTCTTGCGCAAGAGCTCTTCCACAAGAGGGCAGTGTAGACAGGCAACATGAATTTCTTGCGCAAGAAGCCCCTATGATTAAAATGGCCATCAGAGCTTTCGTGAGCAAGAGAGCGTCTACACTGCGCAAAAGCACATGGCAGTGTGGATGCGCTCTTGTGGAAGATTTTTTGCACAAGAACTCTTCAGCAAAACTGTTCTTGCGCAAAAAGCCTGCAGTGTAGACATAGCCCCAGAGTCCACAACTCTTGCATGGGAGAAACTTGCCTCTTCCTGCTCCATTTGAGGGATCAGGGGAGTCAGAAATTGGCAGGGGTTTAACCCCTGAGCTGTGTGTGTGTCAGCAAGTCCCCCAGAGCACACTGCCCTGAGACCTTGTAGTGTGGGTGTAACAACCCTCTCTTCCCCCAACCCCAGATGTCTGCTGCTCCCCAGGGATCTGAGTTACCATAATCCCATTTACGGTCAGGTTAAAGTCAGGGAATGTTCCTAGTGACAGATACTCTCCCAAAACTCCATGTGCCCTGACCTTGCTTGATTTCACCCCCCGCCCCATGCAGGATTCCCCATTCCCAAGCCTGAGCTGATCACCCGGCTGGAACATGGGGAAGAGCCGTGGATCCCGGACCTCCAGGCCGACAAGGAAATGGAGAGCTCGAAAGGCACTCGCACAGGTGAGGAGTCAGTGAAACAGAGACAGAAATATCTGGCGAGTGAAGGGAGAAGCCGGGACTCCCTAAATGGGCTGTGAGCAAGAGCCCCCAGTTCTGCCCCACTTCACCCAAGTCAGGGCTCCAGTCAGCAGGCGTTGTAGCATCAAGGCAAAGATCAGTCACAGTTTCCTACCCATTCTGTGAGCTGTCAGGAATTTCCAAGAATTTCAGTCCAAAAAGCAAACAGAACGTTTGGAATCATTAAAAAAGGGATAGAGAATGAGAGACCATCTTATTGCTTCTCTATAAAACCATGGTATGCTCACATCTTGAACATTGCGTACAGATGTCGTCACCTCTTCTGAAAAAAGCTACATTGGCATTGGAAAAGGTTCAGAAAAGGGCAACAAAAACGATTAGAGGTTTGGAATGGGTCCCATATGAAGAGAGATTAAAAAGACTTGGATTTTTCAGCTTAGAAAAGAGGCGACTAAGGGGGGATAGGATAGAGGTCTATAAAATCATGACTGGTGTGGAAAAAGTGAATAAGGAAAAGTGATTTACTTATTCCCACAATATAAGAACTAGGGGTCACCAAATGAAATGAATAGGCAGCAGGTTTAAAACAAACAAAAGGAAGTTTTTCTTCATGCAGCGCACCATCAACTGGCGGAACTCCTTGCCAGAGGATGTGGTGAAGACTAGCACTTTTAACAGGGTTCAAAAAAGAGCTAGATCAGTTCATGGAGGTTAGATCCATCAATGGCTATTAGCCAGGATGGGTAGGAATGGTGTCCCTAGCTTCTATTTGTCTGGAAATGGATGACAGGAGAGGGATCATGTGATGATTACTTGTTGTGTTCCCTCCCTCTGGGGCATCTGGCATTGGCCACTGTTGGCAAACAGGATCCTGGGCTAGATGGACCTTTGGTCTGACCCAGTATGGTCGTTCTTATGTTCCTCATTGACTTTCCTTCCCTGGGAGTGTTTGGGTGGGATGTGGAGGCAAAATCCAATTTCTCATCCTCCCCAACAGTTATTGTGTAGTAAGTTACCCCTGTGTTATTCTGCTTTCTGTCTTCCCTCCCCCCCCTGGCACAGGCAGTGACTCCTGTCTGGGTTTTCTCTCTCCCAGGAGGTGACGGGATAGAGAGTGAGAACACGGAGGAAAATCAGCAGCAGGAAGGTCCTAGGAAAGTTGAACCGCAGGAAAAGTATTTGAGAAGAGCTGAAAGGAATTTTCCCCAGAACTGGGAAGAGGGAAGTGCCTGGGGAGAGCGACACAGGTCAAAGATGCAGCTGAGAAACTATCCCAGGAAGAAACTGGATGAATCCATTCAATGTGGTGGAGGATGTGTGGATGCCAATGAAACCACAGTCAAGCAGACAAGTCACAATGAAGAGAAACCCTACAAATGCCTTAACAATGGGAACAGATTGTGTTTCAGTGCAAAACGTACTACACGTAGGAAACCCCACACAGGACAGACGTCCTATAAATGCTTAGACTGTGGGAGAAGCTTCAGCAAGAAGTCTTCTCTTGTTCTACACCAAAGAGTGCACATAGGAGTGAAAACCTGTAAATGCCTTCGGTGTGGGAAAAGTTTTAGTCAGAGATCACTCCTTATTGCACATCAGAAACTGCACAAAGGAGAGAGACCCCACAGATGCCTTGAATCTGGAAAACATTTTAGCAAAAATTTATCCCTCATTAATCATGGGCAAATCCATACGGGAGAAAGATCTTATAAATGCCTTGAGTGCGGGAAAAGTTTCAGTCTGAAATCAACCCTTAATAGACATAAGAAAACCCATTCAGGAGAGAAACCCTATGCATGTTTGGACTGTGGGAAAATTTTCAGTCAGCGCTCAAACCTTATTCAACATAGGAGAATCCACACAGGAGAAAGACCATATAAATGCCTTGAGTGTGGGAAAACGTTTGGTCAGAGCTCGTACCTTATTAAACATAGGAGAATCCACACAGGAGAGAGACCCCATAAGTGCCTTGAGTGTGGGAAAACTTTCATTCGTGACTCACATCTTACTAAGCATAGGAAAATCCACACAGGTGACAAACCCTATGAATGCATCATCTGTGGGAAAAGTTTCATTGAGAGAACAAAACTTACTAGACATCAGGCAGTCCACACAGGAGAGAGACCTCATAAATGCTTGGACTGTGGGAAAAGCTTCACTCTGAAGTCCCATCTTACTATACACCAGAGGCTGCACACAGGAGAGAGACCCTTTAAATGCCTTGAGTGTGGGAAAAGCTTTAATCAGAGCTCAAATCTTATCACACATCAGCGAACCCACACAGGAGAGAGACCTAATAAATGCCTTGAGTGTGGGAAGACTTTTAAACACAGTTCATCCCTTATTAATCATAGGAGAGTCCACACAGGAGAGAGACCCTATAAATGCCTTGCGTGTGGAAAAAGTTTTATGGAGAGTTCATCCTTTACTAAACATGGGAGAATCCATACAGGAGAAAGACCTTATAAATGCCTAGAATGTGGGAAAAGTTTTGTGGAAAGTTCATCTCTTACTAAGCATGGGAGAATCCACACAGGAAAAAGACCCTATAAATGCCTGGAGTGTGGGAAAAGTTTCTGTTTGAAATCAACCCTTAATTCACATCAGAAATCCCACACAGAAGAGAAACCCCATAGATGCTTGGAGTGTGGGAAAACTTTCAGTTGGCGCTCGACACTCCTTAAACATCAGAGAATTCATAAGGATAAGAGGCCATAGAAATAGCCTGACTGCAGGAAAAGATTCAGTTTGCCTTCACCCATCAGTGACAAACTCAACGGACAGGCCATGAATGTAGGGAAAATTTTTTGGTGCTCCCAGAGTATCAGACACCCACAAATCCACGCAGGGAAGTGATCTCGGAGAGATTCTCAGTGTGGAAAATGCTCCAAGTGGAGCTCACGCCATGTGGGACATCAGAGACTCCCCCTGCAATGCAAGGAAATTCTCTCAGGGACCCGACTAGGGCTGGCCATGGTGACCGACCCATCCCCTCGTTCCCACCCACATCAGGGGCATGGGGCTCCCGAGGATCCAGCAGCAGCTGGACAATGACTCTCTGGCTCTGCCTGGTCTCAGCAAACCCCAAGCAGAAGAGGCCCCCATCTGCCCCTCCTCCCTGCTGCAGCCCTGGTTGCTGAGCTGCTGGACCACAGGTGGGGAAATGAGGGAAATTCCTCCAGATGTTCCCTCTGCCTGGCTGAAGTCCCCCCCACTCCATCTCCCTCTCCCTTCCCTGCCAGGATCCCCCTGCCATGGAGATGAGGAGAAGGACACTGGGGCCAGGCCTCAGCTTGACTCTGAATACTTGTCCCCATCCCCTGTTTTCCACCGTCCACTGTGTTCGACTTTCCCACTGACCTGGGGCTGTTCCCTGCAGGGGGAGTGTCCCTAGGTCTGGTAACTCCTCTCCTACCTGAATCTCTTAGGGCGCTGGGATCTGGGGGAATCAAATATTATGGGACCAGGGCAATAGGTTCTGGGGAGGAAACTGGGGAGTGAATGATGAGGGCTAGGAGAGTTGGCAGCTGGGGCTATTGAGTATTTGGGGATCAGGGGATAAGAGGCGAGGGAGAGCACAGGGGGAGCAAAATGCTGCTTCTCCTCCCTCACCCCCTCTGCCCCTTCTCTCTGCCCCCTAGGCATTCCAAGAGCACCACTGAGAGGGGCTGATTCCCACGGGGCCTTTGGTGGGAGGCCTGGAGATCCCGCTGCTGCCTCCACCAGCATCAGTCTCTGAGCATGTCGGGTAGGAAACGCAGCACTCTGACCCCTGTGCTAGATTTCCTCGTGTAAACATTGTGAGAATTTCATGTACAAAGCTAAGATTTTTGTCATGGATAGTTCTAGTGAAACTCACAGACAGGTCATGGGCCATGAAGAAAAATTCATGGAATGCCAAGACCCATCTGTGACTTTTACTAATAAAATACAGGACAAAATGGGGAAGGGGTAGGCTCCACCGCTCATCTTTGCTGTCCTATGATGGCTGAGCAGCTGGACGAGCCCAGCAGTGAACTCTCAGGACATCTTCGATCTGTGGGGGTTCCTCATTGCCTGTAGCTCAGAGCCCCCCACCATCTCTGCCATCTGGGAACTGTGGTGTACCCCTGCAGCAACTCAGAGCTCTGGGGCGCATCTGTCAGCTGCAGTGTATGGTGTGGGTATTCGAAGCTGCCAATAGCTGAAGTTTCCGAGGTCTTTGGAAGTTACAACTTCCATGAGTTCTGCGAGTGGGGTAGGAAAGTTGTAGCCTTCCTGATGTGGTCTGACCGTCTCTGATTAGCAGAGTGATCATTAATCCTTGAGTTCCCCCTTTGGGGTCAAGGAACCCCCAAAGATAATCTCAGATAGTCTCACATTTCTCCAGGTCTGCTGAAAAGCGTTAAGTGTTTGTAGCTTTTCTCCCTTATGGGCCAGAATTCATAGAATCATAGAACACCAGAACTGGAAGGGACCTCGAGAGGTCATTGAGTCCACTTCCCTGCTCTCACGGCCGGACCAAGCACCATCTAGACCATCCCCTGACAGGTGTCTGTTTAGCCTGCTCTTAAATATATCCAGTGATGGAGATTCCACAACCTCCCTAGGCAATTTATTCTAGTGCAGTGTTTCTTAAACTTTTTAAGACCGAGGAACGCCAAAAAAAATTTTTTATGAGGAAAACCAAGGATTTTTGGTTGAGCAAAAAAGAAAAGGAGGTCGGGGGGAGGGAAAGGGTGTGTGTGTAGGTGTGGGGGGAAGTTATTGAGGAAAAAAAGGGTTGGGGGAAAGTTATTAAGCAAAAACAAAAAAGTTGCCTGCCCCTTTAAGGGTGGCCATTTTGAATTGTGTTCTCCCTCGGCACACCACCAACTGCCTTGCGGCACACTGGCATGCCGCGGAACACAGTTTAAGAAACACTGTTCTAGTGTTTCACCACCATGACAGTTAGGAAGTTTTTCCTAATGTCCAACCCAAACCTCCCTTGCTGCAGTTTAAGCTCATTGCTTCTTGTCCTGTCCTCAGAGGCCAAGGAAAACAATTTGTCTCCCTCCTCCTTGTGATACCTTTTTAGATACTTGAAAACCGCTATCGTGTCTCCTCTCAGTCTTCTCCTTTCCAAACTAAACAAGCCCAGTTCTTTCAGTCTTCTCTCATAGCTCATGTTCTCTTCTAGACCTTTCATCATTCTTGTTGCTCTTCTCTGGACCTGCTCCAATTTCTCCACATCTTTCTTGAAATGTGGTGCCCACCTGGACTGAATTAACTAGATACTAAACTGAATTAACTAGATACTAAATAAATGGGGGGCAGGGAAAATAACATGTGCTGTTTTAGCTTCGGTGTTATTTCAGGGCAATGCAGTGAGTCTAAGGGACACCCTCCTTCCCCTATCATCATCACTCTTCGCTCTGTAACATCTATCCAAGCAATGGAGAGTTTCATCCCGTGCTCATTCTACTCCTCTGCCTCCCAAGGTGAATGAAGTCCCTGGCTCTCCATGCTTAGGAATCACATTTTTCACCTCCGTGATCCCAAGTCCAGACTCCTAAGGGCTGGAGAAGGAAGTGTCACAGACCTGGGACATGAATCTCAAAGCACATTTTGACTTTTCAGATGTTATAGCTTCTGTTTCTGTCCACTGGTAAAATTGCTTCCTAACTTTTTCTAGGCCTAATCTAGATCATTTGTAAATAGGAAGACTCGTCTTTCTTTTATTATAATGATGCTAAAACTTTTGCAACTGATAGAATCAAACAACAAGGCGAGAAGTGAAGCCA
Source organism: Rafetus swinhoei (assembly GCA_019425775.1). Classification (NCBI taxonomy): domain Eukaryota; kingdom Metazoa; phylum Chordata; order Testudines; family Trionychidae; genus Rafetus; species Rafetus swinhoei. The sequence continues at coordinate 18,475,920 of CM033444.1, read as the reverse complement.
ATTTCATCACTTCAGAAGAAAACGGGTACATTTATTTTCCTGATATTTGAGCCTTAAAGGATTCTCTGAGATTTCACTTTATGAATGGGACAGCGTGTGATAGCCCACCTCGGACTGTGGGTTTTTCTCTCTTTGTGATGGCTGTTAATTAGGCCACATCTTTTGATATTAATTTAGTTTGACAGGCGGTAGCTTGGATTTATTGAGGACTTCCGGAGACCAATGATTATTTGCCGGAATAGTCCTATTTTAGATTTTATTTCACTTTCATTTGTATCTAACCCTTTGTCATGAGATTTTTGAGCCATGACCCTGATCCAGGTGTCTCAGCACGCACACAGATGGTGAGTGCAAGATTCAAACTGTGAGAGACAGAGTTTGACACAGGGAATAAAGTTACCGCTTGCACCCTGCAGTGATGTGAGATACTGGGCCAGGAAGGGGGGCGAATGGGGATAACAGAGCTGGGAACCTGCTGGGTTTGCTCCTCAGAGCCAGGCAGTTGTGGCTGAGAACTATGAACTTGCTGCACTAGTGCCAAAGAGCGACTAGACTTGACTTAAAAAACAATGAATAATTTTTTGGTTTTTAAGTTTTTCCAGTTACAGACTAACTTGGCTACCCCTCTGAAGCTTTTAGACTTAGCTTGTGAGTGTCATGAGAAGCTGCCCCTGCAATCTAAAGCGCTAGGAATAACACCCCAAGACAAATGATGTGGCAGGGGGCAGCTTTTCCCTATGGCTAAGGTGCTGGGGTTGGACGTAGGCAAGGAAGAAGCCTGGGATGTTACCAGATTGGGGCAGCCTTGAAGCCAGGGTGAACCCCATCACTGGCCAAAGGGATATGAGGAACCTGACGGGGCAACTGGTCACCACCACCCCCCTCCCCACCCCAGCTACTGCAGTGTCCTGTGTTGCGGTGACAGAAACTCTCTTTGCTCCACTCACCCCACACTGATCCCTCTGGTGATGAACCCCCTGCGCCCCATGTTCACCAGTTGTGTATGGTTGTGAAATATTGTGCACAAGGCATGCCTGGTGAGAGACCATTGGAAAACTCATGATCTGCTGCATACTATGCCAACAAAATGTAACCCCACTGTATGTCAAAGGGTGAGATTTGACTGTATGTTGCTGGGCGCCTATCCTCCAGAGGCCCTGATGATACTAAAGGGGGGATGGAAGCTGCCGAGCGGGGGGTGTTGAATTGTGGGTGTGGTGGGGGTAAAGATGAGTTGAGGGCTGTGTTAGTTGCTGTCAGCCAGCACCTAGTGGTGGGACCCCTTCCCAGGGCTGGGTGGATGGGTTCTGACAGGAATCCATCAGCTGTGAATGCCAGGGAATGGACCAATCAGGGCTGTTTCTGAGCTGTAGCACCTCTGCAACCCCCCAACATTTGCTGTGGTGGGAAAACCTCGCTGACAGGCTTAAAAAAAATTAATTAAAAAGCAGCTCTGTCCAGGGAAACCCAGACATGTGGTGGTAATATTTGTTCCTGAAATATGTTGTAATTCTGGGGAACACCTGAAAACGAAGTCTTCAGAAACGATGATGGACTGACCGTTGGTGTTCGATAACTATAGTCTGATCGTCCCTCTCCAACAGGAAGGAGGCGGTTCCATAAGAAGGGCCATACTAGGTCAGACCAAAGGTCCATCTAGCCCAGTATCCTGTCTGCCGACAGTGGCCAATACCAGATGCCCCAGAGGGGAGGGAACACAACAGGGAATCCTCACACATGATCCCTCCCCGGTCGCCCAAAGAAATTTACAATTCATCAAAAGAACAGGGTGGACCTTACTGATGAAGTTGCCTGACCTCATGAATCAGTGAAGACTTTTCCGGTATAAAGAGGACGGGGGGGGGGGGGTTCTCTGGCTATCTCTATCCCCCCATCTCTTCTCAGCACAGCAAAATCATTTGAAAGACAATAGATCGCTGAGTTGGGGGGAGTGGTCCTATCTGGAAGGCTTTCCAAAGAGTATGGGTCACAAAAATTGGGTGAGAGAAACCCTTTTTGCTTGTGAGGGTACATCTGCGTGCCAAATCTAAGTGGACCTATATGAGGTTGATTTACAGCTGCTACAGTAATTCCGGTGGTCAAAGTACCGCAAGGGATACCTCTTGATGGTGCTGCAGGCACTGGTGGATTCACCAATGTCCATGTGGAATGGTTGGGAAAGGTGCATGATGTGCGTATCTTTAGAAACTCCTGCCTCTTCAGAAAGATGCGCACTGGAACTTTTCCCAGACCGGAAAATCGGAATCGGATCCTCAGCAACCCAGCCTATCCCCTTGCTCCCATGGCAGCCTGGACTGCAGTAAGGGAGCAATTCAGCTGCAGGCTGACCAAGTGTAGGATAGTGCTTGAGTATGATTTGGGGTGTTTAAAAGGAAGGTTTAGGAGTCTGCTGGTTAGGTTGGATCTCAGAAAATGCAACATTCCCTTTGTGGTGTCAGCCTGTTGTGTGCTCCATAATCTTTGAGAGAGCAAGAGGAAAAGTTATCTGGAAGGGGGTGTGTCTGGGGAGGGGGGTGGGGTGCTGCAGCAGAGCACCTAACCAGAGATTTTGAGCAGCCAGGCACCAGGGCGATAAGGGGGCCAGTGAAAATCAGAGAGGCTTTGGAAGAAAGTTTTATGAATGGTCTGTTTGGAGAGTCATTCACCTTGCTCTCAACAAGGTGCCCCTGTATTCAGTGGGTTTGCCTGCAATCCCCCACCTCCCCCCTACGATATAAGCAATAAAGAAGCTGTTGCTCGGAGATTGTGCGTTTTTATTTAGGGAAGACAGCAGGGACAGAAAAGTCCATGGAGGGACCCGAAAGGGGAGGATCAGAAACATGAGGACAGACTTTTGCCTCCCGAGGCCCTGGAGGTTGAGTGTTTGACCCCACCCAGTGTTCCACAGGGTGAACACTGTGAAACTGGGTAAGGAAGGAAAATTATTGTGCACAGGGTGGAGGATTTTCCTCTCCAGGCTTTCTGCGAGGTGCTCCAGAACAAGGGTCAGGGACAAAAAGATATCCTGTTGCTTCAAGATATTCTCCTGATTCTTCACTGGCGGTTCTCTACACACTTTCCTGTCCTGCTGCTGCGCCTGCATCTCCTCCAGGAGCATATTCCTCCACTCCATTTGCTCCTTGAACATGCCTTGTCCATTTTTGTCCAGAGAGTATGCACAGGGCCAGCTTGAGCCATTTCTGCGCCCCGGGCAGCGGGCACGCGATGCATGCGTGGCTCCGCCCCTGGGCGCACGGCGTATGCGCGGCCCCGCCCCCTGGCGCGCTGCACACCTTACAGCTGCAATTGGGCGTGCAGCACCTGATGGCAGCTCTTAAGGGCGCCGCACGGCCGGGTGCACGTGGCGCCCCTTATAGCTGCCATCATTTGCCCCCCCATAGGTTGGCGCCCCGGGCAGCTGCCCGGCTAGCCCCCCCCTTAATCCAGCCCTGAGTATGCAGCAAGCTGCCTGCTGTTCCTGCGGTAACAAAAAGTTTCAAGGGCACACATCACAGGAGGTACGTTGTGTTAAACCTAAACTGAATCTGTTAACATACAACAGGGCTACTACTCAGCACGTGGCCCGTGGCCTGCATGTTTGCGGCCCGCGGTGTAGTTTGAGTTTATGCGGGGCTCAACACGTGGCCTGCAGGTGGGACACTTTGAACATGGCCTCCATTGGGAACACGCTTCACAACAGTGAGGCGTCTCCCAGATGGGGTGAGCATTGAAAGACGCAAGCAGATGGACTGGCTAGAACGGGGCGTTGGCGTTTCTAGTCCCCAGGGAGGAGATACTGGGAGCAGCAGTGCATTGTGGGAAGTGCTTTGTATTCATGCCCCTCAGTGTGAAAAACAATTTGCATATATATTTGCATGTGTATGCAACCACACTGAAGTTGCGGCCCTTGGCATGTGCTGTATTATTGTGGCCCCTGGGGCTTTCGAAGTTGAGTAGCCCTGACATACAACGAAGGTCTCTCTAAAGACAATGGAGAGGTGTTCTGTGCAAGGCCAAAGTGATGCTTTAAAGTGGCCACTGTACAGCAGGTACATAGCAGAGTTCTCAAGGGAAGCTCTGGACTCAGGGGATTTGGAATCATGCATGGTTAGGGGCCTGCCCAGCCACTATCTTGCAGGCAGGAGGATGGTCCCAGG